>CM055116.1:340391490-341591490 GCA_029206835.1 Rana muscosa | reverse complement strand
AATCCATGGCAATATGAGCCCAGGGCTCTTTAGGGATGGGCAAGGGCATGAGGAGACCAGCAGGAGCTTGTGTGGAGGATTTAGACTGAGCACAGACATGACAAGCCTTAACGTAGTCTTTGACATCTGAGCGGAGATTAGGCCACCAGTAGTGATGACTAATGAGTAAGAAGGATCGGAGGAATCCAGAATGACCTGCCACCTTGGAATCATGTCCCCAATGAAGGATCTTAGCTCTTAGCTCAGTGGGGACAAAGGTCTTACCAGGCGGAATCTTAGACTTCAGGGTGGTAGAGTGGGCAGCAATACACGAGGTTGGAATGATCGGCTCAGGTTCAGGGGCGGACTCCTTGTCAAAAGTGTCAAATGACCTAGAGAGCGCATCAGCCCGACCGTTGCAGGAACCAGGTTTGTAAGTAATCGTGAAATTAAAACGGGCAAAGAAGAGACTCCACCTGGCCTGTCTAGGATTCAGATGTTTAGCATTCTGCAGATACTGTAAATTCTTGTGGTCAGTAAAGATCGTTATGGAGTGAGGGGAACCCTCCAAGAGATGACGCCACTCCTCTAACGCCAATTTAATCGCGAGAAGTTCCCGATCACCGATGGCATAATTCCTCTCTGCCTGAGATTTTTTTTTGGAGAAGAACGCACATGGTTGACGTCTCTTCTCAAAGAATTGAAGAAGCACAGCTCCCACCCCCATTGAGGAAGCGTCCACTTCAATAAAAAATGCTTCCCCAGGATTTGGTCTCCTCAAGAGAGGTCCAGAAACAAAGGCCTGTTTCAGGTCGTGAAATGCAGAGACAGCTTCGGGAGGCCAGTCTTTGGCATTCACACCCTTCTTGGTTAAAGCGATAATAGGCGCAGCAATGGAAGAGTAATTCCTTATGAACTGCCTATAATAATTTGTGAAGCCAAGAAAGCGCTGTGTGGCCTTGAGGCTAGCAGGAAGAGGCCAGTTGGTAATAGCCAAGACCTTTGCAGGATCCATACGAAGACCCGAACATGAGACAAAGCACCCCAAAAACAGGACCTCAGAACATTCAAATGAACATTTCTCCAGCTTGGCATAAAGATTGTTCTCTCAAAGACGCTGAAGTACCGTGCGGACATGGTTTCTGTGGACGAGCAGATTTTCAGAAAAGATCAGAATGTCATCCAGATAGATGACAACAAACTGGTACAGCAGATCTCTGAAGATTTCATTGACGAAGTTTTGAAACACAGCTGGGGCATTACACAAACCAAAAGGCATCACCAGGTATTCGTAATGCCCGTCTCTAGTGTTGAATGCAGTCTTCCATTCGTCACCCTCCCGTATTCAAATGAGATTGTACGCGCCTCTGAGATCCAACTTGGTGAAAATGGAGGCACCCTTCAACCTATCGAATAGTTCAGATATTAAGGGTAAGGGGTATCGATTTTTAATAGTAACCGCGTTTAAACCTCGATAGTCGATACACGGTCTTAGGGTACCATCCTTTTTGGCAACAAAAAAGAACCCTGCCCCTGCAGGTGATGCGGATTTCCGGATGAAACCTCTCTCCAGATTCTCTGCAACATACTCAGACATGGCCTGGGTCTCTGGGATGGACAGAGGGTAGGTACGACCCCTGGGCAGAGTTGCTCCGGAGATAAGATCAATAGCACAGTCAAAAGACCTGTGGGGAGGAAGCACCTCAGCTGATTTCTTACAGAACACATCCCGGTAATCACTGTATGCAGCGGGAAGATCAGAAGAAACAGAAGTGGTAGCAACCGGAAGTCTCTCTTTGGGGGCCACCTTGAGAAGACATGACGAGAAACATGAGGGACCCCAAGCCAGGACCTGCCCATAGGCCCAGTCCACATGTGGAGAGTGGAGCTGCAGCCAAGGAAGGCCCAATACAATGGGGGTAGAGGCCTTGGGTAGAATGAGAAAGGATATCCACTCCTGGTGGAGAATCCCTACCGACATCCTAATGGGTAGCGTCTGGAAGCGAATAGGGCCCCCTGGGAGAACAGTGCCATCAATAGCCGAGACTACCAATGGGATAGCGAGAGGTGAAAGGGTAAGCTTCATGGAAGAAGCAGTTCCCCAATCCATAAAATTGCCGGCTGCCCCTGAATCCAGATATGCAAGGGTTGATTGAGGAGAAGTGCCTACATGAAGGAACACCGGCAGGAAAAGGCGAGAAGGTGATGTTTCAGGGTCCAATACTCCACCTTCCAAATGTATTAAGCCCGAGCGTTCCCCGGACAGAAGCAAGCAAAAGTCACGAAAATGACCCTTGCCCCCACAATAGAGGCACAAGCCCAGAGTTCTGCACCTAGCACGTTCTTCGGGGGTTAGTCTGGTCCGGCCCAGCTGCATAGGTCCCTTAGCAGGCAGAAGATGCTCCACGGGACGAAGGGAGGGGAGCTCAGACTGGCTAGGACCCAGAGAGTGCTGGCGTCTTTTTTCTAAGGACCTCTCTTGAAAACGAATGTCGATCTGATTGCATAACGAAATTACATCGTCCAGACCGACGGGAATGGCTCTTCCCGCTAATTCGTCTTTCACTCGGTCAGAGAGGCCATGTAAAAAGGTAGCGACCAGGGCCTCATTATTCCAGCTCAATTCAGCTGTGTGGATACGGAACTGAAGAGCATATTGTCCCACTGAACTAGATTCTTGGCGAAGACGTAAGACAGCAGTAGCCGCTGAAGAAGCCCGAGCCGGCTCTTCGAAGATATTACGAAAGAGCTTCGAGAAGTCGGACAGCCTGGAAACCACCGGATCATTCCTCTCCCACAGGGGGGCAGCCCAGGCCAAAGCTTCACCGGAGAGGAGGGAAATGATATAGGCTACCTTAGCCCGGTCAGACAGGAAGTTTTGAGGCTGAAGCTCAAAATGAATCGTGCATTGGCTGAGAAACCCCCTGCAGGCCTTGGAGTCCCCAGAGAAACGGAACGGAGCTGGCAGTGTTAGTGAGTGTGTGGCTGCGACTGGTGCGATAGGTACAACCGCTGGTTGTACTTGAGGTTGCGGATTCGGGGTTCCCAAGGAGGCCTGAAGCTGTTCGAATCGAGAAGCCAGATCCTGGAGGAATCGCATCACCTGAGTCTGATTCGATTCCTGGGTTTCAAGTCTGCGAACTATGCCCTGCATGTCAGCCGGGTTCATGGCTGATCAAACTGTCAGGTCACCTCCGGCCAGGTGACAGATGCACACCGTAGGGGGACAGGAGTGCACCGCAAGGTAGTGAACCCTATGGCTGACTGCTGCGGATAGGAAACTGGGTGGTTGTGGAAAGCGGGACCAGAGGAGCACAACCGGGATCCTATAGGAAGCTAGAGCCAAGATTCCCCAGGGCGCGGAGTCTAAGACCCAGCAGGTCTTCTCCAGAGCATCTAGTGGTGAGGATGTTATGCTGCAGGCTGGGTCCAGGTCGCGGCCCCTAGAGTCTACTAGCTCACGCCCCGTAGGATAAGGGGACAAGAGGGGAAGCAGCAGCACAAGATATAAGAGTAACGAATAACAAGCTGAAAGTCAAGGGCCACAAGCAGACAAGGATAACGAAAGATAAGCCGAAGGTCAAGGGTCACGAGCAGACAGGGATAGTCGGGGACAAGCCAATAACGTAACAGAGAGACAGACGTAGCACACGGCAGGCAGGAACCCAAACACACAATGCCTAACAAACACGTTGATCAGCAAAGCAGGCTTGCAGTGCACAGGTTAATATAGTGTTCTG
Source organism: Rana muscosa (assembly GCA_029206835.1). Lineage (NCBI taxonomy): Eukaryota > Metazoa > Chordata > Amphibia > Anura > Ranidae > Rana > Rana muscosa. The sequence continues at coordinate 341,587,771 of CM055116.1, read as the reverse complement.
TGATAGGGCCTGGGGTGGAGTCTGGCTGGGAGGAGATTATAAAGGAAGCCAGGTGAAGGGGGCCTGGTCTCTAAGATGAACACATGAGGAGGAAAGGTAAGATGGCAGACAGACATTAATGCATATCCATGACACAATGTCTAATAAACCTAACAGGACAAAAGCTTCAAAAGCAACACTTTTTTTTCTCTTAATCAAAAAATAAAAAATAAATAAAAAAATTTGACTTTGTGATCTTCTCTAGTGGCAAATGAAATTCTGACAAAACGGTTTCTATATGAATACCCAGGAATTGCAACGAAGAAGAAGAAAAAATGTTTTTCTCCTCTGCCATAATATAAGAAAGGTTTGCCCCAGCTAATTGACTAAGCTGCTTGTGGATCCCACCCCGAATACGTATAGTAAAGACATTTTCCTCAAATTGGGATTTTAAATGGACCACAGGCAGTGATTATAAAAATTATTACAAGTTTATTGATATATATAAGAATAATACATGACACATGATCAAACACAAAAATGGGTTGGACAATGATAAAAACAAACACATAAAGTTGGGGGCAGATGTAAAACCAGCTGAAAGGGAAGCTCGGAAACTGTCAACGGACAGACCGTCCAACATGTTTAAAAAAACTCACAGTGTAGATCTTCTTCAGGGACTAAACGGGCTTGAGGCTTCCAAAGCTGTAACCTAAATCCCAAATGTAAATGTTTCACCGACCAGTGGACAATAATTCTGAAAATAGAGAATAAATGGTCCTTCATCCACACATACACACCGACCAAAGCTTCATGGACCGAGATAGTTCTCATATGTCAAAGTGAGCATTTTATAAGACATGCGTTTGGCCACTAGGTTTAGCTGCAGCGTGTCTCAAATTTGCATGGACTCTTAAGGCATGGAGGGTATATTCATCCAAGGATATGTTGCATCAGTATTGAACACAAACTATGGCGGTTTTTGTCTGTCCAAGGATCACCAAAACCACATGCAGAAAGGAACGGGTTTGTCCTATAATCCAAGTCCTCATATACTCTTTTGCATAGGGTGGGATGGTGTGGCTCCTCTCGTCCATCAGGTAATCACAGTTTGTGGCCAAACGCATTTCTTATAAAATGCTCACTTTGACATATGAGAACTATCTCGGTCCATGAAGCTCCGGCCGGCATGTATGTGTGGTTGAAGGACCATTTATTCTCTATTTTCTGAATTATTGTCCACTGGTCGGTGAAACATTTACATTTGGGATTTAAGTCACGGCTTTGGAAGCCTCAAACCCGTTTAGTCCCTGAAGAAGTTCTACACTGTTTGTGTTTTTTGAAACGCTTTGGACGCTCTGTCGGTTGACAGTTTCCGAACTTCCCTTTCAACTGGTTTTACATCTGCCCCCAACTTTATGTGTTTGTTTTTATCATTGTCCAACCCATTTTTGTGTTTGATCATGTGTCATGTATTATTCTTATATATCAATAAACCTATAATAATTTTTATAATCACTGCCTGTGGTCCATTTAAAATCCCAATTTGAGGAAAATCTCTTTACTTCTCCTCTGCCATGGGAATGCCAAAATGGCTCATAATAAGGAAAAATAGTTTCAATGAATAAAAACAAATGGGTGAATCTGCTGGAACAATAAGAAAAAAATCATCTAAATCATCTAAATAGTGAATAATATTGTCCAGATTCAAAACTAACAACCCCATGTAAAAACTTGTAAATGTTTTCAAAATAAGAACAGGACAAAGAACATCCCTTGGTAAACACATATCATAAAACAAACAATTTTTAAAGAAAAAAAACCTAAGGAACTATAAGCTAGGGGAAACGGGAAGCAATCTGAATGCAGACTCAATATCTGCCTTTGCCATTAACCACTTCCCGCCCCGTCAATAGCAGATTGACGTCCGGGAAGTGGTTCTGTTATCCACACTGGACGTCATATGACGTCCTGCGGGATAACAGCCGCCGCGCGCCCGGGGGGCGCGCATCGCGGCGATCGGTGGAGCGGTGGGTCAGTCTGACCCACCGCTACACTGATCTCGGTAAAAAGCCTCCGTCGGAGGCTTTTTACCATGTGATCAGCCGTGTCGAATCACGGCTGATCAGGAAGTAAACAGGAAGAGCCGTTGATCGGCTCTTCCTCACTCGTGTCTGATAGACGCGAGTAGAGGAGAGCCGATCGGCGGCTCTCCTGACAGGGGGGGTTCGTGCTGATTGTTTATCAGCGCAGCCCCCCCTCGGATACCCACACTAGACCACCAGGGAAGCCCCCCAGGACCACCAGGGAAGCCCCAATCATGTGGATGGCCCCCATGGCCATCCACATGTAGTAAAAATAAATAAATAAAATAAAAACATTAAAAAAAATGCCAATCAGTGCCCACAAATGGGCACTGACTGGCACTTTCACAATGTGTGGTGGTTGGCATTGCTGGGCACCAGTGCTACCAATGCCACCTACTAGTGTCCATCAGTGCCACCTATCAGTGCCCATCCGTGCCAATCTGTGCCCACCTATCAGTGCCCATCCATGCCACCTATCAGTGCCACCCATAAGTGCCCATCAGTGCCGCCCATGAGTGCCAATCAGTGCCGCCTATGAGTGCCAATCAGTGCCGCATATGAGTGCCAATCAGTGCCACCTATGAGTGCCCATCAGTGCCGCATACCAGTGCCACATATCAGTGCCCATCAGTGCCGCCTATCAGTGCCCATCATCAGTGCCACCTCATCAGTGCCACCTCATTGGTGCCACCTCATCGGTGCCCATCAGTGTCGCCTTATCAGTGCCCTTCAGTGCCGCCTTATCAGTGCCCGCCATTGAAGTAGAAAAGGTACTTATTTACAAAAAAAATTAACAGAAACAAAGAAAAACTTAGTTTTTTAAAAAAAAATCGCTCTTTTTTTATTTGTTGTGCAAAAAATAAAAATCGCAGAGGCGATCAAATACCACCGAAAGAAAGCTCTATTTGTGGGAACAAAATGATAAAAAATTTGTTTGGGTACAGTGTAGCATGACCGCGCAATTGTCATTCAAATTGCGACAGCGCTGAAAGCTCAAAATTGGCTTGGGCAGGAAGCTGTTTAAGTGCATGGTATTGAAGTGGTTAAAGGTCCATGGCAAAAGGATCTGATTTTGAGTATTGCCTCCTCAAAGGAGGAATAGGAAACCAAGGAGAATGATTCATCAATTTCATCAGAGAGGATCCTTTCAGGAATGAAAGATGATCAATAATTCTAAAAGAATTAGGCTATTTTACTCCTAACTGGGAGATTCAAAAATTTGTGAAAGGAGGAGAAAAAAGGGCCCGCAATACAGCCTTCAGAAATCCCCTTAGCAACTTTTTCCCTGACGATTCTGGGTAATCAACAGTTGATATCAAATAGTTAACGACATTGCAACCCTTGCCTGAAAATGTAGGAAGTGAAATCCATAGACAAAACCATATGTTAGAAACTGTGCTATTTCCATAATGCTCCAACCATGGGAGCATATTTACTAGTTACACTGCTGTGAATGCTTTTGGGAAAGTTGTCATGCTGTTGTCCTGTTCATCCGGCCCTTTTTAAACATTTTAAAACTGGATGGAAACCGTAAAGAAAGAACACTTGTGTCTATATTTGTACAACACATTCCACTTATTCTTGTTAAATGCATACCAGACACCTTTTTCTAAATACTTCTATTAGAGGGCAGCTGTTTAGACAAAGGAGCTTTCAGAGAAACAATTAAATTGAGCCAGAGGCCCACATCCTTCATGCCCCATCTTAAGTTAGGATAAATGGAAATTTTTTGGCGCCTGATGGAAACATCCTATCGGTACCATCTCAAACCTCCAAAATTCCTATAGGCTGCTATTACATTTTCCAGGTGCTGAAATAACCCGCTACACTTATCCGGGTCCCCAAACACTTTTTAGGACAATAAATTGCATATTAGCCTTTATAATTAGCACTTTAGATTTCGAACGTTCGAGTCCATTGTATTTAATAGGGTTCTAAAGTTCACACAAACATTCTGTCTGTTCGCAGGTTCTGGTGCGAACCGAACAGGGGGGTGTTCGGCTCATCCCTGATCACTACTGTTAAAGGGGGGGGCACAATTTATGTCCATTCAGCCTCAGCAAGGTGGCAGTAGTACTCTGTCGCCATCTGCTGGTCCATATGGTGAGTTGCAGATGCTAAATTGTTTAATGGCTTCTATGTCTAAATTAGCTATAATGCTTGGTAATTCAGCTGGTGTACCTCCTGCTGATCCCACCTCTGTATGGTCTCCTGCAGCTACTACTATTAACCCTTCAGTGTCTGTTGGTTTTCCAGTACAGAATGCTGCCATTAACATTCCCCCTCAAATTAACTGTTCATTGAGCGCTCAATTTTATGTAACTGCTAATGAACCGCCTAAGGGCCGATGTGGTTAACCCTTCAGTGCCCAAAAATTGCTTTAGGCTGGGTTCACACTTATGTGAATTGGATGCCGGTTTCCCCACATCCAATTCACATGACAGGTAACTGTGACTGGTTCTCAATGGAGCCAGTTCCCACACCTCCGGGGCGGCCGTGATCTGCACTGGAAAAGGGTGCTGTGTGTGTCTGTCTCCGTTTCAGGTCAGAATTAAGGCAAAAATTCTGACCTGATTTGCACCTGAAAAGGGGAACAGGGACACACTAGACCCCCTACTGCGAGCCGTGGCCACAGCTAATATGAACCCAGCCTTAAAGAAGCGCTGCCTTGTGAAATTTGTCCACTAGGCTACCACTTATTGAAAAATGTGAAAGAAAAAATATTGAAAGAGGAGTTTGTGGGTATATTATCCCTTCTTCAATCTTGTAAAGAGTTCATGTCTAAGTCAGATAAAAAAATCTGTGGAGCGGAAGGAGGATGATAGATGTAGGCCCATTTCCAGATCTTTTCACAATTGGCTGCAGGCCTACTGTATTTTTGCTAGTGTCCTTTGAGCAAAGCACCCGGATAAGTGTAGCGGGTTATTTCAGCACCTGGAAAATGTAATAGCAGCCTATAGGAATTTTGGAGGTTTGAGATGGTACCGATAGGATGTTTCCATCAGGCGCCAAAAAATTTCCATTTATCCTAACTTAAGATGGGGCATGAAGGATGTGGGCCTCTGGCTCAATTTAATTGTTTTTCTGAAAGCTCCTTTGTCTAAACAGCTGCCCTCTAATAGAAGTATTTAGAAAAAGGTGTCTGGTATGCATTTAACAAGAATAAGTGGAATGTGTTGTACAAATATAGACACAAGTGTTTTTTCTTTACGGTTTCCATCCAGTTTTAAAATGTTTAAAAAGGGCCGAATCAACAGGACAACAGCATGACAACTTTCCCAAAAGCATTCACACCAGTGTAACTAGTAAATATGCTCCCATGGTTGGAGCATTATGGAAATAGCACAGTTTCTAACATATGGTTTTGTCTATGGATTTCACTTCCTACATTTTCAGGCAAGGGTTGCAATGTCGTTAACTATTTGATATCAACTGTTGATTACCCAGAATCGTCAGGGAAAAAGTTGCTAAGGGGATTTCTGAAGGCTGTATTGCGGGCCCTTTTTTCTCCTCCTTTCACAAATTTTTGAATCTCCCAGTTAGGAGTAAAATAGCCTAATTCTTTTAGAATTATTGATCATCTTTCATTCCTGAAAGGATCCTCTCTGATGAAATTGATGAATCATTGTCCTTGGTTTCCTATTCCTCCTTTGAGGAGGCAATACTCAAAATCAGATCCTTTTGCCATGGACCTTTAATGGCAAAGGCAGATATTGAGTCTGCATTCAGATTGCTTCCCGTTTCCCCTAGCTTATAGTTCCTTAGGTTTTTTTTCTTTAAAAATTGTTTGTTTTATGATATGTGTTTACCAAGGGATGTTCTTTGTCCTGTTCTTATTTTGAAAACATTTACAAGTTTTTACATGGGGTTGTTAGTTTTGAATCTGGACAATATTATTCACTATTTAGATGATTTAGATGATTTCTTGCTTATTGTTCCAGCAGATTCACCCATTTGTTTTTATTCATTGAAACTATTTTTCCTTATTATGAGCCATTTTGGCATTCTAATGGCAGAGGAGAAGTAAAGAGATTTTCCTCAAATTAGGATTTTAAATGGACCACAGGCAGTGATTATAAAAATTATTATAGGTTTATTGATATATAAGAATAATACATGACACATGATCAAACACAAAAATGGGTTGGACAATGATAAAAACAAACACATAAAGTTGGGGGCAGATGTAAAACCAGTTGAAAGGGAAGCTCGGAAACTGTCAACTGACAGAGAGTCCAAAGCGTTTCAAAAAACACAAACAGTGTAGAACTTCTTCATTGGCCTGAGCGGGGAACTTCCTTCACTGTGTAATTGTGAAGCTGAGCGGACCTGATGGGGAACTTTAGAAGGGGCGGGTCTATACATTTAAAACACAGCGGAGGAAGTTCCCCATCAGGTCCGCACAGGCGCAACCAATGACGGACAGCGCTGGACATCGGGATCGCCGCGGGACACTGGATTTCATCGCTGGAATGTTTTTATTTTTTTATTTATTTTTTATTTTTTAATAAAGGATTTTTCCAAGGTGTTTGTGTGTTTTTATTTTCATTTTTTGACACTTTCTTCGTGAAATGGTAGGGGTACAATGTACCCCTTACCAATTCACATAGGGGGGGGCGGGATCTGGGGGTCCCCTTTGTTAAAGGGGTCTTCCAGATTCCGATAAGCCCCCCGCCCACAGACCCCCACAACCACCGGGCAAGGGTTGTGGGGATGAGGCCCTTGTCCCCATCAACATGGGGACATCCTCCCCATGTTGAGGGCATGTGGCCTGGTACAGTTCAGGAGGGAGGGGGGCCGCTCTCCCGTCCCCCCCTCTTCCCCTGCGGCCGGCCAGGTTGCGTGCTCGGATAAGGGTCTGGTATGGATTTTTGGGGGGACTCCACGCCATTTTATTTTTTGGGGTGGAGTTCCCCTTAAAATCTATGCCAGATCTCAAGGGCCTGGTATGGATATTTAGGGGGAACCCCACACCATTTTTTTTTATTTGCGGCGGGGTTCCTCTTAATATCCATTCCAGACCTAAAGGGCCTGGTAATTGAATTTGAGTTTTTTTTTTTTTTTTTATCAATGACTTTTCTATGTATTGATAAAAGCCGACAATTCATTAATAGCCGCGAGTGAGTTTTAAATGACTTTTTTTCCTTCAAAAATGACACTTTGTGCAGGGACAGTTCTAAGCACGGGAAAAATGTGCCACTTTACATGCATATCATACACACCCCCCCCAGGTACGAAATTTAAAGGAATATTTCACTTTTATTTTTTCATTTTAAGCATTATTAAAATCATTGCTCCCGTAAAAACGTCTATTTTTTAAACCTTTTTTTGCATTGATACATGTCCCCTGGGGCAGGACCCGGGTCCCCAAACACTTTTTAGGACAATAAATTGCATATTAGCCTTTATAATTAGCACTTTAGATTTCTCCCATAGACTTTTCGAATTTGCCGCGAAAACCCCAAATTGTTCGTTGTTCGGCGAACGGGCGAACAGGCAATGTTCGAGACGAACATGAGTTCGACTTTAACTCTAAGCTCATCCCTAGTAGTGATGTATTGCCCAGTGGATGGAACCAGAGACCTGTAACAGGGGTCCAGGCATCTGACAGTACTAAGAGTTTAATTTTCAGCCTTTTTTTAATTAGTGGCAGGGTTTCTTTGAGATTTCAATTCAAATATTTGCAAAACATTGTGAACAAGGTTTGGACTGGAGCAGGATAAAAAGTATTTCTGTGTAGCATCCAAGGAGAATGATACTACAGTTTGATATACCACTTTTCCAATATTCTATTTGCGTTACCAATATCATTTCCACATGAATTTAAGCTTTAAATATTAATATTGAATCTCGGCTTTAAAACAAATCTTCAGTCACACTTTCTCATATTTTTTTCTGCTAAATTTAATTATATTCAACTTTACTGCAGCAATTTATTTGATCAATTCCTTTGTATAGCTGTCTGTTGAAGACCAGCTGTGACTAGTATATGATTTGTACTGTATTGTAAAACACAAAACATAATAACAGAAAAGAAGCATGAACACCATTTTATATTTCTTCACTATGTTAAATGCCTATAGTCTTATGTTTATCACATTTCGAAACTGTCTTTTTCATTAACACATGTGCATACATGTGTTTTTTAAAATTTGTTGGTAAGTTTTACATTGTGCTCTTGCATTGATCTTTGTAAATTACCCCTTTTAAAAAGAGTAGCAGTGTACTTAGTACCTACCTGACAATGGACTGATTAAGGCCTTAAGTAATGTATAAAAGTTAAGTTTTTTTTTTTTCCCCGTTCAACCAGAGGTTCAATGAAAAAACAAACTCTCAGGTCCCTGCATCTACACAAACTCTCCTGCTACAATATTGTTTTTTACATTTCTAAAGATTGTATGCAATGTACAATACTGGCATTGAAAAAAAAACACAGAAAAGCACCTCTGAGTACAATGTTTAATATGTAGTAAGGTAAAATTATCCAACACTTGCATGTAGGTAAGTACATATGTGCTTGTAAGATATCAGCATCTTTTGGTAATTGTTCCAGTGTCTGTAGCGTGTCCAGAGCCGTCCCAAGTCCAGGCTATGAGAGCCGCAAGGAGCCAGAGAGGAAGCCGGCTGATTCCTTCAGAGGAGATGGTGACAGACTGCTCGTGGAACAGCGTGTGAGGTCAGATGGATCAGGGGGAACACAACGCGTTTCAGAGCATGCGCGAGTCCCGTATGGAGCATGCGCGCTCCTTTCTCAAGTGTATAGTGGAGAAGGAGAGGAGGGGATTTAAACGCTCTGCCCGGAAACGAATATCAGCTGGCCGAATACTTAATGGATATACCGAGCAACAATTAATAGAGTGTGGGGACAACAAATTAATACAATAATGCTAAAAAAGGATAATTGTTTAAAAACATTGTATAGATTCACTGGTGATAAAAATATATGTATATATATATATATATTGTGGCAGAGCGAGGCTCTGTCCCAGTGAAAAAAGGATTAAAGTGGACACAGAGTCTGCATATCTGAGGAGTGCAGAGCTACAGAGCGTAAATTTTAAAAAAACAGAGAAAACTGCTCTAGCAGTCTTCTCAGATTTTGCTATTTCTACATGGGGCTTCTATGGCTTGGAGATCCTTCAGAGTCTTGGGTGGGATGGGATCTCCAACCCTGTGTCCGGGTCTTATGGACAGCCAGCATGGTGTGTGCTCAGGTGCACACAACCAATATAATGAGGGGCTGGTGAGAGTGAAGGATGGTGAGCAGCTTGCTTACTGCAGTGGCTGCTAGTGAGTGTCTCTGTGTGAGGACAAACGCTGTGTGCATTGAAGGGCTTTAAGCTGTGTGCGTCCAAGGAGCCAGAAGCTGTGTGCATTAAGGGACTTCAAGCTGTGTGCGTTTAGGAAGCCCAAAGCTGTGTGCATCCAAGACTGTGAGATTGGAAGATCTGGTGGTTTAAAGGTATCAGTACCTAAAGCAAGCAGAGGAACTGCTAACAAGAGAGCCAGGAGGCTTGGTATGTTTTTTTTTATTTTTGGACTGCTAAATGAAGTTAAACCCCTGCGTGGGAATCCTGAAGGGACAGTTTGCTTTTGTTTTTTCTGTTTAAATAAACGTGGGCTACCAGGCCCTTAACTAGAATGCCTGTCTGATATGGACTCACTGCATAAAAACGCATCTATCCACTTGAGCTAAAACACCCCAATATCACAGTGGTGGATTCAGTGGGCAACACTACGGTGGAATCCGGGTCCTTGCTCCACAGTGAGTTCAGGTCAGGAACTGTTGGCTGAGTGTGGAAGTGCAGCCAGGCGAAAGGCATTGTGTGTTGCAGGTGGTGTACCTGTGAACGAAAAGTCAATTTTTTTCTCTGCGATGAACTGCTGCTAGCTGTGTGTGGCAGCCAGGCGAACATCATTGCACAGAAGTTTGATGGACTGTGTTGCATGCAGGTTGTGTACCTGTGAAAGGAGAATCACATTTTCTTCCCTCTGCTGTGAACTGTGTTACTGGTTGCTGTGTGCAACACCGCAAGGATGGGGCGATCAAAGCAGAAAAAGGAGGCGATCCTTGCTGAAGCAAGAGAAAGGCTACTGTGGCTAGAGGGTATTTCACCACATGCCCCAGCCAAACCAGAGAATTTGGCTGAGTGTGAAATCTCTGTGATCTGGGGTAAGTTACTCATGTCACCCCCAGTTAAAAGTGAAGTGAAAGAGGTTGTCCCTGGCAACAGGAAGCCGGGTGGACAACAGCGTGTGGAAAAGAGGAGAATGGTCGTCCGTGGAAGCAACGTCCAGGCCAGCAGGGATGTTGGGGATCCAAGGAGTCTGTCTGCTGATGGTCATGACCAGTGGAGTCCTCAAGAGTGGTATCCCATGGCAACAGAGAGCCAGGCATTGAGGAGATGCCAAGAAATTAAATTTCAGCGTCCAGTACCATGCTTGGAATGTGGTCAAGTGGGGCATGGGATCTTTACTTGCCCAAGGTTCTGGAACACCGCAGAAGAGTCTGGAAAGGCTGCAGTGTCGCCATATGGCCCCAAAGAGACAGTAACTGGTATGGATGCAGCTGAGAGACAGCGCACTCAAGTGAAGGCTATGATGCCAGCCACTGAAAATGGTAAGACTGTTCCAGTTTATGGTACTGAACCCAGTGAAGTTGGAGTAGATCCAGTGGGGAGATCCGCAGTGCCAATGGACATAGACTTGCGGCAGTGTGCTACCCAGAGCAGTGGGGAGGCACAGAATAAAGCCCAACTAGCCGCAGGGCTAAAGACTGGAAAGGACATGGGGACTCTGCATGTGCCTGCTATAGTCCAGCAGGTGGCTGGGAAAATAGAGTTAGGGGTGACCAAAACAGTGCTTGTGCCATGTTCCCTAGTGACAAGTACTGCAGGGTTGCCCAGGGAGACTTCCAAGAAGCCAGCGGTGACGGAGCCGAGCGTTTCCCAGGTCAACTTTGGAGCTGCCCATGTAGGAAAGGATGCCCCTTTAAAAAAGGAGGGCGCTGTGAGGAGTCACTCAGAGGCTTTGGTGGGTAATAGACAATCCACAAAAGTAGCAGTTATGTCTACATGTAGTGAAAATTCTAATGGTTATGCTGACAAAAGTGTTACTGTTGGCAAATGTGATGGTATTGGTGATCATGACATTGAAAAATGTGTTTCCTTTAGTGTCATGTCTGAAAATGTTGGAAATGTGTTTACTACCAATGATGGGAGTAGGATATCTCCCATGACAACCAGAAGCACAGGATTGTCCATGGAACTCTCATGGGGCCTCCATGTGTTGGAGCCAGAGGTTTTCCAGGATTGCTGTGGTGCTACTCTGGTGAAACAAGGGAAGACTGTATTACATAGTGAGTGTGTGTGGGCGCAGCCCCACAACCCTAAGTGTAACCCAGTTGTCAAGGGGTTAGATCAGCCTGCAAAAGCTGAAAGTGAAGAGCTGTATGTGTCTGTAGCGCCACCAAAGCAAGGTGTTCAAAATAAGGTATTGCATCTTGCCTTGGTTGAGGATGCAATCTCCCAGTGTGATGTGAGAAAAAAAATATTTTCACAATGTGAGGTAGATAGAAGTGACAAGTGTGTTGTTTTGGCTAGTGAATCCCAGGTTCCTGTTGGGCCTTCTAGAGCAGGTGATGCAGTGCTGTGGAGCACCAGTGATGGAACCACAGGAGACTGGGATGATTGGTGCAAGGAAGCAGTTGCGGCACTAGGCCAAGTGACAAGGAATTATGAAGCAATGATGTGTGACAGAGTTGTGGACAGAACACCTGCTGTGCCCAGTGGAGGGATCGCAGAATGGCCAGTGCTCAAGGGCACGCCAGCCCCTGCAAAGGCTGATGCCCTCCAGTCTGAAGGAACGGTTTTGGGCGCAGGCATGGCAGATGGGTTGTCCACGGCCCAGCAACTAAATAATGGCAAGTGTCAAGTTGACAATGTGACTAATGTTGACTCGCAGAGGCTCATTGGTGTAGCGTTAGAGGTGAAGAGGAGACATGTGTCTGACAGCGCTCCAGGGGAGCAACAGGATGGGATGAGGGGTACCTTCAAGGAAATGGTGGTCTCTTCAAATGTCTCAACCTCACAAGCTGCAATGGATGAGCCCCTCCATGTCTCGGACAGGGGAAAGGTTCCCAAAAAGGTCACGCATTTAGACATTGGTTGCATAGAGTTGACAAAAACTTTATTAGAAATGCTGGAGTTGGTAAAAGTGCCCTCACTGTACACTTGGGTGTCTCCACCGCAGTCGGACCAGGTGGTGCTGCGTGGTACCAATAGGTGGAGCCAGGTGGTACAGGCTGTGCTGGGAAGCTTGTTAACAGTGTGGCAAATAGTTCTGAGGTTCTCTAAGGGGGTGCTCCCAGTTACTGAGTTGTTTGGAAGGCGCTCAGAACTGTTGGAGTCATCAAAGGTCTCTCCGGCTGGTGTAGTGACTGGAAACATCTCTGCTGGTGTGCTCCAAGGTGCAGCTGAGCAGTGGTCAGTAGAGGGCGCAGATACTGTCTCGGCAGCTAAATCTCATGAGAAGGAAGGGCCCAGAATAGATGCAGCACTAGCAGAGATGCTTTCTATCACTCAGAAAGAGGTACAACTTAAAGTACCCGGAGACACTGTGAGAAAAAGTGCTATAGGTGGATGCTGCAACAATGTAATGTGTACATCAGAAAGAAGTAGTTTGTGCCTAGATCAGTGTCATCTGTTAGATCAGTTACCCATGGAGTGTTGGACAACAGGTGAGGTAGAACTTGGCTTTAGTCCTGTGGGATTTAATCTCTCGCCTATGTGTGGTCCCTCCTCAGGTCTGGTACTAACAAGCACTGAGATGGACAGCACTGATTGCGTTGGAAAGTGTGACATTAAAATATATGATTTAATGATTGGCGCTGTTAAAAGCAATGTGGTTGCCCTGGGTAACAAGAGAGAGGTTTTTGAACCTGAAAGACCTGTGGTGAAAGATAAAACTTATTTACGTAAGCTGAAAGGTAGGATCAGGGTAGGCAGAGTTCCCCCAAGAGAGGAGAGTATGCTCAGGGACCCAAAGAGAGGAGAGGGAAGGCAGAGTATACGGAATTATAGGACCCTGTTAAGATCCAAGCCGGGACGTACCTGGAAGCACACCCGAAAAAAGGGTTGGGCCTACGTGGCTGATGGCCAGCACAGAGGTGTCCCAACTACTATGATGGGTGCAGGTATTTCTCCCTCTGGATCAAAACAAGAGGGGGCGGGGGGTATGTGGCAGAGCGAGGCTCTGTCCCAGTGAAAAAAGGGTTAAAGTGGACACAGAGTCTGCATATCTGCTGAGTGCAGAGCTACAGAGCGTAAATTTAAAAAAAACAGAGAAAACTGCTCTGGCAGTTTTCTCAGATTTTGCTATTTCTACATGGGGCTTCTATGGCTTGGAGATCCTTCAGAGTCTTGGGTGGGATGGGATCTCCAACCCTGTGTCCGGGTCTTGTGGACAGCCAGCATGGTGTGTGCTCAGGTGCACACAACCAATATAATGAGGGGCTGGTGAGAGTGAAGGATGGTGAGCAGCTTGCTTACTGCAGTGGCTGCTAGTGAGTGTCTCTGTGTGAGGACAAACGCTGTGTGCGTTGAAGGGCTTTAAGCTGTGTGCGTCCAAGGAGCCAGAAGCTGTGTGCATTAAGGGACTTCAAGCTGTGTGCGTTTAGGAAGCCCAAAGCTGTGTGCATCCAAGACTGTGAGATTGGAAGATCTGGTGGTTTAAAGGTATCAGTACCTAAAGCAAGCAGAGGAACTGCTAACAAGAGAGCCAGGAGGCTTGGTATGTTTTTCTTATTTTTGGACTGCTAAATGAAGTTAAACCCCTGCGTGGGAATCCTGAAGGGACAGTTTGCTTTTGTTTTTTCTGTTTAAATAAACGTGGGCTACCAGGCCCTTAACTAGAATGCCTGTCTGATATGGACTCACTGCATAAAAACGCATCTATCCACTTGAGCTAAAACACCCCAATATCACAATATATATATATATATATATATATATATATATATATATATATATATATATATATATATATACACATACATATACATACATACGTGTGTACCCACACACAGTGAATGATAAAAACTGACATTAGATTAAATGAATTTAGAGTGATACAAGATGAATTTAGAATAATACATTGAATTATAGAATTAATGTTGTAAATTAATTAAGTAGATGGGACGCAAGTCAGTAGAAGGATAACTCACATGAAAAAAAAAAATATATAGGATGAATTTGATAGTCAATATGCAGAGAGATGATTGATTTGATAGATCATTTCGGGGTGACCAGCGGGATATGAAAAAAAAACTATTATATATAATAATTAAGTGACAATTAATTAATTAATTAATCAATTTGTTAATGGATTGGGTATGGCAAGACATTGATTATGCAAATTATACATAGTAATATGGTATAGTATGACCAGATGTTATTAAATAAAATCAAATGATGATTCATGGTGGTGATAATAATAGCAGCAATAATAATCAGCAAGAGACATGATTAAAACATAATGGAAAATTAAAATAATTATATAATGGTATTTACTTCCAGTTCCTCATTGAGTCCATTAGGCACAAGAGTATCCAAAGTATATAACCAGAACGTTTCGCGTTCACATAGTCTGGAGAAACGTTCGGCTTCAGACAGACTTCTGAATATGGCTTCTATAACCCATACCCATAAGCCCATTGTGGACTGGCTATGGTGCTCTAGAAAATGATGTGGCACACTGTGTTCATCGCAGCCCACTTCCACAAAGCGACAGTGTTTGCCGAAGCGCTGTCTCAGCGGGCGTATAGTGCGAACAACATACGGCAGCTTACAGGGGCATGTAAGACAATATACAACGTAGTCACTGGAGCAGTTGTAAAAGTTGTCAAGATGGTAGGTCTTTTCTTTATGAGTAAAACTCTTTTGTCCATGTTTTACAAAGTTACACGTCTTACACAAAGGTTTGTTTCATCTATACATCCCTTTAAGGGGGATTAGGCATAAGGGATTACCCTTTTTGATACATTTTAATTTACTTGGCACTATTTTTTTTTTTCGTGTAGGTGCCCTTCTATAGGTGACCTTGGGTCTTTCGCATAAGGTGGTGATCAGATGAGGATCTTATTTTAAAATGTTCCAGTGTTTGTTGAGGATGTGTTCCATTTTCTTATATTGTCCATGAAAACCAATGATAAACCAAACAATTGGTTTCTCTGAGGGTTTAGCGCATTTGGGTTTTTTCCGGGGAAAAAAGTGGTGTAGGCCTGATCTACTATTTTTTGTGGATATCCTTTTTCAAGGAATTTTTGTTTGAGATGTGTGCTTTGAGAGATATAATCACTATCTCTAGTACAATTTTGCCTTAATCTATAGAACTATCCTTTGGGTATATTTTTAACCCATTGAGGATGATGGCAGCTGTCAAAGTGAAGATATGAGTTTCCCGTATAATTACAAGCAAAGATTGTTTTGTTTATGATTGAGTTCAAGGTCCAAAAAGGCCAAGCTGTCCTTGTTGCAGTGGGCAACAAATTATTCAACCAGGGATGAAGAGCCGTCCCAGATGATGACAATATCGTCAATGTACCTGCCGTAAAATACCAGGTGCTTAGCAAAGGGATTGTTGTTCCATATGAGCTGATTCTCCCACAGACCCATGGTCAGATTAGCATAAGAAGGGGCAAAATTAATGCCCATCGCTGTACCATGGATCTGTAGGTAAAATTCATCATCAAAATGGGAGTAATTGTGCGCAAGACAAAATGAGGTGGCTTCCAAGATGAAGGTCACCTATTTAGTATTGAGCATGGGGTCAGATGATAAGAATTGTTGTACAGCCAATAGACCTATATTGTGGGAAATGGAGGTGTATAGGGAATTTACATCCAGAGACAGCCAGGTATAGCTGTCAAGCCATGTGTAAGGGGACAGGAGTTCCATAAGATGTATAGAGTCTTGTATGTATGATTGGAGATTCTGGGCTAGGGGTTGCAGAAAATAATCAATATATAGTGAAAAAACACTGGTTACACTGTTCATTGAAGCCACAATGGGTCTGTATTTTTTTTCTATGCTGATATCTTGAGCTGGCTTCACTCTTGAGAAGCGCTGCCCTCAGTACTCGTTACTACTAAAAAGACTTTCCCATTATCATCAGCAGGGATGAGCCGAACACCCCCCTGTTCGGTTCGCACCAGAACCTGCGAACAGACAAAATGTTCGTGTAAACTTTAGAACCCTATTAAATACAATGGACTCGAACATTCGAAATCTAAAGTGTTAATTATAAAGGCTAATATGCAAGTTATTGTCCTAAAAAGTGTTTGGGGACCCGGGTCCTGCCCCAGGGGACATGTATCAATGCAAAAAGAAGTTTTAAAAACTGCCGTTTTTTCGGGAGCAGTGATTTTAATAATGCTTAAAATGAAAAAATAAAAGTGAAATATTCCTTTAAATTTCGTACCTGGGGGGTGTGTATGATATGCATGTAAAGTGGCGCATGTTTCCCGTGCTTAGAACTGTCCCTGCAAAAAATTTCATTTTTGAAAGAAAAAAATGCATTTAAAACTGACTCGCGGCTATTAATGAATTGTCGGCTCCCGGCAATACATACAAAAGTCATTGATAAAAAAAAAAAAAAAAAAGCGTGGGGGTTCCCCAGAATTCAATTACCAGGCCCTTCAGGTCTGGAATGGATATTAAGGGGAACCCCGCCGCAAATTTAAAAAAAAATTGACGTGGGGTTCCCCCAAATATCCATTCCAGGCCCTTCAGATCTGGCATGGATTTTAAGGGGAACTCCACCCCAAATTTTTTAAAAAAATGGCGTGGAGTCCCCCTAAAAATCCATACCAGACCCCTTATCCGAGCACGCAACCTGGCCGGCCGCAGGGGAAAAGGGGGGGACGAGAGAGCGGCCCCCCCTCCCTCCTGAACCATACCAAGCCACATGCCCTCAACATGGGGAGGATGTCCCCATGTTGATGGGGACAAGGGCCTCATCCCCACAACCCTTGCCCGTGGTTGTGGGGGTCTGCGGGGGGCTTATCGGAATCTGGAAGACCCCTTTAACAAAGGGGACCCCCAGATCCCGGCCCCCCTCCTATGTGAATTGGTAAGGGGTACATTGTACCCCTACCATTTCACAAAGAAAGCGTAAAAAAATGTTTAAAAAAACACACAAACACCTTGAAAAAGTCCTTTATTTAAAAAAATAAAAAAATAAACATTCCAGCGGTGAAATACAGTGTCCCGCGGCGATCCCGATGTCCAGCGCTGTCCTTCATTGGTTGTGCCTGAGTGGACCTGATGGGGAACTCCCTCTCAGTATTTTAAATGTATAGACCCGCCCCTTCTAAAGTTCCCCATCAGGTCCGCTCAGCGGACGAGATGCAGAACATGAGAAGGGCGGGTCTATACATGTATTACCAAAGTGAGAGCAGTTCCCCATCAGGTCCGCCCCCTCGGTATGTCGGACCCGCCTACGTCATTGGCCTGAGCGGGGAACTTCCTTCACTATGTAAATTTAAATTACACAGTGAAGGAAGTTCCCCGCTCAAGCCAATGACGTAGGCGGGTCCGACATACCGAGGGGGCGGACCTGATGGGGAACTGCTCTCACTTTGGTAATACATGTATAGACCCGCCCCTTCTCATGTTCCGCATCTGGTCCGCTGAGCGGACCTGATGGGGAACTTTAGAAGGGGCGGGTCTATACATTTAAAATACTGAGAGGGAGTTCCCCATCAGGTCCGCTCAGGCACAACCAATGAAGGACAGCGCTGGACATCGGGATCGCCGCGGGACACTGGATTTCACCGCTGGAATTTTTTTTTTTTTTTTTTAAATAAAGGACTTTTTCAAGGTGTTTGTGTGTTTTTTGTAAACATTTTTTTACGCTTTCTTCGTGAAATGGTAGGGGTACAATGTACCCCTTACCAATTCACATAGGGGGGGCCAGGATCTGGGGGTCCTCTTTGTTAAAGGGGTCTTCCAGATTCCGATAAGCCCCCCGCCCGCAGACCCCCACAACCACCGGGCAAGGGTTGTGGGGATGAGGCCCTTGTCCCCATCAACATGGGGACATCCTCCCCATGTTGAGGGCATGTGGCTTGGTACGGTTCAGGAGGGAGGGGGGGCCGCTCTCTCGTCCCCCCCCTTTTCCCCTGCGGCTGGCCAGGTTGCGTGCTCGGATAAGAGGTCTGGTATGGATTTTTAGGGGGACTCCACGCCATTTTTTTTTAAATTTGGGGTGGAGTTCCCCTTAAAATCCATGCCAGATCTGAAGGGCCTGGAATGGATATTTGGGGGAACCCCACGTCAATTTTTTTTAAAATTTGCGGCGGGGTTCCCCTTAATATCCATTCCAGACCTGAAGGGCCTGGTAATTGAATTCTGGGGAACCCCCACGCTTTTTTTTTTTTTTTTTTATCAATGACTTTTGTATGTATTGCCGGGAGCCGACAATTCATTAATAGCCGCGAGTCAGTTTTAAATGCATTTTTTTCTTTCAAAAATTACATTTTTTGCAGGGACAGTTCTAAGCACGGGAAACATGCGCCACTTCACATGCATATCATACACACCCCCCAGGTACGAAATTTAAAGGAATATTTCACTTTTATTTTTTCATTTTAAGCATTATTAAAATCACTGCTCCCGAAAAAACGGCCGTTTTTAAAACTTCTTTTTGCATTGATACATGTCCCCTGGGGCAGGACCCGGGTCCCCAAACACTTTTTGGGACAATAACTTGCATATAAGCCTTTATAATTAACACTTTAGATTTCTCCCATAGATTTTTCGAATTTGCCACGAACACCCCAATTTGTTCGCTGTTCGGCGAACGGGCGAACAGGCAATGTTCGAGTCGAACATGAGTTCGACTCGAACTCGAAGCTCATCCCTAATCATCAGCCTTCAAAATCCACTATCTACTACAATTGATTGAACTTTTTTACCTGTGGACTTTTTATATACTCTCTTCCAGCCCTGCTTTTATTTCCTTTTTTAAAGTTATTGTGAGCCATTATGCCGGTATCCTGAGCGCTAGAATTTGCTGTTTTTTTCCATGTCACTATGAATTAAAGGAGTTACATCATTCCCGAGCACTCATTACCACTTCAAGTCCAGATACTTTCACCCCCTTCCAGTCCAGGCCATTTTTCAGAACTGTCACACTTTAAATGTGCAGCCATGCAACACTGTACTCAAATTATATTTATATTGTTTTTTGTTTTTGTTTTTTAGACAGATGGTATATAATCTTCTACTGTATTTTTATTTATTTATTTTATTTCTTAGTTTTTGTTAAAAAAAATTGCAAATAAATAATCTTTCTTCATAAATGTAGGCCAAAATGTATTCTGCAATTTTTTTATTTTTTTTGGTAAAAATAACCCAAATCAGTGTATATTATTTAATCTGTGTGCAAGTTACAGAGTCTACAAACCTTGATTTATATATTTGAAAATTGATCAATTCTTATGTACTAACTTTATTGAGGCCCTAAAATGCCAGGACAGTACACCCCCCCCCCAAATGAATCCATCTTATGGTAAGTAGATGGTCCAAGGTATTTATTGAGAGATACAGGTATGTTGAGTTTTTTGAAGTTGTAATTTGTAATTAAATAAACTTTTGTTCACAAAGTAGTAATTTTAACATGTTATTTCTCACATGCAGCATAGGCATTTTTTAAATGACACCCCAACACATTCTGCTATGTCTCCTGAGTATGAGCATACCACATTTGTGAGACTTTTTCACAGCCTAGATGCATACAGGGGCCCAAAATCCAAGGAGCACCTTTGGGCTTTCAAGGAGCATAAATTACACATCTAATTTCCTGACTATCACAGGCCCTGGAGCACCAGGACAGTAGAATGACAACATTTTGGAAGGAAAACACCACAAGGTATTTTCTGAATGGCATAGCGAGTCTTTTGAAAATGTCATTTTTTGCCACAAGTTTTTGGAAAATGCAGAAAAGAAAACGAAAATTATTTTTTTAAACACAAAGTTGTCAGTTAAAAATATATTCCTAACACACAGCATAGGCATACTTAGAATGACACCCCAAACACATTGTGCTTCCCTTCCCAAGTAGGGTAATACCACATGTATGAGACTTTTTCACCGCCTAGCCACATAGAGAGACCCAAAGTCCAATGAGCTCCTTCGGGCATTCCAGGGTCATAAATTACTAATTTGATTTCCTGACTATCCATCACATTTTTCTAGGCCCTGGAGCACCAAGACAGTAGAAACACCCACAAAAATTACCACATTTTAGAGAGTAAACACTCCAAGATAATTTTAAGAGGCATGGAGAGTCCTTTGAAAATGTAATTCTTTTTGCAACAAGTTTTAGGAAAATGTGGAAAGAAAATAAAAAATTATTTATTTACACAAAGTTGTCATTTTAAAAAGATAATTCTGACACTCAGCATGGGCATACATAGAATTACAATCCAAAGCACATTCTACTACTGCTCACGAGTATGGTGAAATTTATCGGACATTGTATTTTGTGCATCACACAAATCAACCACTTGTATCAAAACCAATGTACTGAAATGGTCACCACTACAGTAGGTGCCGCCAATATTGTGTCAATATCGCCGCTTCTAGCGGTGATATTGACACCCTATGAGCTCCGTCGCGAGAGCCAGCGCCGAGCTGTCTCGTCATCGGGAAAGGAAAAAATGTTCCTTTCACGATGAGCGACACCGCATTGCCGATAGGCGGGGATCCGACGTGGATTCCCGCCAATACCAGGCACTGCGTTTGGTATGAATCCTGAGCGGGAACTCCACGCCAATTTTTAAATAAAAAAACGGCGTGGGTTCCCCTTCCAGGGGCATACCAGGCCCTTGGGTCTGGTCTGGATTTGAAGGGGGAACCCTACGCCGAAAAAACGGCGTGGGGGTCCCCCTCAAGATCCAAACCAGACTCTTATCCGAGTACGCAACCTGGCAGGCTGCAGGGGAAGAGGGGGGGACGAGAGCGGCCCCCCCTCCCTCCTGAACCGTACCAGGCCACATGCCCTCAACATGGGGGGTTTGGTGCTCTGGGGCAGGGGGGCGACCTGCGGCCCCCCCACCCCAGAGCACCCTGCCCCCATGTTGATGAGGACAGGGCCTCTTCCCGACAACCCTGGCCATTGGTTGTCGGGGTCTTATCGGAATCCGGGAGCCCCCTTTAATAAGGGAGCCCCCAGATACCGGCCCCCTCACCCTATGTGAATGAGTATGGGGTACATCGTACCCCTACCCATTCACCTGGTGGAAAATAAATGGAAATAAAAACACAACACAGTTTTTAAAAGTATTTTATTGCACCGCTCCGGAGGTCTTCTTCCGACTTCGGGGGTCTCCGGTGTCGTCGCCGCGTTCTCTGGTTCTTTCTTCTGCTGGGCCTCCGCTAACTTCTTTTTAGCTCTTTTGCTAACGGAGGCCCGGTCTTCTCCGTCGTCTTCTTCTTCTTCTCCCGCTCTCCGGTTCTTCTCCCGCTCTCCGGTGTCGTCGCCGCGTTCTCCGGTTCTTTCTTCCGCCGGGCCTCCACTAACTTCTTTTTAGCTCTTTTGCTAGCAGAGGCCCGGTCTTCTCCGTCGTCGGCGTCTTCTTCCCTCTTCTCCTCCTCGATGTTGACTCGTCGCTTCCTCTCGCAGTAATGATAAATCTTCGGTCCGCAGAGATTAATATAGGCTTCTCATGACGTCACAGTCACATGCTCCGGGGCACATGTGCCCTGGAGCATGTGACTGTGACGTCATGTGCACATGTGCCCTGGAGCATGTGACTGTGACGTCATGTGCACATGTGCCCCGGAGCATGTGACTGTGACGTCATGTGAAGCCTATATTATCCGCAGGTCGCCCCCCTGCCCCAGAGCACCAAACCCCCCATGTTGAGGGCATGTGGCCTGGTATGGTTCAGGAGGGAGGGGGGCCGCTCTCGCCCCCCTCTTCCCCTGCGGCCTTCCAGGTTGCGTGCCCGGATAAGGGTCTGGTTTGGATCCTGAGGGGGACCCCCACGCCGTTTTTTCCGCGTAGGGTTCCCCTTCAAATCCAGACCAGACCCAAGGGCCTGGTATGCCCCTGGAGGGGGAACCCACGCCGTTTTTTTCTTTAAAAATTGGCGTGGAGTTCCCGCTCAGGATTCATACCAAACGCAGTGCCTGGTATTGGCGGGAATCCGCGTCGGATCCCCGCTCAATACAGTGTCGCGTCTCCTTGCCATTGCAGCGAGCGCGACACGTGTCGCCACCCTGCTGCCGACATCTCGGCACTCCTGTCACCGAGAATCTCGGCGATGGGAGCGCGATAGAAACACAATATCGGCGGCACCTACTGTATATGAATGGTCAGAGAATATAGCCTAATGTAGCATCACCTATAGCAGTAAACATTGCTATAAGCCAAGCAAGCCTAGCCTACTGGAACTGGGCTGTGCCCAGGAATGCCTCACTGGCCAGTGAATAGGAGTGCTTGTGTGGGGTTCAAGGGGTTAAAGCAGGCGATACAACTCATCCTTACTGACTGTAAAATGCTCTTTGAAAAAAAAAAATGGATCTTTCATCATAGAGCATTGCACATGTGAATTAAAGTGGCACAATAAATATGTTTCTGAAAAAAAAGAACAATTTTATTTAAACCTTAAAGGAGTAGTAAAGTTACATGTTTTTTCACCTTAATGCATCCTATGCATTAAGGTGAAAAAACATTCGACAATACCGCCCCCCCCCGAGCCCCTGTTTTTCTTACCTGGCCCCTCGAAAGTCCCATGCTCGTCCCCGTCATCCTCTTCGTTTTTCTGCCTGGCCACCGATTGGCTACACTGGATAGATTGAAAGCAGCGCAGCCATTGGCTGGCGCTGCTGTCAATCACATCCAATGACGCGGCACGCCGGGGGGCGGGGCCGAGTGATACAGTCGGCGGCTATGGCCGCCGCTGTATCACGGGAGCGCGCCCGCAATCACTCCACACCATGCGAGCTCACTCGCATTAAGGTGTGGAGTCCTTGCGGGGAGGAGCCAAGACAGCCGCCGAGGGACCCCAGAAGACCAGGATCAGGGCCACTGTGTGCAAAACGAGCTGCACAGTGGAGGTAAGTATAACATGTTTGTTATTTTTAAGCAAAAAAAAAAAAAAGGTATAGTGCTCCTTTAATGATCAAAGTTTGCTGCATAATTTCCCTTCTTCAACTAATTCTCTTACATGTATTTTTTTTTTCTAAAATCTATTACAAATACATTGTGATCTTACAAGCCCCTACTGTTTCAGTGGCTTTCTGTTCGTCAATGACCACACTAAAGCATGGAAGTGGGTCAATTTTATTGTGGTCAGGATTAGTTCTTTCCTCTTCTCCAGGATGCTGTGCCAATACACAACAATTGAATGCTTCTACAGAAGCTACAGGCATGGTGTAACAGGTGGAATAAAGCAGTAGCCATTCACAGCTTGCTATAGCCAGTAGACGGAACTGACCTGGTAGATAAAAAACGTGTCTAAACGTGAGACGGGTTTAGTGCTTGAATGTTCATTGATTTCAGATTCCAAAATAAATTAATATTCTGGCCCATGAAATGAATAAACGCCAAAAGACATGGCACGGATAAACAAACCTAAAATGCGGATTTATGCTGCTTTTTTCCTGCCAGGAGCAAAAGAATTTAGAAGAGCCCAGTGTGCATGAGGCCTTAGGGTGGCTACACTGATTCTCCACTATGTCTATAGAGGAACAACATAGCCAAAATAGTGTTTGATGGAGTAGTATATTTAGATGGATTTTGCGGAAATTAACTAACAAAATAAAAACAAACACTTTTTGAATGTTTTTTTTTTCTATGGGGCTAAAGGTTTAGCAGCAAAGGGGTCGCTGGTTCAAATCCCAACCATGACACTACCTGCCTGGAGTTTGCATGTTCTCTCTGTGCCTGTACGAGTTTCCTCTGGGTTCTCCAGTTTCCTCTCAAGCCTTGTACACACGACCAGTTTTCTCTGCAAGAAACGACAAGAAAACTGTTGGGAGAGCTTTCTTGCCGAGAAAACCGTTTGTGTGTATGGTTTCTCATCGAGAAAACTGTTGTGAATCTCGACGAGAAAAAAAGAAAACCTGCTTTCTTTTTTCTCGTCGGGAGTCTCATTTTTCTCGTCGTGATTTTTGTCAGACTGTTTTTGGATGAGAAAACCGTTCGTGTGTATGCTTTTCCGAGTCTTCAAAAACCGCGCATGGTCAGAATCAAGTATGAGACGGGAGCGCACCTTCTTGTAAAACTAGCGTTCGTAATGGAGATAGCACATTTGTCACGCTGTAACGAACTGAAAGCACGACGACTGAAAAACGTGAATCGTCTGTCACTAAACTTTTACTAACACGCAGTAATATGAGATTAGCAAAAGCAGCCCAAGGGGTGGCGCCATGAGAATGGAACTTCCCCTTTATACTGCCGTCGTACATGTTGTACGTCACCGCTCTTTAGACCGACGAGATTTTGGATTGACAGTGTGTATGCAAGGAAAGCTTGACAAGAATCTCGTCAAGCTTGACAAGAAAGCCGTCGAGAAAAACTATGTTTTTTTTGCGACGAGATTCTCGACCGTGTGTACTAGGCTTCACACTCCAAACACATGCTGGTAGGTTAATTGGTTCCAGTCTAAATTGGCCCCTAGTATCTGTATGTATGAATGTGAGTTAGGGACTTTAGATTATAAGCTCCTTGAGGGCAGGGACTGGTGTGAATGTACAATGTATATGTAAACGTGCTGCGTAAATTGACGGTGCTATGTACCTGTAAGTACCTGAAATAATAGTAATAATAACAAAATGAATGTAATAAACTCATTCAATGTTAAAGTGGTTGTAAATTATCACCTTGTAAAACAATCCACTCCGTTTAAAATAGAAATGAAATGCAAAACATTTTTGCATAGATATAAAAAAAATATATATATAAATACTTTTTTTTACCTTTTTTATAAGTGATCACATTTACTCTGTTCTCTGCTGCATAAGAGCTGGAGGGAGGAGAAGCAGCAGCACACTAAGCTTCCCTGTGAATGGCTTTGTAGCGGGGACGTGCCAGGACAAGTCTGATCATTGGAGGAGAGTACACTGAGTTCCCAGCATAGCTAGAGAACTGACCATGGGGTGCTCTGCTGTGTGTGCTTAGTGTGGTTAGTTGTAATAGGAAAGAAAGGGGACTAGCAGGAACACCAGGGATTTAACATAAAGGAAGCAATACAAAGATAACATTAGACTTGCTGATACAAGTACATGGTACAGCAAGCAAAAATCAAGAACATGAAATGTTAGGGTAAAAATAATCCTTTAAATGCTTTGTCTCAACCCTTTGAACTGTCACTTGCTAGACAGCTTAATCTGTTAAAGGAAGTTGAAAAATAACAAACTTACTGGTAGGATCAAAAGGTAATACAACTATGTTACAGAGGGGCTGTATCACATACAGTATGTCATTTTAGAATGTGCCAATAATTCCACTTTAAAGCTAAACTTAACTAAATCTACTGATATAATTATTCAGTAAAACAGGTAAATTCAAGGCATACTGTCAATGATAATTGGTACAGTTACTCTTGTGCTTGTGCTAGCCATCAAATGGCCAGTGTCATAGTAAATCACACATGCAGCACCATGGCAACTTAGAATCAAACAGAGGTTGAGATGGCCACTTCCTTCTGTAAGACCCCTTGCACACTTGTGCAACTTGTCATGCGACTTGGGACTGCAAAGTTGCACGACAAGTCATACCCCATGATTTCCAATGGGTACCATTCATATATGTGCGACTTCAAGTCGCATCAACTTCAAAGTAGTCCCTGCACTACTTTGGTCTGACTTTGATGCGACTTAAGGTCAATAAACCTCAAGATTACACAGGCATGGCCTGAAGCCACGTCAAAGTCGCAGCAAAGTCATGTGACTTTCAGGTTGCACTGCAGTGTGAAAGGGGCCTAAAGGACAGGAGAATTTAGTTTGCTTCAAAGGGGTTGTAAAGGAAAAAGTTTTTTCACCTTAATGCATCCTATGCATTAAGGTGAAAAAACATCCGACAATACCGCCCCCCCCCCCCCGCGCGCGCTCGCCTCGCATGAAGGTGGTGGGAGCTTGCCGGGAGAAGCCGAGACAGCCGCCGAAGGGACCCCAGAAGACGCCATTCGGGGCCACTCTGTGCTAAACGAGCTGTACAGTGGAGGTAAGTATAACATGTTTGTTATCTAAAAAAATAAAATAAAATTTCTTTACATCCCCTTTAAGAAAGTTCTTACACAACCGTTAATGACAAGATTGTTCATCATGGCACCATGTTTCAATGCAACAAGGTCAGGTAAAGCAGAAGTACAGAAAGCTGGATAGTCAAAAGAATTCAGAAGATATCAAAATGTAACACCTCTGCAGCAATAGGCGAAATATCGCAAAGGTAATCATAATAGTAAATATAGAAGGACGAGAAGAAATATTGCAATTAAACTGAGGAGCAATCTTAAGAAGATCTTGAAATACTTTAATGGAAAGGGATTAAAAACAGATTGAACTATAGGCCTCTTTCAGGGTCTGATGAACAGGCATATTATGGATGATGAAGACGAAAAATAGGTATAAACAGATTATTAGTCACAGGATGAAGCTGCATTTTAAAAATCGAGGAAAAAAACAAGAAATGTTGAATGTTCTGTTACTGAATATATCAGTGCGGTTGTGTTTTGAATTTGGCCAAATATATTGACAGGGCTTTAACATAGCTATTACGTATTACCGTATAAATAATTACACAGAATAAAGTGTGGCCATGTTTTTGTTAGGAACGTATTATTTTAGCCACTGGAAGTATAATGATTCAGCTGTCATTTTGTATTAACACTTCCAGCAGCAGCATTACTCCCATCCATCTGTACAGAACTGCTGTGAGTTATTTTGGACAATTTATTATTTAGCTCGATAGCTTGTTTGCAGGTTCATGAGTTTTGAGCAATTTTTATAATAAACAGGAAGGTCAAATTATCCAGAGATTTTAGAATTCATGGTTATTTTATTGAAATTCTGATCCTGGCAATCTTACTATCGTTCCATCCCACCACTTTCCCTTCTGTTCAAGACCTTTCTCTTCTCTTTTTATTTACACCTCCTCTTCTAATTCTTCTGTATTTCATTCCTCTTTTTTAAAACTTCCTCTGTTTCATTGGTGTTCTATAGAAACATGATTTTATTCCTTCTTTCAAATTATTTTGTCACTGTAAATATAAGAATCACAGGCGTGCACAGGAAGGGGGGGTGCCAGGTGTGCCGACTCCCCCTACTGCCCGGGCTTCCTTACATGTTGTCCTCCCTGCAGTACTGCTGGCTTCCCTACTCTTCCCTCGGCTGCTGTGGGGGATGTTTCAGGGTGAAGAGCGGAGGAAAGGACTAGTGAATATGTCAATTACTTCCCCCTTTCCTTTTCCAAATGAACACAGTGAACACACTCACTGTGTTCCTTCATAACAGAAGTATAATAAACTGTGTTTACTATGCTTCCGTTTGTGAATGAACAGGAAGCTGCTCTTCCCATTTATTCACTGTGCCGTGCAGCTGAGGCTGCAGAAAAAGGCATGTGTGTTTAAGCTTTGGGGTGCACACCCCAATGCAATAGGCTGCACACGCCTATAATCAGAATTAAAGTCCCCCCTTCAAAATATCCTTACTCTTCCATCCGCCTGTGGTGCTAATTCTGGATCTTGGGATTTCCTGTGGCTGAAACATCCTCCAACAACCCCTATCACACAGAAGTGGAGAAAGAAAACACACCCCCTCCACCTGGTTACACCCCCGCTCCTGTCCACCTGGCTACACCCCTCCTCCACCTGGCTGCACCCCACTCTCCTGCCCAAGTGGCTGCATCCTCCCTCCACCTGGTTGCATCCCTCCTCTCATGTCCACCTGGCTCTGTCCCCCCCCCCACCTGGCTGCACCCCCTCTCCTATCCACCTGGCTCCATCCTCCCCATACCTGGCTGCACCCCCCCTCTCCTGTCCACCTGGCTCAATCCTCCCCTACCTGGCTACATCTCCCTCCTGTCCACCTGGCTCTGTCCTCCCCATACCTGGCCCTCTCCTGTCCACCTGGCTCTGTCCTCCCCCCACCTGGCTCTGTCCTCCCCCCACCAGGCTGCATCCTCTTCTGTCCACCTGGCTCCATCCTCCCCCCACCTGGCTGCACCCCCTCTCCTGTCCACCTGGCTCTGTCTTCCCCCCACCTAGCTGCAGCCCCCTCTCCAGTCCACCTGGGTCTGTCCTCCCCGTCCACCTGGCTGAACCCTCCCTCTCCTGTCCACCTGGCTACGTCCTCCCCACCTGGCTGCACCCCCCTCCTGTCCACCTGGCTCCACCCCCTCTGCTGTCCACCTGGCTCTGTCCTCCTCCCATCTGGCTGCACCCCCCTCTCCTGTCTACCTGGCTCTGTCCTCCCCCCACCTGGCTGCACTCCCCTCCTGCCCACTTGGCTATGTCTCTGTTTACTGGGCTACGCTATCTCACCTGTAGGCCTGGGGCAGTTATGGGAAGGATGGCAGGAGCTCCATGGACATCCATCCGCTGAGCCTGCCTCCTGAGCAAAGACCAGGAAATTATGTGTATGACGTCACTTCCTGAGCCGGTGCTGCCATTCTACAGATGTTGTGCTCAGGGAAGCAGCTAATGGAACACCATCTGTGTTCCATCAGCTGTAGCGGAGTACAGAGGAGACATCCAGGATCTAATAGATCCTGAATGTCTAATAAAGAGTACCTATCACCTATATCCTATCAAAATAGTCGTCTAGCACCAGCCCTGCATATACTGATGTGCTGTATAGTTCCTGGGAGGTTTACCACTATAGTATAGTTTATACTTGTATATAGTGCTGCATCTACTTTTTTTATTGTGATAAAGTTCTGCTTTTATTTATCTTTACTCGTGCATATCTTTTGTTTCCAAATGTTACAGGCAAGAATGAAGAATTCATGCTTCTTAGAAGGGGAATTCTCATTGCATCATAGGGACCCCCCTTGAGCCGAGGATCACTTAGCAAAAGTTAAAAAATCCTAATAGTTATATTTCCATCACCCTAGTGAGGGTTGCTTTATATACCCTCATGCTCTGTTCACTAGTGTGGATGTTATTTATAACATAAAAATGGGAGTGCCATACTCATAACTTAATAAACCTTTACAATTTTAAT
Organism: Rana muscosa; assembly: GCA_029206835.1. Lineage (NCBI taxonomy): Eukaryota > Metazoa > Chordata > Amphibia > Anura > Ranidae > Rana > Rana muscosa. The sequence goes on along the minus strand of CM055116.1, from coordinate 341,558,472 downwards.
AAAATAATCACAGTAAAGCCTGGTACACACTGACAGCTTTGATCAGAGATGCTGTACTAACCATGCAAGGTTAGCCCAGTGATCTCCCTGCGCTGAACCCCCCCCCACCACCACCTCCAGAAAACTCCGATCAGCGCTCTTAGCCATTGGCTGAGAGCGCTGATTGGGAGGCGGTCGGCTGCCTCCCAACATTCAGCCCATGTGTCTATCTAAACACTCTATGTGCTTAGGCAACCATTAAACTTTATTTGTTATAGAGCCCCTCCCATTACCAACAACTAAATGACAAAATGATGGCATGATTATCTAACTAGTGTTTTTATCTTCTTCAAAATATTTAAAATTTTGTCTCATTTAGACTCATTTAGAAAACGCTAACGTCTCATAGAAGCTTTAGATCAGTGGTCCCATAACTGTGGCCTGTGGGATGGATCCTGCCTCTGATTGACTTTAACCACCCCTAGGGACACTGTTCCTCCCTTTCACACAAACAATACAGCACAATTTCTGAAAACCAATGATGGTTATTTGTCTAGGCCTTCCACTGACACCAATGTTGGAAAATTATTCCTCCCACTAATACCAATGATGGGCACTATTCTTTGCATTCGTTGCACTGACATCAATGATAGGGTACCATTCCCCCTTCCACTGACTACAGGTGTTTAGTTAGCATTTTATTCCCACTGACTGGAGCATAGTTTGCACCCACTAGCCTGGCCCCCCTAAAGTCTGAAGAACAGTAAACTTTATTTTTGTTGGATGCTTCCTGCTTAGACTAGGGATGAGTTAAAAGTATTTTTGTTCTGTTTGAGGTAGATTCAGCAAACATTGCTAAAGTTTGGGTGCCGAATCCAAACTCATCTAATATATATGTAGCACTTACCCCCATTTAGGGGACCAGCTGGTTTTGTTGGGTCTGCAAACTACCTCCAAGGCTTCCGTTGTCAGGGTGTGAGAAAAGTCTTTAGAAAGGCCAATGTCCACACAATGTAAAACCCAAACAGTCAGGCTGTATTTTACTTTGCTGAAGTGGAAAACTTTAGAGGAAAGTAGGAAACAAGAGAAACACAGGGGAAGGTTCAGGCACGCAACACTAAAGTCCCAATAGTCGCCACTCAAACCTGAGTGGGTATTGCTCACCTGGAAAGTCCCGTTTAGTGGTCCTAGCAGCCGGGATGAAGCACAAATCAATCTTTTTAGGGATTCGGTCAGGAATCTTCTGCCACCGGATTGTTAAAAGTCCCGAACCTCCCAGCCAAGCAATAGTGAAGAACCTTTAAGCCGGATTGGCGTATTGCAGGGCTTGTAATGATGGATTCCTCCTTAGATGAGCTCCAGGCCTCCTCCCGAGACAGCAGTACCGTCGCTAGTCTCCTCCGGGGCAGATCCTCCCCTGGTATCCTTCCCTAAGCGTGGCTTCCCTCAGGTGGGTAGCTGAGGGTCCTTTTTGAAAGGGTTAGGCCTCAGCCAGCAGAGCTGGGCCTATCATGCAGCGATATAGCCTCGGGATAACGGAGCCTGGGGCCAGAACACACACACGCACCCCTTGCCATGAGGGCCATGCGGTGCACGCCGACGGGTGGGATCCCAGGGCGGAACCCCATAACACAACGACAATTAATGGCGTCTGCTCCTTATGTACCCTCTCCCAGCATGCACAGCAGGTAGACCACGCCCACTGTATGGCTGCTGAGAAAGGACACCCAAGGTGTTGTGATACCCCCTGTAGTTCAACCTATGCCGGTGATGACAGTGCCACCTACAGGCAGACAGGGAACACTACTGCCAGGCAGTATCACACCCAGAGCAGAAGCAAATCTAGCACAATCAATTGGTCTGAGCCCAATTACTGGCTCAGACTACCCTTAAATTTACACATAGCACCCCCAAATATTGGGGGGACGCTACATATATATATATTACCAAAAGTACTGGGACACCTGCCTTTACACACACATGAACTTTAATGGCATGCCAGTCTTAGTCCGTAGGGTTCAATATTGAGTTGGCCCACCCTTTGCAGCTATAACAGCTTCAACTCTTCTGGGAAGGCTGTCCTCGAGGTTTAGGAGTGTGTCTATGTTAATGTTTGATCATTCTTCCAGAAGCGCATTTGTGAGGTCAGGCACTGATGTGGATGAGAAGACCTGGCTCGCAGTGTCTAATCCTTTGGTTGAGGGGGGATAATGGCCCCTTAGTTCCAGTGAAGGCGTTAGCAGGCCAAGACATTTTAAACAATTTCATGCTCCCAACTTTGTGGGAACAGTTTGGGGTGGCCCCTTCCTGTTCCAATATGACTGCGCACCAGTGCACAAAGCAAGGTCCATTAAGACATAGATGAGCGAGTTTGGGGTGGAGGAACTTGACTGGCCTGACCTCGACCCGATAGAACATCTTTGGGATGAATTAGAGTGGTCAAACATTCCAATAGACACACTCCTTAACCTTGTGAACAGACTTCCCAGAACATTTGAAGCTGTTATAGCTGCAAAGGTTGGGCCAACTCAATATTAAACCCTATGAACTGGGATGCCATTAAAGTTCATGTGCGCGTATAGGCAGGCATTTCAATAATTTTTGTAATATAGTGTATATATATATATATATATATATATATATATATATATATATATATATTTAATATATATATATATATTCTGTTTGTGGGAAACAGCAAGTCTAGTAATGATTTAGGGCAATATTAAAAATGCTAAATTCCTTAAAAAAATAAAATAAATGCCTGGAGGATGCTCCTAATCAGTCTGTGAAGTGACAAATCTGTAGGATGTATATAACCTCCTATAGCAAAGTTGACATCTACATACAAATATGTAGTTTAACCCCTTCCATACCGGGCCATTGGGAAATGACGCCGGCAGGAACCCTCTCTCCCTCCGGGTGGACGTCATATGACGTCCTCCGCTTTGAGGGGGGATATCTGAATGACGCCTGCAGCTAGAGGCATCATTCAGATATCCTTGTTTAGAACCGGCGATCCTGCGCACCATAAGAATGATAATAGCGGCGATTCTGCAGCTTGATCGTTCTTATAGGCGGCGGGAGGGGACATCCCCCCTCCCGCCCCCATCCGGTGCTTCTCCGGGCTCTCCCGTGCGATCGGGGACCCGGAGAGAATCGTCGGCACCAGGGGTGGGTCACGTGATGAGCATAGAGATGACTGGTGACCAGATGGTCACCAGTCATCTCTATGATCGTTGGAGGCTCGGGCACGATGTGATGACGTCACGCCCGGGTCCTCAAATGTAAACAAAGCCGCCATTGCGGCTGTAAGTCCAGCCTGAAGGAGAGATATGGGGTCTTATTGACCCCACATCTCTCCATAAAGAGGACCTGTCACACACATTCCTATTACAAGGGATGTTTACATTCCTTGTAATAGGAATAAAAGTGATCACAAAAAAAGTGTAAAAATAAAAAAGTTAAAATTAAAAAAAACAAGTAAAATAAAAAAAATATATAATAATTATTTTTTTAAAACGCCCGTCCCCAATAGCTTGCACTTAGAAGCGAACACACACGTAAGTCCCGCCCGCATATGTAAACGCCGTTCAAACCACATATGTGAGGTATTGCCGCGTGCGTTAGAGCGCGTGCAATAATTCTAGCACTAGACCTCCTCTGTAACTCTAACCTGGTAACCTGTAAAAATTTTCAAAGCGTCGCCTATGGAGATTTTTAAGTACCGAAGTTTGGCGCCATTCCATGAGTGTGCGCAATTTTAAAGAGTGACATGTTAGGTATCTTTTTACTCTGCGTAACATAAGCTTTCATATTTTACAAACAAATTGGGCTAACTTTACTGTTTTGTTATTTTTTAATTCATGAAACCATTTTTTTCCCCCCAAAAAAAGGCGTTTGAAAAATTATTGCGCAAATACCGTGCAAGATAAAAAGTTGCAACAACCGTGATTTTATTCCCTACGGTGTCTGCTAAAAAAAACATATATAATGTTTGGGTGTTCTGAGTAATTTTCTAGCAAAAGAATGATGATTTGTACATGTAGGAGAGAAGTGCCAGAATAGGCCCGGTATGGAAGTGGTATAAAAAGCTCTGTATGGAAGTGGTTAAATTGTCTGCAAATGACAGCTTTGGCCGCTCTACTTCTTTTTGGAAGAAAATGTCAAGGGATTTCCTTCATCTGTAACAAACCCTGACTCAACCTAGAGCCTGGTATTAATATTAACATAAAAAAACTGTGTAAGGTATCAACTGCAGTTTCTGTATCAACCATTGACTGAAAGCTATCATAGATAATAGTGGTAGAAATGCTGCTAATATATATGATGTTTGGCTCCAGCCAAATGGGTAAAAAATCCAGTGTTTGGACAAATGCTCAAACGGTCAGTGCATCCTTACTGTAGACCCTTGAAACCTGTAGGAGAGACATCTCAGCTACTAGAGATATATAACAGCATGCATCAAAGATTCAATGGAAAGTAGAGAAACCTGTATGAAAAGCAATTCGCCACTACTACAAAACAAAATTTCAGAACTGTGTAAAACAAGCAGTTTAAGTGTCTGAAGACATAATTCTGTTACTACACAGTTCTTAGGAACAATTTAGTCTAAATTAGTTAACCCAGATTCTGAAATAAACTCCATAATTTGAATGTTAGAAAAAGACGAGAACAAGTTTCAGCTCTGAAATGCATACTAAAAACAATAGTCAAATGTGTAATATAGTTACCATTCATTCCTGTTTCCCTGGGACAGTCAAATTGTGAGGGATCTGTTCCCAGGAAAGAGGTGTCTACAGACTCATCCCTGGAAGCCAATCACTGCACAGTAAATATTGCAATCAACACTCTCTAACTGAACTTATGCTGCCCAAGCTGAGGGTCAGACTAAAATCGCCCCAACAGTGCGGCCTATGTAGTGATTTATCGATTCATGTGTGCACCGGCCTTTCCACCTGCTCCACCGCTTAACCCACCCCATTTTGCATTTATTTACATTTGTGCAGTGTGACCTAAAGTTTTACTAAACCCACAACAGTAAAATCAGCCTGTATATGCAGTAGAGCATTCTTGTTACACTCACTGTGGAACCTAAGGAGTTAATCCTCTGCATTGTGTAAAAAGACTGTTTCATCATGTCTCCTCTGATCTTCACCTTCTTCCAGTGTCTCCAACTCATCTCCAGATATTATAGAGGAAAGGGAACAAGCTGCACATGCTCAGTTTGGTGTGTATTATAGGACAATAGGAGTAGAATGAAAACTCCTCCTACAAGCTTTAAGACACACACTGATAGAAGTCAGAAGACTGCTCTAACTGCTGATGGGAAAAGGTATTTAGCAGTTTTTACTTACTAAAACTATTGCATTTCCATGTACTGTGTACTGCGGAAGACCAGATATAATGAATGCAGGGTCCTGGGTTTAATAAAACTTTAAGTTGGAACGTGCACACTGCAATGTTTTATCTCTACAGTGCCTGCCTCCCCAGGGCAATGCTTTGCCCCAGCAGCTGCAGATGACCAGGAGACAGAAGCAGAGAGTCAGCCGGATGTGAGGAACACCAGGCACAATCTTAAACCTGATCTCTGAACTTTGTAAATGACTTATTCCTGACCTTAGAATGCTCTGCATACTTAATCCTGATCCCTAAACCCTCTGTGTTACTTATTCCTGATCTCTAAACTCTGTGAATTAATCCTGGCCCCTGAGATTCTGCAATACTTAATCCTGACTTAATCCTGACCTCTGAACTCTGTGAGTTATTTAATTCTGACCCCACTACATTATATAATCATGACCCCCGAACTCTATGCACTTATTCCTGACCCTTGACTTGGGCTTTCTGCATTACTCCTGCCACTGAAGTTTGATACTTAATCCTGACGCATAAATCTTTGTGTTACTCAATCCTAATTTAATCCCGACCCTGAACTCTGTGTGTTCCTTAATTGTTACCCTTTAACTCTGTGCTCTCAGAATAGGTTCAGGTTTTATTTAACCATACCCCTTTAAGCCCCACCCCTTGTTACCACAATTTGGTTATACCCACATTTCACCACAGCATGATGTGTACCTTGCATCAATTCATTTTCTCATGGTGCCCAAAGTATTTTGTCTTTATACCTTTAATGTCTGTCTCTTGTCCCAAAATCCTGTGACCAATTATTTAAGGGTGTGTTAAAAAGGAAGGGTTGTGATTTTGCAGATGTATCTACAAATGAGGGTGTGGTTTTGTGAGAATGGTTAAAAGTGGGCATGGTCAATAGGGTGCTCCCAGATTTCATTTTGAAAACTTGGCAATCTTTATGTGTTAAATACTCACTCATTAACTCTTTGGCCGGCCAAACACAGAGCAAATTTCTTTCCTGCAACCACGGACTGCAGGAAAGAAAGTCGCTCAATTCTCCCATCAACACAGACAGTGTTGATGCAGTAATCAGTCCTGCTGGGCAATTGTCTTCTCCCGGCAGGGGGGTGCGGGGAGCGTGAAAAGCTGTCCTTGTCGGGAGAAGAAAGGGATTATCGCTATAGCAGCAGCTTGCGATGTTTGTAAGTGAATCCGGATGATCAATCAACTTGGTACATTCAGCCTGCCCATAAATGGTTTAAATCTTGGTCGGTTCCTGCTGCTGTATGCCTTAGCAACCTACAGTTCCCACCCTAAGCCCACGTTCACACTGGGGCTGCGGGAGTGAAGCCTGCGAGTTCAGCTGAACTCGCACGATTTCACTCCCGCTGGCAGTCCCGATTTCAGCCACGATTTCAAAGACATCTGAAACAGATGTCAATGTAAATCGCGGCTGAAATCGCAAAAAGTAGTACAGAAACTACTTTTTGCAATTGGTGCAGCGCCGAAGATGCGGTGTCACACCGATTAGGACGGTGCCATTGCCCGCAATTTGCGGCACATTTCGCCGATTTGACATGTCAAATCGCATGTCAAATCGCACCAGTGTGAACCAGGGCTTATAGTCATAGATGTGCTGTGCAGATTAGCTCCTGCTAAATGCATCCACTGATTGACCCATCAGTGTTAAAAGTGACTTACATTACCATGCCTACTGCAGGTTGTCCATTTAAGTGTTCAGTCGTGTCTCAAAGGATGTTGTATTTTTTTTTTTTATTCTACATTGCCTTAGTTCTTATAAACTCCACAGACCCTGAGAATGCTATCAACCCCTTTCTGTTTCCTGCCTTCTGTCTGATTTCCTGAATCCAACCCATGACTTATTATCTGACTCCTCTTTGTCTTATGCCGCGTACACACGACCGTTTTTAATGACGAGAAAAATTACATTTTTTTAAATGGTCATTAAAAATGATCGTGTGTGGGCTTTCCAGCAGTTTTCCCGACGAGAAAAGCACAGAGAATCACGACGAGAAAAATTGGAACATGCTCTAATTTTTCACGTCGTTTTTTACATGGTCGTTTTTCTCGTCATGAAAAACGGCCGTGTGTAGGCTTTAACGACATGAAAAAAAATGCGCATGCTCAGAATCAAGTATGAGACGGGAGTGCTCCTTCTGGTAAAACTAGCGTTCGTAATGGAGATAGCACATTCGTCACGCTGTAACGGACTGAAAAGCACAAGGCTGAAAAGCGTGAATCGTCGCTCAACAAACTTTACTAACATGAAGGGTGGCGCCATCCGAATGGAACTTCCCCTTTATAGTGCCGTCGTACGTGTTGTACGTCACCGCGCTTTACTCGAACATTTTTTTCCACGATAGTGTGTAGGCAAGGCAGGCTTGAGAGGAAACACGAAAAATCACGTCGAGAAAAATGCAGTTTTTTTTAATGACATTAAAAATGGTCGTGTGTACGCGGCATTAGACCTCTGGTACTGTCTTTGCCTGATAAGTGTTGACCCATGGCTTTTCTCTTACCATGCTCCACCTGAACATATAATATTGTCTGGTACTAACCATGGTCTGTATAGATCTCCTTTCCCTTTTCTCTGTTGGAACACATACGATTTTCAGACTCACTAATCTGGCACTTTTTAAAAATAGTAGAACTGAGTACAAATCAAGCACATCATACCTTATTAGAAATAACAAAGCTGCGCAACACTAAATTGAATACCAAAAATGAATGAACATAAAATGTAACAATAATTGACTCTAATGAAAATGTTTTTCAACAACAAATAAATTGAAATAAAATAAAATAAATAAAATAAATTAAATGAAAATCCCAACTAATATCAGACAGTCAATTGAAGACTGAATATTAGAAGCTGGAAAAAGAAAGCTCAGTCCTGTGGATAATTATTGAGATAAAAAGAGCTGAAGATCATGTAAGCAAGAACAGCAGACAGGGGTCTTCTCACTCCACCACTGGTGACTTCAAACGTATTGCATTTGAAGTCACCAGTGGTGGAGTGAGAAGACCCCTGTCTGCTGTTCTTGCTTACATGATCTTCAGCTCTTTTTATCTCAATAATTATCCACAGGACTGAGCTTTCTTTTTCCAGCTTCTAATATTCAGTCTTCAATTGACTGTCTGATATTAGTTGGGATTTTCATTTAATTTATTTTATTTATTTTATTTTATTTCAATTTATTTGTTGTTGAAAAACATTTTCATTAGAGTCAATTATTGTTACATTTTATGTTCATTCATTTTTGGTATTCAATTTAGTGTTGCGCAGCTTTGTTATTTCTAGTATTGTTTTATTGTGTGTGTCTCACTTTTAAGTTGCAGCATTTTTAGATTTTTTGATTGTATTCACGTTTAAATATGTGGAAATAGATCTACACATAGACAGCGCAGTATATTTCACATTTTTTATGATACATTATACCTTATGGTTGCTGCAAAAGCTGAAGAGCACTGTGGTACTGGTCATTCAGTATGAACATTAGTGACCTTTAAAATGTGGAAGCTTAATTACAAGACGAGAAAAACCTCTCTAGATGAAACAAAAATGTTTCATTAGTATACCAGAAAAATAATATTGTTGTTAAAATTGTGCATTGGCAAAAATATTAACCACTTAAGGACCACCTCCAGTAGACATATACGTCGGCAGACTGGCACGTACAGGCACATCAACATACATGTACGTCCCCTTTAACTGCCCGCTGTGGGGAGTCGCGCGTGCGCCGCCCGCGGCGCGCTCGTGACCCCGCTACCTTCCCCGTGATTCGGACCGCAGTTCCCGTGGATTCGATCGTCTCACAGAGGCATAAAGCAGGGAGATGCTTGTGTAAACAAGCATCTCCCTACTCTGCCTAGTGACATTGACACGGATCTCGGCTCCGTGTACTCGGAGCGGAGATCGGTGTCATGTCACACAGAGCCCAACCCCCCCTCAGTTAGAAACACTCATCAGAGCACACTTAACCCCTTTATCGCCACCTTGTGGTTAACCCCTTCACTGCCAGTGTCATTTTCACAGTAACCAGTGCATTTTTATAACACTGATCCCTGTGAAAATTACAATGGTCACAAAAATGTGTCAAAAGTGTCCGATGTGTCCGCCATAATGTCGCAGTCACGAAAAAAAATCACTGATCGCCGCCATTACTAGTAAAAAAAAAAATTAATAAAAATGCCATAAAACTATCCCCTATTTTGTAAACGCTATAACTTTTGCGCAAACCAAACAATAAACGCCAATTGCGATTTTTTTTTACCAAAAATATGTAGAAGAATACGTAACGGCCTAAACTGAGGAATTTTTTTTTTTTTTATTATATATTTTTGGGGGATATTTATTATAGCAAAAAGTAAAAAATATTGTTTTTTTTTTCAAAACACGACTGCACAATTGTCAGTTAAAGCAACGCAGTGCCGAATCGCAAAAAGGGACCTGGTCATTAACCAGCCAAAATGGTCCGGGGCTTAAGTGGTTAAAATAAACTTCAAGGAAAAGGATCTTGAATAAGTGATCAAGGCAACATTTCATAACAATACAGATACATTACATAAAACAAACACGCACAAAGCAGGTGTCAGGACACTCAGTCAGCATAATAGTTTTAAGTAATAAGACTTGTGTAAGAATGAAAGCCCTGGAACATGTATCTTCAGTAAGTCAGCAATGGTAGCTCTTGTCAGTAGCTGTCACTGTCCTGACTGTTTGCCTTTAATATATTCATTCACTAAACAAGAACCACTTACAGTAATCTATACCATATATTTTTCTCTCTCATTAGCAAATATATTTTTGAAAGTCAGGCAAATATGGAAAATTTAGTAAAGCAGTTTTAACATTTCATCTAAACTGGATGTACAACATCTTTAACAGCTTTAACACAAAAGTAGATGGACAATAGAATGACTCAAACAGAATAAATACAATAGAATAGTTTGAACAGAAAAAATTACTTACTTAAGAATGGCCTCAACCCTGACCTCAATCCCATTAAAATGCCATCGTATGATCTTAACCAGGCCATTTTAACAAGACATCTTGAAAAAATACATAAACTGAAATAGTTTTTTTAATGCTGTCAGAAAACAAAGAATGTTTTTACAGTGGACTATTCAGCCTAGTTTCTCAAAAACCTCCAGAATATGGTCTGAAGCCTCCTTGCTTCACTGCCCCTGTACATTATACATACCTCCCAACTTTTTGAGATGGGTACGAGGGACACCTATTAGCAAACATATATAGGCATAGGACACACACCCTGCCATGCCCCCTTAACCACTTAACGACCGCCCACCGCCGATTTACGTCAGCAGAATGGCACCGACAGGCAGAATCACGTAGATCTACGTGATCGCCTTTGTGCAGTTGGGGGGTCCATCCGGACCCCCCTTCACTGCAGTGAGCGGCCGTTAAGTGTTCGGGAGCGATCAGGCATGAGGGGGCGGCCGCTCGATTCCACCCCCCCCCTCGCGATCGCTCCCGGCCAATGAAAATGCTTCCTCCGCCATGTGATGTAAACACAGGCTGGAGGAAGTGATGTCATCTCCCTCGCCGCGGTCTTTTCAATCCCGGCGCCGAGGAGAGAAGACAGAGGTTAGTGCTCCAACAGTCCACTGACACGTAGGTACACATAGGCACACAAATCACCCCCCAGTCACCCCCAGATCACCCCCCAGGTCACCCCAAAGCCCCCAATCACAGTGTCACTGATTGCAGTGATCATTTATTTTACTGATCACTGCATTTAGTGTCATCTGTGATTGTAAAAAGTTGCAGGGCAGTTAGGATTAGGCCCCTTTAGGTCCAGGGTAGCCCCCTAACCCCCCCCCTAATAAAGGTTTAACCCCTTGATCACCCCCCAGGTAACCCTTTCACCCCCTAACTTCAGCGTCACTAAGCGATTGTTTTTCCGATCGCTGTATTCGTGTCGCTGGTGTTTTAGATAGGCAGTTATTTTTTTTAGGTTCACCGCAGGTTTTTATTAGTGTCAGGTACCCCCATATATTATTTTAACCCCCTGATTGCCCCTAGAGTTAACCCTTTCACCAGTGATCGCCGTATAAGCGTCACTGGTGTCACTGGTTAGCCAGTAAGTTATTTAGTTATTTAGGTTACCCGTCAGGTTTTTATATAGCGTCGGGTACCCCCATATTTAACCTAATAAAGGTTTTAACCCCCTGATTGCCCCTAGTTAACCCTTTCGCCAGTGATCACCATATAATGGTTACGGGTGACGCTGGTTGATTAGTTTGCTTTTTATAGCATCAGGGCACCCGCCGTATATAACCCAATAAAGGTTTAACCCCCCTGATCGCCCGGTGGGTGAGATCAATTAGGTTTTAGCGCCAGAGAGGGTCTGCGTCGCCCCAGGCAGTGTTAGGTTAGTGCCAGTAACGCTAACACCCACGCGCAAAGCATACACCCCCCTTAGTGGTATAGTATCTGATCAGATCTATACTAGCATCCCCAGCGGTTTAGGGTTCCCAAAAACGCAGTGTTAGCGGGATCAGCCCAGATACCTGCTAGCGCCTGCGTTTAGCCCCTCCGCCCAGCCCAGCCCACCCAAGTGCAGTATCGATCGATCACTGTCACTTACCAAACACAACACACATAACTGCAGCGTTCGCAGAGACAGGCCTGATCCCTGCGATCGCTAACAGTTTTTTTGTAGCGTTTGATATATTTGCTGACGACAGTCAGGTGCCTTTTTTCCTGTGAATCTTACTAGTGTACCCCTAAATTTAGAGCCCAAAATGGCAAGACGAAGGTACACTAGTAAAGAGGCCTACGAGATTCTGAGCATGACAGATAGTGAAGAGGAGGTCACGTATCTGTCAGATTCAGGCTCAGAATATCTTCCCGTAGAAGACAGTGACGTCAGCGGCCCCACGTCAGATAGCTCTGACGACGAAGTTGAGGTCCCTGCTAAGGTCAGGTGTACCCGATCCCGATCTTCTGAGGTTGTTGAGGAGCAAGAACCGCAGGTCTCTCGTATCATGGAGCAGAGTAGTACTAGCGCCGCTATTCCTTCTGGTGAACTGGCAAGCACCAGCGGCCTAGTACAGCCTGGACGTACATCCAGCACTGCAGTAACACTTGGTGACGTGGCGAGTCCCATAAGTGCAGTTCAAGCTGGCGAGGTGGCAAGCACAAGTAGTGTCCCGCTGCCACCAAGAAGACAAAGGCAGGCCCGTCGTGCCCATACTGCCCTTCCTGCAGAATTCGCCTATCCTGATTGGGTCCCCACCACTTCTGCAGAACCCGTACTTCCCCCATTCACTGCCCAACCCGGTATTCAGGTGGAAACAGCTGATTTTATTCCAATTGATTTTTATTCGCTGTTTTTCACGGAAGATCTCTATAGATCTATTGTGGACCAGAGTAATTTATATGCTGGTCAATTTATCGCCGCTAACCCCCAGTTGCCTAAAATTGCCAGAAATTGGAAACCAATTACGGTTTCCGAATTTAAGACCTTTCTGGGCCTTTCCCTCAACATGGGCACACATAAATTTCCGTCATTGCGTGCTTATTGGTCCACGCACCCAATTGACCACATGCCCGTGTTCTCTGCCTCCATGTCCAGGGCACGATACGAGCAGATTTTGCGGTTCATGCACTTTAACGACAATGAACTTTGTCGTCCACGTGGGGACCCTGAATACGACCGGCTCTATAAAATTCGGCCCCTCATAAACCACTTCAACGAACGTTTTGCAGCCTTGTTTACTCCCGATCAAGTTGTCTGCGTTGATGAGTCCCTGATTAAATTTTCTGGCCGCTTGTCTTTCAAGCAGTACCTTCCCAGCAAGCGTGCCAGATACGGGGTCAAGCTCTACAAGTTCTGTGACAGGGCAACAGGCTATGTAGTGAACTTTACGGTTTATGAGGGAAAAGATAGTTAGATTGAGTCGGTCAACTGCCCGGATTACATAGGGAGCGCTGGCAAGATAGTGTGGAACTTGGTGTCACCCTTATTCGGAAAGGGGTACCACTTGTATGTGGACAATTATTACACGAGCGTGCCACTGTTTAGTCACTTGTTTGATCATCAGATTGGAGCATGTGGCACCGAGCGACCTAATCGCCGGGGCTTTCCCCAGCGGCTTGTAGATGCCCGTCTTAGGCTGGGGGAGAGAGCCTGCTTGAAGTGGAATAACTTGCTCACTGTGAAGTGGAGGGATAATAAGAATGTTTTCCTTCTTACCTCCCTTCATGCAGACACGACAGTCCAAATTCATACGGCGACTGGTGTTGTGGAGAAACCCCTCTGTGTCCACGAATATAACCGAAATATGGGAGGGGTGGACCTCAACGACCAGTTGATGGCGCCGTATCTAATTGACCGTAAGGCGAGACGCTGGTACAAAAAAGTGTCTCTATCATTATTCCAATTGGCTTTGCTGAACGCTCATGTGCTATACAGAGCTTCAGGCGGGACGTTATCTCTTCTAAAATTCCAGAATGAGATAGTCACAGAACTCCTGTATCCAGGCGGTTCTGCACCTCACCATCCCCAACCAAATGCAGTAAGCCGGCTGCATGAGAGGCATTATTCGTATGTCCTCCCGAGTACCCCTACCCAAAGCCACCCCCAAAAAAGATGTCGTGTCTGTAGCAAGCGCGGATTTAGGCGTGACACCCGTAGTTTTTGTCCACTCTGTCCTGACAAGCCTGGTCTTTGCCAAGGTGAATGTTTTGAACGCTACCACTCAAAAGTGAAGTTTTAGCGTAGGGTACAGCATTTCACAGACAAGGACACACTTACACAGGGTCTCCCAAGATGCCATTACATTTTGAGAGACCCGAACCATTACAGTTGTAAAGTTACAAAAAAAAGTGTAAAAAAGAAAAAAAAAAACGTAAAAAACAAAACACAAAAAAAATATAAAATAAGAAAACCAAAAATAGTTGTCGTTTTATTGTTCTCTCTCTCTCTCTATTTTCTCTCTATTGTTCTGCTCTTTTTTACTGTAATCTATTCTGCAATGTTTTATCATGCTTGCTTTTCAGGTATGTAATTTTTTGTTTTCAGGTGCGCCATTCAACTGCAGCGCGGAATTATTTATCTTGACAGCAACAGCGTTTGCTCCCACGATACATAAAGCCGTGACTCCAGTGCTGTAGGAGGTGATTTCACCACCACAGTTAAAAAAAAGAGCATATATGCCGAAGCATGGGGGCAGCAGGGGCGGAGGAGCGATTTTGCTCCTAATGCCGCGTACATACGGTCGAAATTCCGACGGAGGCCTGCCCGTGGAAAATTCCGACCGTGTGTACGCGGCATAACTTTTTTGCGGGAGGATGCCCCCATGCTTCGGCATATATATATTTTAGGCACAGGTTGCGTTAAAACATTTTTTTATTTTTTACTAGGTTTTGTTTTGGTATTTGCTTTGCAGGTATGGCATGGTAAGGTCTTACTGTTGTACTGTAATGTTACTTTGTTTTAATGTTAACCACCATTTGCTTAGCAGGTACGCCATTCAGTTGCAGCGCGGATCTATTTATCTTGACAGCAACAGCGTTTGCTCCCACGATACATAAAGCCGTGACTCCAACGCTGTAGGAGGTGATTTCACCACCACAGTTAAAAAAAAGAGCATATATGCCGAAGCATGGGGGCAGCAGGGGCGGAGGAGCGATTTTGCTCCTAATGCCGCGTATATACGGTCGAAATTCCAACGGAGGCTTGCCCGTGGAAAAGTCCGACCGTGTGTACGCGGCATAACCTTTTATGCCGCGTACATACGGTCGAAATTCCGACGAAGGCTTGACCGTGTGTACGCGGCATAACTTTTTTGCGGGAGGATGCCCCCATGCTTCGGCATATATGCCCATCATTAGAAGTGGGTGGATGAAGGGAGGTATTCTAATGGTGGGCATACCCACCAATCAATCTCTTTTTTTCGTTCAGCCAATAGGCTGTATGAAAAAAAAGATTACAATACATGTCCAACAAGGACCAGCAACGTACTGGTATGTTGCTGGACTTTGAATGTTTATACCAGAATGATGCCTGCGGGTTTAGGTATCATCTTGGTATCATTCTTTTCAGCCAGCAGCCGGCTTTCATGTAAAAGCAATTCTAGCAGATAATTAGCCTCTAGACTGCTTTTACAAGCAGTGGGAGGGAATGTCCCCCCCCGGATATAAAAAGCGCCATTGGGAAATTGGGAAAGCATTTTATCACACCGATCTTGGTGTGGTCAGATGCTTTGAGGGCAGAGGAAAGATCTAGGGTCTAACCCCCCAATTTTTTTCAAAAAAAGAGTACCTGTCACTACTTATTGCTATCATAGGGGATATTTACATTCCCTGAGATAACGATAAAAATGGTAAAAAAATAAAATATGGAAGGCACAGTTTAAAAATAAAATAAAAAAGCCAAATAAATAATAAAAAAAAAAAAAGCACCGCTGTCCCCCCCTGCTCTTGCGCAAAGGCGAACGCAAGCGTCGGTCTAGCGTCATATGTAAACAGCAATTGCATCATGCATGTGAGGTATCACCGCGAAGATCAGATCGAGGGCAGTCATTTTAGCAGTAGACCTCCTCTGTAAATCTAACGTGGTAACCTGTAAAGGCTTTTAAATGCTTTTAAAAATGAATGTAGTTTGTCGCCGCTGCGCGTTTGTGCGCAATTTTAAAGCATGTCGTGTTTGGTATCCATGTACTCGGCCTATGATCATCTTTTTTATTTCATCAAACATTTGGGCAATATAGTGTTTTTTAGTGCATTAAAAATAAAAAAAGTGTGTTTTTCCCCCAAAAAATGCGTTTGAAAAATCGCTGCGCAAATACTGTGTGGAAAAAAAAAATGCAACACCCACTATTTTAATCTGTAGGGCCTTTGCTTTAAAAAAATATATAATGTTTGGGGGTTCAACATAATTTTCTTGCAATTTTTTTTTTTTTTTCATGTAAACAAAAAGTGTCAGAAAGGGCTTTGTCTTCAAGTGGTTAGAAGAGTGGATGATGTGTGACATAAGCTTCCTAATGTTGTGCATAAAATGCCAGGACAGTTCAAAACCCCCCCAAATGACCCCATTTTGTAAAGTAGACACCTCAAGCTATTTGCTGAGAGGCATGTTGAGCCCATTGAATATTTTTTTTTTTTGTCCCAAGTGATTGAATAATGACCAAAAAAAAAATGTACAAAAAGTTGTCACTAAATTATATATTGCTCAAACATGCCATGGGCATATGTGGAATTACACCCCAAAATACATTCTGTTGCTTCTCCTGAGTACGGGGATACCACATGTGTGGGACTTTTTGGGAGCCTAGTCGCGTACGGGACCCCAAAAACCAAGCACCGCCTTCAGGATTTCTATGGGTGTAAATTTTTGATTTCACTCCTCACTGCCTATCACAGTTTCGGAGGCCATGGAATGCCCAGATGGCACAAAACCCCCCAAATGACCCCATTTTGGAAAGTAGACACCCCAAGCTATTTGCTGAGAGGTATGTTGAGTATTTTGCAGATCTCGCTTTTTGTCACAAAGTTTTGAAAATGTAAAAAAAGAAAAAAAAAAGAAAAAAAAATGTCTTTCTTAATTTTCAAAAACAAATGAGAGCTGTAAAATACTCACCATGCCTCTCAGCAAATAGCTTGGGGTGTCTACTTTCCAAAATGGGGTCATTTGTGGGGGTTTTGGGCTATTTTGACATTTTATGGCCTTCAAAACTGTGATAGGTAGTGAGGAGTGAAATCAAAAATTTATGCCCTTAGAAACCTTGAAGGCGGTGCTTGGTTTTTGGGGTCCCGTACGCGGCTAGGCTCCCAAAAAGTCCCACACATGTGGTATCCCCCTACTCAGGAGAAGCAGCAGAATGTACTTTGGGGTGTAATTTCACATATAACCATGGCATGTGTGAGCAATATATCATTTAGTGACAACTTTTTGTACATTTTTTTTTTCTTTTTGTCATTATTCAATCATTTGGGACAAAAAAAAATATTCAATGGGCTCAACATGCCTCTCAGCAAATAGCTTGGGGTGTCTACTTTCCAAAATGGGGTCATTTGGGGGGGTTTTGTGCCATCTTGGCATTTTATGGCCTTCAAAACTGTGATAGGTAGTGAGGAGCGAAATCAAAAATTTATGCCCTTAGAAACCTTGAAGGCGGTGCTTGGTTTTTGGGGTCCCGTACGCGGCTAGGCTCCCAAAAAGTCCCACACATGTGGTATCTCCGTACTCAGGAGAAGCAGCAGAATGTATTTTGGGGTGTAATTTCACATATGCCCATGGCATGTGTGAGCAATATATCATTTAGTGACAACTTTGTGCAAAAAAAAAAAAGTTTGTCATATTCCCGCAACCTGTGGCAAAATATAAAATATTCCATGGACTCAACATGCCTCTCAGCAAATAGCTTGGGGTGTCTACTTTCCAAAATGGGGTAATTTGGGGGGGTTTTGTGCTATTTTGGCATTTTATGGCCTTCGAAACTGTGATAGGTAGTGAGGAGTGAAATCAAAAATTTACGCCCTTAGAAATCCTGAAGGCGGTGCTTGGTTTTTGGGGCCCTGTACGCGGCTAGGCTCCCAAAAAGTCCCACACATGTGGTATCCCCGTACTCAGGAAAAGCAGCAGAATGTATTTTGGGGTGCAATTCCACATATAACCATGGCATGTGTGAGCAATATATCATTTAGTGACAACTTTTTGTACATTTTTTTTTTCTTTTTGTCATTATTCAATCATTTGGGACAAAAAAAAAAAATATTCAATGGGCTCAACATGCCTCTCAGCAATTTCCTTGGGGTGTCTACTTTCCAAAATGGGGTCATTTGGGGGAGTTTTGTACTGCCCTGCCATTTTAGCACCTCAAGAAATGAGATAGGCAGTCATAAATTTAAAGCTGTGTAAATTTCAGAAAATGTACCCTAGTTTGTAAACGCTATAACTTTTGCGCAAACCAATAAATATACACTTATTGACATTTTTTTTACTCAAGACAT
Organism: Rana muscosa; assembly: GCA_029206835.1. Classification (NCBI taxonomy): domain Eukaryota; kingdom Metazoa; phylum Chordata; class Amphibia; order Anura; family Ranidae; genus Rana; species Rana muscosa. The sequence continues at coordinate 341,540,138 of CM055116.1, read as the reverse complement.
GTGGCTGAATACATTTTGGCCTAAATGTATGACTAAAATTGAGTTTATTCGATTTTTCTTATAACAAAAAGTAGAAAATATCATTTTTTTTCAAAATTTTCGGTCTTTTTCTGTTTATATCGCAAAAAATAAAAATCGCAGAGGCAATCAAATACCATTAAAAGAAAGCTCTATTTGTGGGAAGAAAAGGACGCAAATTTCATTTGGGTACAACATTGCATGTCCGCACAATTTACAGTTAAAGCAGCGGAGTGCCGAATCCCAAAAACAGGCCTGGTCCTAATGGCCCGAAATGGTCCGGGGCTTAAGTGGTTAAAGGAGATTAAAAATAAATAAAAAAATGAGTGCTTTATTTTCACCACTAGTTTTCCTTTAAATTGGCTTTTGAAATGTACAAATGCAGCAATTTAGAAATCGGATGAAAGGTTTAGCACTGGGAAACACTTTTTGAAAGATAAATAATAAATTTTATATACAACTATATAGATCAGACCAAAATGAGGGACAAATGAGGAGGAAAGAGGGACAGAGGGACAAATCAGGAACAGTCCCTCAAAATCAGGGAAAGTTGGTGTGACAGGGGTCACTTTGGGCACAGGGTGAGCAAGAAAATAATGGACATTAAGAATATGTCTTGGATTGCTTTAAAATGGGACAGTGATATTTTTCCACAATATTCCCCAGGATATCTGAAAATAACTATTTACTGTTTGATTATGAAGTCAACAGGTTAACTGAAAAGTGACTCCTTCATGATGTTGGGACACATACTGTTAGATGCTAATGTCATCACCTCCAGCCCCTGTCTGTGTGATGTAAATGAATCTAGGATGGCTTCTGAGGCTCTTTCATTGTGATAATTAACTCTGTACTTGTGTGTATTGTAAACAGACAGTCTGGGGAACATAAAGGTTATGCGTAGTCATTTAAGATGTAAAGGGATTAGCTGATGAACCCACCTATTGTCTCTTAAGAGATGTCAAAATAATGTGTATTGGGAGACATTGGGGCTGGCCTGGATGTCCTGTGTCTGAGTCATCGGCTGGAGTTGATTGGCTCATGTGGATTGGGTCTGGTCAAGGGTGTATTATGAGAGGAAAATCAGAAGCTTCTCTCTGTGTGTATAAAAGTTGTAGTGTTTTTGCAATAAAGATTCATTCCTGTTGGAAAGATACAGAGCGTTTTGTCTCGTATGTCTGGAAGGATTAATCCTATGGGAATCGGTCGCCTGACTGTGGAGGATCGGCAGTGGATGTGTGTCCAGAGAGGGAATATCTTAACCCCTTCCTTACTGGGCACATATACCCCCTTCCTGCCCAGGCGAAATTTCAGCTTTCAGCACTGTCACGCTTTGAATGACAATTGCGCGGTCGTGCGACGTGGCTCCCAAACAAAATTGACGTCCTTTTTTTCGCACAAATAGAGCTTTCTTTTGGTGGTATTTGATCACCTCGGCGGTTTTTATTTTTTGCGCTATAAACAAAAATAGAGCGACAATTTTGAAAAAAAAGCAATATTTTTTGATTTTTGCTATAATAAATATCCCAATTTTTTTTTTTTTTATATTTTTTTCCTCAGTTTAGGCCGATACGTATTCTTCTACATATTTTTGGTAAAAAAAAATCGCAATCAGCGTTTATTGATTGGTTTGCGCAAAAGTTATAGCGTTTACAAAATAGGGGGATAGTTTTATGGCATTTTTATATATATATTTTTTTTATTAGTAATGGCGGCGATCAGTGATTTTTTTTGTGACTGCGACATTATGGCGGACACATCGGACACTTTTGACACTAATTTGGGACCATTCACATTTATACAGCGAACAGTGCTATAAATATGCACTGATTACTGTATAAATGTGACTGGCAGGGAAGGGGTTAACACTAGGGGGCGCTGAAGGGGTTAAATGTGTTCCCTGGGAGTGATTTTTACTGTGGGGGGAGGGGACTGACTGGGGGAGGTGACCGATCTGTGTCCCTATGTACAAGGGACACAGCATCGGTCTCCTCTCCCTGACAGGACATGGATCTGTGTGTTTACACACAGAGATCCATGTCCTTGTCTCTGTAACCGCCGATCGGGGGTGCCTGGCGAAAATCGCGGCCGCCAGGCACGCGCATCGGCATTGCAGTGAAGCGCCGGGCACGTGCGCACGCCGCCGGCGGCGCTCGCGCGCCCCCCAGTGGCCAAATAGCGGAGGCCGTATAATAACGGCCTCCCGGCATTTGACAACCACCTTGCGGCCGTATATTCTCGTACGGCGGGCGCGAGGTGGTTATACGGCGTTAACCCCTTTCATGCTTGGGGTGCCGTTAAAGTTGGGACCTATGAATTACATGCAACGCTGTCTATGCTCTTTGAAGGGGTAGCTGACCATATATGCTCCTTCCCAGGGTTGAAGAAAACTTATCTTATCTTGCTTGTTCCCAGTTCTGAACTTTCCTAGCTTCACAGCCATTTTTTTATCTGAGGAACACACCTTATCCATTTTCCTCCAGACATTTGCTCACAATTCCAAAAACTGTGCTCCACCCCTCCCCATCCACCTACAGCCAAAATGGATGTACTCACAACTGGCCAGAATACCAGTCAGCCATGTATACCGATAAATATACACATATACCTTTTATATACGTAACAAAACATAGGATGTAAAAAAGGAAAATCCAGACAAAGAAACTAGACAATTTTAGTTCTCAGTTATCTCCTGTTTTATACAAAAGCTAATGGAACATTTGTAACACTTATCTTCTAACACTTCAGTCCTGCTGTCTTTTGAAGGCTAGCATTAAGTGTTATCATCAACAAACCCAAGGGTAACTAAATTACTAAAAAGAAGCATGAAAAAAAAAAAATTACAAGCATACAATGTAAAGTCAAATTAATTGTGCTCTGCTTTTTTAAAAAGCATATTTTATTCCGAGGCATAAAACTCAGTTTATCAACCGTGAATATATTTTCCCTGGTATATCAGTAAAACCCATTTGTTTCATCAAGCAAAGTCACTGGAGAAAAACCATAAAGACCATAAAATATAGAAAAGCTTTTTTAGAAAGCACCGTAATGATCAAGAGGCAATGTACAGTAATTGCATTTTACTTGAGAAAGCTTTTGTATCAAACACCAAGCAGCATTTGCAATGCTCTTTTCATCATGGACTGTTGTTGTTCTCTGCTCTGGTTTCATCAAATCCTAATGACTTTAACATCAAAATATATTCTTTGTGATCTGATGTCTGTGCCTTGCTTCTAAGGCACATAGTATATTTCTGGATTTATTCTGGCATTTTTTGTATTCGATTCTCAGCATACGGCAAGAACGTTGGTTTCCTGCTTTGTTTTTTGTTTCTCTAAAGTGTCATAAGGTCACAATTTCACAATTTATCTTACAAGTAAATTTGTAGATGCAGCTGAGACTGAAAGAAAGTGGCACACACAGCCAAACTATTAGTGTGCTATATGCAATGTGTTAGATGATAATAACATGTTCATCATAACAACATCTATTAAAGCAGTATTAAACCCAAAACCAAAAATGTATTATATTGCAGCTTACCAATCAATAGATATGGGGTTGATTTACTAAAGGCAAATCCACTGTGCACTACAAATGCACTTGGAAGTGCAGTCACTGTAGATCTGAGGGGAAGATCTGAAATGAGGAGAAGCTCTGCTGAGATCCAATCCTATGCAAGCAAAAATGCAGTTTTTTTTATTTTCCTTGCATGTCCCCCTCAGATCTACAGCGACTGCACTTCCAAGTGCATTTGTAGTGCACAGTAGATTTGCCTTTAGTAAATAAACCCCATGGTGTCTGCATCAGTTTTCTTTTCTTTGGCTTTTTCACTTCTGTTTTCGCCTGGTGATCTGGCCAGTAACACACCCCCTGTATTTATCTCAGTAGATTGCTTTAACCACTTAAGGACCGCTGCACGACGATGTACGTCGACAGAATGGCACGGACGGGCACAAGGGCCATACAGGTACGTCCCCTTTAAGATCCCAGCCGTGGGTCGCGCTCGCGCCGGCGCGCTCCTGACCCGGTCCTGAGCTCCGTGACCCGATCGCCGCCGGTGTCCTGCGATCGGGTCACAGAGCTGAAGAACGGGGAGAGGTAAGTGTAAACAAACCTTTCCCTGTTCTTCCTAGTGGAATGTCAGTGATCGTCTGTTCCCTGTCATAGGGAACGATGATCAGTGACGTCAGACGCCAAGCCACGCCTCCCCCCACAGTAAGAATCACTCATTAGGTCATACTTAACCCCTTCAGTGCCCCCTACAGGTTAACCTCTTCACTGCCAGTGTAGTTTTTACAGTAATCAGTGCATATTTATAGCACTGATCGCTGTAAAAATGACAATGGTCCCAAAATGCCGTCAAAATTGTCCGATGTGTCCGCCATAATGTCGCAGTCACGATAAAAATCGCTGATCGCCGCCATTACTAGTAAAACAAAAAATTATTAATAAAAATGCCATAAAACTATCCCCTATTTTGTAGACGCTATACATTTTGTGCAAACTAATCAATAAACGCTTGTATAAAAAGGTATTTCCGCGCTACTATGAGGTGATAAGATATTGTTACAACTGCTACTAAACACTGGAAGAGGTAAAAACCATAACCTTGATGAGAATAGTGTATAGAAAGTAGTGCTGAGCTGTTGTAATTGACTCTAAGTCAAATAAGAAAATACCGGTAAGTGCTCCAAAGAAAATAGTGTACAAATAGTACTAATAGTGGAACAATAAAGTGCAAATATGCAAAAGAAGGACTCGTGACATCAAATAATCCAAAACTTAAAAAATCAGCAAGTGCAGAAGCAATATTGAAGTGAAAGTGCAGATAAATGGGCCTTAGTATACTGATTGTATTAATAAGGGGCCTTGAGAGCCAGCAAGTACTGAATGGCAAAATGTAAACTTGGCAATAGGTATTCAAAGTAATCACAATTGATGTTAAAAAATGCAGATGTTAATAAATAAATCCAAAGCCTTAATATACTAGTAGGGCATCTTGCTAGCCAGCAAGTACTGAAATAACGGTAAAGTGCAAATGTGCAAAAGCTGTGACAGCAAAATAAATCTTACACATATAAATGCTAAAACCTTGAAAGCAATCCAAAACAAAGCTTATTGCATTGCCAACCAGCAAATGCTGGAGCCATGGTAAAGTGCAAATGTGCAGAGTTGTAGTATGAGATATTCCTTGTAAACTAAAAACAAAGTGCAACTTTTCATGCAAAATGGTGACTTGATATATTCCCCTCGCAATGCGCCGCTGACAGCAGCGGCGCATGCGCACAGGGGATTCTCGGGCTGAAGGCTCGGCAGATGCCGGACCTCGCCGGAACTAAGTCTCCCGCGCGCATGCGGGAGTGAGACATCGTGGCTCCAGCAACTCACAGTGCTGGAGCTGCGATACCCGGAAGACACGCCGAGGCAACATGTCATCTCCCTCAGCGTGGACCAGGTGAGTTAACGATACCTCGTTCTAAGGTAAGTATTTCCTAATGAGCTAGTATGCGGTGCAAACTAGCTCATTACGCCTTTCCCTTGCAGGTGACAAAAAAAAAAAACGTTTGTGACTTTACAACCGCTTTAAGGCTTTGGATTTATTTATTAACATCTGCATTTTTTAACATCAATTGTGATTACTTTGAATACCTATTGCCAAGTTTACATTTTGCCATTCGGTACTTGCTGGCTTTCAAGGCCCCTTATTAATACAATCAGTATACTAAGGCCCATTTTTCTGCACTTTCACTTCAACATTGCTTCTGCACTTGCTGATTTTTTAAGTTTTGCATTATTTGATGTCACAAGTCCTTCTTTTGCATATTTGCACTTTATTGTTCCACTATTAGTACTGTTTGTACACTATTTTCTGTGGAGCACTTATTTTCTTATTTGACTTAGAGTCAATTACAACAGCTCAGCACTACTTTCTATACACCAATCAATAAACGCTTATTGCGATTTTTTTTTTACCAAAAATATGTAGAAGAATACGTATCAGCCTAAACTGAGGAAAAAAAATGTTTTTTTTATATATTTTTTGGGGATATTTATTATAGCAAAAAGTAAAAAATATAAAAAAAAATTCAAAATTGTCGCTCTATTTTTGTCCATAGCGCAAAAAATAAAAACCGCAGAGGTGATCAAATACCACCAAAAGAAAGCTCTATTTGTGGGAAAAAAAGGACGCTAATTATGTTTGGGAACGTCGCACGACCACGTAATTGTCAGTTAAAGTGACGCAGTGCCGAATCACAAAAAGTGGCCTGGTCCTTTAGCTACAAAATGGTCCGGGGCTTAAATGGTTAAAAAAAGGCCTGGATTTTTTCATAAATGTACGTGTAGCACTTACCCCCATTTAAGGGACCGGCTTGCTTTGTTTTGGGTCATGCAAACTACCTCCATGGCTTCTGTTGTCAGGGTATAGAAAGTCTCTAGAAAAAGTCAATGTCCACACCAATGTAAAACCTAAACAGGAAGGCTTTATTTTCCTTTTCTTGCTGTGGGAACTTGTAGAGAAAGCAGGAAACAAGAGAAGTATAGGGGAAGGTTCAGGCACGCAACACTAAAGGCACAACGTCACCATCTCAAGCCTGAGTGGGTATTGCTCACCCGGATAGTCCAGTTCACTGGTCCTAGCAGCCGGGATGATGCACGGATCAACTTTATCTGAGAATTTAGGGATGCGATCAGGAATCCTCTGCCACAGGATTATCAAAGTCCCGAACCTCCCAGCCAAGCAATAGAGAGAACCTTTATGCCAGATTGGCGTATTGCAGGGCTTGTAGTAATGGATCCCTCCTTAGGTGAGTCTCCAGGCCTCCTCCCGAGACAGCAGTACCGTCGCCAGTCTCCTCTGGGGCAGATCCTCCCCTGGCCTCCTTCTCTAAGAGTGGGCTTCCTGCAGGTGGGCAGCTTGGGATCCCTTACAAAGGCATAGGCCCCAGCCAGCAGAGCTGGGCCTACCAGGCAGTGATGCAGCCTTGGGCTGAAGGTGCCCGGGGCTGAAACACACGCACGCACCCCGTGCCATGCGGGCCACGAGGCGCGCACACAGGAACGAACCCTCTGCTAATGGCATCTGCCCCTTATGTACCCTCTCCCAGCATGCACAGCGGGTCAACCATGCCCACTGCACGTCTGCCGAGAGAGGACACCCAATGTGCTGTGATACCACTGTATTTCAACCTGGGCCGGTAGTGGCAGTGCCACCTACAGGTGAACAGGGAACACAACTGCCAGGCAGTATCACACCCAGAGCAGAAGCAAATTTCAACACAATTATCCAGGTCTAAGCCCAACTACTGGCTCAGACTACCCCTAAATTTACACATAGCATCCCAACCATTTGGGAAGGGCGCTAAATACATAATATAATTTGGTACTAACATTTATAGGTAATGTTGATCCGGGGAAAATCTGATTGCCTCTCGGTGGATCAGGATGGAATTTTTTCCCCTGCTGTAGCAAATTGGAGCATGCTCTGCTGAGTTTTTTCACCTTCCTCTGGATCAAACGTGGGTGAAGGATTGTGTATATGGGGTTGTATTTTCTTATTTTGTTTGCTTGAACTAGATGGACTTGTGTCCTTTTTTAACCTGACTGTAAAAACACCCCATGTATGAAAGGGGTTAAATTTGTTTAGAATATTCCATTCCTGAACACCAAGGCAGCTACCAGACACTCCAACCAGGCGAACAAGAACCCCATACGAATGATTCCCCCCCAAATACGAGACAAAGCTCCGTGTTGAGGGTCAAACAGGAATATGAACTTTATTGGAAGGAATACAGGCTCTTTATATACACTTGAGAATACTGCAGTAACCACATGAACAATGAACATTATTCTGAGTGTCAATACATTCCTAAGCAGACAACAGGTGAGTTCATTAGCACACTTAATAATAGGTGAATGGAAAGCTGCCTCAGACAAGATTAACACAATTTACTTATCCAGACAAAGGCAACATCGTTAAGCAATAGACAATAGAATACAGTCACACCCCACCCCATCCCAGCAAATAGTACACAACAGCCAACACACAATATACACACAATATATACAATGTATACAGCATTGAATCTGACTAGTACAGATCATAGTGGGGTTCTCATTCACCCTGTGCCCCTATCAGAGGTATTGTTAATGAATATTACTGTCCCAATTGAAGTAGTCCAAGATAAATTTTCTCAGTCACCCTATGCCCCTAATGGACATCAGGTGATTTAGACATAAGAGGTGCATGGGGAGCTGAAACAAGGGTATCTCATACTTTCCAAGGGATTCTGGGTTCCACGGGCCCTCCCGTTACACTGACTAACTATGTAACTATGTAACTATGTAAGTGAGATACAACTCTGGATAATGAGAACAGGAGACAGCAGCGTTGTCAGTTTTTATTTTCTTTGGGGGGTAGTTTTAAATGTATTAGCAGATTTAGATACACAAATTGAAGCCAATCTCTAGCTCCCACTTCATAATCAGTTACAGCAAACTGTTTTGCATGAATAAATAAAAGCTAATCATTTAATCACCCCTGCTAGTGTAAGGCAGTCCATAGACGGTGCAAATTTTCCACAATTCTCCCATAAACACAGACAATGTTGACAGGGGATTACCTCCTGCCAAGCAATTGTCTTCTCTCGGCGGGTGGGAAGTCGGGGCGGGTGGGGGTAGCCGATCAATCAACTTGGTACATTCAGCCTGACCATAAATGGTTTGAATCTCAGACAGTTTCTGTATGGCCGGCCTTAAGTGGTTTGGCTCGTCCATGTAAACCAGTGTTTCTCAACCAAGGTTCCTCCAAAGGTTGCTAGTTCTTTGAGCAATAGGAAATTTCTGCCTCAGATAAGTTTCCACTGACAACATTGATCTTTTTAGCTATCTCTAAGTCTACATTATACAATTTTCTTGTACAATATCCTTTAGATTTACCAGAACTATATAATATGAGGTCAAACCTAAACACTTTCAATCTGAATGCAATGCACTATATAGTTGAAGGTAAATGTAAAAGAAAATGAATAAGAAAACTGTATAATTTATGGCCAGCTTAAGGGGGTAATTCTTTTTTATGACCACAGGTGTAAGGAAAAATTCCCACTGACTATCACACTAATTTATAATGAGTTGCTATATTACAAAAGGAGCAGCTATATGACTAGAGACTTCCGAGTTACAGAAAGACTGCTAGAGATGACCCACACATCCATTAACATCCATGTTAAGGAGAAACTTCTAGGGAGAATTCTAGAGATAGACCACAAAATAAATATTTCTAGTATTAGAGAGTCTGTCAAAGGCTTTCCACGTTTAAGACATTGCCAGAGTCTACCCATCTTAAAGCTACTGCTACAGACTGTCTTTGTTGCACTGTTCACTTTGGAGAGACTGCCATTGTTAACCACTTCAATACCCAGCCATAGTAATATGACGCCCACAGATGGGATCTCCCATCCTGGGTGGGCGTCATATGAAGTCCTGGGTTTGAGGGGGGATATCTGAATGATGCCTGCAGCTAGAGGCATCATTCAGATATCCTTTTGTTGTGCCGGCGATTCTGTGCACCATAAAAATGATCATAGCGGCAGTTCCGCTGCTTGATCGTTCTTATAGGCAGCAGGAGGGGACATCCCCCCCTCCCGCCGCCATCCGGTGCTTCGGAGAGAATCGTCCGGCACCGGTGGTGGGTCACGTGACGAGCATAGAGATGACTGGTGACCAGATGGTCACCAGTCATCTCTATGACCATCGGAGGCCCGGGCGCGATGTGATGACGTCACGCCCGGGTCCTCAGATGTAAACAAAGCCGCCATTGCGGCTAGTAAGTATGAGATCAGTGAATTTTATTTTCACAATCTCATGCTTTCCAACCTGGAGGAGAGATGTGGGGTCTTATTGACCCTGCATCTCTCAATAAAGAGGACCTGTCACACACATTCCAATACAAGGGATGTTTGCATTCCTTGTAATAGGAATAAAAGTGATAAAAAAGTAAAATAAGTGTAAAAAAAAAAAAAATTAAAACGCCCCTGTCCCCAGTAGCTTGCGATCAGAAGCGAATGCACACGTAAGTCCCGCCCACATATGTAAACGCAGTTCAAACCACATATGTGAGGTATCGCCGCGTGCGTTAGAGCGCGTGCAACAATTCTAGCACTAGACCTCCTCTGTAACTCTAACCTGGTAACCTGTAAAAAAAATTAAAGCATCGCCTATGGAGATTTTTAAGTACCGAAGTTTGGCGCCATTCCATGAGTGTGCGCAATTTTAAAGCGTGACATGTTAGGTATCTATTTACTCTGCGTAACATCATCTTTCATATTTTCCCCAAAAATTGGGCTAACTTTACTGTTTTGTTATTTTTTAATTCATGAAACCATTTTTTTTTCCCAAAAAAAGGCGTTTGAAAAATTATTGCGCAAATACTGTGCAAGAAAAAAAGTTGCAATGACCGTCATTTTATTCCCTAGGGTGTCTGCTGAAAAAACATATATAATGTTTGGGGGTTCTGAGTAATTTTCTAGCAAAAGAAGGATGATTTGCACATGTAGGGGAGAAGTGCCAGAATAGGCATCGGTATGGAAGTGGTATAAAAAGCCCTGTATTGAAAGGGTTAAAGAGACTGCCAATATTAGAGAAGAATACTCATATTAGAGAAAGTGTCAATGTTAGACTGCATTTGTTAGGGGGATTGCTAATGTTGAAGAGAAAATTGTATAAATAAACTTCTTCTCTTTTAAACTATGTTGTTATAACTTTTTCTGGCTGCCCTAAAATCCCATGGGAGATGCATTTTTTGATTTAGTAGTTGGGAATGGAGCAGCCTTAACTCATAATATCCTCACCTAATCTACAATAATGCTGAAGACATTGACATAGACTGCTTGTGTCCGATTGTCAACTTTGGAGAAATCACCAAAGACTGCCAGTATTAAACTTCACACATTGGGTGTCTGCCACTGCTAAAGACTACAGAGATAGTGTAGGAAGGCAACACAGACCAGTGTAGCGTTTTTCTATGTGTTCCCTGTACTGCATCATGCAACAGTCTCTGCACAGCACTGCATGAACTACCACCACCTAGACCAAAAATGGTCCATAGCAGTGCTGCACCTCAATACAATTATGCTCAGTTTGCCTAACTAATGTTCATTTTGAGTTTTAGTGCTGCCCCCTATTTTCTACATGGCCCAAATTCTAGTTAAGAGTTCAGTGAATTAACCATATATTGATTTTTATGACTCAATACTCATAAGAATGTGTGTCTATCTGGATCAGTTCTGCTGCTCGTGTTTGTTTCCTCATTTCTCATGAACCTCCTCTGATGAAGCTTTTTTAACAAACTGTACCACTCCAGGCAGACATACAGCGCCCTCTCCCCTAATTCTTATAAACTGTCCAAACAGAACAGCCATGATGTGTTTTAGAAATATTATGTACAGTGGAAGCTTGGTTTATGAGTAACGCGGTTAACGAGCATTTTGAATAACAAGCAACTTTTTTAAAAAAAATCCCGCAAAACGAGCAGAATTTAAGCTAATGGGGCATGCAGTACCGCATTTGGCCAGAGGTGCGGGGGCGCCGAAGCCGAGCAGAGCCGTTTGGAAATACTTTGGAAAAACTCAGAAATACTCAGTTCCCGAGCCTTTCTGAGGTTTACTGAGTTCAGCCGATCTGTTCCCGGGCCTTTCCGAGTATTTCTGAGGCTCTCCGGCGCCCCCCCACCTCTAGCCACATGTGGTATTGCATGCCATAGAAGTCAATGTGCAACAAATAATTTTTGTTTCCATTGACTTCTATGGGTAAACTCACTTTGATATGCGAGTGCTTTGGATTACGAGCATTCTCCTGGAGCAGATTATGCTTGTAATTCAAGGTTCCATTGTATTGCTGTTTATTTAGAGCAGTATGTGGGCAGAATCACTAGGATACTTTGTGATCAGTTTACAGATCACTGGTATGTTTATTTACAATTAAATCTCTTTGGGAATGAGTCATAAGGGGTGCTATTATACCCCTGTACTCATTCCCCTGGGGGAAAGGCAGATATCTGAGAGCCCCTTTATTATAAAGGGGTATACAGATTCCACCATAAGCCCCTCCATATTCCCTGCATCCTGTTGGGGGTACTGGATAGGGAGGAAGAGGCCTTTGTCCTTCGAAAATGGGAGAAGGTGCGCTGCAAGAGGGGAAGGCTTTGTCACCCCACAACCTTGCAACTCACCCCACAATATTGAAAGACGTGGTTTGGACTGATAGAGGAAGAAGAGGCACGTGCTTATCACCCAGGCTGCATGTCTAGGTAAGGGCCCGTTTGTAGTGTTGGGGGGAACCCATTCCTTTTTTTCCCTTTTTGTTTGAAATGTCAGTTTTTCCACTTTTACCACTATAGACATTTTTCATTTTAACGCACATGGTAAAATATACATTTTAGGCATGAAGACTACTTGAAAACCCCAAAAGCATTATATATTTTTGAAATCACATACCCTGTAAAAAAAATGGTAGCCGTTGCAATTTTTATGTCACACAATATTTGAGCTACTGTTTATCAAATCTATATTTTTAGAAAAAATATATATTTAAATTAGGTTTAGCTCATACACAAATGGATCTCATTTATTGGGGGTACAAAAAAGGCGTTTTAATAGTATTGTCTTGAAAAAAATATGTTTTGTTTTTTTTTTAAATACCAAGATATATGTAACAAAAAGAAAAAATACACTTTGACCAATGTCCTTTTTAAAATAACTAGAGCTACTATAAGGGAATTCAAATTTTTTTTTTTGATAATTCAACTTTTATTAAGGATTTTCTTTACATATAAAATTCACAACATTTAACATTAAACATTCCCTATCACATTCCATACATTCTCTTTCCCATTGGGGGAGTTTCTCATCCTCTACCATTTTATCCTCTCCCCTCTAATCCCGATGAAAAAAGGGGGGGGGAAGGGGGGGGGAGATAAACTCCCACCCCCTCCTTATTTATTCCAAATTGTGAACATTTGGTGTGCTCGGCGCTATCAATCTATTTTTATTCTCCCCATTCGTCTTTAAGTGTGTGCGTTTATCTATTTACTTTGTGTTTGTTACCAAGAGAAAACAAACAAAAAAAAAATTATTGATTATAAACAAAAAATTCTTTCCCTTCCCTTTCCCTTCTTTTTATCATTCAATTTTTTCCCCTCCCGTACATCTTAAGTGTATGCATTTTCTATTTACTTTGTGTTTATTACCGAGAGAGAACAAACAACAAAAATAAATAAAAACAAAATTAATTGTAAAAAATGTCCTTTCCCTTCCCTTCTTTTAATTAAAGACCCCTATTATATTTAATTATATTTAATCCCCCCCCTCCTTAGATGTTTTATTATTGTGAACATATAATGTGCTCGGCCCTATCGGTCTATTATTATTATTCCCCTGCAACTTTGTATGTGTGCATTTATCTACTCGTTCTGTGTTTATTACAAAATGGACCTTCCCTCCCGAAAAAAAAAACAAAAAACATTACGTTTCGCGTACGGGGAAATCAGGGGTGAGGTGCCGGAGGATGAGATCCCGTCTCCCACAATTCTCACATACCTCCCTCTCTTTGCTATATAACCTGCAGTCACCCTTTGGAGGATCAAGTGGTGTTTATCGTTCTACTCCTCGAGTCTAGTTGTTATTCCCATTTCCTTTCTTTTCCCTTTCCTTCCCCTCTTCTTCTCCCTTTCTCTTTTCCTTCCCTCCCTCTCCTCTTTCCTTAAACTATTTCTATTTCTTGAGCGTAGTATCTCCAACCTTTCCATATTTCTCTAAATTTCTCTAAATTTCCCCTGTTGATCTCGTATTTTATATACCCACCTTTCTGCTTCCATTATTGCCTCTACTTCCCTCTTCCATTCTGTAATGGTAGGGGATATTTCTTGTTTCCAATACTTAGGGATTCATTTCTTGGCTGCGTTTAGTAGGTGTGGTGTTACACTATTTTTATATTCTTTTACGGAGCCGGAGGTTCCATGAAACAAAATATGCATAGGTGTTGAGTCTATAGGTATATTAGCTATTTTCCTGATCCACAGGATCACCTCGTCCCAGAATCTTCTTATCTTTGGGCAAGACCACCAGATGTGAAGTAGGGTGCCTCTCTCTTTGCATCCCCTCCAGCATTGACCATCTGCTGTCGGGTATATCTGCGCTAATCTCATCGGCGTTCGTTACCATCTGGTCATGAACTTATATGACATCTCTTGGGTGGCTGAGCAAATTGAAGACGAATGCGTCATTTCTACAAATCTGTTTTTTTGTACTGGAGTAAATATTTGTTCCAGTTCTTTTTCCCATTCCTTAATAAAGTATGGGGTTGTAGTTTTTTGTTCACTCAGGACCAATTTGTATATTTGAGACAACATGTGCTGAGGCTTTACTCTCCTCACACATATAGCCTCTTACGCGGTCAGTGAGTCCAGTGTCCTTATCCGAGGTTCTAGTTCATTAAAAAAATATTTATTTGGCTGTATCTCCATCCTGCCATCACCATGTCTCCTTGTGATGATATCAGCTCTGACTGCGGCATTAAATAGCCTCCTGGAGCATACCTTGGACACATTGTATTCCCGTTTGATTCCCAAGGGCCCAACGCTCCCCTCTCCTCCCCTGGGGGGAACCATGGATACCCTCCCAATGGGGCCAGGGGGGATGTTCTGGGTGCGTATTTACCAGTTTTGTTTATTCTATCCCATACTGCTAACGTATTCAGTGTCAATGGAGATGTCCATTTTACAGCCCCCTAAACTAAAATAAGGGAATTCAATTCAAATGATATAAAAAAAATTTAAATCATTTATTGAGGGACAGAAGACAACTGCTGACACCTGTTGTAGAATTGGACACTGGCAAACAAAAGCTGTATTTAGCCATTATAACTCTTTCCACTCCCAACATGTGTCAGTTTTTTTTTGCTAGTGTTCCAGGAGAATGGATGTCCTTTCTCTTTTGAGAAAAGCTAATTATTTTCACTTGACATTTATCCCTTTTTTTATCAAGATATTTTTTCTTCAATCAAGAGTTTCCATTCAATGCAGAGCCAAGAGAGCTCCTTTTGCAGTTTTGGAGATTGGCTGATTCTTGGCACTGCTTGGGATGCTGTACCAAACCCAATCATGATGAAAACATGGGGCCTGTCTGTAATGTAACCTGTTGTGGGATATCTGCATGATCTCCTAACCACTTGCCGCCCACCATATAGCAGAATGACGACGGCAAAGTGGTTGTGTTATCCCGATCAGACGTCATATGACGTGATCAGGATAACAGAGCCGGTGTACATTCCCGGGGGCGCGCAGCACGGCAATCGGAGGTGCGGTGTGTCAGTCTGACACACCGCAACTCCGATCGTGGTATGAAGCCTCTGACAGAGGCTTCTTACCACGTGATCAGCTGTGACCAATAACATCTGATCATCGTGTGAACCAGGAAGTGCAGGTAAACGGCTCTTCTTGGTTCTCACTGACAGGTAGAGCCGATCGGTGGCTCTCCCTGTCAGAGGGGCTGTCTGTGCTGATAATCAGCACATTGATTATCAGCACAGCCCCCATCAAAAGGTGCCCATCAGCTGCCAATCAGTGCCCAACACCTGCCAGCCTGTCCCCATAATACATGGATGCCAGTACTGATCAGTGCCCACAACAGTGCCCAAAAAAGTGCCAATCAGTGCCCCATCAGTAATGCCTGTCAGTGCCCCATCAAAGTGCCAATCAGTGCCACTCAGTAATGCCTGTCAGTAGCTCCTCATCAGTGCTGCCCATCCAGTGCCACCTATCAGTGCCACCTATCAGTGCCATCAGTGCCGCCTGCCAGTGCTGCCTATCAGTGCCGCCTATCAGTGCCCATCAGTTTTTTTTTTGGTCTTTTTTTGTTTATAAAGCAAAAATAAAAAATCTCAGAGGTGATTAAATGCCACCAAAATAAAGCTGTGGGAAGAAAATGAAATTTGTGGGAATTTGTGGGAAGAAATTTGTGGGAAGAAAATTACACAAATTTAGTTTGGGTACAGTGTTGCATTACTGCTCAATTGTCATTCAAAGTGCGACAGCGCTGAAAGCTAAAAATTGTCCTGGGCAGGAAGGGGGGAAAGTGCCTGGTATTGACGTGGTTAATAAGGGAAACAATAAGCTTAGACCCTGTCAGCCAATGTTGAAAGCACTGTTTAAAGGTTTAGCTGGGTCCTGAAACTTCAGAAGTCATCACTGTAACTGACTCATTGCTTAGATTATCTAGGTCTTCTCCTAGGTACTACCCTGTCCAGAGTTTTTCTTCCATAAGACAAACTCCTGTATCTATGCTCCCATGTTCGCACTCTGTAGTCCAGGAGTCAACCAACACTCTCTTTGCATGAGAGTTATAGATTTGGTGGTGGCATACTTCAAGGCGATTCCATATGCCCAATTATACTCCAGTTGCAAAATTTTGACGACTGTTTTGACTTGTTCAATCTCTGTATTTGCGGACGATACTGAGCTAATCAGGGCAATAACTTTTCCGCAGGATGTGGAAACCTTGCAAGAAGATCTGAACAAATTAATGGGGTGGGCAACTACATGGCAAATGAGGTTTAATGTGAATTTTTTTTAAATAATGCATTTGGGTGGCAAAAATATGAATGCAATCTACTCACTGGGGAGAGAACCTCTGGGGGAATCAAGGATGGAAAAGAACCTGGAGGTCCAAGTAGATGATAGGCTTAGCAATGGCATGCAATGCCAAGCTGCTGCTAACAAAGCAAACAGAATATTGTCGTGCAAAAGGGGATTAACACAAGAGATAAAGCGATAATTATCCCACTCTACAAGACTCTGGTCCGGCCTCACCTGGAGTGTGCTGTCGAGTTCTGGGCTCTAGGCCTCAGGAAGGATGTACTGGAAATGGAGCGAGTACAGAGAAGGACAACAAAGCTAATAAAGAGACTATTAGTTATGAAGAAAGGTTACGAGCACTGAACTTATTCTCTCTGGAGAAGAGACGCTTAAGAGGGGATATAATTTAAATTTACAAATACCATTCTGGTGGTGACCCCACAATAGGGATAAAACGTTTCCGCCACTCATTAAAATTAGAAGAAAAGAGGTTTAACCTTAAACTGCGTAAAGGGTTCTTTACTGTAAGAGATTCAAAAAACTATTAGATAAACACCTGAACGACCACAACATACAGGGATATACAATGTAATACTGACATAAAATCACACCCATAGGTTGGACTTGTGTCTTTTTTCAACCTCACCTACTATGTAACTACTGTCTACTGTAAGGTCAGCCAATTCAGTCAGACAATTCCACAGTAGTGTCAAACATCTTCCAGATTGCCCAGACCATTTGTTCCAAAAAACAGTTTTCCACCCTGCTTTATGATTGCTGGCTTTAACAGTATGGCTTTTGAAGCCCAGGTCTTAGAGTATAGAGGCCTACCGGTACTATTATTCCTATGCTCATGAATAGCTAGGAAATTCACTTCTCACAAGGCCTACTATCACATTTGGAAAGGAAATTTTGCATGGTGTGAGGCAAGGAAGTTTCAAAGTTAAGACCTCAGTTTTAGCGATGCTCTTTCAAAGACTGCTTGCCTCCCATTCCCTTGTCAGGACCTTCCGTATGGTGGTTTACTCACATAGTTACAACTGTACCCTCATCTGTGACCCTGTGGATCTTAATCTGGTATTATTAGCTCATCAGAGGCTGCCTTTTGATCATATAAGAGGTATTTCTTTATCCACACTCACCCACAAGGTGGTCTTCCTTGTGTAGCGCCCTGGGGTTTAGTCAGGGAGCTCCTCACCAAATTCCTTGTCAGGGGTAGCTACCATAGTTAAATTGTTAAAGATCCCTGCCTTGATCCACCGCCATTACAGCTCAGTCTTCTGACCGACTGATAAACTCTCGACACCCAATAGGACTTCCTATTTTTATACCCTCTCAGACACTGCTATCCTATCTTAATATAGGCAGTATCCCTTTCTCAGCCACCCAAAACCAACCTATATATTGCCCACACTTTACAACCTATCTAGTGATCTGCATATAATGGTGTTTTTTTTTTCTTTTCTTTCCTTTCATGCACTCTTAGTATGTTATTGTATGTTATTGTACCTATATGATACCTGTACCAATACTCAAAAGTTACAAAAATATGTTCACTCTGTATTGCCAAAATTTTTGAATAAAACATTTAAAGTGAAAAAAAATAAATTGTTAGAGATCCATTGATTTCTCCCTAAGTTTGGCCTTGTTGTACTTGTCTCTTCTACCACTAGTTGGCTGGGCACTTGGTGGTACTAGATATGAGAAGGACAACTCAATGTCAGGTCATCGGTATATGGGGTATCTCAGCCAATGGGCAGGGGTTTTCTTGAATCCCTTGGCCTGCTGTGAGAGCCCATATATTTGAGGGGAGTCAGGTGATCTATGTTCTGTACCACCCGGACTGCCGTCTGGGTGGACGTGTGTTGTCTGCCCCGGACTGCTAGGCCAGATATTGGGCCTATCCCGGGGGCATCTGGCTGCCAGGCTGTGTGAGGGCCTATCCAGAAGTAAGAGGGCAGTGCAGGCTTGGGACTGCGGCTTGCAGTCCAACCAAAGTTGATGGTTCTGCCGGCCGGAGAACCTGTCAGTGGTCGGAGGTTGAAGGGAAGCTGGTGCCACTAAGGGACAAACCACCTTTACCAGGGACCGCAGTGAGTAACTGAAGCAAGTACCGGAGCAATATTCTCACTGAACGGGCACGGTGGAGAATCAGGCGGTGATCAAGTCAGGGACCCAACCAGCGGAGGTGATGCTTGCAGAGCAACCTTGTGTTTCAAGCTAGAGACCGAGCCAGTCAGCAGGGATGAAGCTTGAAGGTATCCGAAGTGCCAATCTAGGGACCCAGCAGGGAAACATGGGTGATGCTTGAGGGAGATACCACCGCAAAAGCCTTGAGGAGCGCATGGGATTCAGAGTGAGTGAATCAAAGGGTACAGTTAGAGACCAGGAGCTCAAGGGGCTGAAGAACTACATGTAGAAGTTGTAGTAAAGCTGAGAGAATTGTTATGTTTGAATTAGGAACTGTTAAGTACTGTAGCCATAGGGGACAGCAAACCTGCACCTGCAGAAGTGGCACCTTGCTGGGGCCTTTCCCTTCACGGCTATCCTCCTATTGAAGTCTCGGAGTCTGCCTATTGAAATTGCAACTACTTAAGGGTGTCCTGGCCCCAACCCTCTTTCCCTTGCAAAATATAAAAGGACTCCCCCTCCCCCCTCCCCACCCTGCATCTTCCCCAACTGATGCGGGTATGTGTCCAAAACCAAAAGTAAGTGACAACCGGGAGCAGGTAAAAACAAAATGTCCTGCTGCTATGTAAAAACTCTGCAGCGATAAGTCCACATGAATGGTGCGGGTGACATAGGGCCCACAAATAGAGAGCGCATCTCTGCATTTTATCCAAAATCTCACTGATTTCACTAATCTCACTTATCACCTTCTTTAAACTCACTGATACCTGGCGCTTTAAAAAAATGCAGACATGCACAGACAATGCAGCAGGCAACATTGCAGTGAATTAAGTGTATATTTTGTACACTTTAAATAACGCTCAAAAAAAAAAAAAAGTGCAGTTCAATGCAGTGAATCACACACCACACTGCCCCCTAGTGCAGCCAGCAATTCAGAGTGCAGAATTTCTCCTGCTGCTCTGCATTGCAATGTGAATTGGCCCTAAATCTATAGGCTTAGATTATAACTAACCCCAAATGCAAAAAAATATTTATTGGAGGGGTTCTATTGACTGAATAACAGCTTTTTTTTCCCAGTGTCCAATTATCCTGTAGGTAGCAGTATAACCCTGTTGCCTCAAAATCCTTCCTACCCTGTGTTCTTTAATAAACTCTAAGAAAAGGATTTTATGGTTATTAAAAAAAAAAAACAATTTTTTTTTGTCACAGAGCTATTCTTAAGTAAATTAAAAAGGGTTTTAAATGCTTATTTTAATGCAAAGCTGGAGAAATAGAAGGACAAAATAAATGAAAATGAAAAAATAGGTTTAAATACGAATTGTAACAACCAAGGGGGAAGAGGATAAAGGAATTGATTAGGGTTGATAGAAGTTAAAAAAGGGATAATTAGGAGCAAATAGGTATGTTTTTTATTCACATGTACTTTTCCCATAAAAATATTGTAACAATACTACTGGAAAAAGTTCACACTAGTGCAGCTGCAGCATGATGCATTTTTCAGTAGATATCTGTAGTGCAACATCACACATTTTTGCACATTTTGATGTGTTTTTCATGCTACTGGTGTTTTTGTAGGAGGAGGAGGAGCCAGGATTTTCGACACAAAACTCTGCCAAAAATGCACGAAAACTGCATGTAATGTCATCTACATGTCCTCCTGTTGAAGTCTATGGGTCTAAAATTGCTTTACAACTGCACCAAAGAAGAACCTATTGACAACGTCCGCGGTAACAAAACGCGCATGGGAGCGACATGCTGACGTCACTACGCTGAACAGAGGGAAAGGGATTCTGTTTTCTTGCCAGCCGGCTTACTTTTTACGAATTTTGTACATCCTTGATGTAAGTGTTTTACTTATTTTACTTATTAAATGTTTTTGCGATATCACACTATGGTCTGTGTCCTCTCCTCCCATTGGTCTTACGTATTGGCTGTGTGTACGTGTTGATCGAGTGGAACATCATCCTATTGGTTTCTGGGGTCATCGCTGTTCCTGCCAGAGTTCTATCGTCTCATACGCAAGCAAAGGCCGCAGCTGGGTTACAGCCGACCGCTTCCGTGGGCTTGCCTCTGGTAAGCTGATACCTATTACGGTGGTGGGCACCTTTTTATGTTTGATCTCACCAGGTGCTGTTCATTCTTCCATTGAATTCATCTCTGCAACTTATCAGACTATATACCTCTGGATAGGACTATTAACTCAAGTTTTTAGTTTTCACAGTTAGGGTTTTTTCTGATATAGTTTTGGTGTTGCTACTCACCTGCAGTTTTGGAGTACACATCCGGATTTATAATACTCTATGGACATTATTTCATAATTTGTGCCAGTCCTTATAGCTGGTGCATTTGTTAATGTGTACCGTTTTTCGCATACCAGCCCCTGGATGCTAAATCTCATTTATTGGCGCAGTTTTTTCTGCTTATTTAAAGAAGAACCTATACCTTTTCAAAAAACTAGGCAGCATAGAGAATAATGTGATTTCCATTGTCATGCAGTGCTGTGCGACAGCAACACACACATCAGAAAAACACACTAGGGTTAATGATGGCTAATACTATTTTCAGGCTCCATTTACACAGATGCCACCATCAGTATTCCTGAAACATAGATGAGGGACTGTGTCAGGAAGGGAAGCCCTGGGCATATGCTGTACACCCCTAAAAACGCCATCTATTTGCCTTATACACCCAGGGAAGCCCTACAACGTGACCACTCTGTTCACTGAAATCACTGGCAATACCTGTCTTTAACGATTAAAAAAAAAACAAAAAAAACCTTTTAATTAGTAATTACTAAGCTCTTTATTGCTCTCTTGCAAAAAATAAAAATAAAACAATCTGGCTGACATCTAGATCTTTTAATTGTATATCATCATTTTCATACTTGTTCTAAGGCAACGACTTAGAACCTCAGACAGCCTGGCAACTAACACTTTCCACAAATCAAAAATGACAACCTGCTTATACGTATCAGCACAAGTCTTTTTTTAATCCAATTACATTTTTATTAACTTTTACATACTCAAAAAATACAGTACATTGCAAACAAACTCTATATACAATTCAGATACAGATATCAACAACTAAAACCGCCCACCAAAAAAAATGAAAAAATAAAATACCCCTATTTAAAATCAAACCTCTCTCTCCCCTCTAAGCCCTAGCTTGCTATAATCTTCCTATCATTTCCGGGCCAAAATCGGCCAACCATCTTCTCCATATACTCTCGAACTTCCCTAGACAGTCTTGATGCATAAACACATTATTCTCTTTTAACAAACTTTGCCTAATTTGTATTCTCCACTCCTCCACTGTTGGGGCATGTACTGATATCCATTTTTAAACTATTAATTTATGCGCCTGGAACAGGCTTCTCTATATTGTAATATTGTCCCCATTCGAGATCCCGACTTGTTCCATCATATTTAGCAGGCACAAACCTGGATCTAGTGGCAATTCCATTCCTAACAAACTGTTAATAGTCTCAATTACCCCCTGCCAGTATCGGTGAAATATGGGACATTTCCATAACATATGAATGCGATTCGCTGGTTCGCCCCTTGCCCCGAGGACAGAGAGGGGAGTCCCTTTGTTTCCATTTAAATAATTTCTCAGGAGTGTGATACACCCTGTGTAAGATAAATGGTTGTGTTAACCTTTGTGTAGTGGATAAAGATACATCAGGAACTGTAGATAAGGGCATTGACCATTGGTCGTCTGATATTGGGCCCAAATCTTGTACCCATTGAGCCCTTGATGGTATAACTACTAGATCTTGAAATGTAATATATAGTACCCCATATAGTCCTTTCTTATGTATCTTAGAATCTAATAGCGAGATTATTGTTGACCTATTTAATCTTAATTTTAAATCACAGGTGCGGGACTGTGCTTTTATAGCATGTCTAAGCTGGAGGTATTGGAAAAACCTATTCTTCGGGATATGATATTCTTCCATTATTTGAATAAAAGATTTTAAAGTATCCTCCTGAAATAATTGACTCAGATACCTTACCCCCTGTTTTTGACATGGATCAAATCCTCCCCGTTTTCCCAATACCTCATAATATACATTTCCCTATATTGGGGTATGCGATGTATACCCCTTTATGTTGGTGATATTTTTCATTTCTTGCCATACTCTATCAAATAATTTGCCCGTCATAAACCTTTTTACCCTTCGAAAATTCCCTGTCTCTAATAAAGAGACGTTTGAGTAATCCCTACATAACAGTAGCAACAGACCCTGTATAGGGTCAGACTCCAATATTTCCATCCAACCAGAGAATTGCTGTAATTGCGAGGTTAGAAAATAACTTTTTATATGTGGAACATCAGCACAAGTATAATTTAAAACCAAACATTTTTTTATCATGAGTAGTCCTATTTCTGAAGTATTTTATGGTAATGTCCTTTGTTCTCAGTTAAAAAAATCACAATGTAATGTTCAAATAATGGACTTGTTTGGCTGAAGGCAAAAAAACAGCTCCACCTCTCTACCCTTTTGGCTTTGGATGTCAGTGCAGCCAGACTATATAAAGTCATAAAATAGATAGATGAATTAATGGCCAGTTTAGTATTTCTGTAGCAGCTTCCTTGATACTGGGAACGTTGGCCTCCTACTATGTAAACTCTTCCTTGATGATCCCTTTAGGCATGCTTGTAAAATAACTGACAATTTGAAGTGGATCTCAACTTCTAGCAATATTGAGGTTAAAAAGTACAAATGGCCCTTGACCTGCTTTACATCAGTGATACTGAATAATTTCCAAAATTTGCTGCAAGAGAGAAAAAAAAGAGATTCTCAGCTATCAGAAGTCATTTATAACACACAGGCATATGCAACACTTTAGACTGAAACACAAACACAGCCCAGCTATGTCAACACGCGTTTATAGTTGACCGCAAATCATGTCCAATAAAATAATGTTACATGATCCCTCGGTTAGTGACATTCCTGAGGCATAATTTACTGCTCTGAACGAGTCACTTTGTATTGTGTCAATCACAAGAAAACCATATACTGAATTTGTATTTAAGCAAAGGCAACACAACGTAAGGAAATGTGTCAAGTAAAGTTTTTTTGTTCACTCTATGCATTTGCTAACTGTAACTACTGTGCTATTTGTTGGATGAACAGCTTTAAAGTAGAAAACTACAGGCAAAACTTTTTATTTTTTTTCATTTTGGATAGAGTAAGTTAGCGTTATAACCTCATTTTTTTCCGCTATCTGTGTCCCATTGCGGAAATGCACCTTCACTTCCTGTCCCATAGCCAAACAGGAAGTGCGCAGCACTCCCTGTAAATTAGGGAAATTCATTGGGGACCCCTAGGTCACCAGAACTAGCGTCCCCATTGGAACATTTCCCGTCTATTACTTTTCTAGGGACCCAAAATGTGTTTTTTTATTTACTTTCACTTCCAATGATAATGGTAAACAGGACAAATATAGAGGGTGAATCAAAAACAGACAGATGTTCTAATCCATCTCCACTCCATCCAAAACTAAAAAAAAAAAAAAAAAGTTTGCCTTTAGTTGTACTTTAACCACTTCAATACCTTTCTGGCACTTCTCTTCTTCATGTAAAAATCATTTTTTTTTTTGCTAGAAATAAATGGCGGTCATTGCAACTTTTTATCTCGCATGGTATTTGCGCAAAATTTTTTCAAACGCCTTTTTTTGGAAAAAAAAAAACGGTTTCATGAATTAAAAAATAACAAAACAGTAAAGTTAGCCCAATTGTTTTGTATAATGTGAAAGATGATGTTACGCCGAGTAAATAGATACCTAACATGTCACGCTTTAAAATTACGCACACTCATGGAATGGCACCAAACTTCAGTACTTAAAAATCTCCATAGGCAACGCTTAAATTTTTTTTACAGGTCACTATTTTTCGAGTTACAGAGGAGGTCCAGTGCTAGAATTGTTGCACACGCTCTAACGCACGTGGTGATACTTCACATGTGTGGTTTGAATGGCGTTTCCATATGTGGGTGGGACTTACATGAGTGTTCGCTTCTGAGCGCAAGCTACCGGGGACAGGGGCGTTTTAATTTTTATTTTATTTTTCTATTTTACTTAATTTATTTACTTTTTTTACATTTTTATTTTTATTTTTTTTAAAAACCTTTATTCCTATTACAAAGAATGTAAACATTTTGACAGGTCACCGATCTCATGCTGACAGACGCGATTTCGGCTTTGTTTACTGCCGGGTACCCGGGCGTAAGGTCACAACGTCGCGCCCGGGCCCCCGACGGTCATAGAGATGACTGGTGACCATCTGGTCACCGGAAATCTCTATTTTCGTGAGCTGGCGTTGGACGATTCTTTCTCCGGCCCCATGACGGCACGGGAGAGCCCAGAGAAGCACCGGATGGCGGCGGGGGGGGGGGGCCTTGAGGCGATTCAGTTCGCATTTGTAGCGCTATACAAGTTATTCACTCACTCACTCACTCGCCTATAAGAACGATCAAGCGGCGGAACTGCCGCTATGATCATTCTTATGGTGCACAGAATTGCCGGCTGCAAACAATGATATCTGAATGATGCCTGTAGCTGTAGGCAGGGCCGTTTGAAGGAATTTGGGGGCCCCAAGCAGATTGAGAATTTGGGGCCCCCGAGGGGGGGTAGGGTTGCCACCTTTTCGTCAAGCCAAACCCGAACGCTTAAGCAGCGCACGCCAATTTTTTTTATTTTTTTGTAGTACATTAAATTTATTACCTCTGTACAAAGCAACGCACAGCAATTTTGTTATGTAGTATACACTATACATATATTTTTGTGATTAAATAACATTTCTAATCATATGGAATTAATCACAAGAGTCTCCCTTTACATCAGAGTCAACAGAGTTCCCCTTTACATCAGAGTCAACAGAGTTCCCCTTTACATCAGAGTCAACAGAGTTCCCCTTTACATCAGAGTCAACAGAGTTCCCCTTTACATCAGAGTCAACAGAGTTCCCCTTTACATCAGAGTCAACAGAGTTCCCCTTTACATCAGAGTCAACAGAGTTCCCCTTTACATCTGATTCTGCAGGAGAGGAGTGCAGAGGGTAAGATGGAGGCAGTATGTACATGAGAGGATTGCGGAGGGTATGATGGGGGCAGTATGTAAAGATGAGGAGTGTGGAGGGTATGACGGGGGCAGTATGTACAGGAGAGGAGTGTGGTGGGTATGATGGAGGCAGTATGTACCGGAGAGGATTGCGGAGGGTATGATGGGGGCAGTATGTACAGGAGAGGAGTGTGGAGGGTAAGGTTGGGTTACAGTATGTACATGAGAGGATTGTGGAGGGTATGACGGGGGCAGTATGTAAAGATGAGGAGTGTGGAGGGTATGACGGGGGCAGTATGTACAGGAGAGGAGTGTGGAGAAGATGATGGGGGCAGTATGTACAGGAGAGGAGTGTGGAGGGGATGACGGGGGCAGTATGTACAGGAGAGGAGTGTGGTGGGTATGATGGAGGCAGTATGTACAGGAGAGGACTGTGGTGGGTATGATGGGGGCAGTATGTACAGGAGAGGACTGTGGTGGGTATGATGGGGGCAGTATGTACAGGAGAGGACTGTGGTGGGTATGATGGGGGTAGTATGTACAGAAGAGGACTGTGGTGGGTATGATGGGGGCAGTATGTACAGGAGAGGACTGTGGTGGGTAAGATGGGGTTAGAGATTTCCTGCAGTGTCTGTGGGGTGACCAGGGAATAATTTTGGGAAGATAAGGAAAGTGACTATGGAATGATGTCCCTCAGCTGGATGTATAAAGTGGTCTGGGGGTGATATAAGCTGGGGGGAGTTGGGGGCTGAGAATTGTTCAGATGGTGATGTCTATAATGCAAAAAAAGCTCTTCTGCTCATCTACTAATATATACAGCAATAAATCAAACAGCAGTATTATTCAATGAAAACAATCTGTTACACCCCTTTCACACTGTAGCGTTTTGCAGGCGCTATAGCGTTAAAAATAGCGCCTGCAAAACGCTGCTAAACTGCTGCCCCATTCATTCCAGTGTGAAAGCCCAAGGGGAGAGGCCCGAGGGCTTTCACACTGGAGCGTTGCGCTAGCAGGACGTTAGAAAAAGTCCTGCTAGCCGCATCTTTGCAGCGGTGAAGGAGCGGTGAGTTTACTGCGCCTCCACCGCTGCTGCCCATTGAAATGAATGGGACAGCGCGGCTATACTGCCCGCAATGCACTGCTTCAGCAGCACATTGCGAGCGGTTTTAACACTTTCTGGACCGCTAGCGGGGATAAAACCGCCCCGCTAGCGGCCGACATGCGCTGTAAATCCACCCAAAGCGTCAGCGGTAAAAATAGCAGTGTATTACCGCCGACGCTATGGGTGCTCCAGTGTGAAAGGGCTCTTATAAACCGTAAGCACATACATGTATATATATAATCCAGCCCCCAGCACTCTGTATGTACAGATGATGTGAAGGTAATGTATGACAATTCATATAACTCTGTGTTATCCAAGCCATGAGTGTACAATCAGAAGTGTAGACTCATCACATATATACAGGTTACAGGAATGGTCACACATTACTTTCACATTATCTAGTCTGAGTGATTGGGGGATGTTTGTATAGATAACATGTGTGCTGCTCAGGAGGTATCTGTCAGCTGTGATTGGGCTGCACACTCCCCCCTCCCCCCCATACACTCTCTATCTCGTCTGATTCTCCTGTCACCTTAATTAACCCGTTACTGCATCACTTGCAATACAGATACTCCTAAACTTTGCAGCTTTGCTTCCTAGGAGACTTTTCTCAGGAAAAAATAATTCAGCTCACCTCCTCCCTTCCTCTGGCCAGCCCGACAGGAGCTTCAGTGAGCTCCACCTCCTGATTCTCTCCGCACTGGTGATTGGAGGGGGGGGGGGGAGGTTGAGTCAGAGATACCAGAGACTGTGCAGGACACTGGAGGAGGGGGGGGAGAGAGACAGAATGGAGCTTTGGATTCCAGCACACACCGCAGGCACAGTGCACTTATTTAAAAGCAATGCTGCTGCTGTCTCACAGTGACAGGTGTGCCGATGGTCTCCCCCCCTCCGCCTGAATGGGAGGGGGGCCGCCGATCGCGGGAGGGGGGCCGCTCTGCTGGGGCCCCAGCCCAGCTTGGGGCCCCAAGCAGTTGCTTGGTTTGCCTCTCCTGTTCCGACGGCCCTGGCTGTAGGCATCATTCAGATATCACCGCACAAAGTCAAGGATGTCATATGACGTGCTCGGTGTTGAAGTGGTAAAATGTATACTTATAAAGTAAAAAATAAGAAGGTCACTTGCTGTTAATGCAAACTTTAATTTAAACTCCGGACACTCACTGATCATTAGCGTTTGAAGACTTTCTCTGAGAATACAGAAACATATAACTGTATAACTCCAGTCATGTATAACTCCAGTCAAAGGATGATAGGGCTTCTATTCTGCCTGGAGCATTGGAGCCCAGCACAATATGAGTAATGTGAGTAATTTAACAAAGGTTTACATTTTCCACACCAAGTGTATGCTTTAACCAACCACTTCAATACTGGGCACCTTAATTTTACCCATATGAAATTTGTATCATTTTTTTTCACACAAATAGATCTTTTCAATTGTTGATATTTAATCACCAATGAGTTTTTACTTTTTTTTTCTAAATAAATATAAAAAAAATATGTTTTTCTTTGTTTCTGTTATAAAATGTTGCAAATAAATAATATTTCTTCATACATTTAGGCCAAAATGTATTCTGCTACATTTCTTTGGTGAAAATAACCCAAATCAGTGAATATTATTTAGTCTGTAGTAAAGTTAGAGTCTGCATACTTTCGTACATTTATCTGAAAATCTATTGATCCTGATGTACTGACAGCCTCATTTCTTGAAGGCTGAAAATGACAGAACAGTACAAATATCCCTCAAATGACCCCTTTTTGGAAAATAGGCAGTCCAATGTATTTAGTAAGAGGTATGGCAAGTTTTTTGAAGTTGTAACTTTTTGTCACAATTTTTTTTTTTTATTATTGTTTATTTATGAAAATTTTTGAAGAAGCATTACAAGTATATTTCACATTCAGCAAGTATGAACATTGTACATTTTGCAAGTGCAAACATAAAGTTATATAACAAGGAAAGAAAACAAGTTGTTCGAGTGAACCATTAGACAGTGTAAGGGCCATATAGAGGGAAGATAGAGGGTTATTAATAGCATATCAAGGTATCATGTTAGCACGAAGGTAATCATTGATGGAAACTGGAGCTAAAATTTCCTGAAAAAACAAACAGTCAGTGAGGGACCCAGAAAGATCATTTCCCTATCTCGGTTTGAGGGTCTAGCATTCCGAATTATTATATTCCGATATATCCCATTTTTCCCAAATGACCTCAAATTTTGGTAGTGCATCTTCTATGACTGCCGTGATGTGCTCCATTTTACGAATATCAGTGACCGTAGAAAGGAATTGTGTAAAGGTAGGTGGAACCGTGGAACGCCAATGTTGTGGGATTACTCGTTTAGCTGCTAGTAAGATGAATGCCATTAGTTTGTTAATAGCTTTGGTGGTATTCGGAAGAGGTAGGCCTAATAGCAGGTGTATGGGTTGGAAAGGAATCTGGATCTCCAATATCTTTTCCAGCAAGGCATGAACTTTAGTCCAAAAGGGGGCCAAGATAGGGCATTCCCAAAATATGTGGAAGTGCGAGCCCAAAGAGGAGCCACACCTCCAACAATGACTAAATGGAGATAGTTCATGAGTTGCTAGAAATTCAGGGGTCCTGTACCAAAACATTAAGATTTTGTACGTCATCTCCCTCTGGGCCACGCATCTGGAGACTTTAGAGGTAGCATCCCATATCGCCCCCCACTGAGCCATAGAAATAGGACTATGAAGGACCTGGGCCCATTTCCTCATATATGAGTGGGTCTGTTCAGAGATGGGATCAGTGCTCTGGAGGATCTTGTAGATGCAAGAAATTTGTTGAGGTTCATGTGGGCCATATGAGCATAGCTTTTCAAATTCAGTAGGAACAACCAGGGTCATTTGGGGTGATCTAGAAGCAAAATAATGTTTTACCTGTAAGTAAGAAAAGAGTAGCGTGTTCGGTATGTTATGTTTGGTTTGCAGGTCCGAGAAAGGGAGTAAAGTGTGTGTTACTGGGTGCACCAGATGTCGCAGTTGAAATATACCTGCCTGGGTCCATGGCAGCATTGAGTCATAGGATAAGCTGTCGGGGATTTCTGGGTTAAATAAAACGTTTATTAGTGGGGAGCATTGGGAAGACAGAGTATATTTACTTGAGCAGCGTTTCCAGATTGAGAGTGTGAATATCATAGGGTTCAGGCAAATCTTCCGTATTTGAGATGTAAATTTATCTGAAGAGGGCCAAAGTAGACTACATGGGTGTGCAGGGGAAGTAATACTTATCTTGATTTCTGACCATCTGTTTGATGCGTAACGAGATGTCCATGAGGAAATGACTCTAAGGTGAGTAGCATAATAATATTTGATTACATCCGGTGCCCCCAGACCCCCACGTGAGCGGGGGGCCAGGAGAACCAAACTGGCAATCCTGTGGGACTTGTTATTCCATATAAAGTTCAGAAAATTGCTATGAAGTAACTTAAGTTGGGTCAATGGGATTGCTACAGGGAGTGTTTCAAACATATACAGCAGCTTGGGGAGAATAGACATCTTCAAAACGTTGATTCTACCAATGAGAGAGATAGGGAGTGTTGTCCATTTTTTAAGTAGTTTGTTGATGTCTGAAAAAAGGGGAGGGAAATTTTTTTGGTAGAGAGTGGAGTACGATCGGGATAAGTGTACACCGAGATACTTAAGGGACTGCAGGCACCATCTATACTTGAAATTGGTTTGCAGGGTTAGAAGAGGGTCAGCTGGGACATTAATGGGTAAAGCTTCAGTTTTAGTCAAGTTAATTTTGAATCCGGAGATATGGCCAAAAGTTTGTAAGGTTGAATGGAGCGAAGGGAGAGAAATGTGTGGGTGGGTAATGGTCAGCAGCACATCGTCCGCGAAGAGAGATAACTTGTATTCCAGACGCCTCAACACCACTCCCCTAATGTCTGGATGAATGCGTATGGCTGCTGCCAAGGGCTCAAGGCTTAAAATAAAGAGCAGGGGCGATAGTGGGCAACCTTGCCTAGTACCGTTGCTAAGGGGGAATGACGTCGAGGTGTGGGAGGCCAGCTGTACCTGAGACGTAGGAGTAGAGTATAGTGCCTTTAATGCTTGTATAAAGGGACCCGAGAATCCAAATCTTGAAAGCGTAGAGAACATAAATGACCAATTTAGGCGGTCAAACGCTTTTTGTGCGTCTAAACTGAGAATTATAGCCGGTCTCTTGGTTTTGGTCAGGAGGTCTATTAAATCTATGGTTCGTCTAGTATTGTCCCCAGCATGTCTGGAAGGCACAAAACCGACTTGGTCTCTGTGGATTAGTTTGGGGAGGAGCAGGGACAGTCTATTGGCAAGTATTTTTGTAAAAATGTTGTAGTCAGAATTTAGGAGAGCTATGGGGCGGTAGTTGTCAGGTAGGGATGGGTCTTTCCCTGGTTTGGGGATCACCGTGATGAACGCATATAGGAATTGAGCGTGGGGGATTTTCCCGTTCATTAAAGAGGCATAAAGTTTTTCCATGTAGGGCAAAATGGTGGGGAGGATTTTTTTATAATAGGAGTAGGGAAGACCATCCGGCCCTGGGGATTTATTAGTCGGTAGCTGTTTAACAACTTCAGTGATCTCTTCAACTGATATGTGTGCGTTTAGTCCTGAGCGATCGTCTGAGGACAGAGTGGGAAGCTTAAAAGAGTCCATAAAATTGTCAAACTTGTCTTGTGTGAATTGAGTGGTCGGGTCTGTGGATAGGCAGTTATATAGTTTCTTATAGAAGTCTCCAAATACACTAGTCATAATTCTAGGGCAATATGTGGGCTTACCGTCATGTTGTATTAAGAAGTCGGGTAAAGATGATTGGGGGCGTGGTTTCAGAATTTTGACAAGCATTCTATGGGGTCTATTGGCAAATTCATAAAATTTTTGCTTTGACCAAAGCATGGATTTAGTGATTCTTGCCGAATCTAGTGTTTTTATACGATTTCTTAGTGCTGTTACGGCTCAGAGACCCTCCAACGTGGGGCGTCTGAGAAGTTTTTGTTCAGCTTCTAATAATTGAGTCAATAAAGTCGATCTCTGCAAAGCACGGTCTCTTTTAAGGCGAGATCCAGTTGCGATACATTCACCTCTGAAGAACGCTTTATGTGCCTCCCACAGAACGGAGATCTCCGACACCGAGTCTTTATTTATCTGAAAATATTCGTTCAGTTTGTTTTGTAGTGGTAGGTGGGTCTCAGGTGAGTTTAGGAGTGACTCGTTAAGGCGCCAATGACATTTCCTAGGCGTGGGTGAGGACAATAAGAGGTCTATGGTGATGGGGGCATGGTCTGACCATGTAATTGGGAGAATGTTGGCGTCTACCAGGTATGGCAATAGGGGTGCAGAGATGAAAAAATAGTCAATTCTCGTGTACAGCTTGTGGGGTGGAGAGGTGAACTGCTTGGTTGTCGGGTGTTTTACCCTCCAAGAATCAAACAGTCTGTTTGTTCTAATTGTTTTGCGGAACGAGGAGGAAGATTTATGTGCCTGTAGTGGAGGATTATCTTGTAAAAGGGCGGCCCTATCCCTAATTGGAGACATGCACAGGTTAAAATCTCCCCCAATAATCTGAAAGGGTTGGGCATATTTGTGAAGTTTTTCAAAGAAAGTGTCAAGAAAACCAATTTGGCCTGTGTTGGGAACATATACATTCGCTAAAGTAAATGAAGTATTTAGGTGACCACAGTCCAGGAGAATAAAGCGACCCTGGGGGTCTAAATATGAGGATTTCACCTTTATGGCGGATGAGCGTTTAAGGAGAACCGCCACACCAGCTTTTCCAGAGGGAGAAGATGCTACAAAAGTTGTGGGGTAGTGCCTAGAAGCAAATTTGAACGAGCCCCCCGCCTTAAAATGCGTCTCCTGGACCATGATCACCTCAGCATTAGATGCTTTGAACTCTTTAAGGGCAAGCCATCTCTTCCGGATGGAATTTAGTCCTTTAACATTACATGAGAAGACACTAAATGCCATAGGTGCAGAATGGGGAAAAATCTAACATTACATTCGTGTAAAATGCATTAAGCGTATACCATGTTGTGGAAAAAAGACTCCATATAATTGTATGTTTAAACCCATATAGGAAGAACATGGGAGTAAAAACATAGAAACCATTTTTGAGTAGGTCAAAAAATAGACCTCCGTGCAGCCCTAATGATATGAAAACATGTAACATAACATACATTCGTAAATAGAAAATTCTAACGTAGGTAAATGTGGGATCAAAAAGGATCCCTAAAAAACATGGGAGAAAAAAAAGAAAAAGAAAAAGTAAAACAAAAACGACATACCATGTAGGTAGAGTGCCCGAGGAGGAACTCATCTCCAAGGGATTATGGTAAAAAAACACGACCATTGTGGGGGAAACACAGCAGCCCGCATGGCTGAGCTGGCCGGTCTCAACCTGATCCGAAAAGCAAATGTAAAAAATAGTAGAAAGAGTTAAGTGGGAACCGTATAACTGTAGTTGTCCCTGAGGGCGGTCGTCCACGGATGAACAGTTAGAAGGGGGGAGAACAACAGTCTCTGAGCCCAGAGAATTTTCAAAGGGATTGCATAGGCCCAACATCAGGGCCCCTTCGACCTAAGTAGATCGGGGGAAAGGAGAAAAAGGATTACATACCAGACGTGAGGTTCCGTGGATATTTCAGGTGCGTTCCTTTGTGGGGTGAACGTGGTTTTCCTGGATCTGTGACGAACCGGGGTCCACATCTTCCCGGGTGTTGACAGAGGTCTAGAGGGTGGGAATTGGGCTTGCAGATCTTCCTCAGGAACAGGGGGGAGTCCCAGGCTCTTGATAAAAAAGACTCACTTTCCTGGAGGTCCCTCATGGTGTGTTGCGAGCCATCTTTGGTCACCGTCAGGCAAAAGGGAAAGCCCCATCTGTAGGGTATGTGATGGTGTTGTAAGTGAGCAGTAATAGGGCGAAGGTTGCGTCTTTTATTTAGCGTTATGGGCGACAGGTCGCTGAAGATTTGTATCTTTGCCCCCTTAAAGTCCACTCTAGATTTGTTTCTTGTGGTGATTGTCAGGGCCTCTTTGCTTTCGTAAAAATGAAAACGGACTATGATGTCCCTGAGATTAGCACCCTGAGGGGGTTTAGGGGCCAGTGATCTGTGTGCTCTGTCAAGGCTTAGATCAATGTCCGGGATATCGGGAGCCAAGGAGTTAAACAGGGCTAGCAAGTATGACCTAATGTCTTTGTCAGCAACAGACTCAGGGACTCCTCGTATGCGGAGGTTCTGCCTACGTTCTCTGTTCTCGAGGTCTTCTTGCTGCAACTGCAGTTGCAGTACTGCATTCTTTAAGCTAGCATTCTCCTCTTCTAAGGCTTGCACATAATTCACCACATCATCTAGTTTTGTTTCAAGGGTGTCTGTTCTTTCCCCCAGCTGGTCAATCTCCCCTCTCAGTTCGTGAGCTAGTTTATTAACCTCCTTTGCAACGTTGTGAGTGATACTCTGGAGTAATGTCTGCAGTTTCAGGTCCAGGACATCTACTGTTACCAGGGACGACATTGGAGGCTGCTGCGAGGAGCCATTGTGTGAGAAGGCAGGGGGGTTATCTATAAACAATGAGGGATCGACCAGCGGGGTTGCGTCTGGCTGATCCGCGACGTCTGCCGTAGAAATTGAAGCCGGGGATTGCGGCCTAAGCAGGTATTTCTCCATGTGGCACGCGGGCTGTGATGCGGCCTGTGAGGATCGTGTCTGGTATATGCGCCTCTGGTCACCGATCTTACCCATACAACGTTCGGCAGGTAGCTGAGGGGTTCCCGGTGCAGTGGAGGTGGCTCCCGGAGCGAAAGACTCTAGTGTAGCGGAGCGGGAGCTTCAGATGCAGGAGGTGAGGCCGGGGCTCTAGTCAAGTGCGTCCGCCATCTTACGAGCCGCGTATGCGTCCCCTTTATTATGTCTTTTAGTACATCCTGTCTCGTGTATCACAGGTTAATGACTCATTACAGGACTACAATAATGATATGTACGTCCTGATGAGGGAGGTGCGGGGCCATCAGAGTAAGAGTTAAACAATTAGGAACCCGGGAGAACAGGTTAATGGGGTGTAGCAAGATGGCCGCTCCTAGGAGTGTAGTGATGCAGAAAGCAGTGTCTTTTGAAGTAATAAGTAAGGGGAGCTAATGATAGGGACTGATCTTGGTAGACCAATCTGCTGGGTAGTTCATGAGTCTCTGCAGTGTGATTTATAAGAATTTGTGGAGTCCCAGTTACACTGCTGCTGGGTGTAGCAAGATGGCCGTTATAGGTGTCTATGGGGACAGGGACTTGGTGCTCACTAGGGTTAGGCAAGTTCCTCTAATCCGCAGCCCGGGTCTCCCCCCTTGTGGTCGGGATGTTATTTTGGCGCCGCGGGGCTTGGTTGTAGTTTATGGGGGATGGAGAGGCTACTTGTGTGCCCAGGGTGTAGCAAAATGGCCCCCGCTCACCTCTATACAGCACGCCGTCCACCACAGGATGCCTCTGCCGGCCTTTGGATCTCCCCAGGTCTGTCCTGCCAGTCCAGGGAAGCCGATTCGGGTGTATCCTGGGGTGTTCACCGCTCGTCTCGCGGCCGCGGTACTCGAGCGCCGGGGATTCGGAGCCCCCGCAGGCCTCAAAATGGCGGCAGGTCAGACATGAATGGGTACGGCTGCGGGATGGATTGCAGCGCGAGCGGCAGGCTGAGGGTCTCAGTACAGGTATAATCCTGCTCAGGGAGAGCCTAGGGTTCAGGATGGAGGGTTTGGTGGCTGGATATAAAAACGCTGGCCGCTGATGGCTATGGATTCATTTTTTTTATTTTTTACATACTGCCATCAGTGCAGTGCAGCAACATCATATGACTGGTGTGGTGGTGATTAGGGATACTGACTGGTGACAGTATGTAAAAATAATAACAATCATTTAAAAAAAAAATATAATATATATATATATTTATTTTTTTTGGTTCACACACTGTGACCAGAGTAATATAGTGTTACCAAAGTAAGACCACTTTCACATTGAGGCGCTTTTCAGGCGCTTTCACGCTAAAAAAAGCGCCTGAAAACTTATTTCCATTAAAATCAATGAATGCTTTCACACTGGGGCAGTGCGCTGAAAAAACGCCCCTCTCCATTGAAATGAATTGAAAGCGCTTCAAAAGCGCCTGAAAAGCACTTCAAAAGCGCTCAGTGTTTTACTGGCAGTTTTTCAAGCGCCTCAGTGTGAAAGTGGCCTTACACTGTACTACTGTGTGGAGGTGATCAAGATTTTTTTCCACACTAATTGCTTATAACAGTGAATTTCACTGTTATAAGCAACCATTTTTTATTGAATGCAAATGATATCACAAACATTTGATAAGGCTGTTTTTCATAGGGAGGCACATTTTATCCGGATGGTTCAAGCCTTTTGCATTCAGGGATAGAATAGTGAAAGTCATATTGGGATATATAATAGCGTTGTGAAAGGTAGAATGTGAGACTCGTGGCTGGGTAGACTCGGCGTTGTGTTTCTCACAAAGGTGTGGGTGAATAGCTGTGGGTTGTACCTCAGTAAAGAAAATCCAGTAGTGAAGCAGTGCAATACTGTACCTCTTATAAAACTGTAGTAAGAGAAACAAGATTAAACACTGAACAATATAAAAAGGATTTCCAGAACCTTTTGGATACTATAATCAATGGCAAAAAGGAAAAAGAAAGCGACCAGCAGCTCTAGCAGCTTCTAGAGCTGCTGACCAGTCATGGGGGAAATTTCAATCAATAAATCTAGTTGTGCTAATTGCAAGACCGAAGTCAAAAGTCAAAGTTGGTTAGGTATAGTAGAGGAGCCGTTATATGTATTTAGATTTGTAGTTTTCATGGCGTTGGTGCCCATGCTTAGGTGGCATGGCTCTTTGGGAGAGTTTGTGGTCATCTCTTGGAGTTTCTGGAATGATGCCCCAGGAATGGAGGAGCTTCATTCTACTGTCAAAAGTAGAAATTGCGTGGGAGGCTTCATTATGGGTAGCCTGTATAGTAGCAGGGTGGTATCATTTGTAGGGTATTTTGTGGTTATTGAGGGCCTTGGTCACTGTTTTAAATTGCCTCCTCAATTGCAGGGTATATTGTGACAGATCTGTGTAGACTTGCACCTCATTATAAGGGGCAGGGTAGTGTTGGGCGAACAGTTTGGCCAGAGTATGAGTTTGGGCCGAGCATTAACTGTTCGTCCTGTTCGAGGAACACCTAAATTTGCAGGGTGTTTGGTGGGTGTTCGCTCCGCCAAACACCCTGCAATGCACTGCATGCTGCACAGGGAGCAGAAAAGGCTGGTTGCTAGGGACCACGGCATCCTTAACAACCGACAAATGAGTCATCAGCTGTCAATGAGCTTCCCTGCTGACAGTTGAGTAAAAACATAACAAACAAAAAAAATAGTAAAAAAAACAAAGTACTCCACCCCCCCTCCTGAACCATACAAGGCCACACGCCCTTAACATGGGGAGGTACTTTGGGGTAGGGGGGATCTGCCCCCTCAACCCAAAGCACCTTGTCCCCATGCTGATAGGAGCAAGGGTCTCTTCCCCACAACCCTGGGCTGTGGTTGTGCGGGTCTGTGGGTGGGGGGATTATTGGAATCTGGAAGCCCCCTGTAAGAAGGGGACCCCCAGATCTTGCCCCCCCATGTGAATGAGTAGGGGTACATAGAACCCCTACCCATTCACCAAAAAAGTGTCAATAAGTAATAAAAACAGAGACAGTTTTTGAAAGTTCCTTTATTAAAAATAAAAACAGTTTCCCCTTGTGTAAATCCATCTTCAATCATGATTCCTGACGCATCCAAAAAGAAAAGAAAATGCTCCGCACTTGTTGACAGCTGACAGGTGAATGCCTCCTCCCCTGTTTGACAGTTCTTATATAGTCAAGACGGGGCCACCAGGCGACATTACCTGGAGGCACCCAACCAGCATGCACCGGTCCATGATGTCACAAGGGGGGCAGTGCCAATAATTCCAATCAGTAACCTTACTGCTGTAGTGACAGGAGGAGAGGGGCAGTTTTTTTTCCCAGATCACACACAGGAGCTGACGAGCAGGGAGGAAGGGGGAGAGGGTGAGTGGGAGAGCAATGGGATGATGGAGGAACGTAAACTGACCACAGTTTATTGGATCAGCAGCAATGATTACCGTTGTCAGTTTACATAGGGGAACACAGGAACAGGAAGGATCAACCAGGTTTTCTGCAGCATACAAAAGGACAAATGGCACTGCACAAGCACTATGCGATTTATCATACTTTAAAGAAACAGTATTTATTTTTATTTTTTTCAGGTTACAACCTCTTTAAAGTTCAGAATTGCTACAGTACATCCTGTGGCCAGTGCACAATTCCATTGAAACACATGGTATCAGCTATTGTTTGTGTGTGTAAAAGGTTGACTGTGGTGTTAACAGAGCCCCAGTGATGATCACTCACAGTCTGCTGGTACTATTTTTTCCCATGAGCTGGAAAATCTTTGTGAAGGGTGAGGCTGAGATTGCCATCTTCACAGTGCCCAAAATTACCCCATGATATGGGTAAGTTAACACCAGTGTTCCAAAACTATGTGTAAAGTTGCTTTTCAATTACTATTATTTTTTTTTCTAATAACTAGAAATACTGACTTATATGTATTTCATGGTTTATTATTTGATAAGAACTTAGACTATCATGAATTCATTATAAAAACAGAAGAATCCACTATACCCATTAGAATTGTAACATGGAAAACACAGGGCATAGTGTTTCCTACAACAGGTCGGGAAACAGTTTTATAAAGTACTGCAAAACTTTTAAGTAGTCTTTTGGTCTCGTTTATTGAACTTATCCTGACTTGCACTGCCAGAAAATGTTCTATAGCTCATTTTCTCTGTGACCCCTTACATAGTGCTTAGTGCTTACAAATCAGGTTGCACTATATCCTCCGAAAATTCTCTATATCCTCATAAATTCTGCTGATGTAGCTGAATAAAATCATACATTTTAGATAAAGATAACCTGGTTTTAAGAAATATTTATACTATGTACTGAGTCACAAAGAAACTGACCTGCAGAACAGATGGTTGCAGTGCATTATTTGTAAACTAGGATAATTAACTCAATACAGAAAAATATTTTTGGGTAAAATGTTTATGTTCCCTATAATTTATGACATACAAATATTAGGCATATTTTAATTGCAGAGATGGATAAGGTGTACCTTGGGTGGTTTTGAATTCACAATCTTCCTGTTTAATGGGCTCATGCATGAAAAATACAGATAGAATAGTAGTAAAAAGTAGCAGAAAATATACTTTCTGTAAATACACGTTTAATATACATTATTTGTATAAAATAGGGGCTTAAAACTGCTAGATTAAATAGGAAAAATACAATTAGTCTGGGGAATTAAATTGTGCTCCATGTGCAATGGCAAATCGTGGGCAAGGTCAAACATGTGTATGGTTTATAAATGCAGTAAAAAGAAAGAGGGCATCTGTCTACAGGAGGCCAGTAGAGGGGTTGTATTCATGACTATGGCATTTTATAGACATGTGCATTCTTTTTCGTCCGAATGCATTTTCGTCCGAATTTGAGGTATTTTCGTTATCGTTTTAACAAATACGGTGTGACAGAAAGTCGACTGCAATTTTATTCTCTAGGGTGTTAGAAAAAAATATATAATGTTTGGGGTTTCTAAGTAATTTTCTAGCAAAAAAAATGATTTTAACTTGTAAACACAAGTTTGAAAAATAGGCCCGGTCTTAAAGTGGTTAATGACATTTGTTTATAAAGAGGGACATTTTGCATGAATATTAAAAATGAATTAAATAGTGTTTTTGGTTTGTGGTGCTCAGATACAGTAAAGATCCATTTTAAGTGAATATTGTATTAATGGAATTTGTTATTTTGCTGTAGGTTTTGTCACGCATGTTATGTTTTAAGCACGTTTGATCACATATCATAAAACAGTGCTGCACTGAGATAATGGTATATCAATGGCGGCTGGTGCTCCATTTTTGGGGGGGAGCAGCAAACAGACCACCAGCCACCCCCCCAATCGGTCGATTTCCCCCACCCCCGTCACTCGCTCACCTGCCCACCAGCCCCGGACTTACCCCATCTAGGTCGTCAGCAGCTTCAGATCCTTCCTGCATCTCCTCCTCTTTAGCAGCTTCACGGCAGCTTCCTCTGTGTCTCCTCCTCCTCGGCGGCCAATATGTTCACTTCTCCTCTTGGCCACTTGGGTCTCAGGACCCACTTCCTGATTGGCTGGGAGGAGAATCAGGAAGACAATAGTGAATATTAATTATTATATTTTTGTCACACTGGGTGGGTTCAGGGCACAGTGCTCTGCGCCCCAAGCCTACACTTTTTTGAAGCCAAGAAAAAAAACACACATTGAAATCCATGCGTCCGGCACCCTGCATGTAGATTAGGGGCTGGGCACATGGATTAGGGGGGAGGCGCCCCTGCACCCCTTATGGATGGACCACCACTGGATCTGATGCATATGTGGGAATGTATGTAGTGCTAGCTGCAGTTTATACGCATTCCAGTTACAAGATAGCACATAATTGCGTTGAAGTTTATTAAACCACAAAGTCTTTTGTTCTGCTGTAAGATGCAGATTTTAATAAAGTGTCCCGGTGCTCAATGCTCCTTTTGTACTCTGTGTCTGTGCATATTACATATACAGCTCATCAAAGCTAGAAGGATGTGAAAAGCAAGGAATGTGGTTGCTGGCCAGTCTCCTAGGGCAGTGGATACAGTTTGCACGTATGGACATTTCTTATAGCAATGAAAATCATGACTGACATTCTTTTTTCAAACTTAGGGCAAACAAGAGAAGTTAATCAGATAAAACTGTTGTCACTGTTCCTAAAGATCATTGTCAACTATCCAGCTTATAAATTTACAGATGCATAATCAATAAACACAAACCCTGCTCCAGCCTGTCCCCAGAGACCACATTATTCCCCTCGTGCTACCATATTACCATTCACACAGCATAGGAAGGTTAAAGCCAGGAAGTCAATTACAGTCTCCATGTAAAAGACATCCTTAATTTTCCTATGACAGATGTGTATCATTGTTTTCTGCATACTTCATCATCCATGGGAATGATTAGACATGAATATGAGGACTTACCAATAGGGTTGAGCGAACACGAACTGTAAAGTACCGGACTTTAGGGTTTTTGGTACCCGGACCCGAACCCGAACATTTTTCTGTATGTTCGGGTTCGAGTTCGGTGTTCGGCAATGTAATGGCGCATTTTAAAAAGCTGCAGGGCAGCCAATCAACATTTGTTTAACTCGTGTGCCCTTAGAATCAATCAATACTAATGGCATGGCTGTGATTGGCCAGTGCAGCATGTGACCCAGCCTCTATATAAGCTAGAGGCACATAACACAGCATGTCACTCTGCTTTAGATAGTGTAGGGAAAGGTTGCTGCTGCTGCTTTGAGGGAGAGAATTAGATAGGAGCCCTGATTCAGAAATCAACTTACTCAGCTATCTACCTTGATTTTTGTTGTGTGGGTGCAGAGCACAATCTTTTTACCCTGCCCTGAGCCTAGTGCTAGAGAAAAGATAACTTTTATCCATCTGTTAGTTAGGTTGGC
The DNA here is from genome assembly GCA_029206835.1 of Rana muscosa. Lineage (NCBI taxonomy): Eukaryota > Metazoa > Chordata > Amphibia > Anura > Ranidae > Rana > Rana muscosa. The sequence goes on along the minus strand of CM055116.1, from coordinate 341,498,596 downwards.
GTCAGCGGGCTTTTTTATACAAGCTCAGTGCGCCAGCACTGCATATGTTACTGTGAGATACACCCTTTAGATACTGTTGGTCTATTCTGCTATTCTGAAAATACCCATTTAGGGCAAAAAATACATATTTTGCTGCGTTTCCTGTGTATCTGTATTTAGTGAGATACACACTTTAGATACTGTTGTTTTATTTTGCTATTCAAAAAAATAAAATTAGGACAATTTATTTTTTTTTGGCAACGTTTTCCGCTATTCTAAAAACACCCTATTAGGGCAAAAAAAAATATTTTGCAGTGTTTCCTGAATATCTGTACATGTGAGATACACACTTTAGATACTGTTGTTTTATTCTGCTATTCAAAAAATAATAATTTAGGGCAAAAAAAAATTTTTTGCTGCTTTTTCTGCATATCTGTACCTTTGAGATACAGTAGGTGCCGCCGAGATTGACACCCTACGAGCTCCGTCGCGAGAGCCAGCGCCGAGCTGTCTCGTCATCGGGAAAGGAAAAATTTTCCTTTCACGATGAGCAACATGCATTGCCGGTAGACGGAGATCCGACGTGGATTCCCGCCAATACCAGGCACTGTGTTTGGTATGAATCCTGAGCGGGAACTCCACGCCAATTTTTAAATAAAATACCGGCATGGGTTCCCTCTTCAGGAGCATACCAGGCCCTTGGGTCTGGTATGGATTTGAAGGGGACTCCCCTAAGCCAAAAAATCGGCGTGGTGGTCCCCCTCAAAATCCAAACCAGACCTTTATCCGAGCACGCAACCTGGCAGGCCGCAGGGGAAGAGGGGGGGACGAGAGAGCGGCCCCCTCTCCCTCCTGAACCGTACCAGGCCGCATGCCCTCAACATGGGGGGTTTGATGCTCTGGGGCAGGGGGGCGACCTGCGCCCCCCCACCCCAAAGCACCCTGTCCCCATGTTAATGAGGACAGGGCCTCTTCCCAACAACCCTGGTCGTTGGTTGTCGGGGTCTGCGGGCAGGGGCTAATCGGAATCCGGGAGCCCCCTTTAATAAGGGGCCCCCCAGAGGCCCACCACCCAATGTGAATGAGTATGGGGTACATCGTACCCCTACCTATTCACCTGGTGGAAAAAAATGGCAATAAAAAAACACACACAGCTTTTTAAAGTAATTTATTGCACAGCTCCGGGGGTCTTCTTCCGACTTCGGGGGTCTCCGGGGTAGTCGCCGCGCTCTCCGGTTCTTTCTTCCTTCTGCCGGGCCACCACTATCTTCTTCCAGCTATTTTGCTAGCGGGGCCCGGTCTTCTCCGTCGCCTTCTTCCCTCTTCTTCTCTCCGGTTCTTGTTCCCATGACGTCACAGTCACATGCTCCAGGGCCACCCGGAGCATGTGACTGTGACGTCATGAGAAGCCTATATAAATCTCTGCGGACTGAAAATTTAGCATTACAGCGAGAGGAAGCGACGAGTCAACATCGAGGAGGAGAAGAGAGAAGACGCCGACGGCGACAACGGGAAGACCGGCCCCTCCACTAGCAAAAGAGCTGGAAGAAGATAGTGGAGGGGCCGGCAGAAGGACAACGGAGAGCCGGACGAGACGACGGGGAAGACCGGGCCTCCGCTAGCAAAAGAGCTGGAAGAAGATAGCGGAGGCCCGGCAGAAAGAAGAAAGAACCGGAGAGAAGAAGAGGGAAGAAGGCGACGGAGAAGACCGGGCCCCGTTAGCAAAAGAGCTGGAAGAAGATAGCGGTGGCCCGGCAGAAGGAAGAAAGAACCGGAGAGCGCGGCGACGACACCGGAGACCCCCGAAGTCGGAAGAAGACCCCCGGAGCTGTGCAATAAATTACTTTAAAAAGCTGTGTGTTTTTTTTATTGCCATTTTTTTCCACCAGGTGAATGGGTATGGATACCCCATACTCATTCACATAGTGTGCTGGGCCGGCATCTGGGGGGCCCCTTATTAAAGGGGGCTCCCGGATTCCGATCTGCCCCCGCCAGCAGACCCCGACAACCAACGGCCAGGGTTGTCGGGAAGAGGCCCTGTCCTCATCAACATGGGGACAGGGTGCTTTGGGGTGGGGGGGCCGCAGGTCACCCCCCTGCCCCAGAGCACCAAACCCCCCATGTTGAGGGCATGCGGCCTGGTATGGTTCAGGAGGGAGGGGGGCCGCTCTCTCGTCCCCCCCTCTTCCCCTGTGGCCTGCCAGGTTGCGTGCTCGGATAAGGGTCTGGTTTGGATTTTGAGGGGGACCCCTACGCCGATTTTTCGGCTTAGGGGAGTCCCCTTCAAATCCATACCAGACCCAAGGGCCTGGTATGCTCCTGGAGGGGGAACCCATGCCTGTTTTTTATTTAAAAATTGGCGTGGAGTTCCCGCTCAGGATTCATACCAAACACAGTGCCTGGTATTGGCGGGAATCCACGTCGGATCCCCATTCAATACAGTGCCGCGTCTCCTCGCTATTGCAGCGAGCGCGAGATGTGTCGCCACCCTGTCGCCGAGATGTCGGCACCCCTGTCGCCGAGAATCTCCGTGATAGGATCGCGATGAATATACAATGTCGGCGGCCCCTACTGTACACCCTTTAGATACTGTTTCTCTATTCTGCTATTAAAAAAAAAACACATTTAGGGGCAAAATCTTAAATTGCGGCCTAGTCTGTATCTGTACGTGTGAGGTACACCCTTTAGATACTGTTGCTCTATTCTGGTATTAAAAAAAAAACACATTTAGGGCAAAATATATATTTTGCAGTGTTTCCTGCATATCTGTACGTGTGAGATACACACTTTAGATACTGTTCTTCTATTCTGCTATTCAAAAAAATAATAATTTAGGGCAAAAAAATGTGTGTGTTTTCTGCATATCTGTACCTGTGAGATACACCCTTTAGATACTGTTGCTCTATTCTGCTATTCAAAAAAAAAAAAAACATTTAGAGGAAAAATCTTAAATTTCGGCCTAGTCTGTATCTGTACGTGTGACGTCCACCCTTTAGATACTGTTGCTCTATTCTGGTATTCAAAAAAAACACATTTAGGGCAAAAATAATATTTTGCAGTGTTTCCTGCATATCTGTACGTGTGAGATGCACACTTTAGATACTGTTCTTTTATTCTGTTATTCAAAAAAAAATTTAGGGCAAAAAAAATTTTGGCAACGTTTTCTGCATATCTGTACGTGTGAGATACACACTTTAGATACTGTTCTTCTATTCTGCTATTCAAAAAATTTATAATTTAGGGCAATTTTTTTTTTACCATGCGTTTTCTGCATATCTGTACCTGTGAGATACACCCTTTAGATACTGTTGCTCTATTCTGCTATTCAAAAAAAAAAACATTTAGAGGAAAAATCTTAAATTGCGGCCTAGTCTGTATCTGTACGTGTGAGGTACACCCTTTAGATACCGTTGTTCTATTCTGGTATTCCAAAAAAAAACACATTTAGGGCAAAAAAAAAAATTTGCAGCGTTTCCTGCATATCTGTACGTGTGAGATACACACTTTAGATACTGTTGCTCTATTTTGCTATTCAAAAAAACACATTTAGGTGAAAAATCTTAAATTGCGGCCTAGTCTGTATCTGTACGTGTGAGATATACCCTTTAGATACTGTTGTTCTATTCTGCTATTCAAAAAACACCCATTTAGGGCAAGATCCTAAATTTGAGAAATATGAGGAGAACGTCAAATAAGGGACGTGGCCCCGGTCGTGGTGCTGCTGGTGGAGCTCCTGTTGCAGGGAGAGAACGTGGTCAATTTGTGCCAGCTACATGCACAAGTGAAACACCTTCCTCAGGTGTGAGTAGGCGACAGAGCCTGCAGCGGTATTTGGTCGGGCCTAATGCAGCTCTACGAATGTTGAGGCCAGGACAAGTACAGGCGATAGTAGATTGGGTTCCTGACAGTGCCTCCAGTTCCTTCACATTGTCTCCCACCCAGTCTCCTGCTGAAAGATCAGAGTTGGCACCTGCAGCCGATGTCCATCAGTCTTTCACCTCACCTCCTTGCAAATCAGCAAAGCAGTCTGAGCCCCAAGTCATGCAACAGTCTCTTCTGCTTTTTGGTGACTCTGTTAGCAGGGTTTCCCAGGGCAATCCACCTAGCCCTGCCCCAGAAGTGGAAGAGATTGAGTGCACTGATGCCCAACCACTTATGTTTCATGATGAGTACAGTACATGGGAGGACCATCGCAGCACGTCTCGGATGATGAAGAAACACAGGTGCCAACTGCCCTGCAGCCAGTGTATTATCTAAACATGTATTTAGCATGGCAGGGGGCGTTATCACAGACAAGCGCAGCCGCCTGTCCAGAGGCAATGTGGACAAGCTCACGTTCATTAAAATGAACCAGGCATGGATCCCACAGGACTTGTCCGTACCTTGTGCAGAATAGACATGTATACCGGCCTTACCCAGCCATTGTTGTATTTTTGATCTTTCTCACTCTTTTGGGGTGTACCCTAATTTAAATTTTTTTATTATTAAAAACAAAAACCAGTGTTGGCTACCTCGTCCTCCTCCACCGCCGCTTCCATCTACACCGCCACATCCACCGCCACCTCAACCTCCTACTCCATATGGACCTCGTCCTCCTAGGTCAAGATTATTATTTTTTATTTTTATGTATTTTATGTTATTTTAAGTTATTTCCCTATCCACATTTGTTTGCAGAGCACTTGCCATGCTCTTAACAACATTTTGCTGCCATTTGCAGCCCTCTAGCCCCTTCCATTACTTTTTTAGAGCCATTTTAGTCCTCAAAAGTTCAGGTCCCCATTGACTTCAATGGGGTTCGGGTTCGGGGTCAAGTTCGGGTCCCGAACTCAAACTTTTTTGCGAAGTTCGGCCGAACCCGTCGAACCCGAACATCCAGGTGTCCGCTCAACTCTACTTACCAATTAGCTTTTAACCAAAAGTCAAGATTTGCATATCAATAACAAACTTTTAGTCAGTTTTGGCTAAAAAAAAATTGGGAAAGAAATAGGATTGGAGCAGCGAATAGAATAAATCATGTTTACCTCTATGCTTAATGCAAAGGTTTTTAAAACAAATCTGAACTCCAGCCAGGACCAATTTTAGTAGGTATTTGCTTTCTATTTGGTAAAAACGTTCTCCTTCTCTTCATACAGACTTACATTATTTTTTATATTTCTCCTTCCCCAAGCAGACCCCTTATTCTTCCAGTTTACAGCATGTTTCTGTTTGTGCAACTGGGTGCTGCTGTTTTTTACCCATGAAACATGTCTCCTTGTCATGCTTCTTTCCTAGTTAAAGTCTAAAGAAGGAGAAGCATAACATACTTACAATACTTTTCCTTCTGTAGGCAAGTCATGACTGATTGACTGACTTATCAGCACTGCTTGACAGATATACAATATCAGGAAAAATGTGTATGTGTGAGCTTACATGTGATCAAAGAACGACTGCCAAACTAAACCCACATGCACACCTACCACATTGTGCATTTCATATTGCATCATGGGTAACATAGTACTTAGTTCCTTTGTCGGATGAAAAGTGTGGCTCCAGCATGCATCCGCCACATTGTCCAGGAACAGCACATACTTCAAACAGAGACAATTGATTATATTCTCTGAGAAATATTGTAACTGTCTTAAAGATAGAATTCCCACTCCGATTACCTACTGTATGTCTAATCTTAATGTAATTTACTACAGCCTCGGTCCTGAAAGTTTTATTGTGTGCTGCTCTGGAGGTAATGCTGCTTTGCATGATATTTAGAGCCTATGCACACCGCTGCACTGTAGTAAACCGTGCATCACCACAAGGCATGGTACTGCATGTTAAGTGTGTTGGTACTCTGCAATGCCATTTATTATGAATGTATTAGAAAAGTGTGGCGCTAGTAGGAATTTATCTAGAACAAGAGTCCTAAATGTGTTGGAATATAAAATATACACAAATTATGGTGGTATATTTGATACCCAAACTTGTATACCATCCAAACATTAGTGAAAAACAGGTGATATGTATAAACGTGTATGCATCCAAAAATTAGTGATCCAACAAAAAGCTTAAATGACATATATAAGTGTCCTTAATCATTCTGTGATGTACAGAACTAATCTGCAGATTAATACGTGAAGTGTCAAACACAGATTAGCAAAATGGAGAAATATGCATGAACCAATAGCTTTAAACTGAATTCATATCAGGCATCATAAATGAATGTATCTCCATATAATTAACATACAATCGATAAAATACAAAGCCAGAGTCCAATAAAGAACTTGCAATGATCTGTAGGGTATATAAGGTAGATTTAGACGTTCTGTGCAGACATATAAGGTAACACCCGGGAGTGCCTTCACCTTGGGCCAATAGGGGAGACGGGGTACTCTTACCAGCTAAAATGGATCCAACACACCGTATGGCGGTGGATCGTCAGAGCTTTGTCCACTTCATGGACGAAAGAGACAGCCAGGATTTGTAGAGACGACCAGGATCTGTAGAACACCTCCTCCTAAAATTGGCAGCACTCCAGATCCGTGTTTCCAAGCCAGGAAGCAGTTACCTTATTCGGTCATAACCATGGAAAACAAAAGAATTCTCCACATGGTGTAAATCCAAAGAGATTTATTTGTAAAAAATATCCGTGAAAGATTCACACAGTTCAAATAAGAACATCAATAAAAACCTCCATAAAATTCCCAAAAATCCAAAGAAAATCCCAAAAATCCACAATACAGAGTTTGAACAGACAGCGTGGTAGGGACAGCTGAAGCTGACATATTACCCGACCGGTTTCGTCCACTTAGACTTCAACTGGGGTATAAGAAAGCTCTCTGTCCTCCACGCTTTTGTAAGGAGAAAAATAATATTCAAAATCGAAAACAGCTGTTGTCCCATTGTATTTCCCGCTTCCGGGATCACCATATCCTATTGAAAGGGCTGATAGTAATATAAATTCAGCCCCTAATGGTACTAGACCAATGGAGTACTTTGTACTATTAAAGAACTCCGCCGCGTCATCAGCCATTGGTCTCAAGACCGTCAGCGTGCGGAGATGCATCAGTAACACGTGACGTTCCCTTATGACGCGAACGTCATCCGCATAGCAGTCTGGGAAATGTAGTCATGAAGGAGCCGCAGGCTACAATCTCGGACAGCATTACCCAGTGTTGCTGACACATCCTTATTTACATACCTTCAGGTGACCATACTAGGGTGCACGATCCCGCAATAAGCATTAACGCTATATTAGCGGAGATCTGCTCCCAAACGGATCCGTATGACCATCATGATCCAGTCACCATAGTAATGTATGTAAACATACACAAGGCGGAAGTGGCGGAGGTATGTCCGTGAAACATCATCTGTCTCGATTGCTCAAATTTCCGCCCTCAGGTATGTTGGGAAATGTAGTTTAATACAGAAAACAACAAAACAAACAAAAAAGGAGAACTACTTATTGTGCAAGCAGGCAAGTATATGTTCATGCATAGTATAGTAGGTGAGTAAGGATATCTAATCCCACGGTATCTGGAAAAAAAGGCCATTACTCAACCTCTATTTATATACTGCACATAAGAATATAAAAATATATAAGTTTGAAATTAGAATTAAAGGAACAGTAACCTTCTATGTAACCGACTATTATTCATACCAGAATCAAAGAACCCCTATACAAACCTATAATCGGTTCTCACCTCTTAGGGAAGATAGGGGAAGGTACCCACCTCAATATTATTATAGAGATGGAGATGATGATTATTCACATAACAGATCTCCATTTAACTATAACCAAAACCATCCCGGACCATCTTACTCAGGGGGTTTTCACAAAGAACAGAGTGGGTACAACAGAAACCCCGACCCCAGCGGGGATGTAGAGGCGGATGGCACGCCCAGAAAAAGAAAATGCATGTAAAGGATGATGGAATTTTTAATCTTAGCACAGCCACCTTTACGGAAGCTGAAATAGTTGTTTTAAATAAAGGGCTGAAATATGTCCCCCCCAAACATTTGAATAAGTTTGCTACGTTTATAGACGTACATAAATATGTACGGAAACTAAATATACAAAGATATTTCATCTCCAATCCCACTAGACCTTCTTTACCTGATACCGACTCGCTTATGGTACATTCAGGGTTTTCAAATCCTTCTCTCTTCAATCCACCGTGTCCTATAGCACCTTCAGTTCAAGTGTTCAAGGATCTTGTTCTGAGAGATTTAGAGGCGCTCCCAAAAAAACGAATCTACAATGATCCTAGGATAAAAGTTGGACTTAGATCTTTATGTGAAAGAAAAGACCTAATTTGCTACCGCTGTTAATTTTTTTTAAACAGCGGGCCCTAGCTTGGCAGAGGCTTCCGCTGTCACTTATAGGGAGAATAAACCTACTGAAGATGAAAGTTCTCCCGGTCATATTGTACTTCCTAAGACATGCCCCGGTCAGAGTTCCTAAATCCTTTTTTAGACAACTTGATGGCATCACCAGTTCGTTCCTCTGGGCCCCTAAATCACCACGCATTGGCCTAAAAGTACTCCAGGAACCCTGGGGACAGGGGGGGCTGGCTTTGCCTGATTGGAGGAAATATTACCTTGCCAGTCAACTGGTGTTTGCTCATAGATGGCTTACGGCTGAATCAAGGGATTCTGCTACAGTGGTGGAGGCAGCACATCTGGGGTCGTACGAGACCCTTCGCTTGGCCATATATAGAGGGGTAAAGTCTGATCTGCAGCTCACGCTGTCCATGAAGGCGACCGTTAGAGCATGGGAGGAGGCGGTAGGCCTGGCCTGTCCGAGCTACCTGGGTTTCTCGCCGCAGACTCCGCTGTGGGGGAACCCTAGGTTGGCAGAATTTTACTCATTCTCGGATCCAGGGGTGTGGGCGGTTAAAGGTATCAAGCTTCTAAAAGATGTTACAATGGACGGGGTTTTGCTTACTTTTGACCAATTTAAAGCCAGACATGATATCCCCAACTCGTACTTCTTTAGGTACATACAGCTCCGTCATGCTTTTCAGGCTCAATTCCGGGAGAGGGCGGTGGAGTCTCTTCCGTCAACCTTGGAGGATCTACTTATGATGGAAGATTTGCCTAAGACTCTATCTGTCACGTATAAGGAGCTATTTAAGAGGAGTCCAATGGCCTTGACTAAATGTCGGGAGAGGTGGGAGAGAGATGTCCCAGGGATAGATGGAGAGGATTGGGATGGTATGTGGGACCATCCCTTTAAGCACTTGGTTTCCGCTAGAGATAAATTAATTCACTTTAAATTCCTGCATAGGATTTACTTTACCCCGGCTAGACTTTCAGTGATCTACCCGTCTGCATCTTCAGAGTGCTGGAGATGCTCTTTTTCTCCAGCTGATGCCACACATATCTTCTGGGAGTGCCCTCAGATTAAGGCATTTTGGGAGGGGGTGGCATCCTGCGTGGGGGGTGTTTTGGGGGTGCCCATCCCTTTATCGATCCGAGTATGTCTCTTGGGTCTGGTGGAGGATGTGGTCCCATCCGGAGCACTCAGGACGCTGGTGACCATTTTATTTTTTTATGGAAGGAAGGCCATTTTGCTCAAATGGAGATCGCCTGCCCCCCCCCGGAGATTAGTTTCTGGAAGGGGCTGGTGAACTCTATGCTACCATTTTACAAGGCAACATATATTTCCAGGGGGTGTGAGGGAAAGTTTAATAAAGTATGGCAGGCATGGTTTAATTCTGATACTACTGTTGGCTAGTTCGATAGTGGTTTTGCCTGCTTGGAATAATCGGTAACAGGGGCCGGATATAGAGGGGTTAATGGGTGAGTGAATGGCTGAACTGAGGTAGGGGGTTTAGGTCGGTTGGTCGGTTACTCTGGGAGGGGCGGGGTCCTGCTGTGGGGGAGAGAACTCTGACATGTCCATCGCGCTTACATTATACAATGCATAAATAGAGAAGTCCATGTCCCCATATTATTAGGCTTGTGAATCCCTAAAAGGTGGTATACTGAGTTTTTGGGTGGTTGGGGGGAGGGGGGTAGGATGGGTGGAGGGAGGGTGGTATTAGCAATGGGGGGGGGTTTCTTTTGTGTTACTGCATGTAGTCAGCTGCCTATGTTAGGTAGAATGTATTACATGTCGATTGGTGACCATGTTGGTCATAGGAAGGCCGGGCGATTTGTCAAGGCCTTTTTTTTTTTGTTTTGTTTCTCTCAATGTTTGTATGTCTTACAAAAAATTCAATAAACATAATTTTCAAAAAAAAAGAAAGAAAAGACCTGACCATACACCCTGCTGATAAGGGGGGCGGCATAGTTGTTCTGGACAAAACAGCTTACCATCTCAAGATGAGCAAAATATTAAGCGATACTACCACATATGCTCGCTTAAATGGTAACCCCACTCAGAGATACAAAATAGCTCTGATGGATCTGATTGACACTGGATCACAACTGGGGATTCTTGATAAAAAAGAAAACAGTTACCTAGTTCCTGTTGCTCCACGCATTCCTATAATGTATCATTTGCCGAAGATACAAAAAGATGCCAGACACCCTCCAGGTCGTCCAATAATCAGCGGAATCGATTCCATAACCTCACGGATAGGAAGGTATATAGATTTCCATCTACAACCTATTGTGAAGTTGATTCAGTCATATTTAAAGGACACCCGTCATGTCATCTCACTGTTACAACAAATTAATTACAGTGAGGACATCTTGCTTGTCACGGCAGATGTTGCCTCACTGTATACATGTATTTCACATGAATTAGGTTTGTCAGCTGTTAGTTTATTTCTGTCTAGAGTTAACGATCTTTCAAGTACACAGAAAAGATATATTATGGACCTCTTACAGTTTGCAACCCACCATAACTATTTTTGGTACAATGATGATTTCTTTTTACAACAAAAGGGGGTTGCTATGGGAGCAAAATTTGCTCCCAGCCTGGCCAATATTTTTATGGCCAAATGGGAGGAGGATGTCATCTATGCTTACAATCGACCCGAGATTATCCTATGGGTTCGATACATAGATGACATCCTCCTCCTATAGAGGGGTGATGTAACCTCCTTGAATACATTTATGTCCACTTTAAATGACAACAATGTGGGTATTAGCCTATCCTATGAGGCTAGTTTTAAGTCCATACATTTTCTGGATCTAGAAATATTTCCTAATAATGGACAATTAGAAACCAGGACATTTTTTAAACCCACGGACCGGAATGGGTACATTCCGGTCGACAGCTGTCACCATTCAGCATGGCTACAATCCGTGCCCCGGAGCCAATTTTTGAGGATCATACGCAACTGTTCTAGTCTCTCTGATTTCCATTATCAGGCTAACATACTCAAGTCTAGGTTTGTAGACAAAGGTTATCAAGTCTCTGCCATAGAGGAAGAGATTAAACAAGTTGCTAGGATTGAGAGGGATTCTCTAGTGAGAGAACGAAATAAGCCTATCCAGGATTCTAAATATAAATGGTCTTTTTACACTACATATTCTGTCCAACACAGACAGATAAGGGATATATTTCAGAAACACTGGAAAATTTTGAAAAATTATCAGATTTTAGGGCCGACACTTCCTGAAAAAGCGGGCGTAACGTATCGAGGGGCACCTCACTGAGAAATCGTATTGCGCCCAACGTTACTGATCCCCCTATAAAACCTGTCCTTTTTCCACACTTGTCCCAAGCTGTGTGTGTGTTTTTTTACCTTTTTGTCACTTTTTTGGGTGAAATGGTAGGGGTACAATACCCCGTTGCCAATTCACATAGGGGGGGGCTGGATCTGGGAGTCCCCTTCATTAAAGGGGGCTTCCAGATTCCGATAAGCCCCCCACCCGCAGACCCCCACAACTAGACTTGTACACAACGGAAAAATTCGTTTAGTTTCGGTTCGTTTCTTTTCGATCCTGTTGATTCGTAATCATTCGTAATTTTGCTAGACGGGATTTTTCGTGTTCGGACTAATTCGTATTTTCGCAAGCGTCATTTTTCGTTGAATTTTTTCGTTGATTTATAATTCGTACTTTCGGTAGGGTACATTGTTTTTCGTTGATTCTGGACAACACTCCTACTTTCGTAACTTTTTTTGGGTTCGTTGATTCGGAATTTTCCGCGTCTCTCTCACAACGACGCTGCCTATTAAGCATAACGATCTTTGTACACGTTTAGAGTTCTTTCCTTACATGCATTACATTGATACATATTCATTTGACATCATTTTTTATATCTAATATATGGTACTTATTCTATATGACATATGACTTTTTCACAAACGGACATGTCAATTTGGGGACATTTTGGTGTAGTTCCTACTTCCGGGACACCAAGCTTAGTTTTATTAATCCCTTTTTTGGTCTTTTTTAACTATACATATTGATGACCTATGTCACATCTTGGAGTCACATTTTAATTTTAACTGTCATCCGAGATCGGTTACATAGAAGGTTACTGTTCCTTTAATACTAATTTCAAACTTATATATTTTTATATTCTTATGTGCAGTATATAAATAGAGGTTGAGTAATGGCCTTTTTTTCCAGATACCGTGGGATTAGATATCCTTACTCACCTACTATACTATGCATGAACATATACTTGCCTGCTTGCACAATAAGTAGTTCTCCTTTTTTGTTTGTTTTGTTGTTTTCTGTATTAAACTACATTTCCCAACATGCCCGAGGGCGGAAATTCGAGCAATCGAGACAGATGATGTTTCACGGACATACCTCCGCCACTTCCGCCTTGTGTATGTTTACATACATTACTATGGTGACTGGATCATGATGGTCATACAGGTCCGTTTGGGAGCAGATCTCCGCTAATATAGCGTTAATGCTTATTGCGGGATCGTGCACCCTAGTATGGTCACCTGAAGGTATGTAAATAAGGATGTGTCAGCAACACTGGGTAATGCTGTCCGAGATTGTAGCCTGCGGCTCCTTCATGACTACATTTCCCAGACTGCTATATGGATGACGTTCGCGTCATAAGGGAACGTCACGTGTTACTGATGCATCTCCGCACGCTGATGGTCTTGAGACCAATGGCTGATGACGCGGTGGAGTTCTTTAATAGTACAAAGTACTCCATTGGTCTAGTACCATTAGGGGCTGAATTTATATTACTATCAGCCCTTTCAATAGGATATGGTGATCCCGGAAGTGGGAAATACAATGGGACAACAGCTGTTTTCGATTTTGAATATTATTTTTCTCCTTACAAAAGCGTGGAGGACAGAGAGCTTTCTTATACCCCAGTTGAAGTCTAAGTGGACGAAACCGGTCGGGTAATACGTCAGCTTCAGCTGTCCCTACCACGCTGTCTGTTCATACTCTGTATTGTGGATTTTTGGGATTTTCTTTGGATTTTTGGGAATTTTATGGAGGTTTTTATGGATGTTCTTATTTGAACTGTGTGAATCTTTCACGGATATTTTTTACAAATAAATCTCTTTGGATTTACACCATGTGGAGAATTCTTTTGTTTTCCATGGTTATGACCGAATAAGGTAACTGCTACCTGTGATTTTGGATCCTTCCTGGCTTGGAAACACGGATCTGGAGTGCTGCCAATTTTAGGAGGAGGTGTTCTACAGATCCTGGTCGTCTCTACAAATCCTGGCTGTCTCTTTCGTCCATGAAGTGGACAAAGCTCTGACAATCCACCGCCATACGGTGTGTTGGATCCATTTCAGCTGGTAAGAGTACCCCGTCTCCCCTATTGGCCCAAGGTGAAGGCACTCCCGGGTGTTACCTTATATGTCTGCACAGAACGTCTAAATCTACCTAATATACCCTACAGATCATTGCAAGTTCTTTATTGGACTCTGGCTTTGTATTTTATCGATTGTATGTTAATTATATGGAGATACATTCATTTATGATGCCTGATATGAATTCAGTTTAAAGCTATTGGTTCATGCATATTTCTCCATTTTGCTAATCTGTGTTTGACACTTCACGTATTAATCTGCAGATTAGTTCTGTACATCACAGAACGATTAAAGGAGTAGTAAAGTTACATGTTTTTTCACCTTAATGCATCCTATGCATTAAGGTGAAAAAACATTCGACAATACCGCCCCCCCCCGAGCCCCTGTTTTTCTTACCTGGCCCCTCGAAAGTCCCATGCTCGTCCCCGTCATCCTCTTTGTTTTTCAGCCTGGCCGCCGATTGGCTACACTGGATGGATTGAAAGCAGCGCAGCCATTGGCTGGCGCTGCTGTCAATCACATCCAATGACGCGGGGGGCGGGGCCGAGTGATACAGTCGGCGGCTATGGCCGCCGCTGTATCACGGGAGCGCGCCCGCAATCACTCCACACCATGCGAGCTCACTCGCATTATGGTGTGGAGTCCTTGCGGGGAGGAGCCAAGACAGCCGCCGAGGGACCCCAGAAGACCAGGATCGGGGCCACTGTGTGCAAAACGAGCTGCACAGTGGAGGTAAGTATAACATGTTTGTTATTTTTAGGCAAAAAAAAGGGAAGCTTTAGTGCTCCTTTAAGGACACTTATATATGTCATTTATGCTTTTTGTTGGATCACTAATTTTTGGATGCATACACGTTTATACATATCACCTGTTTTTCACTAATGTTTGGATGGTATACAAGTTTGGGTATCAAATATACCACCATAATTTGTGTATATTTTATATTCCAACATATTTAGGACTCTTGTTCTAGATAAATTCCTACTAGTGCCACACTTTTCTAATACATTTACACTTATTAATCCTGTCTGATTTTGGTGTTTGGCTGCTGTTGCTACATATTTTTGGGTTGGCGCAGTATTATTATTATTCATTTATTATGAATAGCACATCAACACACCCGAGTCCCAGCCCACCACAAAGCATGCAAATGCATTTGCATGCATTGTGGTGCAAGCGCAAAAAGAAATGCTGCAGAAGGGATTTTTTGTCTTGTGTGGTGTGTTAAAGAACAAGTTTACCTTTTGTAACATGTTACACTCATATTCAGAGTGTATCATGTAACATGTTACAAATCCTCGATCCCCCGCACCTCCCCAGCTCCCCAATGTCACAGGTGGCGGGGTATCTTCTCCCCCCCCCCCCCCGCTCTCTGCCAGAATCTGCCGGGAGCAAGCGGATCATCACTCATTCACAGAGTTCTGTGAATTGGCAACTATAAGATCCAGCAGACTTAGCGGCTGTCGGCTTGTAGTTCTCAATGAACTACCACAGCGCTGTCGAACGCTGTAGTAGTTCATTGATGCTTCCTGTTAATGTGTAACTGCTTGGCCATATGATGTGCAGCCTTACACACAGAGTCTACAAGAGCCCTGTATAGCACCCACAATCTGCTGATCTTGGGTGCAATGCTTTACAGGCTCCCAATTAAAAAAACAATAAATACACATTTTTCTTTACCTGCAAAAAGATGTGCATTTATTTATATTTTTTTTAAAGGTGAACTTATACTTTAAACACACTGCAGCAGACCACCCTGGTGTAAATGGACTCTTGTTTTTTATTTCCCTGAGGTACAGTTAGAAGCTTCTAATGATGGGGGTTGAGATATTATTATTATACAGGATTTATAGAGTACCAACTGTTTGCACAGTGTTTTACAATATAAAGGGAGACAGTACAATTATAACACAGTACAATCCAGAAGGATTAGTAGGGCCCTGCTCATTGAGCCTACAATCTAAATGAAGAGGGAAGGTGGTACAAAAAGTAATAGGTGTGGGGAATGATCTGATAGAGGTGGGTATTAACATAATTCAACAGTTGGCGTTCCAAGACCTAAGATTAAGTTAAACGACAAGGTGATTTTAATCATTGGGGTGTCCTGGTACATTACAGCCCTGCATGGGGCAATACAACATTCAAATTAAAAAGGTTTGTCCTTAACATGTACTTCAAGACCTAGTTTTCCATCCTGACAGAAATATTCATTTTTTTTAAAGAATACCAATCTTTACTATTGTCATACAGTACAGCTCTACATATTTATCTAAAAGGCAAATAGAGGGCTATACAAATGTTAGCTTATGCTCAAAGGCAAATAGTGTAAGCAATGCTGTTTTAAGATTCCATACTTGGCAATTGCAATGACTAGCAGTTCTTAAATTGTTCTAGTAAATTACCAGAACAGAGCAATAGAACAGAAGGCAGATGCTCCATTCATCTTTCCTTGACTATTTTATTAACACTGTTAAAAATTCAATTGGTGTTTTATACAAGATAACTTGTTGCAGAGAACACTTTTACAAAATCAACCAACTGCAATAACATAATACAATTTTTAAAAAATAAAAAAAAGGAGTAAAATGTCAACAGTAAGTGGTTTCTGCAAAAAATATCCATTTCAGTTACTTTCCACTGCATCCATACTATGTTAATTGCTGTACATGCTCCTGGGAGTACAAACCGCTGACAGTTCTCTATATCAGCTTAAAAGTGCTGAGAGATGTAGTATATCTTTACAATAAAAATACGTCTGCATTCAAATTGTTGAACAAAGGCAATTTGATTCATGAATCATTACAGTTGAAGATTCATCTGCTGCATCTCAAATTATCACCTGGAGCAAAATCCAATTTTCTCCAAGAATTTAATAAACCTTGATAACTTTAGCACATAATAGTTCTACTGTTTCAGTTGATACAATATGCAGTATGTTTCCATATAATTTACTGGAGTGATAAAAGTGCTATAGCTTTGCGGCATTAAAAGTACTACTATTCAAGGCGGACTCTAAAGGACGGCGTACAATTACTCCAAGGTTAAAGGAAAATCTCTGGAAGCTGCCAGAATCCATAAGGTAGATGTGATAGATTAGATACTTTAATTGGTTGGCTTTTATCTAGCTTTTCTTTTATGTGTTTACAATAAACAACTAGTTTTGCAGCTTGTTTGTACGATTTTATGAATCCCGTTGACAAGCCCTGCTCTGCAGAAATGCACTAGCATAAGTCATTTTTGTGTAAGCTTACCATTCTTCTTGTTATTAAGGGTACACAGAAAGAGGCAGAAGCAAATCAGACACTTGTGAGGAGGTTGCAATTTAGCTCTCTCTTGGGTGGAGGGCCCACCTAGGGGCTCAATACAAATAAATTAGACTGCGGTATTACACATGGACAGATAGAGCAGTTTCTGTTTATTTCGGTATGGTACAATGTGATACAGAGCTAACTCTGTGCAACACAAAACACCTGATGTCAATGAATGTTCAGAGTGTATCAAGAACACACACCTAATGCCTTATGCTTAAGTATACAAGCGTTAATTTTTTTGCAGGACTAACATTTTATAACTCTTACAATGCACAGGTAAACATGCATTCATTACAAATGCAACACATCGTAAACGAACTTTAAAATCTAATACTCTACTAGGGTAAATAAGAGTGCTTCAAGTGTCAGTGTTTAACTTAGTTGGGTCAAAACTACATTTGCAAATCATGGTATTTTTTAAATGAAACAATTATTTATAAAGTTTTAGTGATAAAAAAAAGTTTTGGATGAAAAAATAAAAAGACAAATAAAAGTAATCAGCCAAAAAAAAAAAAAAAAAAACAAGCATCCCACCTTCCCACCCACCTTCCCACCCACTTTAAATTCCGTAATCTCCAAATAAACTAAGATAAGGCACATCTTCCGCAAACTATCTAGTCACTCTGTATGGGGATCATAACATAAAAAATAAATTTGAAAAAGTAAGTCTGGAGAGAACAAATGAAAATTGACCTTCTTTAATCCCTTAGTTTCACCATCTTATCTGTTTCCTGAGTTATGTTTAATTGAAAAGGCGCTATGGTCTTGGGTGATGGCTGTTGTGGGATACTCCCATAACAATAGGAATGACCAAGGGGGTTCCATCATAGAAAGCCATTGCTCCCACACTTTAACATAGACAATGGGGTTACCTCTTTTTTGGTAAACAAACTTTTATCATTTTAGTGTGAGCATAACTCTAAGGTCATTGAAATCCAGTAATTTTCTGGCCCAAAAAAGTAATTCAGTGATATAACTGTATTGTCTTCACTAGGGATTGGGAGAGATAGCATAGACTACCCCTATAATTTCAGTCTATAGCAAGTCATCAATGGACCTTTTGTCTTGCTGTGGACAAGTAATTTAATAAGCTATTCATACAAGAGTACACTGTAGAACATGGATGTCACTACTGTAATAGTAGTGGTCAGTTTACTACGGTTTCAAGTAAGGGTATCATAGAGAAGGTAAGTGGAAAAGATTTATATTGAGCTTGGAAAGTTTGCCTAAAATGCAAATACTGATAAAATCTGGCTTTAGAGATTTTAAATTCAGATTGCTGCTGCTGGAATGATCTAACGAAATCATTAGAGAACAAGTTGGTAAGGTGTACATTATTGGTACTGTATAAGGATATAGACGTGATCTAGAGGATACTTTGGACAGCAGCATCAGATAATAGATATTCAAAGAGCATTTCAAATGTTGGTGAAAAGCTTTGATTGTAAATGTAGATATACGTTAAAGTCTTTATGCAACCATTCAACCATCCATTTTCTCCACATAAAATGTATGGATTCAATTACAGACCTTAAAAGCATACCAAAGTATTTTCTAATTTGGTTGACCTGGTCAACACAGCATTTACAACTTGCAGCATCCTGTACAGTGGAAAGCCTGTATTATAGTTCTTGTGAATGTGCTAGACCTGGTCTTGAAAAATAAAAACAGTTCAAAGTACACGCACCTCTACCAAGCCTGAGCCTAGCACATTCAGCTTTACAGAGTGCCACAAGAAAATTATACTTGATTATCTGTATGTGATGTATGCAATTTAATTAAAAAATTTGATCACACATTTGGGACTATGGGGTAGGAAAAGGGCTTTTAATTATAACTGCATTTAACCTTTAATTGAGCCAGCTAGAGTAATGTGGAGGATAGGTAGAAGGCAAAATAAGTTGCACCAAGTTGTTACTGTGCTCTTTTACCCCAAGGGGTTTCATGGCAATCAGGGAGTGCTGTGCAGGAAACTGTTATATTCACAACAGTTTCCCAGAAGGGATGAGCCAACTCTCCTGTTTGTCAGGAGCCGAAAATCATATGTATTAATGGTCTTTCCACTGCTTTTATATATGAGCTTTTTCTATACTGTCATTGGTTCTGTAGTGTCCCTAGGATCCACTGATGCCACTGGGAATCCCTAGCACTTAAGAAAGAGCTGGGGATAGCAATGACACCACTGCTCAAATATGGCCACTGACAATATCTGGGCAATGACAGTGACCAAATATGACCATTGGCTCCCCTTTTTAATATATATATATATATATATATATATATACATATATATATATATATATATATATATATATATATATATATATATACTGTATATACAGGTGGGATCAGCCTGTGGCACTGCTGAGGTTTTATGAAGCCCAGGTTGCTTCGATAGCGGCCTATAGTCTGTCTGTATTGTTGGGTCTGATGTAGTCTTGTGCACAACAGAAAATTTTGTTTAGTTTCGGTTCGTTTCTTGTGCACAATGGAAAAATTAGTTTAGTTTTGGTTCGTTTGTTTACGGTCCTGTCGATTCGTAATCGTTCGTAATTTTGCTAGATGGGATTTTTCGTGTTCGGACTAATTCGTATTTTCGCAAGCGACATTTTTCGTTGAATTGGAATGATTCGTATTAATGTAAGCATTATTTTTAGTTGATTTATAATTCGTACTTTCGGTAGAGTACATTGTTTTTCGTTGATTCTGGATACAACTCCTACTTTCGTAACTTTTTTTTGGGTTCGTTGATTCGTAATTTTCCGTGTCTCTCTCACAACGACGCTGCCTATTATGCCTAATGTGCTTCGAATGGATTTGTACTTTTCTAAATACTTAGCGGCTATTTGTAATGATTCAAAATCTCGTATTTTACTTTCGTTTTTTTACATGCGGCTATAGCCTCCGCCCCTGTACACCATTTTGAGAGGGAGTTCAGCACGGTGAGGGAGAAGCAGAGAGCAGAGCAGAGTGTTATTGTGCTTCGAATGGATTCGTACATTCGTAACTTTTTTCATAACGAATTATGCCGAAGACATTCGGCATTCGCTATTTGCGATATAATTTATTTCGGATTCGGTTTTATTCATAATTGCTTTGTTAGGAAATTCGAATGCTTCCGAATGTCCGAAAGTTGCTAAATTCGGACAAATTTTGATTCGATACGAAACGAATTGCACAAGCCTAGTCTGGTGTCTCTCATCTTCCTCTTGACAATACCTCACAGATTCTCTATGGGGTTTAGGTCACCATGATCATTAAACCAGGTGTCGGCACATTTGGCAGTGTGGGCAGGTGGGCAAGTCCTGCTGGAAAATGAAATCAGCATCTCTACAAAGCTGGTCAGCAGAGGGAAGCATGAAGTGCTCTAGAATTTCCTGGTAGAGGGCCGTGCTGACTTTGGACTTGATAAAACACAGTGGACCAACACCAGCAGATGACATGGCTCCCCAAATCATCACTGACTGTGCAAACTTCACACTGGTCCTCATGCAACTTGGATTCTGTGCCTCTCCACACTTCCTCTGGGCTCTGGGACCTTAATTTCCAAATGGAATGCAACATTTTCCACAGTCAGTGATGATTTGGGGAGCCATGTCATCTGCTGGTGTTGGTCCTCTGTGTTTTATCAAGTCCAAAGTCAGCGCAGCCGTCTAGCAGGAAATTCTAGAGCACTTCATGTTTCCTCTGCTGACCAGCTTTATAGAGATGCTGATTTCATTTTCCAGCAGGACTAGGCACCTGGCCACACTGCCAAAAAGTACCAATTCCTGGTTTAATGATCATGGTATTTCTGTGCTTGATTGGTCAGCAAACTCACCTGACCTAAGCCACATAGAGAATCTGTGGGGTATTGTCAAGAGGAAGATGAGAGACACCAGAGCCAACAATGCAGGCAAGCTGAAGTCCTCCATGCCACGCCGCATTGATGCAGTAATTCATTCAAAAGGATCCCTGACCAAATATTGAGTGCATATTATACTGTACATGGACATACTTTTCAGTAAGCCAACATTTCTGTATTAAAAATCCTTTTTTTATTAGTCTTATGAAATATTCTAGTTTCTTGAGATACTGAATTCTGTGTTTTCACCAGCTGTAAGCCATAATCATCAAAATAAAAATTAAGAAATGTTTGAAATATTTTTGAATTGAATTACTGAAATAAATTAACTTTTTGGTGATATTCAAATTTTATGAGATGCACCTATATATAGATCTATATCTCTTGTATGCTGACGTCTTAACCACTTGCCGACCGCCTCCTGTACATATACTTTGGCAGAATGGCACGAACAGGCATATCAACATACCTGTACGTCCCCTTTAAATGCCTGTCCGCGCGCTTGTGACTCTGCCGGCATCCCCGTGAGTCAGACCTCGAGTCCCGCGGACTCGATCGCTGCGGGGAACCCTGCGATCATCTCACAGAGGTATAGAGCGGGGAGATGCTTGTGTAAACAAGCATCTTCTCCCCGCTCTGACTAGTGACAATGACACTGATCTCGGCTCCGTGTACTCGGAGCAGAGATCGGTGTCATGTGACACAGAGCCCATCCCCCCTACAGTAGGAAACACTATGCAGGGAACACTTAACTCCTACAGCGCCACCTAGTAGTTAACACCTTCATTGCCAGTGTCATTTTCACAGTAATCAGTGCATTTTTATAGCACTGATCGCTGTGAAAATGACAATGGTCCCAAAAACGTGTCAAAAGTGTCCGATGTATCCGCCATAATGTCGCAGTCATGAAAAAAATCACTGATCGCCACTATTACTAGTAAAAAAAAAAATATTAATAAAAATGCCATAAAACTATCCCCTATTTTGAAAACGCTATAACTTTTGCGCAAACCAATCAATAAATGCTTATTGCGATTTATTTTACCAAAAATATGTAGAAGAATAAGTTTCGACCTAACTGAGGAAAAAAAAATATTATATATTTTTTGGGGATATTTATTATAGCAAAAAGTAAAAAATATTGCATTTTTTTCAAAATTGTCGCTCTATTTTTGTTTATAGCAGAGAGAATTAAAACCGCAGAGGTGATCAAATACCACCAAAAGAAAGCTCTATTTGTGGGAAAAAAAGGACGTCAATTTTGTTTGGGAGCCACGTCGCACGACCGCGCAATTGTCAATAAAAGCAACGCAGTACCGAATCGCAAAAAGTGGCCTGGTCCTTTAGCTGAAAAATGGTCCGGGGCTTAAGTGGTTAATAAATAAATATTTGTTTTGTAATAGGTTGTACATAAGGATTATTCCTTTTGCTTTGGGGGAGTTGGAAGTCCAGAAGGATCCCGCCTTGGAGGGAATTGTGACTGGCAGGATTTTTTTGCAAGTATGAGGCTATACGCCTGTATGTGTATGCACCTTGCGATGGTATTAGGTGTCTAGATCTTATGGTTTGGAATGGAAGAAGTTGTTATGTATTATTTATTTCAGTGGGAGACGTTTTATGTTTGACCAGTGCTTAAGAAGACTGGTTGGGGAGTATGAATTTGAATACTTGCACAGGGGGAGACAGTGGCGTAGCGTGGGTTGTCAGCGCCTGGGGCAAGGCAAGAAATTTGCGCCCCCCTAACATATGGAGTTTTAGCACTCTCTGAGTCCCTTCCCTTCCTACAATAGTACTGACCAGCCAAATTCCTACAATGACCACTACACTAACCTACCCGATTCCTTCAATGACCACTACACTAACCTCTTCACTGACCTACAAGATTTCTAGACTGATCACTACACTTACTTACCTGTCCACCGCACTGACCTACCTGATTCCAATGCTGACCAGTACATTGACCTACCTGATTCCAATGCTGACCAGTACATTGACCTACCTGTACACTGACCACTACAATACACACTACACTACAACACACACTACAACACACACACACACACACACACTACACTGACCACTACAACACACACACACACACTACACTGACCACTACAACACACACACACTACACTGACCACTGCAACTCACACACTACACTGACCACTACAACACACACACACACTACACTGACCACCGCAACACACACACACTACACTGACCACTACAACACACCCACTACGCTGACCACTGCAACACACACACTACACTGACCACTGCAACACACACACTACACTACACTGACCACTACAACACACACACTACGCTGACCACTGCAACACACACACACAATACACTGACCACTGCAACACACACACTACACTACACTATACTGACCACTGCAACACACACACACTACACTGACCACTACAACACACACACACACACTACACTGACCACTGCAACTCACACACTACACTGACCACTATAACCCACATACTACACTGACCACTGCAATACAAACACACTACACTCACCACTACAACACACACACTACGCTGACCACTGCAACACACACACACACTACACTGACCACTGCAACACACACACTACACTACACTGACCACTACAACACACACACTACGCTGACCACTGCAACACACACACACTCCACTGACCACGGCAACACACACACTACACTACACTGACCACTGCAACACACACACACTACACACTGACCACTGCAACACACATACACACACACTACACTGACCACTACAACACACACACACACACACACTACACTGACCACTGCAACTCACACACTACTCTGACCACTACAACACACACACACACACTACACTGACCACTGCAACACACACACACTACACTGACTACTACAACACACACACTGCGCTGACCACTGCAACACACACACACACACTACACTGGCCACTGCAACACACACACTACACTACACTGACCACTACAACACACACATTATGCTGACCACTGCAACACACACACACACTACACTGACCACTGCAACACACACACACACACACTACACTGACCACTGCAACACACACTACACTGACCACTGCAACACACACTACACTACACTGACCACTGCAACACACACACTACGCTGACCACTGCAACACACACTACACTTACCACTGCAACACAGACTACACTACACTGAGCACTGCAACACACCCACTACACTGACCACTGCAACACACACTACACTATGCTGACCACTGCAACACACACTTTACTGAGCATTGCAACACACACTACACTGACCACTGCAACACACACTACACTAACCACTGCAACACACAGTACACTAACCACTGAAATACACACTACACTACACTGACAACTGCAAGCCTACAGGCATGGAGAGGTAACCAGCAACATCCAGAAGGTTTGCTGGTGGAGCATGGAAGGGCACCAGCGACCATGCTGGGGAGGAGGATGGAATCCCTGTCTGGAGGTGTAGCACCCAATGGCTGCAGCCAGGCTATGGGCAGAAACGCGGCCGTGTCTACTAGATGGTGCGTGGTACCTGCGGTGCGGGAGGATCATGTGGGGCCGGTGTTCTGACAAGAAATGCCCCGGTCTAGGCCAAGCTGGTGTCCGAGGGGTGAGCCGAGCTGAGATGAGCGTGTCTAGTGCGCTAAAATGACGTCAGCGTCGAGCGGTAGGTGGAAGAGGAAAGCCGCACAGGCACATTTGCCCAATCACAGGGGCAGCTGGAGACTAAACATGGTGGCTGGAGCACAGGCCACGGGGACACAGGAAATAAAAAGTTTGGGGGACAGAGCCAGGATTTTGCCCGCTAAAATGTTGCGCCTGGTGCCACGGCCCCCCTCGCACTACGCCACTGGGGGGTGATACTGTTTGGTTGTATTCTGATAGGGATGTGTTTTGGAATAGGAAGTGCCATGCCTCAACTGCGGCCGATATCATTGGAAGATCAGTTTTTTGGGGTTTTAAGTGATTTTTCTGGGCTACTAGAAGAGAGATTAAATTACGTTCAGGTACAAATGATTGCTTGATAAATTGCCGTTGTTTGTTGAACAAAGGCGTAAACCAATGTCTGATTTGGTCCAGTAACACTGCCATATAGTAATCTTTTGTGTCCGGGAAGCTCATACCTTCTGCAAGTTTGTGTTTTACGATAGTGGTATAGGAACAGCGAGGTTTCCGACCCAGCCATACATAAGAACTCAGTAATATTTTAAGGGTGCTGAAAAAAGATTTGGGGACCTGTATTGGTAAAGCTCTGTATAAGTACAGGAGTTTCGGGAGGGTGATCATTTTGAAAGCTGCTGCTCTGCCGGCTGCATGAGAGATAGTGTTTGCTTATTTCTTGGAGATCTTCCCTGCAAGCTTGAAGAAACTGTAGGTAGTTGCAAATATATAAGTTTGAAGATGGAGATGTCAGAGATATGCCTAAATAGGACATTGAGGAAGATACCCAATGAAAGGGGACTTTAGTATGTATGTGAGATTGGGTAGATTTAGTAATGTGAACGCCATCTTTGGAACTGTATATTTTAATTTAATATTTCATTTTTTGATAAATATGTATAATTGTGAATAAAAACTATTTTTTACTTCAATATCCTGTATATTTGGAATTAATACTACCAGTGCCTTAAAAGTCCACCCAGGGGAACCCCCTTTTTTCTTTTCTCATATATACTGGATGTGGCACAAGCATATATTTGCCATTCACCCGCCCCCCCTTTTCTTTGATCAGTCAAAGTGAGGATTATGTCATGCGCAAAAAGTGTGCGTTTAAATTCTTGACCTTTAATTTTGATTCCTGATGGAATTTGAGGAGCAAATTTTTTGAGCTAGGGGTTCCATCATTAGTGTAAAAATCAATGGAGACAAGGGCCATCCTTGCCTTGTTCCGTTAGTGATAGTAAACGGGTCTGAAAGGATACCATCTGAGAGGACTCGATCAGTGGGGTTGGAGTATTAGGCTAGAATGGCTTAAATTATGTTGGAATCCAAATTTGGCAAGAGTATGTTTCAAAGAACCCAAGTGAATCCTATCAAATGCCTTCTTGGCATCTAAGGTAATGAATAGAGTTAATATATTGTGTTTTGCGGTATAATGTAGGAGGTTTATTATTTTTCGTGTGGCATCTGGGGCTTGTCTGCCTAAGGTAAACCCGACCTGGTCGGGGTGTATGAGGTGGGGCATAATGGGGGCTAAACTCTGGGCCACTAGTCTAGCATATAATTTAAGGTCTGTATTTAATAAAGAGATAGGGTGGAAATTTGGAGGGGTATCTGGCTCCTTCCCTGGTTTGGGCAAGTTTACAATATTGGCAGAAAGCATTTCATTTGGGAATCGACCAGAGGACACAGCAGCGCTGAACATTTTACATACGGTATATGGGGAGCTAATGTGTTGTTGAATAATCTGTAATATTTGGCAGAGAAGCCATCTGGGCCAGGGGCTTTACCTTTGGGGAGTGTAGATATAGCTTGGGAGACTTCTTGGATGGAGAATGAAGCGTTGAGGATGTCAGTTGTTCAGAGGAGAGTTTGGGGAGATTCAATGGTTCTAGAAAGTCTAATATGTCCGGTTCAATGGGTTGTGTTATGCAGGGGTCATCCTTCAAGTTGTAAAGCGTGTGGTAATATGCCCCAAACGCATTAGCTATATCTTTGGGGTGATACACGTTTGTCTCTCGTGGAGGAGTTTAAGATATGTGGGATTTTATTTTTATTTCGCTTTTGCTTGATTTGGTTTACTAACAATTTACCAGCTTCATTACCAGCTGTGTAAAAAGTAGAGCACAATTTTAATAAAGTATTGGCGTGTTTGGCATTTAGGAAGGCTCTGAGATCGTTTCTGGCCAGAAAGATTTTATCGCTAGTGAATTGTGTGGGGGTTGCTTTATTTATCTTTTCTAGTTGTTTAATTTTGTTTAATAGTTCTGTCAGCTGCTGTGTACTTTGACGCTTTGTGCATTCAATTGAATTAGTACACCACGGATAAACGCCTTGTGGGCTGTCCATAAAGTGGCTGGGTTGCTAACTATAGACATATTCATGTCGAAGTATTCAGTCAGTCGGTCTTGTATAAAGGTTGTGTTAGCGGTATTGACATTAGGTATGTATAATTTCTCCAGTTAGTGGCGAAGGAGTTAGAGGCCTTGTCTCCTATGCTTATGGAGATGGGTGTGTGATCTGACCATGTTATGGTGTGAATTTTTGTCTCATTGGCATCTTGCAGAAGTTGTTTGTCCCTGACAAACAGGTCGATTCTTGTGTAGGTGCAGTGTGGTTTTGAAAAGAAAGTAAAGTCCTTTTCCATGGAGTGTTGGCATCTCCATATGTCGAATAAGCTATTGGCTTGGAGTAGAGGAGTCAGTGTAGATTGATTGTGTATTTTAGGAGAGGGTCCCTTGACATCAATGGAAGGGTCTGGAGCTAAGGTTGAAGTCTCCACAAAAAAGCGTACGGCCTTGGTGGCTTCTATTCACTTTTTTCAATATTTTCTGCAAAAAGCGTAATTGGCCCGTGTTTGCAGCGTATATGTTTACGATAGTAAAGGTTGCATTGTTCATTTCGCATATTAGGATAATATATCTCCCCTGGAGATGCGCAATTGTAGATATCAACTTAAACGCTACTGTGTCTCTTATCACTATCAAAATTCCTTTTGTTTTGTTTTGAGAGTTAGCGTAGAAAACATGTGGGAAGTTTTTGTGAGACATTGGTGGCACCTTATCTTGACAGAAATTTGTCTCTTGGAGACACAGTACATCGCTGTGAAGTTGCGGGCTTCGGACCAGAGGGAATATCCTTTTCCCGGATGGTTTAGGCCCTTTACATTTAGTGACGTTATTCTGATCGGCATGTTGTATTAGTTTATTTACCACTGAAAGAGTGGGATGTATATGGGTAGGTTATGATAGAGTTATTAGAGTGGAAGTGAGCTGGAGGTGTTTTCTTGTGTGTTGGTAGGGTATGCAGGTACTGGTAAATGTACCGGAGGACTTACTTTTGGTGGATATGTTCTTATAGGTTCCTTGCAAATCCGGAGCTTGGCAATTGTTGTAGGAAGAAGTTTAGCTGGCGAATAAAGGGTGTTAGACAGAAGACTGTAAAAAAGAAGAACAAGTCAGTACTTAATCAATTAACAAGAGTACGGTGTTTCCAGGGGGGAAGTGAAATCTAAAAAGAGAAGAAGCAGAACTCTGCTTGAGCGGTCTGCGCCGCAACTTAAACTGGAAGTTAAGGCTGATGAGCTGGGCTCGGGCAGGCAATATAGGACTTATGCATTAGCCAGAAATAGCCTTAGAGACTCAGGTGGTCATGTCGTCCGATGTATCAAAATCATACCAGTCTCCAGTGTTGCAAGTGCTTTGACTGCGATTATGCTGCCTTTGTTCCAGTGGTTCCAGGATGTGCCATTGTCGCAGCAGGGAAAGGCCTTCGTCCAGGGTACGGACATAGTGGGTTTTGTTATCTTTGTGATGATCAGTTTAACTGGGTGACCCCACTTGTATTGTATCTGGTGGTTTCGTAAGGGTTTCGTAATAGTGGCTATGTTTTTGCATTGTAGCATAGTATATTTAGATAGATCTAAGTAGAAAGCCAGATTGGTGTATTGCTGGGGATATTCAGAGTGGTTGCGTGTGGCACGCATCAGATTTTCCTTGACATGGAAAAAATTAATTCTGACAATAGTGTCTCTTGGAACATTATCTGGCAGGTATGGCAGTTTTGGCAGCCGGTGTATGCGATCGATTATTAATTCTCCTGGGGGAGAAAAGCTGACATCAACCGTGTGAAGTAATCTTTCAGTGCAGATGGTTGGATTGACACTGGTATGCCTCTTGTTTTTAGGTTGTTCCTTCTGGAACGGTCCTCTAGATCTGAAATCTTGGCTTTCATCCACTCCATATCCTCAGCCACCTTATTCTGTGCATCCACTAGGGCATTGAAGGAGGAGGTCACTTCCCCCATCTTATCTTCAATGGTAGTGACTTTTTCTCCCATACACAATATTTCTGAGGTAAAATGGTGCATCATTCTGGAGATATCAGAGTGGATGGAGGTTTACAAAGTAAGAAGCATATCTCTTGTCCAGCACTGGCTGGTTTGTAGTAGGATATGCAGCAATGGAGTTATCTATAGCTGGGCACATAGGGGGAGCTAATGTATTATGGCTCACCTCAGCGTCCTGTGCTGTGTCCTGTGATAGCCTCAATTTCGATTTAACTGGGCTCGTGGATGGAGCGGAGATCGGGGAGCCGTTCCCAGGTAGGTGAGGAGATGGCAGTGTGGTCATTGCAGCGTTCGGCTGTGTCTGTGAGGAGCTCGGGCCGCTGCATGTCCACCGGCGCCATTTTGGAAGGTGTTCTTGCCAGGGTAAAACTCTGTAAGTTTCCGCGGGACCGAACGATCATTTCTCTGTTTGGACATGAGTCGATTGACCCGTTCTCTGTGGATGTAGAGGGTGATCACCCGTCGCTCTGTGTCCTAGAAAGCCGCCGTCCCTCAGAGCTGTTTCAACAGGCAGAAATCTCGGTCGGCTTCTGGCCATGCCCCACTGCTGTATTTTTTTATTATTTTTTTTGTATTGGTATATGTTCCCTAGGGCAGTGCTTACCTTTGCATTGTTTTGTACAACCTATTAACCCAGAAAATTTGCATATTTAATTGGACAGATTTAGCTCCCTTTGATTTCTTTGAAGTTTGCCGAACCCTGCTCAAACCCAATACAGGCTAGTTTGACTTTCAAGCACAAAATTCTCCACTCTGGGCATTGGCATCTCTCTGTACACCAACTCAGCTTTAATCTGAACTACCAACAGTTTACTTATCAGAAAACTGGCAATAATTAATTTAGAATCTGTCATCCGCAAACATAACAGGTTCTTAAAGTGGCTGTAATGACTACCTGAACTTGGTGCATGTGTCCAAAGCCTTGCAAAACTGTTACCCAAATAAGGTGCAGGCCATTTTAAAGGGATCATACTGCTAAAATGTCATATTATTTTTACTGAATTCTGTCTTAAGAAATAGTTGCAAAGCCTACAGCAAACAACTGCACAAGTGGTGTTGCCACACAAACAATATGCATGGTGTGCACTGGATGAGTTTAGCAACGTGTAACAGCTCCAATCCAAGCAGATGGTAAAGAAAAGTAATTTGTCTTTGACATCTCAGTTTCATGTAATGGTATTAGTAGTTGTGGTTGAGTTTAAGCCCTGGTTCACACTGATGCGATGCGGGAAACGCACAAAATTCGCTGTGTTTGCCCGCATCGCACTGCAAAGCAATCACATGGCGTCCATGCCATCTGGTGTCAATGTTAGATTAAAGACATCCCGCAACAGATTGCAAAAGGAAGTGCAATTGCCAGAATCGCATCACATGGGTGTGAACATCCATGCAATACGATTCAGGTGTGGGGGGAAAGGGTCCTGCACCATTTGGTGTGGATGCAATGAGATTTCAGCCATACAAAATGTATGGCTGAAATCGCACCACATGTGTTGTGCACAGGAATGCAAGACTTACAGCCCTTTGTAGGACAACTGTCTGTAGGGAATGCAATCATTGTAATAACTTAACATACTGGTGCTTAACTTATCATTTAGGCTCAACAGCTGGGGCTTCTCATGCTAATCAACTAGTAACAGTAAGTATCTAATCAATAATTATTATTATTTGGACATTTAACCTGCCCTATAATAAATTCTAACTGGTTGCTCTAAGAAGCTTAAAACCAGTGCTCTGTACACTTTAATATTTGGTGTATTTATTGGGGTTGATTTACTAAAGGCAAATGGACTGTTCACTTTGCCAGGGAAGTTGCACTGGGCAAAGGAATTTTCCCGAGAGGTTAATGAATGTGGAGAAACTTTGCAAAGAATACCCAATTACGTAAAAAAAAAACATTTTTTCCTGCACATGGTTGGATGATGGAAGTCAGTAGAACTTCACCTCATTCACTAAGCTTTGTGAAAAACTATCTTGCAAAATGCCACTTCCCTTGCAAAGTGAACAGTCTATTTGCCTTTAGTAAATCAACCCCAGTGTTCTCTAGTAGATCTATTTTAGTATAAAACCTAATGTTTTGATTTTAGGTATGTATAACTATTTCCTTTTTATGTGCCCTGTGTTTAAACTCTTTATGATGTTTCACCATTTAATAATAAATGTATATTTTGTTTGTATTTTTGGTATGACTACCACTTATAATGCCTAATAATTTTAAACTTGGCTTCATAAATCCTAAAGTGAATATATTCACATTGTTTGTAGAAATATAAACATGATATAGTACCTTAATTCACTTTAATCAGGTTTGTAATTAGAAGAAAAACTTCTGCAATACCAGGTTGATTGAAACGTGTTAGGAGGCTAATTACACAGGAAATTGTTCTACAGTATGAGGTCGACAAACTACGGGATGAAATTAGCAAGCATGTTTAATTACATATAGGTGAAGTTTCAGACATATGTCACTGGCATACTGAATCCATTTTCTGCCAACGAATAAGATACTGCACCATTTTAAAGCAATTTTAGAATTAACAGAAAAAATATTTCCAGCTGCCTGGACAAAATCTTTTCAACTCAATGTACTGTAATGTGCAGAACATTCAGAACTTTGTAAGGCCTTATGCAAAGTCTGCTTTAAAATGTATGAATATGCTGGCATTAAAGCAATTTAACACACAGGATATGAAACTATACTCATTTCTTTTTGCCCTGCACTTAATGCTATTTGTATTTGACTGTACTTACATTGTAAAGAAGCAACCCACTGTTTTTAATGAGTTCAGGTTATAGGAAAAGATGCATATTAAGGTTACTATATGTAGACACCAAAAGTATAAAACTTGACTACTGCATTTATTCGTCTCTTAGAAGGTAGAAAAAATACAAAGTGCATAGCTGTTACAGAGTATAGCACATTACAGGTGCATCTAAAAAAACATATAAAAAATGTCATCAAAAAATTAATTTATTTCAGTAATTCAATTCAATTGAATATTGTGGAAAAGTTAAATATACTAGACTCATGGTGCCACATTTTAAACATCTAATTAACTCAAAACACCTGAACAGGTTTCCTTAAATGGTCTCTCAGTCTGGTTCAGCAGGTTACACAATCATGGGAAAGACTGCTGAGTTGACAGTTGTCCAGAAGACAGTCATTGACACCCTCCACTAGGAAGGTAAGTCACAAAAGGTCATTGTTAAAGAGGCTGGCTGTTCACAGAGTGCTTTATCCAAGCATATTAATGGAAAGTTGAGTTGAAAGAAAAAGTGTGGTAGAAAAAGGTGCACAAGCAACAGGGATAACCGCAGCCTTGAGAGGATTGTGAAGTAAAGGGCATTCAAGAATTTAGGGGAGATTCACAAAGAGTGGACTACGGCTGGTGTCAGTGCTTTGAGAGCCACCTCACACAAACGTATCCAGGACATGGGCTACAACTGTCGAATTCCTTGTGTCAAGCCACTCCTGAACCAGAGACAACATCAGAAGCATCTTACCTGGAGAAAAGGACTGGACTGTTGCTCAGAGGTCCAAAGTCCTCTTTTTGGATGAAAGTACATTTTGCATTTCATTTGGAAATTAAGGTCCCAGAGCCCAGAGGAAGTGTGGAGAGGCACAGAATCCAAGTTACATGAGGTCCAGTGTGAAGTTTCCACAATCAGTGATGATTTGGGGAGCCATGTCATCTGCTTGTGTTGGTCCACTGTGTTTTATCAAGTCCAAAGTTAGCAGAGCCTTATATCAGGAAATTCTAGAGCACTTCATACTTTCCTCTGCCGACCAACTTTATGGAAATGCTGATTTCATTTTCCAGCAGGACTTGGCACCTGCCCACAATGTCAAAAGTACCAATACCTGGTTTAATGATCATGGTATCACTGTGCCAGCAAACTTGCCTGACCTAAACCCCATAGAGAATGTGTGGTGTATTGTCAAAAGGAGGATGAGAGACACCAGACACAACAACTGCTATCAAACCATCCTGGGCTTCTATAACACCTCAGCAGTGTCACGGGCTGATCACCTCAATTCCACGCCACATGAATGCAGTAATTCATGCAAAAGAAGCCCCGACCAAGTATTAAGTTAATACTATGCTGTACATGGACATACTTTTCAGTAAGCCAACATTTCACACTGTCCCTAATTACTGTTGCACCACTCACAGTGTCCCTGATTACTGTCACACCAGTCATATTGTCCCTGATCACCACCACACCAGTCATATTGTCCCTGATCACCACCACACCAGTCCCAGTGTAGTTGATCACTAACATAACAGTAACAGTGTTGCTGATCATTGCTACACCAGTCCCAGTGTCCCTGATCACTGCCACACCAGTCCCAGTGTCCTTGATCACCTTCATACCAGTTACAGTGTGCCAGATCACCACCACACCAGTCATGTTTTCCCTGATTACCACCTCACCAGTCACAGTGCCATTACACCAGTGTAAGCCAGCAATGATATCCCTGATTGATCCCTTATTGTCACTACACCAGTCCCCAGTATCACCAAACCAGTGTAAGCCAGCAACAGTGTTCCTGATCACCGCCACACCAGTATCGTTTTGCCTATGCCTGCCGCCTGTTTATTGATCACATTTATGCCTGTTGTCTGGAGCGTTCCTTTGCCTGTTTGCTGATAATGTCGCTGCCTGTGGCCTGAACGGACCCAGCTGCTGCTATCACCTCAGTACCAAAAAAAACACAACCTGGCTCTGGACAATGTAAACAACTTTTGCCTCATATATAACTTACCCTTCATTACCATGCTCTAGCAAGCTGGGATATCTCAGTTACATAACCACCTGACTTTAAAAACCTATTTGAACCCCTCCAGTCTGGTTTTCAGCAATGGCACAGCATAGAAACCACCTTGGTCAAAATCACTAAAGACCTTCTGTTAGCTTTATCTTAGCTATTGGTTCTTAGTTCTGCCTTTGATATTGTAGACCACAATCTTTTATTCTCTCACCTTTGGAGTCTCAGAATTGGCTGTGAAAGGGTTTAAGTTGCATCTTGATGATCACTGTTACTTTGTTTCTCGTGGCGGATTCTAGTCTGAAGTTGGTCCAGTCAAGGTAGGTATTCCTCAAGGCTCAATCTTAGTTCCCTTACTTTTTAGCATTTACGTGTTTCCACTTGGCCAACTGTTTAGATCACATGGGCTCAATTATCACTTCTATGCTGATGACACATAGATATACATCCACAATAAACTAGGTTCTACTTTTGCTGCTGCTCTCCTATCTAACTGTATTTGTGAAATAAAAACTTGGATAACCCACAATTTTGTTCAACTAAACTGTGACAAGACTGAAGTCATGCTTATTGGCACCCCAAAATGATGTAAGGCCAGTACTGGTATCTAAAGATGGCATTATACATGAGCTTCAGTTTAAATTGAAAGTCTACGGGTGAGATTTGATGTTAGTTTAACCTTTCATCCACATGTACAAAATGTTGTCAGAGCATCTTTTTTCCACTTGAGAAACATTGCATGGTGGCATCCTATGCTATCATACACTGTAACTGAAAAGCTGAGCCATATATTTGTGTTCTCCTGACTTGACTACTTGCTGGTGTACCTAAATCCACTATTAACCACTTAAGACCCGGACCATTTGTCAGCCTAAGGACCAGAGGTCTTTTTACAAGTTCGCACTGCACTGCTTTAACTGGTAATTGCGTGGTCATGCAATGTTGTACCCAAACGAAATTTGTGTCATTTTTTTTCCCACAAATAGGGATTTCTTTTGATTGTATTTGATTGCCTCTGCGATTTTAATTTTTTGTGATATAAACGGAAAAAGACCGAAAATTTTGAAAAAAAAAAGATATTTTCTACTTTTTGTTGTAAGAAAAATCTAATAAACTTAATTTTAGTCATACATTTAGGCCAGAATGTATTCAGCCACATGTCTTTAGTAAAAAAAATGTCAATAAGCATATATTTATTGGTTTGCGCAAAAGTTATAGCGTCTACAAACTAGGGTACATTTTCTGGAATTTGCACAGCTTTTAATTTCTTGAGGTGCTAAAATGGCAGGGCATAACAAACCCCCCCAAATGACCCCATTTTGGAAAGTAGACACCCCAAGGAAATTTCTGAGCGGCATGTTGAGCCCATTGAATATTATTTATTTTTTTTGTCCCAAGTGATTGAATAATGACCGAAAAAAATTACAAAAAGTTGTCACTAAAAGATATATTGCTCACACATGCCATGGTTATATGTGGAATTACACCCCAAAATACATTTTGCTGCTTCTCCTGAGTACGGGGATACCACATGTGTGGGACTTTTTGGGAGCCTAGCCACGTACGGGGACCCGAAAACCAATCACCGCCTTCAGGATTTCTAAGGGTGAAAATTTTTGATTTCACTTCTCACTACCTATCACAGTTTAGAAGGCCATAAAATGCCAAAATAGCACAAAAAAAAACAAAATGACCCCATTATTGAAAGTAGACACCCAAAGCTATTTGCTGAGAGGCATGTTGAGTCCATGGAATATTTTATATTTTGCCACAAGTTGCAGGAAAATAACAAACTTTTTTTTTTGCACAAAGTTGTCACTAAATGATATATTGGTCACACATGACATGGGCATATGTGAAATTACACCCCAAAATACATTTTGCTGCTTCTCCTGAGTACGGGGATACCACATGTGTGGGACTTTTTGGGAGCCTAGCCGTGTACGGGGCCCGAAAACCAAGCACCGCCTTTAAGATTTCTAAGGGTATACATTTTTGATTTCACTCCTCACTACCTATCACTATATATTACAGTTTTGAAGGCCATAAAATGCCAAGATGGCATAAAACCCCCCCAAATGACCCCATTTTGGAAAGTAGACACCCCAAGATATTTGCTGAGAGGCATGTTGAGCCCATTGAATATTACATTTTTTTGTCCCAAGTGATTGAATAATGACCAAAAAAAAATAAAAAATTACAAAAAGTTGTCACTAAATTATATATTGCTCACACATGCCATGGTTATATGTGGAATTGCACACCAAAATACATTTTGCTGCTTCTCCTGAGTACGGGGATACCACATGTGTGGGACTTTTTGGGAGCCTAGCCGCGTACGGAGCCCCAAAAACCAAGCACTGCCTTCAGGATTTCTAAGGGCGGAAATTTTTGATTTAATTTCTCACTACCTATCGCAGTTTTGAAGGCCATAAAATGCCAAAATAGCACAAAACTTAAAAAAAATAGCTTGGGGTGTCTACTTTACAAAATGGGGTCATTTGGGGGTGTTTTGTGCCATCTGGGCATTCCATGGCCTCCGAAACTGTGATAGGCAGTGAAGAGTGAAATCAAAAATTTACAGCCTTAGAAAGCCTGAAGGCGATGCTTGGTTTTTGGGGTCCCGGACGCGGCTAGGCTCCCAAAAAGTCTCACACATGTGGTATCCCCGTACTCAGGAGAAGCAACAGAATGTATTTTGGGGTGTAATTCCACATATGCCCATGGCATGTTTGAGCAATATATAATTTAGTGACAGCTTTGTGCAAAATATAAAATATTCCATAGACTCGACATGCCTCTCAGCAAATAGCTTGGGGTGTCTACTTTCCAAAATGGGGTCATTTTGGGGGGTTTTTAACTGTCCTGGCATTTTATGCACAACATTTAGAAGCTTATGTCACACATCACCCACTCTTCTAACCACTTTTTGTTTGAAAACATTTTTTTTTTGCAAGAAAATTATTTTGAACTCCCAAAAATTATATATTTTTTTTAAAGCAAAGGCCCTACAGATTAAAATGGTGGGTTTTGCATTTTTTTTACCACACAGTATTTGCACAGCGATTTTTCAAACACATTTTTTGGGGAAAAAATACACTTTTTTAATTTTAATGCACTAAAACACACTATATTGCCCACATTTTTGATGAAATAAAAAATATGATCTTAGGCCGAGTACATGGATACCAAACACGACATGCTTTAAAATTTCGCACAAACGCGCAGTGGCGACAAACTACATACATTTTTAAAAGCCTTTAAAAGCCTTTACAGGTTACCAGATTAGATTTACAGAGTAGGTCTACTGCTAAAATGACTGCCCTCGATCTGACCTTCACGGTGATACCTCACATGCATGGTGCAATTGCTGTTTACATATGACGCCAGACAAACGCTTGCGTTCACCTTTGCGCAAGAGCAGGGGGAGGCAGGGGTGCTTTTTATTTTACTTTTTATTTTGCTTTTTTATTTTATTTTTAAACTGTTGCTTCAAATTTATTTTTTATCATTTTTATTGTTATCTCAGGGAATGTAAATATCCCCTATGATAGCAATAGGTAGTGACAGGTACTCATTTAAAAAAAAAATGGGGTCTATTAGACCCTAGTTCTTTCCTCTGCCCTCAAAGCATCTGATCACACCAAGATCGGTGTGATAAAATGCTTTCCCAATTTCCCAATGGCGCTGTTTATCTCCGGGGGGGGACATTCCCTCCCACTGCTTCTAAAAGCAGTCTAGAGGCTAATTAGCCGCTAGGATTGCTTTTACATGAAAGCTGACCGCTGGTAGGCATCATTCTGGTATAACCATTCAAAGTCCAGCAACATACCAGTACGTTGCTGGTCCTTGTTGGACATATATTGTAATTTTTTTTTCATGCAGCCTGTTGGCTGAACGAAAAAGAGATTGATCGGTGGGTATGCCCACCATTAGATTACCCCCCTTCATCCACCAACTTCTAATGATGGGCATACATGCACCATTTATATATGCCGAAGCATGGGGGCATCCTCCTGCAAAAGTTATGCCGCGTACACGCGGTCTAACTTTTCCACGGGCAAGCCTCCGTCGGAATTTCGACCGTATGTATGCGGCATAAAAAGTTATGCCGCGTACACACGGTCAGACTTTTCCAAGGGTAAGCCTCCATCGGAATTTTGACCGTATGTACGCGGCATTAGGAGCAAAATCGCTCCTCTGCCCCTGCTGCCCCCATGCTTCGGCATATATGCTCTTTTTTTTAACTGTGGTGGTGAAATCACCTCCTACAGCATTGGAGTCACGGCTTTATATATCGTGGGAGCAATCACTGTTCCTGTCAAGATAAATAAATCCGCGCTGCAGCTGAATGGTGCACATGAAAACAAAAAAATGGTTAACAATAAAACACAGTAAACAGTAAAGTATAAAAAAATTACATACCTGAAAAGAAAGCATGATAAAACATAATAAGAATAAAACATTGCGGAATAGAATACAGTAAAAAAGAGCAGAACAATAGAGAGAAAATAGAAAGAGAGAGAACAATAAAACGATAACTATTTGTTTTGTTTTTTGTGGGGGTTTTTTTACGTTTTTTTTTTTTTACACTTTTTTTTGTAACTGTAACAACTGTAACGGTACGGTTCCAGGTTCGGGTCTCTCAAAAATGCGATGGCATCTTGGGAGACCCTGTGTAAGTGTGTCCTAGTCTGTGAAATGTTGTACCCTAAGCTAATACTGCACTTGTGTGTGGTAGCATTCAAAACATTCACCAATGCAAAGACCAGGATTGTCAGGACAGCGTGGACAATAATAACGGGTGTCACGCCTATATCCGCGCTTGGTACAGACATGACATCTTCTTTGGAGGGCTCGTTGGGTAGGGGTACTCTCGAGGACATACGGAAAATGCCTCTCATGCAGCCGGCTTACTGCATTTGGTTGGGAATGGTGAGGTGCAGAACCGCCTGGATACAGGAGTTCTGTGACAATCTCTTCCAGGAAATCAAGGAAGGATAAAGTCCGTCCTGAAGCTCTGTATAGCACATGAGCGTTCAGCAAAGCCAATTGAAATAAGTAAACAGACACTTTTTTGTTCCAGTGCCTGGCCTTACGGGCAACTAAGTACGGTGCCAACAACTGGTCGTTGAGGTCCATTCCTCCCATGTTAAGGTTATATTCGTGGACACAGAGGGGTTTCTCCACAACACCAGTCGCCGTACGAATTTGGACTGTCGTGTCTGCATGAAGGGAGGTAAGAACGAAAACATTTCTATTATCCCTCCACTTCACAGCGAGCAAATTATTACTTCAAACAGGCTCTCTCCCCCAGCCTAAGACGGGAATCTACAAGCCGCTGGGGAAAGCCCCGGCGATTAGATCGCACAGTGCCACATGCGCCAATTTGATTATCAAATAAGTGACTAAAAAGCGGCACGCTTGTGTAATAATTGGTATCCCTTTCCGAATAAGGGTGACACCAAGTTCCACACTATCTTGCCAGCGCTCCCTATGTAATCTGGGCAGATCTCCGGCTCTATGTGAATATATTTTCCCTCATAAACCGTAAAGCTCCATACATAGCCTGTTGCCCTGTCACAGAACTTATAGAGCTTGACCCCGTATCTGGCACGCTTGCTGGGAAGGTACTGTTTGAAAGACAAGCGGCTAGAAAATTTAATCAGGGACTCATCAATGCAGACAACTGTAAACAGGGCTGCAAAATGTTCGTTGAAGTGGTTTATAAGGGGCCGAATTTTGTAGAGCCAGTCATATTCAGGGTCTCCACGAGGACGACAAAGTTCATTGTCGTTGAAGTGCATGAACCGCAAGATCTGCTCGTATCGTTTCCTGGACATGGAGGCAAAGAACACGGGCATATGGTCAATTGGGCGCGTGGACCAATACGACCGCAACTTCGTGAATTTATGTATGCCCATGTTGAGGGAAAGGCTCAGAAAGGTCTTAAATTCAGAAACCGTAATTGGTTTCCAATCTCTGGCAAGGGGATTAGCGGCGATAAATTGACCAGCATATAAATTACTTTGGTCCACAATAAATCTATAGAGATCTTCCGTGAAAAACAGGGAATAAAAATCAAGTGGCGTAAAATCAGCTGTTTCCACCTGAATACCAGGTTGGCCAGTGAATGGGGGAAGTACGGGTTCTGCAGAAGTGGTGGGCACCCAATCAGGAGTGGCAAATTCTGCAGGAAGGACAAAATGGACACAATGTCTTCTTCTTGGTGGCAGCGGGACACTACTTGTGCTTGCCACCTCGCCAACTTGAACTGCACTTATGGGACTCGCCACATCACCAAGTGTTACTGCAGTGCTGGATGTATGTCCAGGGTGTACTAGGCTGCTGGTGCTTGCCAGTTCACCAGAAGGAATAGCGGTGCTAGTACTGGCTCTCTGCTCCATATGAGGGACCTGCGGTTCTTGCACCTCAACAACAGCAGAAGATCAGGATCGGGTACGCCTGACCTTAGCAGGGACCTCAACCTCGTTGCTAGAGCTATCTGTCATGGAGCCGCTGTCGTCTACAGGATCGTATTTTGAGCCTGAATCTGACAGATGAGTGACCTCCTCTTCACTATCTGTCATGCTCAGAAAAGTGTAGGCCTCTTCACTAGTGTACCTTCGATTTGCCATTTTGGGCTCTAAATTTACTGGTACAACTAGTGAGATTCACAGGTAAAAAAGCACCTGACTGTCAGCGACTGTATAAAACGCTACAAAAAAAACTGTTAGCGATCGCAGGGATCAGGCCTGACTCTGCAAACGCTGCAGTTATGTGTGTTGTGTTTTGTAAGTGACAGTGATCGATCGATACTGCACTTGGGTGGGCTGAGTGGAGGGGCAAAACGCAGGTGCTAGCAGGTATCTGGGCTGATCCCGCTAGCAATGCGTTTTTTGGAACCCTAAACTGCTGGGGACATTAGTATAGATCTTATCAGATCAGATATTGATCTGTTCAGATACTATACCACTAAGGGAGGTGTATGCTTCGCGCTTGGGTGTTAGCGCTACTGGCACTAACCTGACGCTGCCTGGGGCGGCGCAGACCCTATATGACGCTAAAACCTAATTGATATCACCCGCCGGGCAATCAGGGGGTTAAACCTTTATTGGGTAATAAATGGCGGGTGCCCTGATGCTATAAAAAACAAACTAACTAACCAGCGTCAACCGTAACACTTATACGGTGATCACTGGTGAAAGGGTTAACTAGGGGCAATCAGGGGGTTAAAACCTTTATTAGGTAATATATGGGGATACCTGACGCTATATAAAAACCTGGGGTGAACCTAAATAACTAAATAATTAACTGGCTAACCAGCGTCACCAGTGACACTTATACGATGATCTCTGGTGAAAGGGTTAACTCTAGGGGCAATCAGGGGGTTAAAACCTTTGTTAGGCAATGTATGGGGTTGCCTAATGCTATAAAAACCTGACGGTGAACCTAAAAAAATTACTGGCTACCTAGCACCACCAGCGACACTAATACAGCGACAGAAAAACAATCACTTAGTGACACTGGTGAAAGGTGGTGAAAGGGTTACCGGCGGGGGCGATCAAGGGGTTAAACCTTTATATGGGGGGGCTAGGGGGGTACCCTGGACCTAAAGGGGCCTAAAGCTAACTGCCCTGACACTTTTTACAGTCACAAATGACACTGCATGCAGTGATCAGTAAATAAATGACCACTGCAATCAGTGACACTGTGACTGGGGGAGCAGGGGGTGATCTGGGGGGTGACTGGGGGGTGATTTATGTGCCTACATGTACTGGTGTCAGTGTAGTGTTGTGCACTTACTCTGAGATGTTTTCTCTCCTCTGCGCCAGATGAAAAGACCGCCACGAGGAGAGGTGACATCACTCCATCCTGCCTGTGTTTACAGTTCACAGTTAGGGGAAGCTTCTCATTCGCCAGGAGCGATCGCGAGGGGGTGGCCAGAAATCAATGGCCGCCCCCTCATCACGGATCGCTCCTGAAGCGAAACAGACCGCCGCCGGTACCGGGGGGGGGTCCTATTGGACACCTCACCCGCGTGAAGGCAAGGACGTACAGGTACGTGCATGTGCCTGTCCGTGCCATTCTGCCGACGTATATGTACAGGCGGCGGTCCTTAAGTGTTTAATCAACTACAATATGTACAAAATTCTGCAGCCAGAATCCTCACTAGGTCTGATACAAGTGACCATATTACCCCTTGCGCTGGCTACCTGTCAGGTTTCACATAGACTTTAAGATCCTCTTGCTCACCTATAAGGTTTTTCATGGCTTGGCACCCCATTACCTTCAGCCTTCTATACTTCCTGAGCAGTGAACATGGCATTCCTGGGGACAGACATGTACCAGTAGGCTAAGCTTGTCTGGCTTAAAGGAACTGGGACTGCTATAGATAATGCTATACTAAGCTATATTCCCTGACCACTCATATAGAGGTTACTATTACAGTACATTGATTTTGATACACACAATACAGTCCAGTATATAATCAGTCCAAATAATGAAAAAAAAGTCTCTCGCATGTGGTTTTGCCGTGTGTTTGAAATATTCTATGAATTGTCAACTTTGTGTAAAAAAAAAATAAAAAATTCCTGCATTTTCCAATAATCTGTGGCAAAAATTACATTTTAAAAAGGCTCACTGTGCTAGGCTTACTTGGAGTGGTTCTTTTCCAAAATGGGGTAATTTTGTGGGTGTTTCAACTGTCCTGGTGCTCCAGGACCAACAAAAATGTGATAGGTAGTCAGGTAGTTAGATGTGTAAATTATGCACTTTTAGGCTGCATTTACACTACAGCGTTTGTAATCGCGGGCATATCTGCCATGGATCTGCCCGCGATTTGACAGCGCTGATGTGTGAATGACAAAACATGGAACTCGCATTTGAGATGCCATTCATTTGACTTTGTATCTTTCACAGAGGCTAGATATTATACACTGATTTGCAGTATTTTAACCAAAGAAATGTAGAACAATTTGGTCTAAATTTAAAGAACAATTATTTATTGGCAAAATGTTATAACAGAAACTAAGAAAAACATGTTTTTTTTTCTACGTTTTCTATATTTTTATATATTTCTATATATTTTTTGCTTATAAAAACAAAAACAAAAAAAAACTCAGTAAAGATTAAATACCACTAAAAGAAAACTCTATCCGTCTCAAAAAATGATAAAAATGTAATTTCCTTATAGTGTGGCAAGTCTGAGTAATTGTCAATAAAAATGTGACAGCACTGAAAGCTGAAAAATGGCCTGGACAGGAAGGGGTGAAAGTGCATTGTCTTGAAGTGGTTAAAGACACTGCTTAAGTTTCTTTCACTAAATATTTTATTGTCATGGGAATTTTGCTTATTGACAAACAGTAAATCTTAAGAACAGATCTCTAATTCCCTTGTTGTCTATCTCAAAATTAGGCTTCTGACTCTCTTATATTTAGGGATGGTCCCGATGTTCGAATCAAACGTAAGTTTGACTCGATCATCGGGTGTTCGTTTTTTTCGCAAACTAGCAGAGCATATGGGGTGTTTGCGGCAAATTTGAGCGCCGTGGAGCGCCCCATAATGCACTCCGAGATCGCAGTGCATTGACGGCTGCTGATTGGCCAAAGCATGCACCTGACCTGCATGCTTTGGCCAATCACAGCACGATCTGCTGTGAGAGCTATGATTGGCCAAAAGCAGGGTGCCTTTGGCCAATCATGGCTTAGGGGGCTAAGTCCACGCCCCACACTATATAAGGCTGCTTACACAGTGGCCGTATGTAGTGTAATAATGTGGAGGAGATTGAAAGAACTTGAGCTAGCTTAGGCAGGCAGGTTAGTTAGTGGCGTGCAGGCAGTTTAGTATATATATATATATATATATATATATATATATATATATATATATATACAGTGTAGTCAGTGTAGACTATAAATACAGTGCAGGCAGTGTATTTATATATATATATATATATATATATATATATATATATATACAGCAATTTAGTGGCGTCTATATATACAGTGCAGGCAGTCTAGTGTATATATATATATATATATATATATATATATATATATATGTGTGTATATATATATATATATATATATATATATATATATACTGCAGCCCTCAAATTTTCCACTCGCCTACTCGCACTTTGAGTGGAAAATGAGGGTTGGCGAGGAGCTGGGCTGCCTGGGAGTGGGGGGGGCGAGCACCGCTGGTGGGCGGGTTTGATCAGGAGCTGTTCTCCCTAGGGAAAAGTGCATGGAGTTGGTTGGAGGAGAGCCGCGGGATCATCGAGCGGTAAAACATGCCGTAACAGCATTACATTGAAACTGTCTCCGCTCTGCTCACTGATCTCACACAGCCCCGCCTCCTCCTAACCCCGCGCCTGTGATAGACAGAACGCGTGTCCAATGCTGGGATGCGTTCTGTCTATCACAGGTGCGGGGGTTAGGAGGAGGCGGGGCTGTGTGAGATCAGTGAGCAGATCGGAG
Source organism: Rana muscosa (assembly GCA_029206835.1). Classification (NCBI taxonomy): domain Eukaryota; kingdom Metazoa; phylum Chordata; class Amphibia; order Anura; family Ranidae; genus Rana; species Rana muscosa. The sequence goes on along the minus strand of CM055116.1, from coordinate 341,454,482 downwards.
ACAGTTTCAATGTAATGCTGTTACGGCGTGTTTTACTGCTCGGTGATCCCGCGGCTCTCCTCTAACCCCAGTCATCATCCGGCCACCCTTCTCACTTCCTCCACCCTGGCAAGGCTACCTTGGGGGCACAGTTATGCTGCAATTTGGTGCATAGTGATACTGCAATTTGGTGCACAGCGATGCTGCAATTTGGTGCACAGTGATGCTGCTATTTGTGGCACAGTGATGCTGCAATTTGGGGCATAGTGATGCTGCTATTTGTGGCACAGTGATGCTGCAATTTGGTGCACAGTGATGCTGCAATTTGGTGCATAGTGATGCTGCTATTTGTGGCACAGTGATGCTGCAATTTGGTGCACAGTGATGTTGCAATTTGGTGCATGGTGATGCTGCAATTTGGTGCACAGTGATGCTGCAATTTGGTGCACATTGATGCTGCAATTTGGTGCACAGTGATGCTGCAATTTGGTGCACGGTGATGCTGCTATTTGGGGAACGGTGATGCTGCAATTTGGTGCACAGTGATGCTGCTATTTGTAGCACAGTGATGCTGCAATTTGGGGCATAGTGATGCTGCACTTTGGTGCACAGTGATGCTGCTATTTTGGGCACAGTGATACTGCAATTTGGTGCACGATGATGCTGCAGTTTGGTGCACGGTGATGCTGCAATTTGGGGCATAGTGATGCTGCAATTTGGTGCACAGTGATACTGCTATTTGGGGCACGGTGATGCTGCAATTTGGTGCACAGTGATGCTGCTATTTGTGGCAAAGTGATACTGCTATTTGTGGCACAGTGACGCTGCAATTTGGGGCATAGTGATGCTGCAATTTGGTGCACAGTGATGCTGCAATTTGGTGCACGGTGATGCTGCAATTTGGGGCACGGTGAGGCTGCAATTTGGGGCACGGTGAGGCAGCATCACTGTGCACCAAATTGCAGCATCACCGTGCACCAAATTGCAGCATTACTGTGCACCAAATTGCAGCATCACCGTGCACCAAATTGCAGCATCACTGTGCCACAAATAGCAGCATCACTATGCACCAAATTGCAGCAACACTGTGCACCAAATTGCAGCATCACTATGCCCCAAATTGCAGCATCACTGTACCACATATAGCAGCATCACTGTGCACCAAATTGCAGCATCGCTGTGCACCAAATTTCAGCATCACTATGCACCAAATTGCAGTATCACTGTGCCCCCAATGCAGCCTTGCCAGGGTGGAGGAAGTGAGGTTAGAGGAGAACCGCGGGATCACCGAGCAGTAAAACACGCAGTAACAGCATTACATTGAAACTGTCTCCGCTCTGCTCACTGATCTCACACAGCCCCGCCTCCTCCTAACCCCGCACCTGTGATAGACAGAATGCATCCCAGCATTGGACACGTGTTCTGTCTATCACAGGCGTGGGGTTAGGAGGAGGCGGGGCTGAGTGAGATCATTAAGCAAAGCGGAGAAAGTTTCAATGTAATGCTGTTACGCCGTGTTTTACCGCCGTGTTTTCCCTAGGAAGAACAGCTCCCGATCAAACCCGCCCGCCGGCGGTGCTCGCCCCCCACTTCCAGGCAGCCCAGCTCCTCGCCAACCCTCATTTTCCACTCGCAAAATGCGAGTAGGCGAGTGTAAAATTTGAGGGCTGTATATATATATATATATATATATATATATATATATATATACAGTGCAGTCAGTGTACAGTATATAATACAGTGCATTGAAGTGGTTAAGGGGAACCCTATTACAAAATTAAGTGTAGCACACACCACCCTGTTTCTGCTTTTCTGCCATTTCTGCAGTCAGTGCACACCTGCTACTTGCCTGGCATCCCCCATTTTGTGTAGAGAGGGGCGAGCAGTGTTAATGTTTTGGGGTCTTGCGGCGAGTTACCTCTCCAGAGTGGATCCCTGGCCTCCATTGTCTGGGGAAGAAAGTCTCTTTGAATAAGGCCAATGTCCACACATGAGTAAAACCCGAGCAACAAGGTTTTATTATTTTCTTGAGGTAAAACTTGGAAGAGAGAGAGAGTAGAAACGACAGAGTAGGGGCAGGTTCAGGCAGGCAACACTTAGAGAACACTTTCGTCGCCACTCAAGCCTGAGTGGGTATTGCTCACCCGGATAGTCCCTTTGAGAGCGGTCCTAGCAGCCGGAGTGGAGCACGGATGTCAGAGATGACGGATCCCCCTTTAGGTAGGCCTCCAGGCCTCTACCCGAGACAGCAGTACCGTCGCTATCTCCGCCGGGACTGATCTTCCCCTGAAGCTCCTTCCCTAAAGATGGGCCCCCTTCAACCGGGCAGCCTGGGATCCTTCTCCGAAGCGTAGGCCCTCGTTAGGAGAGCTGGGCCTACTATGCAGCAGCAGAGCCTCGGGCTAAAGGTGCCCAAGACCAAACACATGCATCCCGTGCCATGAGGGCCACGAGACACGCTCACTGGACCAGAGGTCCCCCAAATGCCTTGGGGTCCCCCTGGAATTGCTTCACGCCAAATGGTGTCTGCCCCTTTTGTATCCTCTCCCAGCATGCACAGTGGGTAGACCACGCCCACTGCACGGCTGCCGAGAGAAGACACCCAAGGTGCTTTGATACCCTCGTGATCCAGCCCATGCTGGCGGCGACAGTGCCACCTGCAGGCAAAGGAGAATAACACTGCCGGGCAGTATCACACCCAGAGCAGAGCAAACAATTTGAACCATAATTGGTCTGAGCCCAACTACTGGCTCAGACTGCCCCTAAATTTACACATATAGCGCCCCAAAATTGGGGTGGGTGCTACACAAGAAACAAAACGGGTCCCCCCAAAATCCATACCAGGCCCTTATCTGAGCATGCAACCTGGCAGGTCAGGATGGGGGGGGGACCAGCGAGCGGCCCCCCTCATGAACCGTACCAGGCCACATGCTCTCAGTATGGCAAAGCACCTTGTCCCCATGTTGATAGGGACAAGGGCCTCATTCCCACAACATTGTACCCGATACCCATTTACCAAAAAAGTGTCCAAAAATTTAAAACAACAGGAGACAGTTTTTGACAATTCCTTTATTTAAAAACATAAAAGTGTCCTGCGATGTCCATACATCTTTAATCACAGCACCGAAGGATCTGAAAAATAGAAAAAAAAAAGCTCTGGTTGTAACATCTGTTATGTAGGCAAGGGTGGGGCCACCCGATGACATAACCAGGAGACACCGCCCCCTTGTGATGTCATGTGACATCATGTGACATAATTTCCTTTAGAAATGTCATTTTGTTGCGGGACTGTAATTAAAGATTAAAAGATGGGGTACTTTACAGGCAGATTAAGAGACCCCAGGCACAATATTTAAATTAATATTTCATTCTTATTGTTTCACTTTAAACATAATTAAAATCACTGCTCCTAAAAAAATAGTTTTTAAAACTTTTTGTTGCATTGATACATGTCCCCTGGGGCAGTACCCGGGTCCCCATACACTTTTTATGGCAATAACTTGCATATAAGCCTTTAAAATTAGCACTTTTGATTTTTCATGTTCGTGTACCATAGACCAGTGGTCATCAACCCTCTCCTCAGGGCCCACTAACAGGCCAGATTTTATGTATTACCTTGGGGAGATGCAGACTAGAATACTGCAATCACTGAGCAGCAAATTATATCACCTATAATGTATTTCAGTTATCTTGCAAACCTGGCCTGTTAGTGGGCCCTGAGGACAGAGTTGATGACCACTGCCATAGACTTTAACGGTGTTCGCATGTTCGCACAAATGTTTTGCCTGTTCTGGTGCGAACCGAACTGGGGGGGGGGGGTGTTTGGCTCATCCCTAGTTTTTACCTCTGTTATGACTAGAGCATTTTTTGCTATTCAGCACTGCGCTACTTTTACTGACAATTGTGTGGTCATGCAATATTGCATGCAAATTAAATTTTTAGCATTTTTTTCCAATAAAAACAAATTTAGTCATAAATTTTAGGGCAAACTGTATTCTGCTATATGTCTTTGGTAAAAGAAAAATCCTAATAAGTGTATATTAATTGGTTTGTGTGAAAGTTATAGTGTCTACAAACTATGGTATATATTTTTTTATTCCAAGAACTTTCTTTAAGTTTTCAAGGTGTTAAATCTTGACAGTACAATTGTGTAGTCATCAATTGGGGCTCACACCCCTGCAGGAAGAGGTAATAAAAGAGTGGATAATTTACTACGTAGGGAAGTATAATAACCAAGTAAACTGTATTAAACAGTATTAAACACTTTTCCCTATTCATCTCTACTATTATTTCAAGAGTTCCCGTTAGGTATAGCATTTTTTCAACCAAGGGTGTCCTCGGTTGAGTGAAATAGCTACCAGAGCTAATAAGATGCATATTCTCAACATGGAGCTCCAATCAAGCTAAAGAAATTGAGAAGGGAAATATCGTACTCTAGAGACTCTGGAGAATCTTAAATAGCAGCTGAGTGGAGGTATGGGAGTCTACTATACCTGATGCTATAATGAAGAAAGGAGTCAGAAAAAAACGTTAGTCTTGATCTGCTTTTCCAATGTATTTAAAAGTAATCCCTTTAACAAGGTGGTAATGAAACAGTATATTCTCAAAAGGTTTTGAAAGCTGAAAACAAAAAGAGATGAAAAGAGAAGGGGGTGCGGTGGAAGACAGGATAAAGAGAGATGGGTTGGGAAGGTAACCGGAGCAGAAAAAGGGAGGACCACCTCCCCATCTGTTGTTTACATGATATCTTACTAAGATGAACACCAGCAAGCTGGGACGGGGGGCACTTTGAATTTGTTTATTTTATTTTTTTTGATTTTTTTGTTATTTTTACACTTTCCCCTTAATTTTTTTTCTCACTTTTATTCCTATTACAAGAATGTAAACATCCCTTGTAATCGGAATAGGGCATGACAGGTCCTCTTTACAGAGAGATGTGGGGTCTATAAGACCCCACATTTCTCTTCTAGCCTGGAAAGACTAAAAAACAATCTCGGCCTTTCCAGCTGAATACACGGCAGTGTTTACAACTGCCAGGGCCCGATGTAATGTTATAACGTCGTGCCTGCCCTCCGAAGGTCATAGAGATCATCTGGTCCACAGTATTCTCTATAGTGAACTTCCACTGCCGGTGGATTCCCTCTCTGGCTCGCTGATCGTACGGGCGAGCCAGTAGAAGCACCGTAGGGCAGCGAGGGGGGGGGGGGACAAGCAGCTGAGCAGCAGTAATGATTGTTTTTACATTGCAGGGAATCACTGGTCGAAATATTGATATCTGAACGACGCCTGCAACTGCGGGCATCATTCAGATCAAAGCCCAGGACATCATATGATGTAGTGCTGTATGGAAGTGGTTAAAAAGTAACTGGGAAGGTAACTGGAGTGGAAAAAGGGAGGACCACCTCCCCCTTTGTTGTTTACATGATATCTTACTAAGGTGAACACGAGCAAGCCATGTGTTGTGCATAGTCTGCTGTGCCAACAAGCCCAGATGAATCTATAATTGGTTGGCGACTCCCTTTTCTTGAGGAACAAGTTCTTCCATTTGTGCAATTTTACCTACTCGCTTAAGCCAATCAGTTATAGTTGGCGATGCAGTCCATGGGAGTTGGTGTAGAGGCAATGATATTAAGGTGTGTTCGAGCTGCACCCAATCTTTAACCAAATATTCCATGTTCCAGTCAACCACCCTGGACAAATGGCATGCCCAGTGATAACATCACTCTCATGCCTTGTACACACGACCGATTTTCCTGACATGCCAAAAACCTAAATTTTTCCCGACGTGATTCCTCTCCAGTCTGCCTTGCATACACACGTTCAGGCAAAAAAAACGCTCAACCAAAGCGTGGTGATGTCCAGCGCGTACGACGGCACTATAAAGGGGAAGTTCCATTCAAATGGCGTCACCCTTTGGGCTACTTTTGCTGATCCTCGTGTTAGTAAAAGTTTGGTGAGAGACGATTCGCGCTTTTCAGTGTTCGTGCTTTTATGATCGTTTTCTGGTGTTCAGTTTGTGCTTGTGGGTTCGTATCCGGCTTTCAGTGCGTGAAGTTAGTTTGTATCTGTTTTTTCACTGCGTTCTTGTCCGCTCGTTACTGATTTTCAGGTCGTTCTTCATAGGCCTTGCTGTTCTTCAGTGCGTTCTTTTAGTTTGTTCTGACCAGCCAACCGCGTCCTAGCCATGTTGCGGGTACATACTCGTCGTAGAGTTCATGCTGTGTTTGGGCTTGGTGTTGGGGTTCATGCTTTAACCCAAGTCCAGTCCATGAACAGGGTGAGGAGGAGTTCATGGACGAAGAATTGGTTGCTCCAGCGGGACCAATTCTGTCACATGCCTTTGTTGCAGGAGATCCAGGAGAATAACCCTGATGACTACAGGAATTTTCTCCGGATGACGGACCCCGTTTTTCAGCATCTGTTGGCTTTGGTGTCCCCCTATATCACGAGGCAGGACACCATCATGTGGGAAGCCATCACTGCTGAGCAGAGGCTAGTCACCACGTTGAGATACCTGGCAACGGGGAGAAGTCTGCAGGACCTCAAGTTCTCAACAGGCATCTCCCCCCAGGCTCTGGGGCTCATTATTCCAGAGACCTGTTCTGCCATAATTCAAGTTCTGCAGGAGGACTATAATAAGGTAAGTTTTCTCCAATAACATCACATTCTATGTATTTAATGCTTGCTAATGTATTTCTTTCATCATTCCCTGATTACCATGATTGTAATATGCTGTGAATGTCCCCTTTGCCCCCATGCATGCTGTAAAGCTTTTAATGCTCCTTTTTTGGCCTACATGCTTATTTCCCTTCACTAACCTCTCCAGCATGCTATCCTGGGCCCAAACACACCTAGCCTAGTCACTTCCCAATGTATTTTGTCTGCTCCATTGTAGTGCTTTACCCTAAACACCCCCTGAAATGTGCACAAATGTTTTTCTTATCATTAAATTCAGACAGAGTGCTAGAGCCTTGATTTGTGAGGTCCCCAACTCATCTAGAACCCCCCCTAAAATGTGTTCAAAATGTTTTTCTTCTCATTAAATTTAGACAGAGTGCTAGAGCCTTGATTTGTGAGGTCCCCAGCTCATCTAGAACCCCAACCCTAAAATTATTTTATTGGGCCATCAGAGGGGGTGAGGAATCTGATAAGTGACCATTATATTTTTGTATTAAAAAACTCCTTAAAATAAATGTTATAATGATGTTGGCCAAGAATGTTTTTGTATAATCTGCTTGCAATGTTTATGTGAAAAAGTATTTTTTAAAATTATTATTGTTTAACTCCACAGTTCCCTTCTACACCACAGGAATGGCAGAATGTGGCATCCCAGTGGAACTTTCCCAACTGCGGTGGTGCAATAGATGGGAAGCACTTCCGCATCATCCCACCACCCCATTCGGGATCCTATTACTATAATTATAAAGGGTTCCATAGTATAGTGATGATGGTGGTGGTGTCGGCAAACTATGAATTCCTGTATGTGGACATGTGGAAAAATGGCCGGATGTCTGATGGCGGAGTCTTTTCCAAGGCGGAGTTTGCCCGACGTCTACAGAGTGATGAGCTTGCATTGCCACCTGCCTCAGACAACGTGGAGGGACTACCATTTGTCTTTACCGCAGATAAAGGCTTTTGCGCTAGGTCCCCATCTTATGAGGCCATTTCCCCAAAGGACCCTCACCCCTGAGGGGAGGGTGTTTAATTATCGGCTGGCCAGAGCCAGAAGAGTGGTGGAAAATGCATCATGGCCAGCCGGTTCCTCCTGTCTCTGACCTCCATCAACCTTGCGGAGTATAAACTGAACCATGTTGTAATGACATGCTGTGTGCTGCACAATTATTTAAGGGTACATTCCCCAAATTATCTTTCATCTGTTGGGCCTGAGGCTGCACTACAGGACCAAAATCCATTGCCGGCCCTGGAAGCTGGCCGTACTGGCTTGGCCCCCCAAAGTGCCCGTGATGTGCGCCAACAATATGTGGACTATTTTATGGGTAGGGGGGCCATTAATATGCCAGATGAATCTTGATGTGTTCTAAATAAAAAATAATTTTTTCCTGAAAACATCTTGAATTTTATTTTTTGTTTGTGTTTCTTTTATCTGTCTCCTAGGTTCTCCTAGTGCACTTGTAGTGCCATGTGTATTTTCCTTTAGTAAATACCCACCATTGTCAGGGTAAACACCAAAAATAACCTTAAAATCTTTTGGGCAACATTGATATAAGAAGCCACACATTGTTGAGTACAAAAGCTTTTACTCCTTGCACATTAAAATTGTGCGTTCTTTTTTTTTTATATAGAAAATAGAACATGATGTACAATTTTTTTTTTTTTTTTTTGGGCGAAAACGCATAAACAGGCATGTTTTAAAACATAAAACATTTTCAAATCTGGAACTTCTAAAGTTCAACATGTACAATTTTAAGGCAAGATCAGACATTCTATTGTGTTTAAAATGTTTTTATCTTGCCCTTATAAAAGATGGGTTGATGTCACCCCTAAAAAAGCCACATTTTGAAGATGCATAAACCATGGTGTAGCAAAAAGGGGATTTCCATCCTGATAGCATGCCTCATGTCAACAAGGGCTGTAACGGCAGGGGTTACCACAGTTTAAGGATATTCCTTTCCGAACACAAGGCAGCTACTGACACTCCACAGTCCGGTGAACGAGGCCCATAATAATAATCCCCCCCCCCAATAACGAGACACAGCTCTGTTTTTAGGTTTCCAGCAGGTCTGACAATCTTTATTCAGAAAGCAGGCTCTTATATACACTAAAAGAATACTGTAGTCCAAATGAACAATGACCTAACTCCACCCACAACATCACACAATGGTTAGATAACGAGCCCCCAATACACATTATTCTGACATCCCTTAGCAGACAACAGGTGAGTTCATTAACTTATCCCTTTACAGCTTAAATGACTAATATGCATGACCTTTACGTTTCCCAGACTGGCTGTCGGCTAACTTACAATATCATAATTACACCTTTGATGAGACCTAATTTACATAAGCTATTTACCTAATTCCATTAGAAGCCGGGCTGTCTCCTGAACTTCAATACACATTATCATAGGAATCCTTTATACAATTACAGAGTTCATTATCACAATCCACAATGAAAAGATCTTTAGAAGTTAGCCTGGACTCATTTACATTACACAGGCAGCCAGGTGGTTGGAGGTGATGACTAGGGATGGACGAACATCTCCAGGGACGGTTCGCGAACGCGATCACAGGTAAATGTTCGCGAACCGCGGGTTCGCGGCGGGCCCCATTCATTTCAATTGGAGGCGAACATTAAAAACCTCCAGGTCATATTTGCAGCCACAAAATAATTACTAGCTTTGCACACATAGTCCCACAACATGGACAATGACATAACAGAAGTATTCAGCAAATTTGAGATCGACAACTACAAGCATTCTTTTTTTATCTGGAATTTTTTGTCAATTCAGGAGCGCATGAAGGCCATGGAAGAGACGCAAGGCCAGGCTATGAAGGGGGTGCAGGAGATGATCCTGCTATTGGAAAAGTTGCCATAAATGTTTTTTTTTTTTATAAGTTATATAAATCGTTTATACAGTTATAACGTTTATTTCGTTTTTTTGTAATATTGCTCGGTTTTATTAGGAATAGCTTGGCCTAAATCAGCCAGAACTGACAGCAGCCGGTAAATACATGTCAAATACATATAGGATCCATTCACACGTCTGTAAAATGGGTCCGCATCCGTTCCACATTTTAGCGGAATTGATTTTCAATTCCAGTCTGAAAAATTAGGCATTCACAGCCTGGATAAAGAAGTACCGTATTTTTCGCTCCATAAGACGCACCTGACCATAAGACGCACCTAGGTTTTAGAGGAGGAAAACAAGAAAAAAATATTCTGAACCAAATGGTGTACTGAAATATTTTATATTATACTACTACTATAGGTGGGTGGTGGACACACAGCAATACCACCCCCCCCCCATCAAATCAGCTCAGCTACACTATACCTGGGTGGTGGACACAGCAACCCCCCCCCTTCCCAGATCAGCTCAGGGTGGCAGGGCAGACACAAACACCCCTTCAGCCTCTTCTATCACAACAGCTCATGTGACTGGGCAGTGGATATCATGCCAGCCCACATCTCCCACCCCCTTATCACCAGCTCAGCTCACCTCAGGTAGTGGAGGACACTGTCATTATAATTCACAACCCCCTCTGGCTGCCTGGCTCTCAGCCTCAGATGTACATGGGCAGCAGCTAGGAAGGAGGACTGGGAACATAGTTTACAACAGCAGCAGCTGCCGGGGGAAGGAGCAGGAAGTGAGACTGGACCAGACCACGGCGCAGGGGGGGTGGGGGGTTCCAGCGAAAAAAAAAAACCGCCAGGGTTCTCGCCGCTTTCAAGATAATGTCACCTCTGGCGGGTGTCACCCGATTTGGGTGCAGAGCGCACCCCCATAGCAGCGCTACTGACACTGACATGTTTTGACACCCGGCCGTCTCCCCCCCGCTCCCCCTTGGTATGTCCCTGCCAGGATCCACCTCACTCCCTTTCTCTCTCCTTCACAGAGAAGCCGAGCACTGGTATTCTGACGCGGCGACGGGGGGGGGGGCGTGTCAGTATTCGCTCCATAAGATGCAGGGACATTTTCCCACATGGGAGTCCAAGTACGTTGCCACCCAGTAATGGTCCTTGCCCTTTATGCTTTTTATACGGGGGTCCCTCTTAAAACACTGGAGCATGAAGGCCCCCATTTGCACTAAACTGGAAGCAGTGTGGTGGCCTGGCTCCTGCTCGTCATCATCCAGGATAATGTCGTCCTCGATCTCCTCCCCCCATCCACGAACAAAAACAGCAGGGATCCCAGAAAGGTTTAAAGCATGCTCTTCTTGCTCCTCCTCATCCGCCCTGGCACCATCCTCCTCTGACTCCTCTTCAGACTCCTGTTGTTGACTTGTCTCAGATAGAGTAGCCCCCCCTGGGAATTCATCCAGCATTGCGACTTCCTCATCTTCCTGCTCCTGCTCCTCGACGGCTTGATCAATGACACAACGCAATGCATGCTCCATAAAGAAGGCATAAGGTACGATGTCACTGATGGCACCATGGCTGCGACTGACCAGTTTGGTGATCTCATCAAATGGCCGCAAAAGTCTGCATGCGTTGCGCATGAGCAGCCACTGACGCAGTGAAAAAAAAACAAGATCCCCAGAACCTGTTCTGGCGCAGAGTTCGTACAGGTAGTCGTTAACTGCACGTTTCTGCTGGAGCAGCCTATCAAGCATATACAAGGTTGAGTTCCATTGCGTCGGGCAGTCACAAATAAGACGTCTGACCGGCAGATTGTGTCGCCGCTGAATGTCAGCAAGGCGAGCCATGGCTGTGTAAGATCTTCTGAAATGGGCCGAGATTTTCCTTGCCTGACGCAAGACGTCCTGGACCCCAGGGTATTTGACAACGAATCGCTGCACGACCAAGTTCAAGACGTGTGCCATGCATGGCACGTGTGTAATTTTGCCCTGTTTCAACGCGCTCAGCAGATTGGCACCGTTGTCGCACACCACTTTACCAACTGTCAAATTGAGCGGTGTTAGCCACTGATCTGCCTGTGAACGCAAAGCTGAAAGGAGTGCAGGGCCAGTGTGGCTCTTGGCTTCCAGGCACAACAGACGCAGCACAGCATGGCAACGTCTCACCTGGCATGTCGAATAGGTTCTGGGGATCTTGGGCGGCGCAGCGGAAGAGATGGTAGCAGCAGAAGAGGAGGAGTCAGCCGAGGAGGAGAGGGAGGATGGAGTAGGAGGAGGAGGAGAAGAGGCAGGCCTGCATGCAATCCGTGGCGGTAAAACCAAATCTACACGGGTGCCACGGGTTACATGCTTGACGGCCGTCAGAAGGTTCACCCAGTGGGCAGTAAAAGTAATATACCTTCCCTGCCCGTGTTTGCTAGACCACGTGTCTGTGGTCAGATGTATCTTGGCACCGACACTGTGTGCCAGAGATACATTCACTTGCCGCTGAACATGGCCATATAGCTCTGGGATGCCCTTCTGGGAGAAATATTTCCTTCCTGGGACCTTCCATTGTTGTGTTCCAATGGCCACAAATTTTTGAAAGGCCTCCGAGTCCACCAGTTTATAAGCCAGCGGTCAACCGTTGGGCAAGAGGGTTATCCGGCGTCATCATTCTTTTACGCTCGAACATTTGGCCCACGGAAGCCTGCCTTTTTCCAGATAAACTTGGGGACGGGATGATGGAAGGTGGAGTGGAGGACAACTGTGAAGAGAGAGGAGAAGTAGTAGAAGAGGCTGGACGGTGAGAGCCTGGAGTTTGGCTTTGTGGGTTCTGACGGCGTTGCTCCCACTGGGCTCGGTGATGGGAGTTCATGTGCCTTCTTAAGGCGGTCGTCCCTAGGTGAGTGTTGGGCTTACCGCGACTTATGCGTTGACTGCAAAGGCTGCAGATGGCAACACTATTGTCAGCAGTGGACACGTTTAAAAAAGCCCACACTGCGGAGCCATATGCCGGCGTCCTGGGAGCGCCAGATGTGACCGTACATCGTTGATGGCTCGCTCTGAGTCCTGATACATTAGCAGTCTTGTTTGTCCCTCCTGTGCAATGTAAGTTCCGCCTGCCTCTCCTCCCTATCTGCTGGTCCATCTCTCCCTCTGAACTCCCCTCCTGGTCCTCTCTTGTGGGCACCCACGTGACGTCCATAGACGCATCATCATCTACGTCACCTTCCCCACCACTAACATTAGAGATCTCGGAGTAGGCAGCAACAGCGGGAAACAACATCCTTGGGCTGATCTGGGTACTGTCGTCAGACTGCTGAGTGGCGGTTGTTGCTACCTCCTCTTCCTGATCCAATGTCAAGAATGCCTGCGCATCAGAGAAGTCTTGTGATGGATCAGAAAATAATTCCTGTGACTCAAGCGGAGGGTATATGGTGGCGGTGGTGTTAGTGTCTTTGGGGGTGCACACAGCAGAGAGTGAAGAGGGTGCAGATAGAGAGGATGAGGAGGGTGCAGAAGAGTAAGGCTGAGTGAGCCACTCAACCAAGTCTGGTGCGTCCTTTGATGTAATCGAACGCACCTTCTGCAACTTCCCACTTTGGCTCCGGCCTGGTGCTCCTGCCCTACCCCTACCACCCCTGCGGAAGGGCCTGCCTCTTCCTCTGCCTGTCATCTTTTTAAATGACCCTGTGACAAAAGGCTGTAGAGAAGGGCAGTATATGTGGAAGAAGGTATATAACACCCCGCTTCAAACTGTCGTTTTCGGGGGCCACTGGTCTATCACAGCAGTTATAATACTTTTTTCTAATTGCGTTTGTCACTCTTTGTAGTATCGCTGCAGAACCTCTCAGCAGTCACAATGCTGCACAGTAGAAATGCACTATACTATTCTTCCTATATGTGAAAGTTTTTTATGCGTGTATTAGACCCCTATATACTGCACACCAAATAGTACACCTATACCAGTCCTTAAAATGAACTTTTGTGGAGCTTTATTGGTTAGCGATTTTATTCGCTAGTCTGTGCCTGCGACACACAGCGGCAACTTCTACCTAAACCGAGAAAAGAGCTGCAGCAGAACCACTCAGAAGCTGCACAGTAATAATGCTGCACAGTTGAAATGCACTATATATTATATAGTATAGTATATAGTATATATTATATAGTATGTTTGAAAGTTTTTTATGCGTGTATTAGACCCCTATATACTGCACACCAAATAGTACACCTATACCAGTCCTTAAAATGAACTTTTGTGGAGCTTTATTGGTTAGCGATTTTAGTCGCTAGTCTGTGCCTGCGACACACAGCGGCAACTTCTACCTAAACCGAGAAAAGAGCTGCAGCAGAACCACTCAGAAGCTGCACAGTAGAAATGCTGCACAGTTGAAATGCACTATATATTATATAGTATAGTATATAGTATATATTATATAGTATGTTTGAAAGTTTTTTATGCGTGTATTAGACCCCTATATACTGCACACCAAATAGTACACCTATACCAGTCCTTAAAATGAACTTTTGTGGAGCTTTATTGGTTAGCGATTTTAGTCGCTAGTCTGTGCCTGCAACACACAGCGGCAACTTCTACCTAAACCGAGAAAAGAGCTGCAGCAGAACCGCTCAGAAGCTGCACAGTAGAAATGCTGCACAGTTGAAATGCACTATATATTATATAGTATAGTATATAGTATATATTATATAGTATGTTTGAAAGTTTTTTATGCGTGTATTAGACCCCTATATACTGCACACCAAATAGTACACCTATACCAGTCCTTAAAATGAACTTTTGTGGAGCTTTATTGGTTAGCGATTTTATTCGCTAGTCTGTGCCTGCGACACACAGCGGCAACTTCTACCTAAACCGAGAAAAGAGCTGCAGCAGAACCGCTCAGAAGCTGCACAGTAGAACCGCACTATGCTATTCTTCCTAGAGTATTTTATGCGTGTAGTACACCCCTATTTACTGCACACAAAATAGTACACCTATACCAGTCAGTAAAAGGACTTTTGTGGACTGTACACCTATACCAGTCCTTAAGAGGACTTTTGTTTTAGTAGAGTCTGTCCCTGCTAGTACACACACAGCAAGCTTCCTACACTGACTAAAGACAGCTGCAGAACCGCACTATACTATTCTTCCTAGAGTATTTTATGCGTGTAGTACACCCCTATTTACTGCACACAAAATAGTACACCTATACCAGTCCGTAAAAGGACTTTTGTGGACTGTACACCTATACCAGTCCTTAGGAGGACTTTTGTTTTAGTAGAGCCTGTCCCTGCTAGTACACACACAGCAACCTTCCTACACTGACTAAAGACAGCTGCAGAACCGCACTATACTATTCTTCCTAGAGTATTTTATGCGTGTAGTACACCCCTATTTACTGCACACAAAATAGTACACCTATACCAGTCCGTAAAAGGACTTTTGTGGACTGTACACCTATACCAGTCCTTAGGAGGACTTTTGTTTTAGTAGAGCCTGTCCCTGCTAGTACACACACAGCAACCTTCCTACACTGACTAAAGACTGCTGCAGAACCGCACTATACTATTCTTCCTAGAGTATTTTATGCGTGTAGTACACCCCTATTTACTGCACACAAAATAGTACACCTATACCAGTCCTTAAAAGGACTTTTGTGGACTGTACACCTATACCAGTCCTTAGGAGGACTTTTGTTTTAATAGAGTCTGTCCCTACTAGTACACACACAGCAACCTTCCTACACTGACTAAAGACAGCTGCAGAACCGCACTATACTATTCTTCCTAGAGTATTTTATGCGTGTAGTACACCCCTATTTACTGCACACAAAATAGTACACCTATACCAGTCCTTAAAAGGACTTTTGTGGACCTAATAGCTAGGATTACAGTCTGTCCCTGCTCCACACAGCAACCTGTCCCTACGCTGACAAATAACAGAATGTAAAATGGCAGCCAGATCAGGTCTATTTATAAGGTAGTGGGTATGTCCATATGCTGAAATGTCTCATTGGCTGTCCTGTACCACATGATGGATGTGTCATAGGTCAAAGTTCCACAATGTAAAAGAATATGGTGGCCACGAACCGGCCGCGAATAGCGCCATATGTCCGCCGGTTTCGCGAACCGCGAATGCGCAAAATTCGCCGCGAACCGCAAGCCCATCTCTAGTGATGACATTAACATCTTTCAATTAACCTGTTGATTTCAGAATCAACAACCAGTAAATAGTTCTTTTACTTATATCCTGGGAGATATTGTGGATAAATATTACAATCCCATTTTAGGTAGTCCAAGGTATATTTCCTCAGTCACCCTATGCCCAAAGTGACTACCGTTACATGGGCTATATGCCATCATGGGGGATCAATGGATGTGTTTTGGGGGTGCAACCCCTTTCCTCTCACCTTCTTCAGTTGCGAGGAAGGGGTTGCACCCACAAAACACATACATTGATATCCCCTGATGGCAGATAGCACATGTTGACACACTGTGTGCATCTTCAAAATGTGGCTTTTATATTTCAAAAATTTTAAACAACATTATAAAAAAAATAACAAAACATGGATTTTGGCCAAATTTAGATCCTCCCAAGTACATCGATCATGTTCTTGAGTTTGAGCTCCACCTGGTTGCTTTTGTCCTTGATATTGTGCAAGTCTCGACAGCAGACCATTATGTCCTGTATCATTATCTGTGCACTATGACTTGTGAAAGGGGTAAGTTCTTGGTCCACAAGCAGAACATCACCTAAAATTTTAAAACACACCATGCATTATAAATATGCAGGCCTACATCTATTACCTGAATCTGTGGTGTATGACACCAGGGCTGCTGCTAGAAATCACGGGGCCCCGTACAGGCTACCTGGCCGGGCCCCCTACCAATATATCAAAACAAGATTTTCACAAAAAATACACAAAAATCATTATTAGCGGACACAAACATAATACAGAGCCGGTGTAAATGAATCCTTTTTTATCGTTTTTTTATTTATTTAATTTTTATTTATTTTTTTAAATGTTTACAATTAATTTTTTAACAGGACAGGGAGGCCAACAGTGCCACGGGAGGGGGGGGGGGTGCAGCACAGTGACAGGGGGGGTAAAATGGGGGGATCAGAAGTAGGCAGAACAAGGAGGGGGATTGGTGCGGGGGAAGCGATTACAGGAACGATGCCCTGTGTCTGTATCTCTCCCTGCAGCAGCTAAAAACCAGCGGGAGTGAAAGAAACCGACTTTCAGCAGCTGCAGGGAGCCCGGGCCCCCTACAGGAGGACTGGTGGTCCCCCCTATCAGCGGCCCTGTATGACACTGACCTGTTGTGGTGCCAGTTTCCACCACGTCCTCCACCTCTCCTTCCTCCACTTCTCCTTCCTCCACATCCCGCGGTTGGGGGTCTCTTGGAGGTGTGGGGTTCCTGGGCTCCAGTCTAGAAGTTCTTTTAAGCGATAGGAGAATGAAACAAAAGGTCTATTTTAGGAAATATATATGTGAGGCCAGAATGAGGAATATGAAACATTCTTTGGAAGTGTGGTACAATTGTCTGTTTTGGCAGAGTTCCAAGGTGAACACATGATTGTAGTCCTTACCAAAGCTGGAACATTTATCTATTTTGGTCAAGTTTCACACATGGAAACACCCCAAGTATCCACTGTATCACCTGTGTGGGACACCCTAAAAAGGTTGTTATAATGGCCCACACTAGTGCTCCTGAGTCCAGATGTGTAACCAGCTGCTGAGCATCCTCTCCTTACATTACACTGAATCCAGTTATATTATTTAAATGTAGTTACCAACACATCTAGACAACAATGTTAAAAAAATCTTCTCCAAAAAATAGGCATGTGCACAGTTAGTTAACCCTGTCTGTATCTGCCATAAACATTGTATTATTAGTGAGCGAATGAACGATGTTTACTACGACCGATTACTGTGCCCACGAACATGAAAGTTGCCACCTTTAACTGTACAACATTTAAGAAAAGCACATGCAGCAACATGCAAGTAATAATAATCATAGTAACACAGGAAAATTACTTACTTTTTCCAATAACTTTCTTTATACTCCTGTACTGCTCCGGCTCCCTCAGCTTGAGGTCAGAGCACCGTTTTCTGAGCTGCTCTTTTGATCTGCGCACCCCAAATTTATGGTGAAGAGTTTTCACCACTTTTCCCATATTTTTGGCCTTGCGAAGATTTGGTGTTTTGTACGGCCCATGCTTTGCATCATAATCCTCCCTCCTCAAAATGGACACCATCTCCACTATCTCATCGAAAGCCATGTTTGAGGCCTTATATCTCCTGGATCGGGGCGTTGTTTCCTCCGGACTTTCCTCCTTGTTTGAGTTAATATCAGCCACCTGCTGTCTCTCCGCCATTTCGTCTACCACTGCAACGAGTGAGAAGGGGTGGGGAAAGTACTAGAACGAACGTCAGGGGCGGGCAAAGCGTGAAGAGTTTCACGCATGCGCAGTGTATATAAAGCAAAGACGCATGTGTCGTAACTACGTTCAGTGTGCGGAAGAAGGAGTAAGCAACGACCGTTAGACCAAAGGTAACATTTTTACTTGACTCATCAGTGGATGAGATTGTGGCCTATATATGGTGATAAAGATTAGTAGAGTCTTGACTGACATTAGTATTTTTGTCTTGTGTTTTGACTTGCAGAAATAATGAATATTTTCAAAGAGACAGATTTCATGAGGGAGTTTCTGGACAGGTGGAGGGAGCTGCCTGCTCTGTGGGAAACAAAAAATCCACTAAATAAAAAAAAAGGCGCAAGGAAGGCAGCACTGGAGACCCTGCTTGCATTTGTGCAGACACGGGTCCCCAGAGCAACCATCCGTGATGTGAACACCAAAATTGGGACCATTAGGGGCACATATAGGAAGGAGCATGGTAGGGTCCTGGAATCAAAGAGGTCAGGAGCAGCAGCAGACAAAGTGTATGTCCCCAGCCTGTGGTACTACACCAAATTGAGCTTTCTGGATGACCATCTGGAAGTGAGGCCATCACTTTCTACCCTTCCCTCCAGACGTCGCTCCAGCCTTCCCTCCAGCCAACCCTCCACCCTTCCCTCTACCCCAGCTGAGCCTTCTTCGGAGGAACAACCTAAGTTCCTGGATGAACCGGATTTGGACATATGGAGCCCGGTATAGTATTTTGCTAAAGATTTCTTGTACTAAAAGTAATGATGTAAAATAGATGTTACTATTGCTAACAAATTAATGTTTGAACAAAAAGTGTTTTACATATCAATAGGTAGTAGTGGCCAAAAATGATGGGGACAAGAATGAAAAATGCTGGGGTCAGAATGATTGTCTTTTCTATTTATTAGCATTCAATTTTCAACAGTCATGAGCTGAAATATGTGTGTGATTGATGAAGCAAAAAATATAACTATGTCCCTTTTTTATACACAGGCAGAGCTCAGCCAGGATGAGGGTGGAGAAATTGTCAGCCAGGAGGAGGCAGGGGTGAGTGTCAGCCATTAGGAGGCAGGGGTGAGAGTCAGCCATGAGGTGGCAGGGCCCAGTGGCAGCCATGAGGTGGCCAGGCCCAGCACAAGATCCCAGATGCCTCCCCTCCGCATTCAAACCAGAAGGCCAAGAGGAGGAGGAAACACTTGCCCTCATTAGGGAGGCTACTGCGGCCCTCAGAGAGCCCCCCACCACTGAAGAGGGCTATGGCACCCTAATGGCAGACAAATTGTCTAAAATGGAGATGGGCCAACGTCTCCTGAGTGAAACCCTCATTTGTAAGGTAATAAACAGGGGGTTGATGGGCCAGCTTACACAATCCATGGACCTTGCGGGGGTCGGCCATCCTCCTCCTCCTCCTCCTCCTGCCACAAGCTCACCTCCAGAGACACAGCCTCCGAAGAAGCGTGTAAGGAAGGCTGCAGAGAAGACTGCAGAGAAGGCTGCAGAGAAGGCTGGAGGGAAGGTTACAATGAAGACAAGGAAGTGATGGCCTTGCTTCTGGATGGTATGACAAAAGGCACAGACTGTTCTAGTACCACATACTGGGGACATATATCTCACCTGCTGCTGTTCCTGACCTTTGGGAGTCCAGGACCTATATGTGCTTCTCCAAATCTCAGTTTTGGATTCATATTATTTGATGTGTGCCCTGGGGTCCAAAGGATGCACAAATTGCAGCAGGTTCTCCAGCATTGCCTTCACCTTTAATTTGTTATTATGAGCCAGAATAAATGGATTTTTTGTTTACAGTAAATACTTGACCATGTGTTTTATTCAAAAAGGAGAGTTTGCTAGTGAGTAGGCAGGGACATTTCAAAAATACAATGTCAAATTAACAAGGGACACCAACCAACCTACTTGAGGGTAAATAATACTAAATAATAATGTTGTTGTGGTAACTTGACACACTAAAATTAAAAAAAATAAAATAAATATGGAGATCAGTCTAAAATATTTAAAAAATAATAACCAAAAATGAAGAACTTCATTAACATTTTTACAACAAAATAAATAAAAAAATATATATTATTTATTATGGAGATCTGGCTTTCAAAAAAAAAAGATTATTCATGAGATCCCGAGAAATAATAAAGAAACAAGTTTGTCATAACTCTCTGTGTGAATATCAGCAGCAAATACAAGTTCATTATTGTAGCATTATAAAGAAGAAAAGAATGCGATGCATTAAACGAGGCAATAATTTACAGCGTGACGAAAGTGCTATCTCCATTACGAACGCTAGTTTTACGAGAACGAGCGCTCCCGTCTCATACTTGATTCTGAGCATGCGCGTTTTTTTCCCCCTCGGAAAAGCATACACACGAGCGGTTTTCGCAACGAGAAAGAGACTGACGGGAAACACGACAGCAAAAAATAGAGCAGGTTCTAATTTTTTTGCGGGCAGTTTTCTTGTCGGGAAAACTGCTATGGAGCATACACACGACTGGTTTTCCCGACCAATCTAAAAAATGGCAGTTTTCTCGTCAGGAAAACCGGTCGTGTGTACGATGCATTATCCTCCATTAAGCAGAAAGCAAGCCAGCAAGATATACAATATATTTAGAGAAGGGAGAGCATGTAATTGCAGTAATTGGAATATGGTACATTTGTGCACCTAGAGTGCCTTCCACAGCAAAACTCTCACCATCTCCAAATGTAACCAGCAGGACATGGCATAAAACAGGATATGCAGAGGGAGGGAAGACAAGCAGCATGGCAGTGCAGCAAGTTAGCAAGGAATGTCCTCCACAGTCTCTCTCTCTCAACCTCCAGCCACCATCAGACACTTACATTGTTCTTAGCCAATAGCCATGTGTGGAAGTGGTGCAGCTGACCCTTGTATGGTCAATCCTTCCCGCTGCTCTATATGGAGAAGCCGATCCATGGAACATGTGGCCACACCACTCCATCAATGCACTTCCGTGTACCTGGCCAAGATGGGAGGAGTCAGGGCATGACCAAGTGACAACAGACACACGTCTGCATAACATCAACATGTTTCACCAGAAACCCAGCTTTGTCAGGATATCATCATGATTTAACTGCAGGGACATTTTGCATTTCATTGACTGTTCTCCGACCTACCGCTGAACTGTGCCCAGCAATGTGCTACAGCTGGCTTACATCTATGGTTATGCCAATCCATTACTCCTAAACTGCTCTATACGTTTCCTAGATTGGTTGGAATAACTTTGCTGGAGATTGGATGTGCAATTTATACCCGGCTGTCCCAATGTTGCGTTAAAGCCTAAGTGATTAAGGGCAGTACCATTGTTGCCAATGGTGGTATGAGAAATGTGGCTTTACATTTTATGGCATTTAATTGGTGGTATACCATGGTCCTGTAATATAACTTAATGGACAATTGTTTGAGAGGATTCGCAATACTGTCCCTAATGCTGATTTCATAAGGGGATGGCATTCATTATAACGCTTGGGGTGTATGAATGTACATATGACATCTAGATGTATCCTTTTGTACTAAGACAACGTTGTATTTTTTATGGTGGTGGAAAGTGGTTATAATTCTTATTTATTTGTGTACTAGGAATGAGCTTCTTGCCTGTTCGCCCGTTCGCCGAACAGCGAACAATTTGGGGTGTTCACAGCAAATTCGAAAAGCCGTGGAACACCCTGTAAAAGTCTATGGGAGAAATCTAAAGTGCTAATTTTAAAGGCTTATATGCAAGTTATTGTCATAAAAAGTGTTTGGGGACCCGGGTCCTGCCCCAGGGGACATGTATCAATGCAAAAAAAAAACGGCCATTTTTTTGGGGAGCAGTGATTTTAATAATGCTTAAAGTGAAACAATAAAAGTAAAATTTTCCTTTAAATTTCGTACCTGGGGGGTGTGTAAAGTATGCCTGTAAAGTAGCGCTTGTTTCCCGTGCTTAGAACTGTCCCTGCACAAAATGTCATTTCTGAAGGAAAAAAAGTAATTTAAAACTACTAGCGGCTGTAATGAATTGTCGGTCCCGGCAATACAGAGAAAAGTCATTGAAAGTCATTGATAAAAAAAAAATGCGTGGGGGTCCCCCCAAATTCAATTACCAGACCCTTCAGGTCTGGTATGGATATTAAGGGGAACCCTGCGCCAAATTTTAAAAACAATGGCTTGGGGTTCCCCCCAAATATCCAAATATCCATACCAGACCCTTCAGGTCTGGTATGGATTTTAAGGGGAACTCCGCGACAATTTTTCTTTTTTAAATGGCGTGGGGTTCCCCCCAAAAATCCATACCAGACCCTTATCCGAGCACGCAACCTGACAGGCCGCAGGAAAAGAGGGGGACGAGAGAGTGCCCCCCCTCCTGAACCGTACCAGACCACATGCCTTCAACATGGGGCTCATCCCCACAACCCTTGCCTGGTGGTTGTGGGGGTCTGCGGGCGGGGGGCTTATCGGAATCTGGAAGATCTGTAAATCCACTCTCGATCTCCGCTCCAGCGATGGATGATATCCAGGCTCCAGCGATGATGTCCAGTGAGGAACAGCACACGATCCTGTCTCCACCAGAGACACCCCGGGAATGACGCCACAGAAGCCTAACAGGTCTTATGTAGCCGAAGATGGGGCCACCCGCCCCACTCTGACGCAAGGGGAAACCTGGGCTTTCCCAGTGTTGTGATGGGTGACCCCGCCCCCTCTGATGCAACGCAGGTTTCCCGTTGCATCAGAGGATGCATCAGACCCCCACGCATTTTTTTTTTTTAATTTTGGTTCCCTGCGCAAAATGACTTTTTTGAAGGAAAAAAAGTAATTTAAAACTATACTCGTGGCTATTAATGAATTCTCGGTCCCGGCAATACAGATAAAAGTAATTGAAAAAAATGGCAGGGGTTCCCCTTAATATTCATACCAGACCCAAAGGGCCTGGTAATGGACTGGGAAAGGAACCCCGGACATTTTTTTCAATGACTTTGATCTGTATTGCCGGGACAGACAATTCATTAATAGCCACGAGTACAAGGGGTCCCCGACTTGCGAACGAGTTAGGGACTTTCCTCCTGTTTGTAAGGTGGAAATGTTCGTAACTCGGGCTGCGTATGCGCAGACCGGTAATTACGGACATTTACGATGTTTTCCGAATGGCCACGCATGCGCAGACCGGCAATTACGGACATTTACGATGTCTTCCGATGTCCGTCGAATGGCCGCGCATGCGCAGAACGGCAATTACGGACATTTACGAGACTCCGCTTGCCACGCATGCGCAGAATGGCAGATGGTCCCGCAGCGTCCCGTTCGCAAGTAGGAGTTGTTCGTAAGTCAGGCGTTCGTAAGTCGGGGACCCCCTGTATAGTTTTAAATTACTTTTTTTCCTTTAGAAATTAAATTTTGTGCAGGGACAGTTCTAAACACGGGAAACACGCGCTACTTTACAGGCATACTATAGACACCCCCCAGGTACGACATTTAAAGGAATATTTCACTTTTATTATTTCACTTTAAGCATTATTAAAATCACTGCTCCTGAAAAAAACGGCAGGGGCAGGACCCAGGTCCCCAAACACTTTTTATGACAATAACTTGCATATTAACCTTTAAAATGAGCACTTTTGACTTTTCATGTTCGTGTCCTTTAGACTTTAACAGTGTTTGCGTATTCAAACAAATTTTTTGCCTGTTCGCATGCTCTGGTGCGAACCGAACCGGGGGTGTTCGGCTCATCCCTATTGTGTACTAATAAAGATTTTTTTTCATATTATTTGGACTTTGGATAGTAATTCATTCTGGTCTACTCAAGCCCCGGAGGCTCAGTTGCATGGTCTTTTTCTGTCAGATTGTCTCTTTGTCTGCCAATTTTTGTGTATGCTGTAATTCTAGTACCAGACCTCCTGTGTAAATCTAAAGTGGTAAATTGTAAAGGCTTTTAAAACATTGCTTAGGGATAGTAAAATTGTGGCCATTGTACGGGCATGCACAATTTTATAGCGTTACATGTTTGGTATCTATTTACTTGGCGTAGCATCATATTTTATCCTACCAAATAATTAGGTATTATATTGTGTTTTTGTGCATTCAAATTCAAAGAAGTGTATTGTTGTAAAAATAAAAAATTGCATTTGAAAAACCGTTGCCCAAATACCGTGTGATACAAAAAATTACAACCCCCACAATTTTATTCTCCAGGGCCTCCGTTTAAAAAAAATATATAATGTTTGGGTCTTCTAAGTAATTTTCTAGCAAAAAAACATTTTATTATATTAAACAAAAAGTGTCAGAAAAGGCCTGGTCTTAAAGTGGTTAAGGATAAGCTTTTAACAAAGAAAGAAAATTAAGTTGATCCAAAAGAGTTTTAAATCTACAATTAGTCTACAGTCAGACACAGATCAGCCCCCTGCTGTTTTTCATCTTGTGAGCTGACAGAAAGTTTGCTGTGGGGAAGTCATAATGAGGAAATGCTTCCTCCTCACACCATCACTGTCAAGCTCAATACTTTGGTAAGTATAATATTTCAAGGAAAAGAGCATTGGGCCCCATTTACAATGGGCAATTCGTTTTGTGCCCTGTACAGGACCATCTTTTACTGGTGTGGGAATGCACAGGTGTTGTGTGTATCCTTATTCCGGCAGCCCCATATATGCCTATTAGGACACGCGGCTGCATAGACACAGGTGCTGTGTCCCAATGTGACATCCATGCGAGTGTATGTCCCCAAACTTACCCTGGGTGTGTCCTTGCACCAGCACGGATTTCACATTGGGACACAACGGCCAGGCACTCAACTAATCACCCCATGTGAACGGGGCCTAAAATATCTCATCCTTCTCTAGCAAAAACTTTACTTTCTAGAGGAGACTTTAACTCTTGTCCTAAATACCCATAAAGTAGTTCAGGACCAGTATTGGTCCACACAGGCTGGATTTATAATGTTACATTGTGATATTAAGCATGTTACCAGAATGCAAAGCAAAGCATGTTTTGCATGTTGCTGTATTGCAGTGCCATTCATTCATTCATATGTACCTGTATTCCAATGAACCAGAACATGCAGCATTGCAGTGCAGTATTGCATGGTGTGTTATGTTGCTAGAAATGAATAGTCTCCAGTTCTTTGGTCAGTCCCACGAGCATAAAAGTCAACTCAGCCTGAAGCAATGTACTAATTAAGAAAGACCTGTGGAAAGTCCTGAGAAAATTCAAGATTATGTTTTATCCTCAACATAATTAGAATGTATTTATATTTTACTGTTATGGTATAGCAATGTTTTCAACAAGCCCTCAAGGACCACTAGCAGGTCATGGGTAATCTGTTCACAGAATCACAAATAAAATGATTTGTGCATTTCTCTTAAAATGCAACTAATTACCAGAGATGTGTGCCTGCCTGAAGGTCTAAAAAAATATAACCTATTAGTCACCCTGGAGAGTTTGGCAATGCTGTGTAATAATACAGTCTAAAGACATTTTAAGTAGGGCTGCGTAAAATAACGATTAATCCCTCAATTAATCGTTAATTTTTTTGATCGATCAAAATAATTTTTATCGGTACTCACCTCTCCGCTGGTTTCCGGGTCTCAACTGCCTCGCCCATAGGAAAGGCCGCGGCTTCCACCTAGCTCCGGAGTGGTGGCCATCTTGGTCCACCCAGCGGCGGGTAGGTGAGCTCCTAGAGCGGCGCGCTGACGTCATCACCCCTCAACTGCTCGTGGATCCAGATGGAGGGGGTCTGCCGGCTTCTATTCTGGTATGTCTGCTGGGGGAGATGTCCTATTACAGTGGGGGAGATGTCTATTACAGTGCGGGAGATTGCGGATATTACAGTGGGGAGATTGTGGATATTACAGTGGGGGAGATTGCTGATATAACAGTGGGGAGATTGCGGATATTACAGTGGGGATATTGTGTGGATATATTACAGTGAGGGAAATTGTGGATATATTACAGTGGGGGAGATGTCTATTACAGTGGGGGAGATTGTGGATATATTACAGTGGGGGAGATGTCTATTACAGTGGGGGAGATTGCGGATATTACAGTGGGGAGATTGCGAATATATTACAGTGGGGGAGATGACGTGGATATATTACAGTGGGGGAGATTGTGGATATATTACAGTGGGGGAGATGATGTAGAAATATTACAGTGGGGGAGATTGTGGATATATTACAGTGGGGGAGATTGTGGATATATTACAGTGGGGGAGATGACGTGGATATATTACAGTGGGGGAGATTGTGGATATATTACAGTGGGGGAGATTGTGGATATATTACAGTGGGGGAGATTGTGAATATATTACAGTGGGGGAGATGACGTGTATATATTACAGTGGGGGAGATTGTGGATATATTACAGTGGGGGAGATGACATGGATATATTACAGTGGGGGAGATGACGTGTATATATTACAGTGGGGGAGATTGTGGATATATTACAGTGGGGGAGATTGTGGATATATTACAGTGGGGGAGATGACGTGGATATATTACAGTGGGGGAGATTGTGGATATATTACAGTGGGGGAGATGATGTAGAAATATTACAGTGGGGGAGATTGTGGATATATTACAGTGGGGGAGATTGTGGATATATTACAGTGGGGGAGATTGTGGATATATTACAGTGGGGGAGATTGTGGATATATTACAATGGGGGAGATTGTGAATATATTACAGTGGGGGAGATTGTGAATATATTACAGTGGGGGAGATGACGTGGATATATTACAGTGGGGGAGATTGTGGATATATTACAGTGTGGGAGATGACATGGATATATTACAGTGGGGGAGATGACGTGTATATATTACAGTGGGGGAGATTGTGGATATATTACAGTGGGGGAGATTGTGGATATATTACAGTGGGGGAGATGACGTGGATATATTACAGTGGGGGAGATTGTGGATATATTACATTGGGGGAGATTGTGAATATATTACAGTGGGGGAGATGATGTGGATATATTACAGTGGGGGAGATTGTGGATATATTACAGTGGGGGAGATGACGTGGATATATTACAGTGGGGGAGATGACATGGATATATTACAGTGGGGGAGATGACGTGTATATATTACAGTGGGGGAGATTGTGGATATATTACAGTGGGGGAGATGACGTGGATATATTACAGTGGGGGAGATTGTGGATATATTACAGTGGGGGAGATTGTGAATATATTACAGTGGGGGAGATGATGTGGATATATTACAGTGGGGGAGATGATGTGGATATATTACAGTGGGGGAGATGACGTGGATATATTGCAGTGGGGGAGATTGTGGATATATTACAGTGGGGGAGATTGTGGATATATTACAGTGGGGGAGATTGTGGATATATTACAGTGGGGGAGATGACGTGGATATATTACAGTGGGGGAGATTGTGGATATATTAGAGTGGGGGAGATTGTGAATATATTACAGTGGGGGAGATGACATGGATATATTACAGTGGGGGAGATTGTGGATATTACAGTCTTCTTTTATAATTACCGTAATCAAAATTAGTTGATTAATCGATTAAAAAAAAAACGATTAATCGAACATGAAAATTTTAATCAGTAACAGCCCTAATTTTAAGAAAAAGTAAGTCAATATACTATGCTATTCTGCCACTTTTATCTGGTGCACAGAGATAGGTATAATTATTATCATACTTCCCCTCCCATGTTGACACACCATATTGCTTAGACATTTTAAGTTTAAGGAAATCACTAGGTCACATGATTGTAGACATTTTGGGTTACTGTTGATGCCCAGGTTTGCGTGTGTTACTTGTTCCTGTGTTAAAGCAGAACTTTGAACAAAACACAAATTGTTTTATGTTATCTGGACAGTAAGCATGATTAACACATGTCCAGTCTCTATGCTAAAATGCATTTAATTGTTAAAAAGAAAATATCCAATGATATTGCCAGTGGAACTGTTGCAGATACACTGAAAAGGTGACAATGCTTCCCTGTGTTATGTACCATCTAGGTCTACATTGGGACTTGATGATACAAGATTTGGTGTGGATAAGTGCAATGTCAATGTAGTTGACAAGCTGTCAGCATGTCAGTCAGTAGCTGGCCATGCCTAGATCCATCCACTGATTTTTTTTTTTTTTAATGGCAGCAAGTCAATGTCGACCTTCCCAGTGCTTAGTGGGAAATGTAATTTATGTAGGGCTCTGCACAACATAGGGATCTGACACACAAACCCTACTGAGACCAGCTCACCTTTCCCTTTCCGGCATCTTGCAGCAGGTGCATGTGATATAAGCATCTTATAACCAAGCAAACTAAAGAAAGCTGGCAACCGCCCCAATTTATAACCAGCTTATAGAGCCATGTGCACATGGAAGGGCTTTTTACAGGGTAAACAAAACACATGTATTTCCCAGCAGACTTACCAGCAAGCCAGCAAAAATACATAAATACATTACATTGTTTAACAATTTGCATTAGAATGAAAAGTTTTATTTGAACAACATTTGCAAAAATATTAGGAAGTTGCACTGCTTCATCATGGCCCCTTTGTATAGCCCAGTCCCAACTTTAGTCTATGAGAGTCTCCATGTTGGAGCATAAATAGCAATGGATAAATGAAGGACAGATATGCCTGGAGGGAGCCCATTCCTCTTAAAAAGGCACAGGTACAAATCAGAAGCCCAGGAGAACACAATAGCAGCTAAAGTCATATGATGCATCTCAGTGTCTTATCTAGTAAGCTAAACAAATATGGTACCTGCCCAATTTATAATTAGCTTTTAGAGCGAGTACACATGGAAATGCTTACATTGTCTAACAATTTAGATTAAAAACAAAATTTGCAAATAACCAGGTAAATGCAAATGATTATTTTTGGGGAACAGAACTGACTTTATTTGTGATCAATGAGATGTGCAAACATGTTTCAGGGGCTACAGGAATCCACCTTCATTAAGGAAAAAATAAAAGATGATTCTTGTCTGCTCTGGGCACAGGGATCAGTAAAATAAATGTTTCTGTAGACTGTGTATGTCATCTGTTCCAGCTTGAGTTTGGCTGCCACTTTCTCTACTATAATTGAAGAAAAACCTGGAGTCCAATCATGATCTTTCATAATACCTTATTAATAGAAATTCAAGCAGTCTAGAGCATCCATAAAATCCATATAATCAGCTTTGGAGGTTCTCAGGAACTTGGGCTGTTTGAGACCAACATCCCTGGAGTGTACTTGGATATAGAAGTAGTAGAGTCACTTTTTGTGATACATTCCTCACTATACAAGTTTTCATAATTTCTCCACTATGCAAGTTTTTCTCGTTGAATAATGTTTTTTGAAATTTTAGAAAATGATTTACAGTACACAGAATATCTGTCATAACAGTACAGTCAATAACGTAGGGATTGCATAGAAAAGAATTGGTAACACAGACAGTTATGTGATCAAAGATGATATAACAACACAACCGTTGCAATTGTGCAAATGGTCACAATATGAACTCAAAATCCTGAAGTAGAAATTGGGAGACCCATCGGTCTCAAATTGTACGGAACTTTGCCATTAAGTTTGCAAGTCTTGCCGCCGGTTTCTCATTAAAAAATGTGCACTGTAACATAGTTTTTACTGTTTCTAAAGAGATAAAGCTTTAAAGAAGAATTGTAATAGCCTGTGCTACCTAAAGACCTAAAGATCAAATATGATGGATGGCTGCACTGCGTTCCCACAATGTAAACTTAAAATAAACAGATAACTAATAAATATTTATTTAAATTGTGATGGGAGTCACTGAAGGATTGGCACATGCTGTGGAGAATATTTGATTCACTTTTTGAACTGCATCACAACTTGGATTAAGTTTGAAGGACACTTGAAATTTTGCAATTTATTTATTGTATATTCACTGTACTCAATATCTGTATATTTTCTTCACTGCTATTTATATGTGCTATAAAATTGAAAGTGCCATACAGATTATTACACCTATTGGGATATGTAGAGGAGTTTGATTATATATGTTCATGATTGATGCACTTTTATTATGGTGATTGTTTTTTTTAATGATTTGATGTACTTATTATTATTTTATATACTTATAAGTGATAGGCGCAGCAACAGTTATTCATTTATTTTATGTTGCTAAAGAGAGGGAGTCAGTTAGCCAAGCCTTAGCAATGCTATATCTGGCACGGCAACATCAATTTAAATTGACATTTAGTTAGTCCATCTGGTTTGAGGTTAACTCGTGCCTCATTGGGCATTGGAGGCATGGCAAAGCCAACAATATGGCCAACATGTTGTAAACTTGAGTCAAGAGTTGTTGGACTATCAGATCAGGCACATCTATCAAATATGTTTGAAGTACCCAGATCTGAACTCCATCAGATACATATATCCAGTCCATGTGTTATATATATATTGTGCAATAATGAATGGGACCAAGTACAGCAACTTTTAATTTGTTTATGTAACGGTGTGAAGGGAACAGTTCTTAGTGGTGTCCAAATCTGAAGCCATTACTCTGGTTCTATCTCAGTATTAAAGCCTTCTGCCCATTTAGCCATGTAATCATGTGTAAGAGGTGTGGCGTCTTCAATAAGTAAGTTATACAACTTTGAGATGAAGCCCTATTAGTGTGGATCATCACAACATTTATGTTCCAAAGGTGTAAGGGTTGTTCTATCGTAGGCAGAATGGATCAGAGACGCAACAAAATATTTAATTTGGAGATAACAGAATTGTTCTGTTCCAGGTAGTTATATTTGTTTTGCAATGACTGAAATGTTTTAAGCCAATCCCTTGCCATTAATTTATGAAGGCAAGTGAGGTTTGTTATGAAATGAATGGGGTTCTGTAGCACTTTACAAAATGTTGTACCTTTCTCAACTATACAAATGTGCAAATTTAGACTTTTGATGTACTGTCAGCCTTCAGCAAAAGAATGGTCTTCAAACCACAGTTCCATCCGGTGCCACCTGGTCCCATTATCCTGGTTGGTTACTGAAATCCATATATTTCAAATTCCCTTCAAAGCCTGCTGTATAAAGGCTAGAACACAGTATAAGAACACTTCATCAGTGCTTGTCTGATCTCCTTTATTTTATCAAGTTATAAACTAAGTACACTTAGTTATTTTCTAGAATATATGCACTAGTAATCTTTTGTTTAGAATGTTTTGTCAGCAATGCTGTTATTACCTGAGTGAATATAAAACACATGAGAGATTAGTATCATATAGCATACAGAGATAGGCAGTGATCACAGGATAACTGTCAGCCTGTTTCTAACTCAAGCTTATCCTTGAAAACTAAGTGTTTGTTACTGAGCTACATCAAATTCAACAGGTTCTAGACTCCTAGCTAACAGTCCCAAAACATTTGTTGGCTCAAACTGCTTCTTGATTTATGTGGAAAATGACCTTCAGTAGCACTCCAAGTCTGGCTCTGTGCCTCTTACCCACTGGTCAGCCAGGTCTACTAACCTGCAATGAAGTCTCATCGAAAGAGGTGCCACTATCTTGGCGCAACAAAACCCTATTCAGTGTTAGAAAGTAATTGAAACTCAATTGGATGAGGGGAAGTCTGATTAAACCAGTTCTGGTGGTGACAACTGTCTAAGAGGAAATAATCTTGCTTTTGGGAGATCTCCTCTTACTTCCTGCTGTGTCTCTGGGACAGAAAGTGAGGGGTAATATTCTCAATGAGATACAGACAGAAAAAAAAACTACAAGTTCTCCTGTTTGTCCCTACTTTATCCACAACTAAAAAAAAAGTTTTGGCCTTAGAAATACCATAGCACTTAGAAGCAATAACCAGACTTATTAAGCTTTTATGAGCTAATTTTCCAGTCTGCTAAAGTTCACCAAATAATAATAATCAAATTTTGTTACCTCTTTGGCATTAACAGTAACCATGTCATCAGTTAAAGTGATGACATACCAGGTGGCTTCTGAGACAAAGCTTAGACTTCCCCTTTTTAGAATTATATACCCGCCCAAAAGTAAAAGGAACAATTGACAAAAAGAGGAAATGTGCATGCAGCAAGAGATCATTCATCTTTAATGCAGTAGAAACAGATTAAAGAGTCATTTTTGTTTTAATGTATCCTATGTAGTTTAAAGTCCTTCTCCATAAAACATAGTAAGGAAAGATATAGAGAGTAAGGATGGCCATAGACAGTTCGAATTTTGTCAGGTTCAGCAGGAACCCGACCTAGATTCAAACCATGTGTGGGAAGGCTGAATGTACCAAGTTGATCGATCGATCAACTTGGGTACAACTAGTCTGCCAGATTCACTTCGGGATTATCGCTAGCAGAAAAAAAGAATAAGCTATTGCTCTGACTGGAACCCAACCATCAATAAACGGGGCACATGAGAGGGTCAGGAGAGTGGTAGAGAACACCAGGTAAAGTGGATGCAGCGCTTCGGTCTTGAGGTTCTCATGCACATATAAAAAACACAATAGGGTGCGATTTATTTAAAAAAATATATAAAAGACAAAAAAAACATAAACATCAGCAGCTTCCAGAAGTAGCCACATTCCCTCCACTTCCTGTCATCACCCAGCCGAGAGAGGTGCATTTGGAGCCGCAGCCATCTTGACACTTCTAAAAGCTGCAGATGCTTATGTTCCAGACTGAAGCCTGACAGCTGCATTTCCATCAAGGACTCGGCTTTAGCTAGCCACATGCCTGCGGAGCTCTGTAGCCTCACAGTGATCCTTTTGAGGTCTATATGGGTTTATGACAAGCCTTGATCCACTTTTATCTTGTGAGTGCATTATTATTGTCTTTTATACTTTTTTTTAAATAAATCGCTACAACTAGATGGAGGCACCCTCTTGTGTTTGTTTATTATTATAGCTAGCGGCTGCTATAGCCGCTAGCAATTACCAGTCTTCTCATGGTGGGGATGGAAACAGACAATTGCTCGGCAGGAGGGATTCCCCTGTCAGTACTGTCTGTGTTGATGGGGAAATCCATGGTTGCAGGATAGAAATTTGCACCATCTATGGCCTGCCTAAGAGAGAGCAAGAGATATAGAGGATTGGTAAAACTAGGTTCACATTAGCCCATACTCTGAAAAGCAATTTATGGTGAAATGCTTTTTGGAGTACAGCTATGCAGCCGCTGTCAGGCATTAAGGGGGTGACCCTGCCACCTCCTAAAAGCCTGTTTTTTTTGTGTTCTTGATTTTTTGTCACATGCTTATTTATAATGGGCCTAATGTGCCACAACCAAAGTACTTCAACTTTAATGGTAAAGTTTTACAGGTGATACTGCCTGTTAACGCCACATGCCCCAATAATTTCCTGTGGCCGTGACACAAAATATTGCAGCTTACCTGCCTATGTTTACCACACTCTAAACATGTGAAAGAGTCCAAAGAGAGAAAGAAAATCAGTAAGTAGGGATGAGCTTCGTGTTCGAGTCGAACCCATGTTCGACTCGAACATCGGCTGTTCGATTATTCGACGAAGATCGAACATTATGGGCCGTTCGCGCCAAATTCGAGTGGCGCGTCACGGCCCATAATTCACTGCGGCATCGCAGTGCATTGCTGGATGATGATTGGCCAAGCATGCACTATGACCCGCATGCTTTGGCCAATCACAGCGCAGAAAAAATGGAGAGCCGTAATTGACCAAAGCCAGGGTGGCTTTTGCCAATTATGGCTCAGGGGGTTTAGTACACGCCCCACACTATATAAGGCCGCCGGCTCGGCGGCCTTGTGTAGTGTGTTGGAGTTGTGAAACGAGAGTTTACGGAGACAGACAGTGTCATTTATATTGAGTTAGATAGAGCAGGCAGGTGAGTCAGTTAGCTGCAGTTACAGTGTGTAGAGGATATATATGCATCCTAGGTGTTGTATATATATTTATACACTGTATTTAGTTTAGCTAGATCCGTTCCTGGTTTTCTCTATACTGTGACAGGCAGGCAGGTGATTGTGCTAGCTGCAGACAGTCAGTGTTTCACTAAGGCCCCTTTCACACTGAGGCGTTTTTACTGTGTTTTTGCGGTAAAAACAGCGCTGTAAAAATGCCTGAAATAATCCTGCCCCATCATTCTCAATGTGAAAGCCCTGAGGGCTTTCACACTGAGGCGTTTTGCTGGCTGTGCATTGGAAAAAATCCTGCAAACAGCTTTTTTGGAGCATCTTTGGGGCGCATAAAATAGCGCTGTAAAAACGCCTATCCCCATTGAAATGAATGAGTACCGCTGTAAAAACGCGGTAAAAACGCAGTAAAAAACACCCAGAAGCTGTGGGAAGGTCACATGACCGCAGTAGAGTGGAGGATTGTGGGATACCAAATAATCCTTTTTACCGCAAAAACGCGGTAAAAACGCATATGCGTTAACGCTTTTTTTACCACAAACGCGGTAAAAACGCAGAATTGGAAGGCTCCGATAATGGAACCCAGCTGGAGGAAGGCAGTAACGTGAGTTCAGAGAGAGGGGTAGTAACGTGAGCCCAGAGAGAGGGGGTGCCCAACAAGGACAGTTAACTGGCAGTCATGTTTCCCCAGCTGCGGCATACTGCCAGATTGGCTCCAGTGATGAGGAGGGAGGGGATGATGAGGTCACTGACTCCACGTGGGTGCCTGATAGGAGAGAGGAGGAGGAGGCGGCACATCTCCAACGAGGCAGGATGCCCTCCAGGGGCCAGCTTAAGGGCAGCACACCGACCGCATCACACCACAGAGCTCCGCATGCGTTATTCCAAAAGTTCTTTGGTGTGGGCCTTTTTTCAGACGTGTGCAGCAGATCGCACCGTTGCCATTTGCAACATATGTCTAAAGCATATCTCGCGTGGCCAAAACATCAGCCGCTTGGGCACCACGTGCTTGACCAGACATATGTCACCCTGCCATGCAGTCCATTGGCAAGCGTACCTAAAAGACCCACACCAAAGAACAAAGCGGACCTCTCCTTGCTCCTCATCAGCTGGGATCTCCAACCCCACTATACCTTCAGTATGGGGGCTGTGCAATGTAAAGGGGCTCAGAGGTATGGGGGCTGTGTAATGTTAAGGGGCTCAGAGGTATGGGGGCTGTGTAATGTAAAGGGGTCCAGAGGAATGGGAGCTGTGTAATGTAAAGGGGTCCAGAGGTATGGGGGCTGTGTAATGTAAAGGGGTTCAGAGGTATGGGTGCTGTGTAGAGAAAACGTTCAGAAAACAGGAAAATATTTTTTGGGGGAGGGTAACACCATGTTTTACTTCACCGCAGGTGACACCAACCCTAGTGACACCACTGGCAGAAGCACATAGTAAGTGTGCTGACGCCAGTTTCATGTATTCCTGTCTGGCACCAGCCACCCGATGACAATCCTCAGGTCAGTCAGCACCGTTTTTGCAGAGGAGGGCCTGGCCGCCCTGGGGGAGTAGAGGGTGGAGGACTCTTCAGGGTCATGGGCCGCAGTGCATGGAGGGGCTACACATAACGTCACTTGACGCCGGCGCCAGCCCACCAATGTGCACCGCCTGGGGGGGTGTGCCAGCTATAGGATCCGCCCCGGGTGGCAAATGCTGTAGGTACGCCCCTGTCCCAAACCCCACTTTTTCTCATGGAAGGCAATGTGGAAGGCAATGTCTTGGCCTCGCTGGACAGGGCGGTCAGTGGTAAGGTGCATATTACCGCTGACTCATGGTCCAGCAGGCATGGACAGGGAAGTTACCTATCTTTCACGGTGCATTGGGTGACTCTGCTGGCAGCTGGGAAGGATGCAGGACAAGGTGCAGTAGTGTTGGAGGTTGTTCAACCACCACGCCTCCAAAATTTTACTACTGGTGATTTTGACACACCTCTTTCCTCCACCCCCTCCTCTTCTTCTTCCTCCGTGGCCTCTTCGTCTGCTGATTTGTCCTTGGAACCAGCGGTGCTCCGTAGGCAGAGGCGGCTCTCTAATTAGGCTAATTAGGCGGTCGCCTTAGGCCTCACCCCCTTAAAGAGGCCTCGCCTCGCGGCCGCCTAATTTGCCCATACCGCAACCTTGATGATTCGCCGGGACCGTCCTGCAATATGATCCAGAGTCCCGGCGAATCAGAGTCCAGCGGCAATGCCCGCGGCTTGTGCGGGGTGTCTCCATTCCCGCACGCCGCAAGCTTCCACTTTACTGTGTATTCAAGCCGGCCCGGCATCTCTCCCCAGCTGCGTGACACACACACAGTGCAGTGAGTGCACTGCAGAGCGGAGCGAACTGAAGCCGCCCCTCCTCCTCCTGTGCTGTAATGTTTTCCTGTCACTGTGCACAGGACAGAGGTCAGAGGAGGAGGGAAGGAGGCATACTACCTGTACGGAGAGCAAGCTGGTCTTGACAGTCTGATTAATCTAAAAGTGAGTCATACTCGAGGAGGGGGGCATGAAGAAGAGGGTGAGGGACAGGGACAAGCAAAGAGTTCACTTGGAGTGATTTGGGGGAGAGGATATCCATCCACCCCCCCTTCCGATCCAATCCCAGCTCCATCTATCCCCCCATCCCATCCCATCCCAGCTCCATCCACCCCCCATCCCATCGTCCTATCATTCTGGGTCCCCTATAAGATAGTGCCCGGATAAGTCTGCGCATGCTCGTAGTTGGAGCATGCGCAGTTAACATGGCGCTCGCTCCCGCCGCTATCAGATGAGGACCCATCTAGATAGAAGAGCGCTGGCCCCGCTCAACTCAATACAGCAAGGGGCAAGATGGTTATATAAAAGGGGCGGGTGTATTATTGAGGAACCATCTCGATAGGAGAGCGCTGGCCGCGCTCACTCCCTGCGCTCGCTCCCGCCGCTCGTTCTGCGTGTATAATCATATCTGCCCCTTGCTGTATTTGACTGAGCATGGCCAGAGCTCTCCTATTGAGATGGGTCCTCAATAAAACACCCGCCCCTTTTATATAACCATCCCACCCCTTGCTGTAATTGAGTTGAGCGCGGCCAGCGCTCTTCTATGTAGATGGATCCCCATCTGATACAACGAGCGGCGGGAGCGAGCGCGTGTTAACTGCGCATGCTCCAACTACAGCTGATGGAACAGCTGTTCAGTCTCGGAGATCTCCGTCATCTCCGATTGCGCATGCGCAGTCTTACATGGGCACTATCTGATGGGGGACCCAGGATGTTAGAACACCGGCTCCATCCACCCCACCCCAATACCATCCCAGCTCCATCCAATCCCCCATACCATCCCTCCCCCATCCCATCCCAGCTCCATCCACCCCCCATCCCATCCCGGCTCCATCCACCCCACCCCAATACCATCCCTGCTCCATATAATCCCCCATACCATCCCAGCTCCATCCACCCCCCCCCAGCTCCATCCACCCCCCATCCAATCCCGGCTCCATCCACCTAACCCCGATCCCATCCCAGCACCATCCATCCCCCTGATCCAATCCCAACTCCATCCATCCCCCCATACCATCCCAGCTCCATTCAGCCCCCACCAATCCCATCCTGGCTCCATCCATCCCCCCAATACAATCCCAGCTCCATCCACCCCACCCCAATACCATCCCAGCTCCATCCACCCCCCATTTAATCCCGGCTCCATGCACCCAAACTCAATCCCATTCTGGCTCTATCCATTCCCCCGATCCCATTCCAACTCTATTCCCCCTCCCCCTCAATCCCATACCTGCTCCATCCATTGTGGCAGATTAAGAGGGGAGAGCCACACCGATGCACTAGCCTGCTAAGTGCAGGGGGGTGACACCATGTTCTGCCACACCAGGTGACACCAACCCTAGTGATGCCACTGTGTGCTAGGGGGCACTTTAGGACTTGTGCTACAAGGAGGCTTGGATATGAAATCCACCCCCCCAGCACGTCTTCTCCCCTCCCAAAACCCCCCTAGCACATATCCCCCCCCAATCAAATATATGCTGTCTGCCACAAAAGGGGTGGCTCTAGGCACCCCACAAGAAATGTGGATAAATGGGGCACTGTGGCTGCAATTGATGGAACAGTGACTGCATTTGATGGGCACAGTGGCTGCATTTGATGGGCACAGTGGCTGCATTTGATGGGTACAGTGGCTGCATTTGATGGGCACAGTGGCTGCACTTGATGGGCACAGTGGCTGCATTGCATGGGCACAGTGGCTGCATTGGATGGGCACAGTGGCTGCATTTGATGGCGCAGTGGCTGCATTTGATGGGTACAGTGGCTGCATTGGATGGGCACAGTGGCTGCATTGGATGGGCACAGTGGCTGCATTGGATGGGCACAGTGGCTGCATTGGATGGGTACAGTGGCTGCATTTGATGGGCACAGTGGCTGCATTTGATGGGTACAGTGGCTGCATTTGATGGGCACAGTGGCTGCATTGGATGGGCACAGTGGCTGCATTTGATGGGTACAGTGGCTGCATTTGATGGGTACAGTGGCTGCATTTGATGGGCACAGTAGCTGCATTGGATGGGCACAGTGGCTGCATTTGATGGGTACAGTGGCTGCATTTGATGGGCACAGTGGCTGCATTTGATGGGTACAGTGGCTGCATTTGATGGGCACAGTGGCTGCACTTGATGGGCACAGTGGCTGCATTGGATGGGCACAGTGGCTGCATTGGATGGGCACAGTGGCTGCATTTGATGGCGCAGTGGCTGCATTTGATGGGTACAGTGGCTGCATTGGATGGGCACAGTGGCTGCATTGGATGGGCACAGTGGCTGCATTGGATGGGCACAGTGGCTGCATTTGATGGCACAGTGGCTGCATTTGATGGGCACAGTGGCTGCATTGAATGGGCACAGTGGCTGCATTTGATGGGTACAGTGGCTGCATTTGATGGGTACAGTGGCTGCATTTGATGGGCACAGTAGCTGCATTGGATGGGCACAGTGGCTGCATTTGATGGGCACAGTGGCTGCATTGGATGGGCACAGTGGCTGCATTGGATGGGTACAGTGGCTGCATTTGATGGGTACAGTCAGTAGTGTATTTAGGTTTTGTGCTGCCCTAGGCCTTACTAAGATCGTGCACCCCCTAATTTAAATATGACCCACCCCATCCTGTCAAGTCCACACCCCCTTCAGTTTAAGACCCGCTCTGAAATTTTTGAGCAGAGACACTAGTTCTGAGAGCCTGAGGCAATGGACTCCCTTAATTTGCATAGATTTCCTCTCACTTCCTGTTTGGGTATGGGGCAGGAAGTGAAGGGAAATCTCTGCAATGGGACAGGGGCTATAAAAAATAAACTGACAGGGGCTATAACCCTCCCTTACTCTATCCAAAATGAAAAAATAAAAGTGTTGCCTATAGTTCTACCTTAACCACTTCCTTACTGGGCACATAAACCCCCTTCCTGCCCAGGCGAAATTTCAGCTTTCGGCACTGTCACGCTTTGAATGACAATTGCGTGGTCGTGCGACGTGGCTCCCAAAAAAAGTTGACGTCCTTTTTTTCCCACAAATAGAGCTTTCTTTTGGTGGTGTTTGATCACCTCTACGGTTTTTATTTTTTGCGCTACAAACAAAGAAATAGCGACAATTTTGAAAAAAAACACAATATTTTTAGATTTTTGCTATAATAAATATCCCAATTTTTTAATTTTTTTAAATATTTTTTTCCTCAATTTAGGCCGATACGTATTCTTCTACATATTTTTCGTAAAAAAAATCGCAATCGACGTTTATTGATTGGTTTGCGCAAAAGTTATAGCGTTTACAAAATAGGGGATAGATTTATGGCATTTTTATAAAAAAAATATTTTTTATTAGTAATGGCGGCGATCAGTGATTTTTTTCGTGACTGCGACATTAT
Organism: Rana muscosa; assembly: GCA_029206835.1. Classification (NCBI taxonomy): domain Eukaryota; kingdom Metazoa; phylum Chordata; class Amphibia; order Anura; family Ranidae; genus Rana; species Rana muscosa. Next base: position 341,414,825 of record CM055116.1, on the reverse strand, counting down.
GGCGGACACATCGGACACTTTTGACACATTTTTGGGACCATTCACATTTATACAGCGAACAGTGCTATAAATATGCACTGATTACTGTATAAATGTGACTGGCAGGGAAGGGGTTAACACTAGGGGGCGAGGAAGGGGTTAAATGTATTCCCTATTGGTGATTCTTACTGTGGGGGGAGGGGACCGACTGGGGGAGGAGACCGATCTGTGTCCCTATGTACAAGGGACACACCATCGGTCTCCTCTCCCTGACAGGACATGGATCTGTGTGTTTACACACACAGATCCATGTCCTTGTCTGTGTAACCGCTGATCGCGGGTGCCTGGCGGACATCGCGGCCGCCAGGCACGCGTATCGGCATTACAGTGACGCGCCAGGCACGCGCACGCGCCTCCGGCGGCGCTCGCGCGCCCCCCAGTGGCCAAAGAAGCGGAGGCCGTAAAAAGACGGCCTCCCGGATTTGTAGAGCCACCTCGCGGCCGTATATAGTCGTACGGCCGGAGCGAGGTGGTTAAGCACAAATTTCTGATAATTTTATGGAGAGGACTAAGAATATATATGCCAATGGTGCAGCAGAAAATATTTAGCACAGTGAGGAAGGTTTGTGGTCCAGGATGATAGGATAGTCAAAATTAGAAGAAGCGCCCCCCCCCCCCCCCCCCACAGTTGCGGAATGCCGGCCTCCCGCATACTGGAAGTATAATTTGCCTCTCAGCCCAGTCCGCCCCATCAGACTGGCGCTAAACTAACAGTGTAGCGAAAGCCGGTGGGGACTCTTTCCGTGCTGCCCCCCTGCAAAGTGCTGCCCTAGGCCTGGGCCTTGTTGGCCTAGGCCAGGATACAGCGTTGGGTACAGTGGCTGCATTTGATTGGTACAGTGGCTGCATTTGATGGGCCCAGTGGTTGCATTTGATGGGTACAGTGGCTGCATTTGATGGATACAGTGGTTGCATTTGATGGGCACAGTGGCTGCATTTGATGGGCACAGTGGCTGCATTTGATGGGTACAGTGGCTGCATTTGATGTATGATCTCTTGTATCATGTCTGCAGCCTCTGACCATCTTTTGTATCATGTCTGCACAGTCTCTGATCATCTCCTGTATGATGTCTGCAGTCTCTGACCATCTCCTGTATGATGTCTGCAGTCTCAGACCATCTCTTGTATCATGTCTATGACTTTCTCACTCTGCGTAAGGTGCTCCAGAGCCCCCTCTACATTAGAGTTCCCATTTTAAATGCAAGTTGGAACACTGTGACGTAAAGGGGAATGCAGTGGACTCTGATATAAAGGTAATCTTTGGTCATCAGAGTTTCCCCCCTCCCTTACATTAGAGTCCCCCCTTAGATCATGATCCGCAGCATTCCCCTTTATATCAGAGTTCCCTTGCACTGTAAGGGGGAATCCTGCAGACTCTGATATACAGGGGAGCTCTGTGCTGGCTGGGTTATATTAACCTGACCTTCATGTAAATGGAGAAATATGCGTGTAATATATATATTTGATTAAAGAAGAGTTGGTTAGAGAAAATTCTATAAACAGTGAATTCATAGTTCATAGACTTTAAAACTCTTAATATATGCAATTGATACAGTTAATTTCTATCACTTGAATTATTTTTCCCATTATGGGCAGGAGTGGGGCCTCATGTCTCAGATTTGCCTAAGGCCTCACAAAGCCTAGAGCCGCCTCTGTCCGTAGGCGTTCAAGGGGCTACGCAAGTACGTAGGCAAAAAGATGCCATGCGGTGCTTGAGCTGGTGTGCTTGGGGGACAGGAGCCACACTAGGGCAGAGATTCTGTCAGCTCTGCAGGGGCAGGCTCAGAAGTTGTTGACGCCATGCCAGCTTAAGCCAGGAAAGGTGGTTTCCGACAATTTCACCAACCTCCTCTCCGCCCTCCGACAGGGACAACTGACACATGTGCCCTGTTTGGCTCACATCCTTAACTTGGTGGTGCAGTGGTTCTTGGGCAAGTACCCAGGCTTACAGGAGGTACTAAAGCAGGCCAGGAAACTCTGTGGGCATTTCCGCCGATCATATAATGCCAGTGCTCAGCTGGCTGACCTGCAAAAGGATTACAACCTGCCCAAGAACCACCTAATCTGTAACATGCCCACCAGGTGGATCTCTACGTTGGCCATGCTGCAGCAGCTGCACATGCAGCAGAGGGCCATCAATGAGTATATGTTGCAATATGGCACCAGGACAGTGTCAGGGGAGCTTGGATTTTTTCCCCACACCAGTGGGCCATGATCAGGGATGCATGCACTGTCCCGGCACCATTTGAGGAGGCCACGAGGATGGTGAACAGTGACAGTGCATGCATCAGTGACACTGTCCCTCTTGTCCACCTGTTGGAGCACACGCTGCGAGGAATAATGAACAGGGCACTTGAGGCAGAACAGAGGCAGGAAAAGGAGGACTTCCTTACCTCTCAAGGCCCCCTTTATCCAGACAGTGTTCCTGCTGGCCCGGCTATCACACAGGAAGAGGAGGAGGAGGAGGAGGATTATTGTGCCAGCATGGAGGTGGAGCCTAGCACTCAGCATCAGCAGCAGTCTTCAAGGGATCAATTACAGTCCCAAGACACCCATGGACTTGTACGTGGCTGGGAGGAGGTGGCTGCAGATCATGTCGTCCTCAGTGACCCAGAGGACTCCACACTGAATGCCTCAGCAAACCTACGCTGCATGGCCTCCCTGATCCTGCAAAGCCTGTGGAAGGATCCTCGTATTCGTGCGATCAAGGAGAGGGATCATTACTGGCTGGCAAACCTCCTTGATCCATGTTACAAGGGTAAGGTTGTGGACCTTATCCTGCCGTCGCAGAGGGAGCAGAGGATGAAGCATCTTCGGGAGGCCTTGCAGAAAGGTCTGTGCAACGCGTTCCCAGAGAATGGGACGTTACAAATTCCTGGTCCTGGACAACGTGTTGCTGAGGCTCCGGTCAGTCAAAGAAGGAGCGGTGGAGAAGGTGGCCATCTGTCCGATGCGTTCAGACAATTTTTTAGTACGCAGCCCCAAGGTATGATCGCTTCCAGCGACCATCGCCAGCGTCTGGTTTACATGGTGCAGGAATACCTAGGGGCAAGATCAGACTTGGACACCTTTCCCACCGAAAATCCTCTGGGTTACTGGGTCTTGAGGATGGATCACTGGCCAGAGCTTTCACAGTATGCAATTGAGGTACTGGCCTGTCCTGCAACCAGCGTTCTTTTGGAACGCACATTCAGTGCTGCTGGAGGCTTTGTAACCGATCACAGGGTGCGCCTATCCACCGACTCGGTCGATCGACTGACCTTAAAAATGAGTCAGTCTTGGATCACCACCAGCTACCAAGTACCTGATGCTGATGTAACCGAATAATTTTTTGGGAAATGTCAGATCCCTTCAAGACTGCCTATGCTGATGCTGAGTGACTATCCTGTTATGCTGAGTGACTATCCTCTTCCTCCTAAATAATCATGCTGATAGCTTGAAAGAAGTTTTTTGGTTCTGGGCACCGCCACCAGTGGCTAAGGCCCAATTTTTCAGCCCCTGTTTAACAGGGGCGTGTATTTACATTTGTTGATGCAATGCTTTGCAGCAGGGCTCATTGCTGTGCTCCAACTACAGTATCTGTGATGGGGTTGCAGTGTTGTGGCACCAGCACCAGTGCCTAAGGCCCAATTTTTCTGCCCCTGTTTAACAGGGGCGTGTAATTACAATTTTTGTTGCAATACTTTGCAACAGGGCTCATTGCTGTGCTCCAAGTACAGTATCTGTGAGGGGTTGCAGTGTTGTGGCACCAGTGCCTAAGGCCAAATTTTTCTACCCCTGTTCAACAGGGGCATGTAATTACAATTCTTGATCTAATAATTCACATCAGGGCCCATTCCTGCGCCCACCAAGAGTAACTGTGAGGGCTTACAGTGTTGTGGCAACACCACCAACAAAGGCCCAATTTTTCTGCCCCTGTTCAACAGGGGCATGTAATTACAATTATTGATTTAATAGTTCACAGCAGGGCCCATTCCTGCACCCACCAAGAGTAACTGTGAGGGCTTACAGTGTTGTGGCAACACCACCACCACCACCACCACCACCAACAAAGGCCCAATTTTTCTGCCCCTGTTCAACAGTGGCATGTAATTACAATTCTTGATCTAATAATTCACAGCAAGGCCCATTCCTGCGCCCACCAAGAGTAACTGTGAGGGCTTACAGTGTTGTGGCAACACCACCACCACCACCACCACCAATGGCCCAATTTTTCTGCCCCTTTTTAACAGGGGCATGTAAATAAAATTCTTGATCTAATATTTCACAGCTGGGCCCATTCCTGCGCCCACCAAGAGTAACTGTGAGGACTTACAGTGTTGTGGCACCAGCAGCACCACCAAAGGCCCAATTTTTCCTACCACTGTTCAACAATGGCATGTAATTACAATTCTTGATATAATAGTTCACAGCAGGGCGTTCCAGCGCCCACCAAGAGTAACTGTGAGGGCTTACAGTGTTGTGGCAACACCAACACCTAAGGGCCAAATTTCTGCAGAGTATATACGGCAGGCCCCTACTTTCAAACATCCAACTTACAAACGACTCCTACTTACAAACGAAAGGAGACAACAGGAAGTGAGAGGAAATCTACCCCTAGGAAGGGAAATTCTCTGCTGTAATGCCGCGTACACACGATCGTGATTCACGGCGGTTAAAAAACCGCCGTGAATCATGATATGAAAAATGAGGGAACGGCTTGTTCCCCCACACACGGTCGTTTTTCCCGTAATTTTTTCTCTTATCAAGAAAAACGACCGTGTGTAGGCTCCGTGCAGTGTTTCCCTATGGGAAAACTGCCGCGGAAAAAAATGACGGGAAAAACGACGAGAAAAATTAGAGAATGTTCGAATTTTTCTCGTCGTTTTTAATGCCGTTTTTCACGTCGGGAAAAATGACAAAAAGACCACACACGGTTGTTTTTCTTGTTGAAAATGTTTTTTTAAATTTTCACAACGTGAAAAATGATCGTGTGTACGCAGCATTAGAGTTAGTATGGGAAAAAGGTGTCTCCTCTCCACTGATGCTTTATCACCAATCCTTGTTTCACTAAAAACCCCAAATTTTCTAAAAACATTTGTCTTGGGACGGAAAGTGAGGTGAAATGTTCTGAACAGGTGCACAGACAGCAAAACAAATGTTACAGGGGTGATAACCCTTCCCTATGTTTTCCAAAAAGCTTAAAAATTGATTTTATGGCTGGAGCTACACTTAAAAAATGTACCTGTTACAAATTACAAACAGATTCTACTTAAGAACAAACCTACAGTCCGTGTCTTTTTTGCACCGCCTGTATACTGCTGTTCGGAGTATATAGGGCCTTTTTTATTTTGGGTGTGGGGTTCCCCTTAATATCCATACAAGACCCAAAGGGGCTGGTAGTGGGCTGGGGGTGGGAGGGTGGGGGGGTGATTTTCATCCATATTGCCGGGACCAGTTTTAAATGACTTTTTTTCCTTTAGAAATGTCATTTTGTGCAGGGACAGTTCTAAACACGGGAAACACGTGCCACTTCACAGGCATACTTTAGACCAGTGTTTCTCAACTCCAGTCCACAAGGCGCCCCAACAGGTCATGTTTTCAGGCTTTCCATTATTTTGCACAGGTGATTTGATCAGTTTCACTGCCTAATGCGGCGTACACACGATCGTTTTTCATGCCATTTTTTAAACCGACGTTTTTCTCGTAGTTTTTTTTTCTTGTTTCCTCTCAAGCCTGTCTTGCATCCACACGATCATTAAAAAAAACACTTGAACAAAGCACAGTGACGTACAACACGTACGACGTCACTATAAAGGGGAAGTTCAGTTCGGATGGCGCCACCCTTCATGTTAGTAAAGTTTGTTGAGTGACGATTCGCGCTTTTCCGCCTCATGCTTTTCAGTCCGTTACAGCGTGACGAATGTGCTATCTCCATTACAAACGCTAGTTTTACCAGAACGAGCGCTCCTGTCTCATACTTGATTCTGAGCATGCGCGTTTTTTTTCACCTCGTAAAAGCATACACACTATCGTTTTTCACATCGTTAAAAAAAACGACATGAAAAACGACGTGAAAAAATAGAGCATGTTCGAAATTTTTAATGGCCGTTTTTCACGCCGTTAAAAATGCTCTGGAGCACACACACGATCGGTTTTAATGGGCATTTTTAAAAATGGCATTTTTAACGGCATGAAAAATGATCGTGTGTACGCGGCATTAGAAATTACCACAGCCATTTCAACTGAGGGAAATCCTGAAAACATGACCTGTTGGTGTGCCTTGAGGACTGGAGTTGAGAAACACTGCTTTACGCACCCACTAGGTACGATATTTAAAGGAATATTTCACTTTTTTTTTTCACTTTATGCATCATTAAAATCACTGCTCCCGAAATAACATCAGTTTTTAAAACTTCTTTTTGTACATGTCTTCTGGGGCAGGACACGGGTCCCCAAACCCTTTTTAGGACAATAAATTGCATATTAGCTGTTATTATTAGGACTTTTGATTTTGAATGTTTGCGTCCATTGTATTTACCATATATACTCGAGTATAAGCCGACCCGAATATAAGCCGGGCACCTAATTTTACCACCAAAAAATGGGAAAACGTATTGACTCGAGTATAAGCCTAGGGTGTCCATCTGCATGCCTCACTGTGCCTCACTTTGCCTCACTGTGTCCATGTGCATGCCTCACTGTGTCCATGCCTTACTGTGCCCATGCCTCACTGTCACTGTGCCCATGCCTCACTGTGCCCAATCTCCCTACCTGATCTCCTGCTACTGTGTGACTAGACTGATGTTTAACATGGGAGTCTATGGAAAGGGTGCCCGGCTTTGAAAAATCGGTGCTCCCCGGCCATAGGTCCCATGGACAACAAACTTTGCACACTTGTAGATGAAGAGTGGGGCTACACGTGTGCCAAGTTGTGGTCCAGGGGACCTACGGCTGGACGGGATCAGGTGCACAAACGTGAAGATGGACACAGACTCGAGTATAAGCCGAGGGGGGCTTTTTCAGCACACAAAAAATGTGCTGAAAAACTCTGCTTATACTCGAGTATATACGGTAATAGGGTTATAAAGTTTACACAAACTTTCGGTCCGTTCGCAAGTTCTGGTGCGAACCGAACCGGGGGGGGGGGGGGTGTTCATCTCATCCCTATCAGTAAGATCAATTTACTAAGAAAATAGAGTTCACTTTCCAATGCCCAATACAGTTTATATTTGTTTTCTCTTTTAGGGGGCTATTACAACATTATTTTCATGGGGGAAAAAATAGCAAATAAAGAAAAAATAATATAGTGTATTCAATTGCGACTTTTACAAAGTCATTTTGTAATTGAATAACCTTTCCATTTCAATCTGCAGCCACTGTAATTTTCTGAAAATGCAATGCAATATGGCTACCTGTAGGTGTAGGGAACACCCCCTAGAAACATAATTTTCTGCTTGTGTGATTGGCCCACTTATTTTCCCAGAAGTCTGCACTAAGATACAAGATTTCAGGCATTCCCTGCAACAAAAATTTCATTTTTGGTGAGATACTCCCAATAGGAACACATCTAAATGGATGCAGGCCCAGCAGCTTTCCTCATTAGTGCCCTGCAGCTGCTGCAGCTTATTGATAATTGTAAATCCACTCCCATTAGACTCACTTTCCCACATGGGCACAGAGACACATACAGGGATTTCTTCAGAATAATAAAAGGTGTGAATCTGCAACAATCCTTGCAATGTATATAGCTCACCCAGAGGGAAATGTTATTTTTTTCAACAAAAGTGGAGTTACGCTTTAATAAATCTGCCAAATTTTTGCTTTGCCAAGCTGTGTTACCAGATCACCATAACGTTTCAACTCAAAATTATCCCAGAGTTACCATAGTTATCATAGGAAACTATGTGGAAGTATGGAAGGCAGTGGCTTTCAAGAAAAAAAAAAAATGTTTTTGAGTTCAACTTTTTTTTCCTCCTATTTACCACCCTTATTGATATACAAATTATGTTTTTAGTATTCAAAACATTTCATAGCACAGAGCATATCTGACAAATAGCAATAATAGGGAAGAAGCCAAAATTCACAGAATTAGTAATTTTTTTTTTTTTAAACTGGTGATCCCTAACATGCCGTACATCCATGCATTCATTTATTTCATTTATTTCTGTATTCATTAAAGCTGCCAATTGTTGTCACTTTTCTAAAGCAGAGCACCATCTGCTGCTTTCACTTCTAGCGTGCGCTTATTTGGACTGTAAAACACACACCATCCCACTAAAAGGCTTTTAATGCCGTCAATCTATGATAACTGACAGCAACGTAATACAGGGGAGAAAAACAACAGACAACTGTGACAAAATTTGGCCAGGTTGCAAGACTAAAAGTTCTTCTAGGGTGATAAGTACTAACGTTAATTGCTCACATAAGAGGGATAAAGTGTTGAGCAGTAATTGAATTTTTATGGAAATAAACAGACAACAGATTTACTGTGGCTGACAAGTTAGCAGGGGGTAAAGCACTAGAGTGACATTAACTATTTCATTAACTGTACACTGCCCACTACACATAGGAAAAAAAATTCTGTCTGTTAATTCTACCAGTTGGACACTAAATCAAAATAGAACTTTTATGCCAAAATGCAGGATGTGAAAGGGCATCTTGCCAACCTCCTGTTGTCTGTCATGCTTCTTAATTAACCCATAGAGTGAAAAAGTTTAGGCCTCGGAAAGAAATTAAGATGTGCGGGCAGACTAAAGACATAAAATCTGAGTGAGAGCAACAGATAGAGACATCATGCACCAATGGTTAAATTAATACAATAATCTTCTCTGCAGCACATCTTTACATGCAGACATTACAGACAGCTTATGTTAGAAAAAAAACATTGGGATGCATGAATAGTTTTGGCTTTGGACTGTGCTACCCCTAGTGGCCAACAATGAGAAGTGGAATTTCCTCTGTTAGCTGGATCTTTCAGTTTAATTTCTGCTGTGAAAATGTAGGTATAGCACAGACGTAACATACATACATACATGTATTTTATATTTTTGAACAAAAAAAGTTGTGAATTTACTTTGTCCAGCACGGCTTCCAGGAATTAAATATAACAATTTATTTTGTATAAAAATAACATTTTAGAAATGTCTTTTTTTTTTCATGGAAATATATAACTCTTAAAGGGTATCTCCACTTTTGTGGTGGAAAAAAATAGCAAATTAAGAAAAAATAATATAACACATATAATTGTGACACTAATCATATTGTAATTGAATGTTCTTAAAAATTACCTTTCCTTTTCAATCTGCAGCCACTGTAATTTTCTGAGAAATCATTGCAATATGGCTACCTGGAGTTGTTCTGTATACAGGGTGTATACTGACCACTCCCCAGAAACATCAGTTCCTGCTTGTGTGATTGGCTCATCAATTTTCCCAGAAGTCTGCCTAAGATACAAGTCAGATTGCAGGCATCCCCTGCAACAAAAATGTCATTTTTGGAGAGATACAAATAGGAGCACATATAAAGGGATGCAGGCCCATCAGATTTCCTCATTAGTGCCCCGCAGCTGCACACCTGACAGTTAATTATGAAACCACTCCCATTAGACCCACTCAATATAGAGGCACAAACAAACACACATAAATTTGCTCAGAATAATAAAAAGTAGGAATCTGCTTATAATCCTTGCAATGTACATTGATCACCCAAAGGGAATGTTTTTTTCTCAACAAAAGTAGAGTTACGCTTTAAAGTTATTGTGTATGTATAGTGAGTAGGATGTAATATATATGCAGTACAATGATTTTAAAGAGAACTAGTTGCAACTGAGCTTATAGAAGAACAATTTAAGTTAAAATCCTTAGAAATATCAGGCATCATTAATATGTGTTCCCTAATTTAGCTTTATTTATGTTGTTGAAGGTGAACCTCTTCTTGCCTGCCAACCACAGCCCTTTAATTGGACATTAAGGTGGGGAGAATGGGCATAGCCTGGACCTTCTGATCATGTCTCAACTGTGATTGGCTGAACATATGATCAGAAGCCTATGGCAGCTCAATTACTGTGCTGAGAGCGTGCAGCAAGTGTGCTCTCAGAACAGAAACTGTAGTCACCATCAGGGCCGTTTGAAGGAATTTGGGGGCCCCAAGCAAAATGGACATGGAGGCCCCCCAACCCCCCCCCCCCCGCACACTCACGCAAAGCTTACAGGAACCACAGCATAGCGATACAGTTTAAGCTCACCCACACTTTATATAAATAAAAAAGGTTTACAGTGCAAATACTGCTATTGCATATAATCCAACATACTTAAAACACATACACACTCACATTAACATTAAGATGCTGCTTAGGACTGTTTATGGACAGTGGGATGGACAGGGGGACCGTGGGATGGACAGGGGGACCGTGGGATGGACAGGGGGACTCCGCACTGTAATATCCACATCATCTTCCCCACTGTAATATCCACATCATCTCCCCCACTGTAATATCCACATCATCTCCCCCACTGTAATATCCAGATCTCCCCCTGTAATGTCCACATCATCTCTCCCTGTAATGTCCACATCTCCCCACTGCAATATCCAGATCTCCCCCCTGTAATGTCCACATCATCTCCCCCTGTTAATGTCCACATCTCCCCCTGTACTGTCCACATCTCCCACTGTAATGTCCACATCTCCCCCTGTACTGTCCACATCTCCCCCTGTAATGTCCACTGTTAAAATAATAAAAATATTCAAAAATAATTATGGAGTGATCAAGTCTCTAATAGTTCCACAAATAAAATAGTAAATAAGTTTTCTTGAAAAGTAGTAAATAATCTGTCTTTCTATGGCTCCACAAGCATGTACTTGTACGTGATTTCTGTTCTGTCCAGTAGACCAGGCCAGGATTAGGATCCCTGAATATTTGTGCGCTTTTCTCCTGCAAACAACTTCCTGGTCACAGCAGCCTGCTTCTCCTTCCCAATCCCCACTATTGGAGAAATGTCCAGTATCAGGGTTTAGTAAATAAAAAATAAAAAAAAACCCTGATACTGGACATTTCTCCAATAGTGGGGATTGGGATGGAGAAGCAGGCTGCTTTGTCCAGGAAGTTGTTTGCAGCCGCGCACTAATATTCAGGGATCCTGATCCTGGCCTGGCTGGATTACTGGACAGAAGAACAGAAATCATATACAAGTACATGCTTGTGGAGCCATAGAAAGACAGATTCTTTACTACTTTTCAAGAAAACGTATTTACTTTTTTATTTGTGGAACTATTAGAGACTTTATCACTTCATTACAAAGTCAGTCACCGACCTACCGTTTCCAGAGGCACTGTCTGGCGGGCAAAATATGATCCGACCGCAATGGGAGTTGTAGCACGCCTGCGCTGCCCTCCTGAGTGACTGTGACTGACACTGACTCCTCCCCCCAGGAGCAGGGAGCATCAGCACGTAGCCGCCACTGTGGACTACAACTCCCATAAGCAATAGCGGCGGCCTGTCACACGACGTCACCTGACTCACTGACGTCTGTCGGAAACTCGGACAAACGCGACGCCGGCCGGGCGGTGGCCATTGTTTCAGTTATTAAACTCGGGGGGGCCCGAGTAAGTTCTGGGGCCCTACGCAGCTTGCGTACTGTGCGTATAGGGCGGATCGGCCCTGTGTCCAAATCTCCCCACATCTCACCTGCCGCCGGGTGTACCAAGATGGCCGCCGCTCCGGAGCTAGGCTGAAGCCGCGGCCTTTCCTATGGCCGAAATCCGAGGATCGGCTCCGGGCGGAAATCGAGGACAGTGACAGGCAGCAGGCAGGCACCCTAGGCTGGGGCCCCAGGCCAGCTTGGGGCCCCAAGCAATTGCTTGTTTTGCCTGTCCTGTTCCTACGGCCCTGGTCACCATAGGTGCATATGCGTATTACATGTGATTGTTAAGGCCCACCCTCCTTGCTGCTGCATATGTGTGTTAAGTTGTAAGCAACAGACTGAAGACCAACTCCGGTAAAAATAAATAAAAATTTGACAAAAAAATGAAATAACTAAAAAATAAAAAATAACATTGGCCAGCACTAGTAAAAATAAAAAAAAGGAGATCTTGCTGTGACATTCAACTTCTCCCAACTCTATCTCAAACACACTCGTTCTGAAGTCCACCCGCTCCCCTTCTAGGTTAAATTATGCCCAGCTTCATTTAGCTCCTATCGATGCCCACCCTGGGCAAACAAGTGAATGCTTTAGAGAATGGGACTCAATTTACTAGTTGGGAGGCAGTCTTTGCAGCATTCAGGACCACTAACCACCATCACTGGGAGAAAAATAATATGAGCTATGATCTTTGTGAACAAACAGAAGACCCCCAGATAAAAAGGCATGTATGCACAATTTAAAAAAAAAAGATGGCAGAAGGTGGCCTCAAAGGGAAAGGGAGTCCCCCCGGAGAACTGTGAATGGGCTTTAACATTTCAGCTTGAGTGTCAAAGGGACCACCTAAATTTAACACACAGTCTCCCAAACTTCTGAAAGCTCCTTACAACGTAATGTAACTTAACAGAACCAAATTTAGAAGACTGACACTTTCAGGGCTGTTTCTTGCTTGAGGCTGGATTCACACCTATGCATTTTTAGTGCTTTTTGCATTTTTCAGATTTGTACTACAGTCCATTTAGCATGGTTTCCTATGGAACACGTTCTGTAGTGCAAATCTGCAAAATGCAAAAAGCACAATAAATGCATAGGTGTGAATCAAGCCTAAGACAGCTTGACAGCTGTTTGTGGCCATTGGCACTGTCACTAGTGTTGCTGGATATGGATATGCCACCATCTGCCAAAGTAAGCAGTGCAGATAAAGCATGTATGAATAAATTTGTACTCAGGAGTAGAAATGCGCTCAGCCATCCTCTCATCCTAGTCCAAAGTCCCAGCTCCATGTCTCATGTTTCAGACTCCAACTCTCCACTGTTCCCGGACGGCTCGGAGGGCTGAGGATCGCTCAGGAGCCCTGGGATTTCCAAGAAGGACCCAAGTGGTTGCAGGACCATGGATGAGAGGTTCCCCATCTGAATCCAGGAGGCCGTGTCCCAGGTGCTGAAGGGCTATGACTGGTCCCTGGTGCCCATGTCAGTCCGGGGCTCCTGCTCCATCAAAGTCAAGACCCATATCAAGAGATGAGGGGAAGCCCAATCTACCAGCCACCACTGAACTCCATAAGGGGAAGCCCGACCCACCAGCTGCTTCCAGCACTCCCTGGCTCGGACAGGGGAGATTGGAGTGTCATCTTGTAAGGTATGGAGGCCTTCCGCCTTCCCGTTCCCCCATCTCCCACGCAGGAGGGGGGTTGCTGGTATTCCTGGTGTTTCCCGCCTTCATGTCCATGTCCCGCGGGCAGGGGTTGGGGTGGTGTTGGTTTTTTGAGCACCAGCCGCCACTGGTCCAAACCCCCCTGAGAGATTGCACCAGGAAGCTATCACTGTACTGGATCAATCATGAGTGACCAAGACATGCCCCAAACCACAGCCACACATATATGCACACCATTGTATGTGTGCTGCTGCGGGGTGGGGTAAGACCCAGTTACTTATGAATGGTACAGTGCAGATGGCAGATGGCAGCTTTCTGGTGGGATTACTCAAGTGGGTTAAGACTAGAATTCAAACATTCAGCCTGAGCTCATCTCTGGTCAGGAGTATGTAACATACAGCCCAGAATACAGAGGACAGTGTTCAGGAGTATGTGTAGCAGCCAAAAATATGTAGCTTACAGCAGAGCATACAGAGTACAGCATTCAGGGCTATGTAACACAAAGCACACTGTTCAGGGTATGTGATCAGGAGTATGTAACAGCAGATAAAGTGTTTTGAGTCTCCAGGTAGAAAAGGTCTATAAAAATATAACATTATTTCTAGTATCAGTGGGATGAATATTGTTAGAGTCTGGCTTGGTAAGATGGCTAATGCAGAGTCTATGCTACAATTACAGTTATACAATGATACAATGACACACTTAGCACCTAAATGTTTCGTGAATTTTATTCTTAATTTTTTTTTTTTTACATACATCTTAAAAATTGCAACTACCAACAGTTCGAGAGACAGAATGATGCCCCACAATAATTTTCTATGTCTGTAGAATACTTAGTTGTATAATTTTATTGTCATTCTTGTTATTTTCATCACATTTGAGAAAACATCACCCAGAGGTAAACAAAAGATAGACTTTCCCAACCACCAACTACTTACTGTATGTTATTATAGAACGTTTATATCCAGTTATTATATTGCCTATTTCACTCTAGCCGAAAATTGGCTAATTGTCCATTTAATTAAAAAATATAACACGCAGTATAGCCTAGCCTAATCCATCATACAGTAAGTGAGACTATGGATTTACCTTAGGTCAGTGCCTCCTAAACTGTTATTTTTCCCTATAATTGATTAAGTTTAAAAGTAAAAACCCGCCCTCCCCCTCCCACTAATACCATTAAACATACTAGACACATGGCCAGATTTGTTTAAGTCGAAGGCCCATGTACATAGGTGCCTCCTCATACAACCACTGCAGAGGGCACTGTGCTCTTCCACAGCTCAGAGAGCACAAAAGGAGGTATAACACTCCACCATATAAGTTTCTGCCCTTAAAGTGGTCCTAAAAGCAGAAGTTTTTTTACCCTGCATTCTATGCATTAAGGTAACAAATCTTCTTGGCGCAGCTCCTCCCCTCCTTATGCTTACCTGAGCCCCATCTTGATCCAGTGATGTGCATGAGAGCAGAAGCTCTCCCAGATCTCTCGCTCCTCATTGGCTCACACAGCAGCGGATACTATTGTCTCCCACTGCCACATGCCCTCAACATGTTGATGGGGGCAAGGGCCTCAGCCCCACAACCCTTGCCCGGTGGTTGTGGGGGTCTGCGGGCGGGGGGCTTATCGGAATCTGAAAGCCCCCTTTAACAAAGGGGACCCCCAGATCCCGCCCCCCCTATGTGAATTGGTAAGGGGTACATTGTACCTCTACCATTTCACAAAGAAAGTGTCAAAAATTTAAAAAAAACACACCAACACCTTGGAAAAGTCCTTTATTAAAAAATAAAATAAAAAAATAAATAAAACATTCCAGCGATGAAATCCAGTGTCCCGCGGTGATCCCGATGTCCAGCGCTGTCCGTCATTGGTTGTGCCTGAGCGGACCTGATGGGGAACTTCCTCCGCAGTGTTTTAAATGTATAGACCCGCCCCTTCTAAAGTTCCCAATCAGGTCCGCTCAGCGGACCAGATGCGGAACGTGAGAAGGGGCGGGTCTATTCATGTATTACACAGACCCCCACAACCACCGGGCAAGGGTTGTGGGGATGAGGCCCTTGTCCCCATCAACATGCCCATGCCCATGTTGAGGGCATGTGGCCTGGGACGGTTCAGGAGGGAGGGGGGCCGCTCTCTCGCCCCCCCTCTTCCCCTGCGGCCGGCCAGGGTGCGTACTCGAATAAGGGTCTGGTATGGATTTTTGGGGGGACTCCACGCCATTTTTTTTAAATTTGGGGTGGAGTTCCCCTTAAAATCAATGCCAGATCTGAAGGGCCTGGTATGGATATTTAGGGGGAACCCCACGCCATTTTTTTTTTAAATTTGCGGCGGGGTTCCCCTTAATATCCATTCCAGACCTGAAGGGCCTCGTACTTGAATTTGGGGGAACCCCCAAGCTTTTTTTTTTTTTTTTATCAATGACTTTTGTATGTATTGATAAAAAGCGACAATTCATTAATAGCCGCGAGTGAGTTTTAAATGACTTTTTTTCCTTCAGAAATGACACTTTGTGCAGGGACAGTTCTAAACACGGGAAACATGCGCGACTTTACATGCATATCATACACACCCCCCAGGTACGAAATTTAAAGGAATATTTCACTTTTATTTTTTCATTTTAAGCATTATTAAAATCACCGCTCCCGAAAAAACTTCTATTTTTTAAACTTTTTTTTGCATTGATACATGTCCCCTGGGGCAGGACCCGGGTCCCCAAACACTTTTTAGCACAATAAATTGCATATTAGCCTTTATAATTAGCACTTTAGATTTCGAACATTCGAGTCCATTGTATTTAATAGGGTTCTAAAGTTCACGCGAACAGACTTGTCTGTTCGCAGGTTCTGGTGCGAACCGAACAGGGGGGTGTTCGGCTCATCCCTGCCTGCGATGTCACAGCTGTCCCAACTGGCAGCGAGTGTCCATCTTCACCCCTCTTCCTTCCGGGGCTGCGAACTCCGGCTCTGTGATTGGCCGGAGTCACGTGACGGGAGCCGGCAGTCGCGGCATGACCCCTTTAGAAACGGCACGATCGCCGTTTCTAAAGTGCGCCTGCCCGTAGACATCGGCACATGGGCCATAGACTCTATCGTAAATATCTCTTAAACCGTGGAGGTTTAGGAGATATTTCCAGCACCTATATTACGGCTTATCTGTAGGTAAAAGTGGTTGTACAGGGTGTACAACCACTTTATTTGTTACACTAATGCCGCGTACACACGATCGGTTTTTCTGATGAAAAAAGACCAATGGATTTTTTTCATCGGACAAACCGATCGTGTGTGGGCCCCGATAGCACATTACGATCGTCTGTGTGGAACTCCATTGGACAAAAAACCCACGCATGCTCAGAATCAAGTCGACGCATGCTCAGAAGCATTGAACATCATTTGTCTCGGCTTGTCGGAGTGTTTTACGTCACAGCGTTTTTGACGGTCGGAATTTTGACTGATGGTGTGTAGGCAAGACTGATGAAAGTCAGCTTCATCAGATTTCCGATGGAAAAATCCATCAGATTTTATTCCATCGGAAATCCGATCGTGTGTACAGGGCATTCAAGTTTAGAATTTGTTGTAAATTGACATAATAATTATTTTAAGCTAGTTTAGATTTCAGAGGCAAGCTATGCTTTAAAATGATTTCCCAGAGGCAAACTATGCTTTAAAATGAATCTGGGGTGTCTTCTAGCAAAATTTTGGATCCTCAGTTCTCCCAGGATCTTGACAGTATTTCGGTAACATCATCTTTGGCTGGGTACTGTAGACACAAGCTGGGGTTTATAAGGTAAGTATATTTTTTATATTTTTTACTGATGTGTGACTTTTGTAACTATGTTATGGTGAAACTCCCTAAAGTTCTCAATTCATTTAACCCGCCTAGCGGTATTCCCGAGTCTGGCTCGGGGTAAGATTTCAGTACCTAAAGTGGTAACCCCGAGCCAGACTCGGGATCGCATCGCAGGATACAGGGGAAGTTACTTACCTTGTCCCTGGATCCTGCGATATGTCCCCGCTGTGTGAGCGAGCCGTCATGTCGCTCGATCCACACTGTAGAGTACCGATGAGCTCCATTCCCTGCGACGTTGCGGCGCACGGGGGCGGAGTTCGGCGCCAAATTCAAAAAGTGAAACACACAATACACATACAGTATACTGTAATCTTACAGATTACAGTACTGTATCAAATAATAACACACCCCATTGTCCCTAGTGGTCTGCCCAGTGTCCTGCATGCACTTTTATATAATAAAAACTGTTCTTTCTGCCTGGAAACTGGAGATTGTCCATAGCAACCAAAAAGTGTCCCTTTACACCAAAAGTGGTTTTAGACCAGCTAGAAAACAGCGATAATAAATTAGAATCACTCGCAGAATTAAGCGATAGTGATTTGTGGGGAAATTCGTCATCAAACACTGAAAAACACTTTTATTATTATTATATTATTATTTGTTATAATTATTTTATAGTTATTTATTGTATTATAATTTATGATTTTGTTTTTTGAACTTTATCATACCCGGGATGTCTACTAGACTCTGGTTTGGACAGATTTAAGTGAGTTATTCCTAAGCATTACAGGCCTACAATATAAAACGCCAAATTTCCATGCAGAATAATGGTACCGCTTTCAGCACCTAAAATCTGACAGAATTATACTGCCAGGGAGGTTGAGTCATTCCCCCAATCGCTCAGCTCACACTCCTCTCTTTACCAGAGCACATTATCTGTGCTTATAGTAGATATTATAAGCTGAGCTGTTGGGAGAACAATGTCAGTGCTTCTGCAGTTAAATTTGAGGATGAATTGCTCTACAGTGGCTGTAAATATTATAGTCTGTTATTTTAAAATGTATTTATTGTTTATAAGATAATTTTACACTTCAAACTTATTACATTTGAAGATATTCTAATTATCATATTCATGACTACAGGTAGCTTCTTCCCAACTCCATATAATCATGAAAATGGTATGGCATAAATTTAAAAAAGGCACTTAAATTGAACCAAAACTATGCACTAAAATTACATATTCTGAGCGTGCAATTTTTTTTAAAACAGCCCCTCACTCACCTCTGTAGCTATAGGCATTGTGAAGAAATGAATCTTAAAATTTCATAACAGAACACTGAAATCTTAGCTCATTCCTTATTATTTTATATTGAACCAGAAACTTGGCAGCCCGCCAGCCAAGATGTAAATACACAGCGGGTTCTTCTAACCCAGGGATATGCAATTAGCGGACCTCCAGCTGTTGCCAAACTACAAGTCCCATCATGCCTCTGCCTCTGGTTGTCATGCTTGATGCTGTCAGAGTCTCGCTATGCCTCATGGGACTTGTAGTTTGGCAACAGCTGGAGGTCCGCTAATTGCATATCCCTGTTCTAACCTGTTAGAATCAAGTTAAAACCCAACTTTGTGGTTACTGTGGTGATATTTGAGGATATTTGAGAATTAATTACTTTACAGTACTAGCAGAAACTATACTGTGGGGGCAGTCAGTCAATCAGTTGCTCTTTGGGGCAATCAGTTGTCAGTTACTCTGTGGGGCAGTTGGTTGGTCAATCGCTCTGTGGCGCAGTCATTCCATCAATTGGTCTGTGGGGCAGCTGGTCAGTCAGTTATTCTGTGACATAGATGTTTGGTCAATTACTCTGTGGTATAGTCAGTCAATTACTCTGGTGGGGATCACTGAGGTTAAGGGGACATTGATGTAAGGGGGGAAAGAGGACACTGACGTAAGGGGGACTGAGAACAGTGATGTAAAGGGGAATAAGGACATTGATGGCATTTTCAATTAAACCAAACTATGCAAAATATTTACATATTCTGAGCAAACAGACCATGTTTAAGTGATTGTAAAGGCTCATTTAAAAAAAAAAAAACATACTTGCCTGCTCTGTGCAGTGTTTTTGCACAGGGCAGCCTGGATCCTCCTCTTCTCTGATCCCTCTTCGCTGCTCCTGGCCCCTTTCTCCTATTGAGTCCCCCCACAGCAAGCAGCTTTGCAAAAGGGACACAGATGGCAAAAAAAAATAAAAAATCTTACAGTGAGATTTTATTTATTTTTTGCCATCTGTGTCCCTTTTGCAAAGAATGGCACTGATAGGCGCCACTGATGGGCACTGATAGGTGGCACTGATGGGCACTGGTAGGTGGCACTGATGGGTGGCACTGATAAGGAGACAATTATGGGCACTGATTGGCAGCACTGATGGGCACTGATAGGCAGCATTGGTGGGCAGTGATAGGCACTGATAGGCAGCACTGATGGGCACTGGTAGGCGGTACTGATGGGTGGCACTGTTGGGCACTGATCGGCAGCATTGGCTGGCACTAATTGGCAGCACTGGTCGGCACTGTTGGGACTGCACTGATAATCAGGACACTGCTAATCAGTGCCCTGATTATCTGTGTCGATGTCTCTTTAACACAAGCCGGTTATCGGCTCTCTTCTCATGTCCTCATGCTGTCAGCATGAGGAAAGAAAAGTCAATAACCAGCTTGTGTTTACATCTGTGATCAGCTGTCATTGGTCACAGATGATAATGTGGTAAAGGGCCGCCGTGATTGGCCCTTTACCCTGATCTGTGATCAACTGAGTCCGAAGGACTCATCGATCACAGATCACGCCGTCCACAATCACAGGAGTGCGATCACGGGAGGATATCCATGTATGCCCTTCCGGCAAAGTAAACCTGAGCTATAGCAGTCTTTCATCTATAGTGGTTATAGAATAAAGGGAGTAGGTAAATTGAACTAAACCCTCACCCAGCATTCTTACCCCACAATTTTTGAGGCCCCACTGTTTTCAATGCACAATACTTTGGTGTTCTTTTAACTCTGCCCCTCCTCCATTTGGAACAGTTGACTGAGGATAAAGGATGTTCAGGCATGATTGCTAACTGTATCAATATGTGACAGTTTTTGGAGAAAAACAAAATGATTTTCTGTATTTATGACATTCAATATATTAATTGAACATGTTAGAGAAGATATGACTATACATAAAGGTTAGCATTGGGAAAAGGTAGTATGATCTCTTTTTAATATGCTGACTTGTATTTGTGTAACTGATTCAGTAAATTGGTTCTATACACTTTAGTAATCAGATATGTTTGATATATTATACTGTATGTATGCTAGTATAGATTTTCATTAGTAAGTTGTTATGCTGATAAAAAATGTTTGCTGTAAAAAGTGCTGACTCTAATAAATTCATCAAAATTTCACCTATATATTTGATGCCTCAGCATTTAAATCCTAAATTAACTAAGAAAAAGAGTGAAACCTTAACGCTGATTAAGGGAAAAATAAAAAAGATGAATATTTGGTTAATACATAATTACAATGTAGGTCACTACATACTTATTAGTAAGCAACACTTCACTTTGTCCTGCATAACAGTAAAAGACACTGGTATGAATTATCCAATGATTTATTTCAGAAACAACAGACTATTGTTTAAAATGACACTGTTATTTTGCACCTGCTCTATCCTACTGATATTCTATTTTCCATTGATGCCCCGCTGCTTCTTCTGCTACCTCAGACGGTGGTTCTGGGTGTGTAGAAGCATGTGATCTCCTTCCATGACACAGTGCTTGGGTCTAACGGAGAATAGTTACACCCAAACACTGTCATATGACAGAGTAGGTGATGCCCCCTCTAGGCTCTCATACTGAGTTTGTCTTCAAATTAGCCTCCTATAATCATATACACGCTGGTTGTGTAAGGGGCACAAGGAGGCAATTAGGATTGGTCGTATGCACTGGGAACATGTTGACGGAAGATGATAGCAGAGTAAAGAGTGCAAATATGACTTTATCAGTCTTCTGTTGCTGCTTTGTTGTTCAGTGAATAAGCTGGTAAGTGTTTTTGACCAATCTGTGCTTCTTCTGCAGTGGGGAATCCAACTATGCTGTCTGTCAGGGTTGCCTGGATTACACAGCTCACTGAACAGAATTACAAATTATTTGCTGATAATACATTTGCATTGTGTGTTTGTAGGCCAACTGTAATCTTCACTGGAAGCACATGTAATAGGGTGACAACATAGGAACACAATTGAAAGACAGAGTGTTGTAGACCTATGACAGTCACTGCCTGAGCAAGGACCTTCATGGCAGGACCATTAGTGCATGTGGTTTTCATTCAATAAAGTCCATTCTATGCACCATCTTGGAAAAATGTGAAGGAGGGAATTGAAATAGGGTTTGATGAATGCAGATAGGGAAAGGTTGTGGGTTTTTTTTTTGGGGGGGGGGGGGGGTTTGCACTGTTTTTGGGTGGGGTAATGTGATGGAAATGTTATAAGTTATTTTTTTTTGTTTTGTTTTTTGCTGAATAATGTGAAGAAAAGTAATAAAAATTAGTTAATTGAAAAAAAAAGTCAATTCAATCAAATGTTAAAAGCTAATGAAATCTTTCAAATGATATTCGAATGTTCTAAGAATTTTTTCATATACATTTTTCTAAAGCCGGGTACATACTGCAGGGTTTTTTCCGTTCCGTTCAACCCCCTAAGCTGAATGAAAAAAAAAAAGATAGATCGCCATTAGAGTTGAGCGGACACCTGGATGTTCGGGTTCGACCGAACTTCGGAAAAAAGTTCGGGTTCGGGACCGAACTTTAACCCGAACCCGGACCCGAACCCGAACCCCATTGAAGTCAATGGGGACCCGGACTTCTAAGGACTAAAAAGGCTCTAAAAAAGTAATGGAAAGGGCTAGAGGGCTTCAAATGGCAGCAAAATGATGTTAAGAGCATGGCAAGTGCTCTGCAAACAAATGTGGATAGGGAAATAACTTAAAATAACATTAAAAAAATAAAAAAATAAAAAAATATGCTGGAGGCCCCCTTTTTAGCAGAAGAGGTACGGGTAGTCATTAAGAACCTCAGAAACTCAACGGCACGATGCCACACATATGGTGGGAATGCCCCAGAATATGCCCTTTCTGGAATAAATTATTCAATTCAATGGATAAGCTAGTGGGAAAATAAAATACTTTGAAATAAAAATGTAGCGGGGTGCTAAATTTAAGGGAAGTGTTTGAGTGGTAAATAGGCTCAAACACCCTAATTCTGTAGGATTCATGGACCATTTTGTCCTCGGGGGACAGTATTGGTGTGCAGTTCTCTGCGGCCTACAGGTGGCGCTGCCATGGTAGGCTAGGGTTGAACCGCCGATACAGTGCTGTGCCTTTTGTGTCCCCTCTTGGCAGTAGTACAGCGGGGCGGGGAACCTGCTGTGCATGCCGGGAGAGCATATAAAAGGGGCAGACCTTTGGCCTGGGGGCTGATGTCCAGTGTGGTCCACGCCCAGGTGCCTTCGGCCTGGGTGCATGTGTTCCTGTTCCATCTCGGGTACCTTTAGCCCGGGGTGAGGTACTATCCTGGAGTTCCTGCTGCCCTGGGTATGGAAGCCTAGGTGCGGGAGTAAAGCCTGGAGTCCAGAGCCTTCGTCTGGAGTCCGCTAAGGGTCGAGGAGTCTTAGGGTGCCGCCTCGTGTAGGGGACCATGTTCCAGGGAAGGGAGGATCATTCTGATGGACCGATGCTGGAGTCACGGTGAAGGAAGGGTCTGTTGACTCCCTGGAGAGATGTCTTCCCCTTGATATGGGCTAGGTTCGTAGAAGGAGAAGCTCAAGGTCATCTTGACTGTATCAGAGGCCTTTTTCACCCGGCCCGTGGCAGGGGCCTTATACACCCTGGTCTGTGGCAGAGACCAAAGTTCTCCAGGTCCGTAGCAGGGGCCTTGTACACCCGGTCTGTGGCAGAGACCAACCTCAAGGTCTGTGGCAGAGACCGTGCACCTAAAACTGTTTGAGAAACCTAAGCAGTGAAGTGAATGTGCTACGTTTGTGCCTGGACCTCCTCCACACCTTAAGCTGTCCTGTTTCTTTGCTCTAACCTTTTCTATCCGAGTAGAGTTTATTTTGCCATGAGAGAATAAGAGTTGTAATTTCAGCTGGTGTGGACATTGACTTTACTGGGAATTAAAGGACTTGCCTCTACCTACAGTAGAGGTGAGAATCATCCTCTGGAGGAGTTTTGACTCCGGCTGTGGACACGGCCCGTCAAGTACACCGCTCAACCTCTTTATATAGGAGGGTACGGGCTGGTAGTGCGGTGGGCCTTTCTCCCTCCTGCGAGGAGCCAACAACATAAAGGCAGGTAAGGGGGAAAGGATCTGTGCGCTACAAAAAAATAAAATAAAAATTATAATCTTGACCTAGGAGGACGAGGTCCATATGGAGTAGGAGGTTGAGGTGGCGGTGGATGTGGCTGTGTAGGTGGAAGCGGCGGTGGAGGAGGACGAGGTAGCCAACACTGGTTCAAAAATACAACAATGGCTGGGTAAAGCCGGTGATGTGTCGAATTCTGTCCCCAGTCAAATAGTGTCCACCCTGTACTGCGCTTGCTCAGTATGTAGGACAAGGGGATTTCGAAAATCTCCCAAGACGAATGGCGCCTGCGTGGTGAGTTCAGGTGAAGGCCACACCATCCGTGGTTCAAGCCGAGCCAAGTGAGGCCGTGCCCGAAGCGTGGCGAACGAACCGAGCCCGTGAGAGGCCCTGTTACTATGTGCTACCGTATGTCCACTTGGATGGTGGGGCTTGAACCTGCACTCACTGTGCAGGCGCCGTTCATCTTCGGAGATTTTGTGAATCTCCTTGTCCTCTGTACTGCGCAAGCGCTGTGCCTTCGCAGTATGGGCCAGACACAATCCGATGGCCGGACAGTTTTTGTCACAACACCGGTATACATGTCTATTCTGCACAAGGTACGGACAAGTCCTGTGGGATCCATGTCTGGTTCATTTTAATGAACGTGAGCTTGTCCACATTGGCTCTGGACAGGCGGCTGCGCTTGTCTGTGATAACGCCCCCTGCCGTGCTAAATACACGTTCAGATAATACACTGGCTGCAGGGCAGGCCAGCACCTCCAAGGCATAAAGGGCAAGCTCAGGCCATGTGCCCAATTTGGAGACCCAGAAGTTAAAGGGGGCAGACCCGTCATCCAGTACGTGTAGGCCTGTGGACACATACTGCTCAACCATGTTGGTGAAATGCTGCCTCCTGCTAAGACGTTCCATCTCAGCTGGTGGTGCTGGTTGTTGTGGCGTGCTGACAAAGCTTTTCCACATTTCAGCCATGCTAACCCTGCCTTCTGAGGTGCTGCCGGTGCCCCGGCTGCGTTGGCGACCTCTTCCTCCTCCTCTGCCTTCACCTTGTGCTTCCACCGTACGCCCGCTGTCAGGTGGGAATGCCACCAGCAGCGCGTCTACCAGCGTGCGCTTGTACTCGCGCATCTTACGATCCCGCTCCAGTGAGTGAATTAAGGACGGTACGTTGTCCTTGTAACGGGGATCCAGCAGGGTGGCCACCCAGTAATCAGCACCAGTTAAAATGTGGGCAACTCGGCGGTCATTGCGGAGACACTGCAGCATGTAATCGCTCATGTGTGCCAGGCTGCCCAGAGGCAAAGAAAAGCTGTCCTCTGTGGGAGGTGTATCGTCTGTGTCCTCTGTATCCCCCCAGCCACGCACCAGTGATGGCCACGAGCTGGTCTGGGTGCCACCCTGCTGTGAAAATGGCTCCTCCTCCTCCTCCATCTCCTCCTCCACCTCGTCATCCTCCAGAACTGTGCCCTTTCTGCCGGACAATTGTGTACCTGGCGTTTGTTGGTGCAGGAACCCACCCTTGTAGCCACTTGTGAAAGACTGCCCTGAAAGCCTTTGAAATGATCCCGCTTCCTCCTCCTCATCCTCCTGTGCCACATCCTCTTCCATCATCGCCCGAAGCGTTTTTTCAAGGAGGCATAGAACTGGGATAGTAACGCTAAGAACGGCGTCATTGGCACTGGACATGTTGGTGGAGTACTCGAAACAGAGCAACAAGGCACACAGGTCTCGCATGGAGGCCCAGTTATTGGTGGTGAAGTGGTGCTGTTCCGCAGAGCAACTCACGCGTGATTGCTGCAGCTGAAACTCCACTATCGCCTGCTGCTGCTCGCACAGTCTGGCCAGCATGTGCAAGGTGGAGTTCCACCTTGTGGGCACGTCACATATGAGGCGGTGAGCGGGAAGGCCGAAGTTACGCTGCAGCGCTGACAGGCGAGCAGCAGCAGGGTGAGAACGCTGAAAGTGCGCACACACAGCCCGCACTTTCTGCAGCAGCTCTGGCATATTGGGGTAATTTTTAAGGAACCTCTGGACCACCAAGTTCAGCACATGCGCCAGGCAAGGGATGTGCGTCAAACCGGCTAGGCCCAGAGCTGCTACGAGATTTCGCCCATTATCGCACACCACCAGGCCGGGCTTGAGGCTCACTGACAGCAACCACTTATTGGTCTGTTGTTCCATGTCCCTCCACAACTCCTGCGCGGTGTGGGGTTTTTCCCCCAAACAGGAAAGTTTTAAAACTGCCTGCTGTCGTTTACCCCTGGCTGTGCTGAAGTTGGTGGTGAAGGTGTTACGCTGACCGGATGAGGAGGCGGTAGAGGATGAGGAAGCGGAGTAGGAGGAGTTAGCAACAGGAGGCAAACTGAAGCGCCCTGCAATCCTCGGTGGTGGAAGGACATGCGCCAAACTGCTATCTGCCTCAGGCCCAGCCGCCACTGCATTTACCCAGTGTGCTGTTAGGGAGATATAACGTCCCTGACCGTGCTTACTGGTCCACGCATCCGTAGTTAGGTGGACCTTGCCACAGATGGCGTTGCGCAGTGCACACCTGATTTTGTCCCCCACTTGGTTGTGCAGGGAAGGGATGGCTCGCCTGGAAAAATAGTGCCGGCTGGGCACGACGTACTGTGGGACAGCCAATGCCATCAGGCTTTTAAAACTCTGCGTCTCCACCATACGAAATGACAGCATTTCAAAGGCCAGGAGTTTTGAAATGCTGGCATTCAGGGCCAAGGATCGCGGGTGGCTGGGGGGGGACTTCCTCTTCCGCTCCAATGTTTGGGAGATAGAGAGCTGAATGCTTCCATGGGACATTGTGGAGATGGTTGGTGACCCAGGTGGTAGTGTTGCTGGCAGATCCTCTGTTTGCGGGGTGGCAGGTGCCACTGTCACTACAGAGGTGGATGAAGAGGCCGAGACTGCAGCAGAAGAGGAAGCAGGAGGAGCCAGAGACCTTTCTTGGTTTTTGAGGTGTCTACTCCACTGCAGCTCGTGCTTTGCACTTAGATGCCTGGTCATGCAGGTTGTGCTCAGGTTGAGAACGTTTATGCCTCGCTTCAGCCTCTGATTGCACAGCCTGCAAACCACTCGTGTCTTGTCATCAGCACATTGTGTGAAGAACTGCCACGCTAGGGAACTCCTTGGACCTGGCTTTGGTGTGCTCGGTCCCTTGCTTCGTTGGGCAGTAGCAGACATACTGTCTAGGGGACGGACGCTCCGCTTTTGCACCCTGCTCCCTCTTCTGCTGTGCTGGTGGCTCTGTGCGACCACCGCCTCTTCCTCCAAACTACACTGGTCACCTGCATAACGTTCATTCCATGTGGGGTCGAGGACCTCATCGTCCTCCACATCATCTTCCACCCAGTCTTCACCCCTGCCCTCCTTGTCGGTCTGCACAATTGTGAAAGCAGCAGCAGTTGGCACCTGTGTTTCGTCATCATCCGAGACGTACTGCGATGGTCCTCCCATGTACTCATCATGAAACATAAGTGGTTGGGCATCGGCGCACTCAATCTCTTCCACTTCTGGGGCAGGGCTAGGTGGATGGCCCTGGGAAACCCTGCTAACAGAGTCATCGAAAAGCAGAAGAGACTGCTGCATGATTTGGGGCTCAGACTGCTTGGCTGATTTGCAAGGGGGTGAGGTAAAAGACTGATGGACATGGGTTTCAGGTGCCAACTCTGATCTTTCATCAGAAGAGTGGGTGGGAGACAATGTGAAGGAACCCGAGGCACTGTCAGCAACCCAATCTACTATCGCCTGTACTTGTCCTGGCCTAAACATTCGTACAGCCTCATTAGGCGCGACAAAATACCGCTGCAGGCTCGGTCGCCTACTCGCAACTGAGGAAGGTGTTTCACTTGTGCGTGTATCTGGCACAGATCCACCATGTCCTCTCCCTGCAACAGGAGCTCCACCAGCAGCACCACGACCGGGGCCACCACGTCCCTTTGACCTTCTCCTCATATTTTCCAAATTTAGGATGTTGCCCTAAATAGGTGTTTTTGGAAGAGCAGAACACACCCACAGTACGTAACCGCTGAATCGCACAGCTACAGAACTGCAGAAAATGCTATTCAAATTTTTTTTTGTTTTTTTAGTATAGCACAGTAGAAGAAAACTATTTAGAAATTGTTTATTTCACACACCTCCAAATATGTATAACACACTGCAAACTATTTTTTGTGCCCCTAAACGGCGTTTTTTGGAAGAGCAGAACACACCCACAGTACGTAACCGCTGAATCGCACAGCTACAGAACTGCAGAAAATGCTATTCAAAAAAAATGTTGTTTTTTTAGTATAGCACAGTAGGAGAAAACTATATAGAAATTGTTTATTTCACACACCTCCAAATATGTATAACACACTGCAAACTATTTTTTGTGCCCCTAAACTGCGTTTTTTGGAAGAGCAGAACACACCCACAGTACGTAACCGCTGAATCGCACAGCTACAGAACTGCAGAAAATGCTATTAAAAAAAAAATGTTTTTTTTAGTATAGCACAGTCGGAGAAAACTATTTAGAAATTGTTTATTTCACACACCTCCAAATATGTATAACACACTGCAAACTATTTTTTGTGCCCCTAAATGGTGTTTTTTGGAAGAGCAGAACACACCCACAGTACGTAACCGCTGAATCGCACAGCTACAGAACTGCAGAAAATGCTATTCAAAAAAAATGTTGTTTTTTTAGTATAGCACAGTAGGAGAAAACTATATAGAAATTGTTTATTTCACACACCTCCAAATATGTATAACACACTGCAAACTATTTTTTGTGCCCCTAAACTGCGTTTTTTGGAAGAGCAGAACACACCCACAGTACGTAACCGCTGAATCGCACAGCTACAGAACTGCAGAAAATGCTATTAAAATTTTTTTTTTTTTTTTAGTATAGCACAGTCGGAGAAAACTATATAGAAATTGTTTATTTCACACACCTCCAAATATGTATAACACACTGCAAACTATTTTTTGTGCCCCTAAACGGTGTTTTTTGGAAGAGCAGAACACACCCACAGTACGTAACCGCTGAATCGCACAGCTACAGAACTGCAGAAAATTTGATTAAAAAAAAATGTTGTTTTTTTAGTATAGCACTGTAGGAGAAAACTATATAGAAATTGTTTATTTCACACACCTCCAAATATGTATAACACACTGCAAACTATTTTTTGTGCCCCTAAACGGCGTTTTTTGGAAGAGCAGAACACACCCACAGTACGTAACCGCTGAATCGCACAGCTACAGAACTGCAGAAAATGCTATTCAAAAAAAATGTTGTTTTTTTAGTATAGCACAGTAGGAGAAAACTATATAGAAATTGTTTATTTCACACACCTCCACATATGTATAACACACTGCAAACTATTTTTTGTGGCCCTGAATGGCTCTTTTTGCAAGTGTACATTAAAGTGCAAATTTTTATTTTTTTTTATTTTTTTTTGCCCTAAACTGGTCTTTTTTTGCACGAGCAAAATAAAATGCTAATTTTTTATTTTTTTTGCCCTATAGGTCTTTTGGAAAAGAGCACAATAAAGTGCCTTTTTTTTTTTTTTCCCCTAAATGGATCTTTTTCAAAGAGCAGAATACACCCACAGTATGGAAACGGTGTATCTCTCAACGTAATATGCAGTGCTGGTGCACTGAGCTTGCAGATAAAAGTTAGATTTTCTCTGACACTGGGCTCATGGCAGTGTAAAAAGACTGTGCACTGCAACACAAACAGGTAAACCTATGCAGATCGCTGATTTTAATCTCTGAATCTGGACTCCTATATAATATATCTCTCTCTCCCTGAAAGCACCAACAGGAACCTGGCCCTACACTACACTATCTCTCTATCTTTTCCCTCAGATTGCAGAATCAGGACTACCTCATGTATTTTTCTATCTCTCCCTATTAGCAACAGCAGCAGCCAAGATCCTCTCCCTATCTATTCTGAAGCAGAGTGACGTGTGTGCTGTGTGCCTCTAGCTTATATAGAAGCTGGGTCACATGTTGCACTGACCAATCACAGCCATGCCATTAGTAGGCATGGCTATGATGGCCTCTAAGGGCACACCAGCTAATCAAAAGGTGATTGGCTGGCCCCTGAAGCATTTCTAAATGCGTAATTAGATTGCCGAACCCGAACCCGGACTTTTGCGCAAAGTCCGGGTTCGGGTTCGGGAAAAAGCTAAAGTTCGGTACGGACCCGAACTTTACAGTTCGGGTTCGCTCAACACTAATCGCCATACTAACACATACTAACACAAGTAATGTTGGTGCTGCAATTTCTCCTGCTGTGTTATTGTATTTCAACAGGGGGACTCTCCTCCCCCACCAGAATACAATGATCAGCCTTTTCATCCATTGGCTGTGAGCGCTGATTGGATACTGGACTGAAAAATATAAATCCTCTATGAGATTTTAGCGATTGGGGATTTAGGAAATCTGTTGTGCACATAAAAGGATACATGTCAAGAAGTTTAAAATAAATCCTAAAATAGGTGTGATAGTAAGATCACAAAGACAGTTTCTTTATTAGAACTTACACAAAAAGCCATTTTCAAATTGCCACCGCTAATTCTGCTAACAGGAATGCTGCTTTTGCAACCACACAGTCTTTTCCATTATCTTATGTTGTCCTTTGTTCCATGATGTTGTTGTCTTCCAATAAGACATGTGAAACGTGTAGGACCTGCACATTTAGAGCCCACTATGCTGAAAACAAATAAGAAGGTAGCCACACTTACATCTTTATCACCTGAAGCTTTATTGTATTAAACTGTGCATAGAGACATCACAAGTCCTTTAAAGAGGAAGTAAACCCTGATGGGGTTTACTTCCTCTTTGTTTCCCTGCAAAATTAAAGCATAATGGGCTGCTATGCATTGCATAGTAGCCCATTATATATCACTTACCTGCGGGAGAAGCCCGCAATGTCCCCGATTTCCTCGATAGTACAGAGACGCCATCTTCACCCCTCTTCTTCCGGGGTCCGCGAACGTCACTCCCGCACATGCATGCAGGAGCCTTCTTTCACTGCACTACCCCATTCACAAAACGGCACGCTCAGTGCGCCTGCGCCGTAGACATTGGTGCTGTGATTTTTGAAAATATCTCCTAAACCATGTAGGTTTAGGAGATATTTGTTGTACCTACAGGTAAGCCTTAATCTAGGCGTAAGGGCGTAAGGGTTTACAACCACTTTAAGTTTTATGCACTATTTGTGGCTTATTGCGTGAAAAGGGTTGGGACTTTTTATGTGCCTTCTGTATGCAACATTTATTTACAAAAATCTACTGGAAACAAATATTTGACACATTCTTACTTGTCACTATGAATGATTATTTACTATGGTTTAATTAATTTGCCTCTGCTTAAAAGATGTAAGAATTACAATTATTATAAGATGTAATAATTACATTAATGAACTAGGGGACCCATCTAGAAAAGACAGTTAAAGATAGATATGTGTATGACAATAAAATTTTCTTTGTTTTGATTCGTTAATCTAGTTATTTTGTTTTGTTAAATTCGGTTGATTCATCCAATTCGTATTCGAGATTCATATTTGGAATTCGTATTCGGACTTCGTATTCAGAATTTTTCACATTTTCTTAGAATTTATAGATTTTTTCGGAATTTGTATTCGGACTTCGTATTCAGAATGTTTCAAATTTTCTTAGAATTAACCGTTTTTTTTTTCGAATCAATCATTTTTAAATCGGCCAAATCTAAAACTTTAGATTTTTTTTTTCGATTTGAATGTGGCAAACTGAACAAACAAAAGAAAAATCTTTATCAAATGATTACAATGGGTGTTATTTATGAAAGGCAAATCCACTTTGCACTACAAGTGAAAACTACAAGTGCAAAGTGCACTTGAAATTGCACTGAAAGTGCACTTGGAAGTGCAGTCGCTGTAAATCCAAGGGGGACATGCAAGGAAAATAAAAAACAGCATTTTAGCTTGCACATGATTGGGTGATAAAATCAGCAGAGCTTCCCCTCATTTCAGATCTACCCCTCAGATTTACAGCGACTGTACTTTCAAGTGCACTTTCAGTGCAATTTCAAGTGCACTTTGTACTTGTAGTGCAAAGTGGATTTTCCTTTGGCTTAACTAAAACAGCATTATTTCTAAATGGTACCCTAATAACACACACAGTCAGTTTGATTTCAGCAATATGTGTACAATTCAACCGGAGTTTGATGTAAAATTAGATTCAAATTTTGGTCTTAATTTCCGAAATTAACTACAAATTTTGTTTCGTTATTCGGAGCATTGGGTAAAATTCGTTTATATTGTAATTTGGGCATTCAGATATCCAAATCTCTGAATAAAGAAAAATTTGTCTGAATATTAATGAATAAAACAAACCGCACATTTTTAGCTACAGAACGTATAATGAAGTCATTGAGGAAGGATGGTATTGCTGATAACCCTGATCAGCATTTGCATTGGATCACCAAAGAAAAACTGCCTTGGCTATATCGGGCTATAGTGAAGCAATGGGGTTGATTTACTTAAGACAAATAGACTGTTCACTTGGCATGAGAAGTTGCAGTTTGCATGGGCATTATCTCCAGAGCTTAGTAAATGGAGTGAAGTTCTGCTGACATCCACCATACAGTGTTATGCAAGCTAAAAAATATATATATTTTTTCCTTGCATATGATTGGGTATTCTTTGAAAAAGTGAAATTTCACCACATTCACTAAGCTCTTATAAGACCCCTTTCACACTGTGGCCACAGCCACGTTAGTGCTAAAGCGCCACTCATTTTAGTGGCGCTTTAGCGCTGTTTAAGCTGCGCTTTTTGGCCACTAGCTGGGCGCTTTTAACCCCAAAGAAGGGGTTAAAAGCACCTGTGTTGCGGCGCTTCCAAAACGCTTTTTAATTCATTTCATTGGGCAGGGCATTTTGGGAGTGCTAGATACGATGCTCCCAAATCGCCCCAAAGATGGCGCTTGCAGGACTTTTCCCAACGTCCCGCAAGCACACCGCCCCAGTGTGAAAAGTCACACTGAGTTGAATGGGAGGCTGTTTTCAGGCACTTTACAGGTGCTATTTCTAGCGCTAAAACACCTTAAAACCACCTTAGTGTGAAAGGGGTCTTAGATGATAAAAATCAGCAGCACTTTGCCACATTCACTAAGCTCTGGGCAAAAGTCTCATGCAAAGCGCAACTTCCCTTGCAAAGTGAACATCCTATTAGCCCTTAGTTAATTAACCCCACTCAATCAACAGATAAATCAAATGAAAGCTGTTGAAAGCTGCTCAAATAATAGATCAATCACTGAATACAATGCACATTGAAGTGCTGGATAAACTAAAATTGCATTCAGGTATTTCCAAACACCCTTGTCACCACTCTGTTCCTGACTTCCCTGGTGTATGTCAACATTTTGTTTCTTGCAGGCAGATGGATGGCTGAGATATGGAAGAGTCCTGCAACATTTTTGGATGCAGCAAATAAATAAATAAATCGATAAATATAAAAGCTGATGAGTTTTCTTTAAAAGGGCTGTCATCTAGTTCCTAGCTAAAATATAGTAAACTTACTATATATATATATATATATATATATATATATATATATATATATATATATTGATATGTAATACTTTTATTCTGTACTGAGTATCCTACTTCATAGCAGTTTTCCTGCACTGCGGTGCAGTTTATAAAACACAGTATAAATGGTCAGATCCTAATCTACTGCACTGAATTTACTGAAAGCAAGTAATCTTTGATCTCAGACAGTCATTCATCTCTCCTCACACATCTCTCCTTCAGATCTTTACCTACTGGAGGCATCTCACACTGAAGAGAGATTGTACTATATTTCATAAATATTCTGTGTTAGCGCTGAGGGACAGTCCCATCTGTTATTTGTTTTCAGCTTTGCTTACTGATAAAACAGGAAGGACAGCTTGCTGATGGGCTCTTTGAAGCAAAAGGCTTCTGTCTTTCCTCCAATTAATGTCTATAAATTATTTGTATAGGAGACAATATTGGTCCTTGCTGAGGTCCAAAATTACCTGCGTTAAATTAAATTCATTCATCATGCCTCATTTTCCTTCTGAATAATTCTGGCTGAAGGAACCAAACAGGTACATCTTCATTTTTATGGGAATATTATACTGAACACCATGCCTTTCACTGGGTAACTTTAGGGGTATGGTAAAGTTTTCAAAGAGATTTGCTTTGGCACTACTTTACAATATTGTGTTTTTCCTAAATGTTACAACTTCTTTGGGAAATAGCATTTACATCTTTAGCCTTCTGTGTGTGTGTGCAGAAGAAAATTATAATTTCTAATCTGCAGGAATTTTGGGTTTGTGTCCTGTAAGCATATAGTACTTCACAGTTCCAAGAGGATGTCTTCTATCTTCTGTCCATGGATAGTGTCATCACACCTTCAATGGAGCAACATTTACACACTTCGTATCCAGCCTCAATTATCATGCTGCATTTATTCTGCCAAGAACTGGGAAGGAGAGACATTCTAAAGCCTGGCAGTCTGAGTTTAAACAGGATTCTTATGAACATAGAACTGCATATAAATTAGGAATAACCAGAATGGAAAATTACGGGGTTACTAGGTTATTGTTGAATGATATGTGACATGGATATGTTTATGCTTTATTTTCACAAAATGGTAAGTCATTGAAATCTGTATTCTTTGTGTCTTACATAACTAATAGAAACTTTTGACAATCTTATCAAGTGGCAGTCCATCCAATCTATTCCCATGGCTCTGTTCTCCAAGCTTAGATATGCCATTCTGCTATAAATCTAGCGAATCAAAACTTGTAATTTGCATACCTTGTTTGCTTATATGATTTTATAACTAGGTATAAGCTCGCCCTCCTGCAAATCAATCAATGCTCCTTGAGAACTTTTTTTTCCACCTTTTATGCATTCGTCAGTTCATTATGTTATTAATAGTATATATGTCAATGGCAATAACATGTATTTTGCCTTTTGGGACATAATTTTTAAAGTGTTTTGCATTTTTAGGGCCAAGACACAGTGAGGTTGATTTATTAAAACTAGAGAGTGCAAAATCTGGTGCAGCTGTGGCCAATCAGCATCTAACTTCAGCTTGTTAAATTAAGCTTTGATCAAAAAAACTGGAAGCTAATTGGTTTCTATGCAGAGCTGCACCAGATTTAGCGATTTCCTGTTTTAGTAAATCACCCCCATAGTTGCAAAGTTAATCCAGTTGAAAAAAAGATACAAATCCATCCAGTTCAAACCCCCCCCCCCCCCCCAAAAAAAAAAAAAAAAATACACACACAAATCAAAACCTCCATATAAACAATCCTATACCCACAGTTGATCCAGAGGAAGGCAAAAAAATCCAATAAAGGATGATCCAATTTGCTCAAGCGTGGGAAAAATTCCTTCCTGATCCCCCAAGATGCAACTGAATATTCCCTGGATCAACTTTACCTATACTGTAAATAGTATCCAGTAATTAATTTGTCCCTGAGCTACTTACTTACCATTTTGAAAATAAAAAAAAAAATATGTTTTTTGCCTTAATACTTACCCTTTAATCACATTGCTAATTGAATACTTTACTTATTTGCAGCCTAAATACTGACATTTAAAACTCAAATTTTGTAACTTTTGGAAATGCCAGTAAAACTTGGTAAATTTCAATCTGGTAGGTTGGCAACACTGGAGGGATTAAAACTTCGGTCTGTGTCCTGTGCTGATTCTGGCTTTAGTGCTGTGTTGTGCACACTGTGCTGATCTCTTTTTGTTGACATATAAATGGATACATTGTTATGTGTTTTATTAACGCTTAAGGGCCGCCCCACGTACATATACTGCGGCAGAGTGGCCCTTAATCGCAAAATCATGTACCCGTACTTGATTCCTCTCTTTGGCTCTGGGGCGATTGGACACAGCGGGACCCAATCAGCGGGGCCGCTGGGACCTGCCAATCATTCACAGAAGAGGCAGAAGGGCGGTCTGCCCATGTAAATAACAAGGCAGACCGCCGTTCTGTGAGGGAGGAAGATGGAGATCCAGTGGCGGAACTACCGCATGGGGCCCGCAGCCGAGGGGGGCCCTGTGAGTCGACTGTGTGGGCGGCGGGTGAACCGCTGAGCTGCCCGTCCGCTCGGCGTTCGCACAGTCACACGCAGGCGCGGGCTGGGGCGGGTGGCAAGGGGGAGATTTCCCCCCGGGCCGCTTCCATTATCTTTTAAAACGGCCGCGGTCCGCGGCGCTAGCTGTCTGTTTTTTGTTTTTTTCCCCCAAAAGTCGGCCGCGGCGGCCACCGATTGCCTAGCTGCTGCCTTCTGCACACGCACTGCATTGTGGGAGTTGTAGTTCGGCCGCGCTACATAGGTAATGAACCTATCAGTGCAGCAAACTACAACTCCCACCTCCCAGGAGTCTCAGAGGCAGCCAGGCAGGTCATGTGGCACATCAGGGGAGGGTCAGGGGGTCACACGCGTGGGCTGGGACTGGCTGCAGAGGAGAGACGTGAACATCATTAAAGTAAGTGTGAATGATGACCCCCCCGCCAGCACCCCCCCCCCCGGCCAGCATACCCAGCCAGCCCCCCCCCTCGGCCAGCCAGCATACTCAGCCCAGCACCCCCCTCCCCAGTCAGCATACTCAGCCCAGCACCCCCCTCCCCAGTCAGCATACTCAGCCCAGCACCCCCTCCCCAGTCAGCATACTCAGCCCAGCACCCCCCTCCCCAGTCAGCATACTCAGCCCAGCACCCCCCTCCCCAGCCAGCATACTCAGCCCAGCACCCCCCTCCCCAGCCAGCATACTCAGCCCAGCACCCCCCTCCCCAGTCAGCATACTCAGCC
The DNA here is from genome assembly GCA_029206835.1 of Rana muscosa. Lineage (NCBI taxonomy): Eukaryota > Metazoa > Chordata > Amphibia > Anura > Ranidae > Rana > Rana muscosa. Next base: position 341,378,497 of record CM055116.1, on the reverse strand, counting down.
CAGCACCCCCCTCCCCAGTCAGCATACTCAGCCCAGCACCCCCCTCCCCAGCCAGCATACTAAGCCCAGCACCCCCCTCCCCAGCCAGCATACTCAGCCCAGCACCCCCCTCCCCAGCCAGCATACTCAGCCCAGCACCCCCTCCTCAGCCAGCATACTCAGCCCAGCACCCCCCTCCCCAGCCAGCATACTCAGCGCAGCACCCCCCTCCCCAGCCAGCATACTCAGCCCAGCACCCCCCTCCCCAGTCAGCATACTCAGCCCAGCACCCCCCTCCTCAGTCAGCATACTCAGCCCAGCACCCCCCTCCCCAGTCAGCATACTCAGCCCAGCTGGGAGGCTCGGTGGGTGGACTGGCCAATCAGCGGGTGGCGGAGCAGAAAGATGACATCATCTATCACCACCTGGCACCTGCCCTGCATCCCGGCAGTTCTGCCCTCAGTCACTGTGCAGGCAGCAGAGAGATTACATCATCTCTCTGCTGCCTGACTCAGACTGGGACATAGGAAGTGGCAATCCCTATTCCCCACCTTAGCAGGAAAGTGACAATCTGCAACTTGTGGCAAGTGACAATCCGCAACTTGTGGCAGGTGACGTGGCAAGTGGACAATTTGCAACGTGTGGCAGGTCTCGTGGCAAGTGGACAATCCGCAATGTGTGGCAGGTGACGTGGCAAGTGGACAATCCGCAACTTGTGGCAAGTGACAATCCGCAATGTGTGGCAGGTGTCTTGGCAAGTAGACAATCCGCAACTTGTGGCAGGTGATGTGGCAAGTGACAATCTGCAACGTGTGACAAGTGACAATCTGCATCTGGTGGCAGGCGACGGTGGCGAGTGACAAACTCGGGGCTCCCACTGATTCTGCATTATGGTGAGTTGAACTATTTCATTTTATATAACAATGTAATAATATAAATAATGTGCTACAATCATCCTGACACCATAACAACCATGGTGCCGTGATGATTGAAGTAATTTCCCAAATAAATTGCCCGCAAAAAAATCCATGGAGGTCAGCAATGTGTGTCCTTCAGGGGCTGCATACAGTATACTGCATACTTTGTTGTTCGAAATTAATAAAAGATGTTGCCTGGGTACTGTGCCACGTGAGTGTGGTAATCTGTTGTTCATTGGCACTAGTTCATTTTTTTGGTGGGGCGCTGTTTGCAGGGGGGGGGGGGGGCATACAACATTTTGCTATGGGGCCCTGTGATTTCTAATTGCGCCCCTGTGGAGATCTTGTGTTTTTGGATCTCTGTTTTCCTCCAGTCACAGCATTCCCCCCACAATTAGAAAGCACTCCCTAGGAGCAAACTCAATCCTTTGATTGCCCCTGATGTTAACCGCTTCCCTGCCAGTGTTCTGTGTACAGTGACAGTGCATTTTTTTTGCACTGATCACTGTATTGGTGTCACTGGTCCCCAAAAAGTGTCACTTAGTGTCAGATTTGTCTGCCGCAATGTCACAGTCCCGCTAAAAATCGCTGATCGCCGCCATTACTAGTAAAAACAATTTAAAAAAAGTCCAAAAATCTATCCCAAAGTTTGTAGACGCTATAACTTTTGTGCAAACCAATCAATATACGCTAATTGGGATTTTTTACCAAAAACATGTAGCAGAATACATATTGGCCTAAATTAATGAAGAAATTTGTTTTTTTTAATTTATTTTTTATTGGATGTCTTTTATAGCAGAAAGTAAAAAATATTTTTTTTTTCAATATTATTGGTATTTTTGATTAAAAATTAAAAACTACAGAGGTGATCAAATACCACCAAAAGAAAGCTCTATTTGTGGGGAAAAAGGACATCAATTTTACAACGTACAACGTCGCACGACCGTGCAATTGTCAGTTAAAACAACACAGTGCAGTATTGCAAAAAATGGCCTGGTCAGGAAGGGGGTAAAACCTTCCGGAGCAGAAGGGGTTAAAGTTACACTTTTGCTGATACATTTCAGGTGCCAAGCTTTTTTCTTATATTGTTTGTACCAGAAAGATCCTCCCTGATCCCTTCAAAGGAGTTACAGGATGTTTACCCCTTGATGCACTTCACTTTTCTCCTTGGATTACCGCCTTGCTCTTATGTACATGGAATACTTTTTCCCCAAGTATGGACTTTATATGTTTTTTTTTGACTAATTTACTGACCCTTATTTTTAATTGCTCTTATCTTCTTTTTACATTGAATAGGAAGCAGCTTCTTTCTTATTAGGAGCACCATTTGTATATATTTATTTTCTTGAAAAAATTGGCCTGTCTTTGTTTACTATTTGCATTTTGTTTGTGAATGAGTAAGGGTATCATGTACTCTCTGCTCATTTACATGAGAGGAGCAATATCTAGGGACCATCTTACAAGATTACGATAAGCCCCCTGCCCACAGAATCCCATAACCATCAAGCCAAAGTTTGGGGAAGAGGCCCTTGTCTTCATCAACATGGGGACAATGTGCTTTGACAGAGGGGGTCACATGTGGCAAGCTACCCCCCATGTTAAAAACTTGTGGCCATGAGACCTTTGAGAGGGGGAACACACACTCTCCCCTCTTTCCTGCCCTTCCAGGCTGCATGCTCGCATAAGGGTCCAGTATGGATTTTTGGGGGGACCCTGCACATTTTTTTAAATGTTTTTATTGCGTGAGATTCCTTTTTAAACTTCATACCAACCCTGAAGAGTCTAGTATGAATAATAGCGGGAATCTCTTGCCTTTTTTTAATACACAATCCCCATTCTTTTGTTTAAGTTCCTCTGTTAGCCAGGTATACCCAAATGACTGCTGAATGTGCCGGGTGGGGGTGGGTCATAGGTGTTTGGACACTGGCAGCTGTTGGCTTCCTAAGAGCCGGTTCACACCAGGGCGATTCGTCAGGCGACTCAGTCGCCTGACAAGTCGCGTCCTACGCTTTTCAATGGAACCGTTCTAAGTAAGAGCGACTCAGGTCGCTCCGACTTAGAAAAAGGTTCCTGTACTACTTTTGGGGGCGACCCAAGGCGACCTGCATTGACTTCTATACAGAAGTCTTATGCAAATCGCCTCGGCGGACGTCTCAAGTCGTCTTGAGATCGCGCCGCCGAGGTCGCCCCCACAAGTCGTGCCGCGTCGCGCCGCCCTGGTGTGAACCGGGTCTAACAACCAGCCAGAGGGAACCTGTCAGATTTTGGCATCTGTAGCAATATTAATTCAGCCGAGCACCAGTTTAGTTTGGCTGTTTGCTGAACATCTGAACATGCAAAATTCAGTCCAAACCTAGGTTCAGAAAGAATTGGCAGCTCACCCCTACTGTACATTCCAGCATATCAAACACTACCACTACAAAGATGAAGAATAACTTCAGTGTATCATTTTATGGACTAATGACACTCCTAATTCCTTGAAGTCATGGACATTTTTGTTACCTTGCATGGTATTGCTTTTCCTTATCGCTATTACTTTTCCACCATTTTTATTTGTATCCCACCTTGCGTTAACATATGCTGTCTCTTTTTGCATTAAACATACTTTGAATGATTTATTATTACCTGTACTTTACTTAAAACATCACAGAAATGGCCCACAGTCCTTATTAGAAGAACAGCATGCAATACAATAATAAGTTAAAGGTTATTTGCAGACTCAAGTAACCCCTGCCTGCATATAAATAGCTCTATATTTAAGCACTTTCTTCTATAGCACCTGGGAGCAAAAACATTTTCTGTAATATATAAGTTAATTGGGTTGCTTTTGCTATCTGCCATCAACAAATGTAGAGGGTTAATTCAATGTGAGATAATCTAGATGTACCATCTAAATTTTTACCTGTTCAATTGCCTCATAATTCATCTTTACAGCTACTGAGAACCAGAATAGCCTGGAGATCAAAGGCTACCACAGTACTCATTTTTTAGGTGCAGTGTACATTTATCTGGCTGGTGAACCTTAAATCACACCTTTTAATGATGTTAGGAAACGCATAGCACTAGATGTATAGAATAAATATAGGTTGAATAAAAAACGGTACACTTTCAGCAATACAATGACTGTGACTGTATAGGCTTACGGTTGACTAACATTTATTTGAATATTAACATTAGACAATATTTTTATTGTTCAGCTCATAACAGGAAGTTAAAATGTAACTTTATCAATTTTTTCAGTTCTGGATAGAAGTGAACCCAGTGCCAGATTTATAAGGGGGCAAAAGGGGAAATTGCCCTGGGACCCCCGGCAAAAAAAACTTAATTTTAAAATTATTTTTTTATTAAAAAAAATTAACAACGTGTGTGTGTGGGTGTCAGAATCAGTCAAGCCTGATTTCAGGGGCAAAGAAAGGTATGAGGGTTTCTGGCAGATGTTTTACATTTCAACTTCTCAGAGGTGCTTGTTTTAACATGACTGTGTTATGTGTAATGTATTGCCTTTTTTATAAAAGACAAGTGGGTGGGATAAGGGAAAAATTTTAAAAATGTTGGAAAGTGCCAGGGAACAGCCCGACTCCATCATGTGGGAGTGAAATTATTGATCAGCATTGATTTATCGCAGTGAGAAAATGAGAGAGAAGCTCACTACCCGGTTGACCCTGATTGGGTCAAGGGGTAAATCTGATAATCAGCGGTCTTGAATAGGGTAAAACTTTGTTAGCAAGTTTTACCCGAAATTAAGAGAATGGTCGGATTCGGGACAGGTGTGGTCCTGGATTGGAATTCAACCAAAATTACATATCAGAGTGTTGGACGAAATCGGCGTAGAGTAGGGGACCTTTCTTCCTCACATGTCTGGCATTGAGTGTAGTAGTTATGTCGACTCCTAATCAGTGTTTTTTTTTTCGTGTCTTCTTCACAACCTTACTTATATTTTTTAGAACAAACGTGGTTTATCATCCATTTCAGTTCATTTTTTTTAATTGTCATATAATTACATTTCTATGTTGAGGGACCCCCCAACTTAAGGTGCCCCGGGCACCTCAAGGTCTAAATCTGGCACTGAATGATCCATTCTGTCAGGTGAACTCTATGCTTTCCATCACCCGGGACTGAAACAAAGCTGGTACTGTCAGGCAACTGTCAGTTCTTCAGCCAACACTTAGGTTATAATCTGAGCCACATGGGGAGAGAGAGAGTAGCACAGGAGCATGTAATCAGGAAATAACCACTTGTCCCCAATGTTGGGGGAATTATATTATACAGCCACTGACCACTAATGCAAGGGGGGTAGGGGGTTATTAAAGCAGTATTAAACCCAAAAGAAAACATTTTTAATATACTGCAGCTTATCCATTCTTAGCTGTGATGGCTGGATTTGTTTCCGTTTTTAGGCTTTCTTTCTTCTTTTTTCATCTGGCGATCCAGCCAGCAAGTCTGCTGTTTTTCAAAAGCACACGCTTTCCAGAAGAATGGGAGAGACAAGCGGAGTTTCACCCATTTCTGTTTTTATTAAAAGTCAGCAGCTACAAAAAGTGTAGCTGCTGACTTTTAATAAACAGACACTCACCTGTCCCAGGATCCAGCGATGCGGCTGCCCGAAGCCTAGCTTCTCTCCTTCTCCTCTCCGCGGCGCTAGTATTGCAAGTGTGGGCACCCGGCTGTGACAGCTTGCTGCTTCATAGCCAGGTGCACACTGCTCATGTCATGTCCCAGAAGATTGCAGGGAGGGAGGGGGATATTAGAAATTCCGCTCGGTGCCGTGGCGCCATGAGCGGAAGTGGGAGCTGGGTACCTGTCAAAACTAGGTACCCGCTCCCCCCCCCCAAAAAAAAATTACATGCCAAATGTGTCATGTCAGGGGCTCAGGAGTCCTTACAAAGCGGAAGTTCCACTTTTAGGTGGAACTCCGCTTTAAAGGGGTTGTAAAGGTTTGTTTTTTATTTTCTAAATAGGTTCCTTTAAGTTAGTGCATTGTTGGTTCACTTACCTTTTCCTTCGATTTTCCTTCTAAATGTTTTTTTTCTTTGTCTGAATTTCTCACTTCCTGTTTCTCCTCAGTAAACTTGCCCCCATTATCCGAGCGGTGGTTAGTCAGCCAGAACAGCTTACTGAACAACTTACTGAGGAGGAACAGGAAGTGAGAAATTCAGACAAAGAAAGCAAAGGAAAAAAACATTTAGAAGGGAAAAAAAGAAGGGAAAGGTAAGTGATTCAACAATGCACTAGTTTAAAGGAACCTATTTAGAAAATAAAAAACAAACCTTTACAACCCCTATACCACTGGCATAGTAGATTAAAATTATCATCTTTTTTTTATTCAAGCAAAACTATTATCCCAATAGGAATTTTTTTTTTGTTGTAACTGTTTATTATAATATGTGAGCTGGAGTTTGGCTTCAATTTCTTAGTGTATCTAAATCTGCTAATACATTTATCACTATCCTCCCCCCAAACTGACAATGCTGTGCTGTGAGGTGTATTACTGACCAGATCACTGGGTGAAAAAAGAGGGTGAAAAAAGCCCCAAAAAAAAAAAAACTAGTGCTGTCACCACATCTAATGATTGGTAAGCTGCAATATATATTTAATTTTTAATTTTGGGTTTAAAACTAGTGATGGACGAACATCTAGCGGGACGGTTCGCGAACAGGCGAACATTAAAAACCTCCAGGTCATATTTGCAGCCACAAAATGCTTACTAGCTGTGCACACATAGTCCCACAACATGGACAATGACATACCAGAAGTATTAAGCGAATCTGCGATCGACAACGACAAGCATTCTTTTTTTATCTGCAAAATTTCGTCAATTCAGGAGCGCATGAAGGCCATGGAAGAGACGCAAGGCCAGGCTATGAAGGGGGTGCAGGAGATGATCCTGCTATTGGAAAAGTTGCCATTATTATTATTATTATCTTTTTTATAAGTTATTGTAGCGGGTCTCCCAAATTTAGGGGTGACCTGAGCAATAGTTAGCTCGGGTCTTCTAATTGTTTGGACTCCTCCTTGCTGATGCTTCACCTGGCGTGCAGTTCCCCTTAGGTGTATAGGTGGTGCTGACACTTGTACCCGGGGTTGAACCACAGGTGATGGAGTGGCTATTGGGTGTCCTCTCTCGGCAGCCGTGCAGTGGGCGTTGTCTACCCACTGTGCATGCTGGAAGAGGGTACAAAAGGGGCAGACGCCATTGTTCTGGGCGCGAATACCCGGGGACCTGTACCCAGAGGAGTGTATCCCCTCGAGGGGAGATAGGAGCATTGACTGTGGGGTCTCGGGCACATTCAGCCCGAGGCTACGGAGTTCCAGGTAGGCCCAGTACCTTTTACTGGGTCTACAAAGCCAGAAAGGAAACCCAGGGAGCCCAGGTGAGGGCAACCGCTCTGACTAAGAGGAAGCCAGGGGAGGATCAGTCCCATAACATGAGGCGAGTGATAAAGATTGCGGTCTCGGGGGAGGCCTGGTGACCTGTCAGAGGGAAGGATTCCTTGCTCCGCAGACTGCCTTTGCGGAGTGCTGCTACTTAAGGAGGGATCTCCTTGACTTTGTCCTTGGAGGGGACTAAGTCACTGTTCAAGCTACATGCTGGCTGCTAGTGCCATTGGGTGACTATCCAGGTGAGCTGTACCCACTCGGGACCGAGTGGCGATGAAGCCAAGAGTGTGCCTGAATCAGTTCTATCTGCTAACCCCTTTCTCTTTTCAACTCTCCGGTTACTGAAGCATAAAAGGAAAATAAACTTGGGTTTGAGTTAAAGCGTGATGTGGACATTGGCCTTCTTTGGGAAAGGTAAAGACTTGCCTCTAAACTCTAGAGGGGAGAACCAGTGGAAGGAAGCAACTCGCTGCGGGACCCAAAAATATGACACAGCTCAACCTCTTCAAACAGGAGGGTACGGGCATATAGTACGGTGTGCTTTTTTTCTACAAGTGAGTCAAAGGTAGAAAAAAGGTCTGTGTGCTACATTATATAAATCGTTTATACAGTTATGCATATACATGGTCTACTGGTCACATGTGTTGAATTCCTCCGAGATCCATGCCTCATTCATTTTTATAAATGTGAGGTAGTCAACACCGTCGTGAGCTAGGCGAGTGCGCTTATCGGTCACGATCCCCCCTGCTGCGCTGAACGTCCTTTCGGACAGGACACTGGACGAGGGGCAAACCAACAGTTCCATTGCAAATTGTGCAAGCTCTGGCCAGAGGTTAAGCCTGCCCACCCAGTAGTCTAGGGGTTCATCAGTTCTCAGAGCGTCCACATCGGCCGTTAACCCGATGTAGTCGGACACCTGTCGGTCTAGGCGTTCCCTGATGCTGGATCCGGATGACACCTGTCGATGGGTCGGCTGAAAGAATGATCTCATATCAGAAGTGACCAACACATCTTCAAACCGCCCTCTTCTTGCAGGCGCTGTTGGATTGGTACCCGCAACTGTTTCTCTGGGAGTGGAAATTCCTCTGCCAGTGCACGCAAAAGCAGAATGCAGCATTTCTCTAAGCAAGGCCTGGAAGTGCTCCATTCTGACAGCCCTCTGTGATGGTGGTAACATTTCCGCCATTTTTTGTTTGTACCGGGTGTCCAAGTACGTTGCCACCCAGTAATGGTCCTTGCCCTTTATGCTTTTTATACGGGGGCCCCTCTTAAAACACTGGAGCATGAAGGCACCCATTTGCACTAAACTGGAAGCGGTGTGGTGGCCTGGCTCCTGCTCATCATCCAGGATAATGTCGTCCTCGTTCTCCTCCCCCCATCCACGGACAACAACAGGGATCCCAGAAAGGTTTAAAGCATGCTCTTCTTGCTCCTCCTCATCCACCCCGGCACCATCCTTCTCTGACTCCTCTTCAGACTCCTGTTGACTTGTCTCAGATAGAGTAGCCCCCCCTGGGAATTCATCCAGCATTGCAACTTCCTCATCTTCCTGTTCCTGCTCCTCGACCGCTTGATCAATGACATGACGCAATGCACGCTCCATAAAGAAGCCATAAGGTACGATGTCACTGATGGCGCCATGGCTGCAACTGACCAGTTTGGTGATCTCATCAAATGGTCGCAAAGTTCTGCATGCATCGTGCATGAGCAGCCACTGACGCAGTGAAAAAAAACAATCTCCCCAGAACCTGTTCTGCCGCAGAGTTCGTATAGGTAGTCGTTAACTGCACGTTTCTGCTGGAGCAGCCTATAAAGCATATACAAGTTTGAGTTCCATCGCGTCGGGCAGTCACAAATAAGACGTCTGACTGGCAGATTGTGTCGCCGCTGAATGTCAGCAAGGTGAGCCATGGCCGTGTAAGATCTTCTGAAATGGGCCGAGATTTTCCTTGCCTGCCGCAAGACGTCCTGGACCCCAGGGTATTTGATAACGAATCGCTGCACGACCAAGTTCAAGACTTGTGCCATGCATGGCACATGTGTAATTTTGCCCTGTTTCAACGCATTCAGCAGATTGCCACCGTTTTCGCACACCACTTTACCAACTGTCAAATTGAGCGGTGTTAGCCACTGATCTGCCTGTGAACGCAAAGCTGAAAGGAGTGCACGGCCAGTGTGGCTCTTGGCTTCCAGGCACAACAGACGCAGCACAGCATGGCAACGTCTCACCTGGCATGTCGAATAGGTTTTGGGGATCTTGGGCGGCGCAGCGGAAGAGACGGTAGCAGCGGAAAAGGAGGAGTCAGCCGAGGAGGAGAGGGAGGATGGAGGAGGAGAAAAAGAGGCAGGCCTGCATGCAATCCGTGGCGGTAAAAACAAATCTACACGGGTGCCACGGGTTACATGCTTGACGACCGTCATAAGGTTCACCAAGAGGGTTATCCGGCGTCATCATTTTTTTACGTTCGAACATTTGGCCCACGGAAGCCTGCCTTTTTCCAGAAAAACTTGAGGACAGCATGATGTAAGGTGGAGTGGAGGACAATTGTGAGGAGAGAGGAGAAGGAGAAGTAGAAGAGGCTGGACGGTGAGAGCCTGGAGTGTGGCTTTGTGGGTTCTGACGACGTGGCTCCCACTGGGCTCGGTGATGGGAGTTCATGTGCTTTCTTAAGGCGGTCGTCCCTAGGTGAGTGTTTGGCTTACCGCGACTTATGTGCTGACTGTAAAGGCTGCAGATTGGAACACTATTGTCAGCAGCGGATACGTTAAAAAAAGCCCACACTGCGGAGCCATGTGCCGGCGTCCTGGGAGCGCCAGATGTCTCCGTACATGGTTGATGGCTCGCTGGCTGATACATTAGCAGTCTGGTTTGTCCCTCCTGTGCAATGTAAGTTCCGCCTGCCTCTCCTCCCTATCTGCTGATCCATCTCTCCCTCTGAACTCCCCTCCTGGTCCTTCCTTGTGGGCACCCACGTGACGTCCATAGACACGTCAGCATCAACGTAATCTTCTCCACCTCTAACATTAGAGATCTCAAAGTAGGCAGCAACAGCGGGGACCAACCTCCTTGGGCTGATCTGGGTACTGTCGTCAGACTGCTGAGTGGTGGTTGTTGCTACCTCCTCTTCCTAATCCAATGCCAAGAATTCCTGCGCATTGGAAATGTCTTGTGATGGATCGGAAAGTTATTCCAGTGACTCAAGCGGAGGGTTTATGGTGGTGGTGGTAGTGTCTTTGGGGGTGCACACAGCAGAGAGTGAAGAGGGTGCAGATAGAGAGGATGAGGAGGGTGCAGAAGAGTAAGGCTGAGTGAGCCACTCAACCAAGTCTGGTGCGTCCTTTGACGTAATCGAACGCACCTTCTGCAACTTCCCACTTTGGCTCCGGCCTGGTGCTCCTGCCCTACCCCTACCACCCCTGCGGAAGGGCCTGCCTCTTCCTCTGCCTGTCATTTTTTTTAAATGACCCTGTGACAAAAGTCTCTAGAGAAGTGCAGTATATGTGGAAGAAGGTATATAACACTCCGCTTCAATCTGTCGTTTTGGGGGGCCACTGGTCTATCACACCAGTTATAATACTGTTTCCTAATTGTGTTTGTCACTCTTTGTAGTATCGCTGCAGAACCGCTCAGCAGTCACAATGCTGCACAGTAGAAATGCACTATAATATGCTTTCTATATTTGGTAGTATTTTATGCGTGCATTACACCCCTATATACTGCACACCAAATAGTAGACCTATACCAGTCCTTAAAAGGCCTTTGTGTGGACATTTATTAGTTAGCGACTTTTGTCGCTAGTCTGTCCCTGCGACACGTCAGCAACCTCTCCTTACACTGACAAAAGAGCTGCAGAACCGCTCAGCACTGCAGTCACAATGCTGCACAATTAAAATGAACTATAATATGATTTCTATATTTGGTAGTATTTTATGCGTGTATTACACCCCTATATACTTCACACCAAATAGTACACCTATACCAGTCCTTAAAAGGACTTTTGTGGACCTAATAGCTAGTGATTACAGTCTGTCCCTGATACACAGCACAGCAACCTCTCTCTCCCTACACTGACAAAAGACAGCTGCAGAATCGCTCAGCACTGCAGTCACAATGATGCACTATAATATGCTTTCTATATTTGAAAGTATATTATAAGTGTATTACAACCCTATATACTGCACACCAAACAATAGTACACCTATACCAGTCCTTAAAAGGACTTTTGTGGACCTAATATCTAGTGATACAGTCTGTCCCTTCTCCACACAGCAACCTTTCCCTACGCTGACAAAAGACAGAATGTAAAATGGCAGCCAGATCAGGTCTATTTATAAGGTAGGGGGTATGTCCATATGCTGAAATGTCTCAATTGGCTGTCCTGTACCACATGATGGATGTGTCATGGGTCAAAGTTCTCCACAATGTAAAAGAATATGGCGGCCGCGAACAGCGCCATATGTCTGCCGGTTTGGCGAATAGCGAACGCGCAAAGTTCGCCGCGAACCGACCGCGGGGCGAACCGCAAGGCCATCTCTTTTTAAAACTGCTTTTAAAAACATTTTCATTTTACACTAATAGGGGAAGTAACATAATACTGATATTGACCACCAATGAGGGGTAGTTAAATAATTCTTCCACTGGCCACCAATGTGGGTGGAGGTTAAATAATACTGGCTCTGATTACAATGCGGTAGTCAGGTTTAGTAGTACTACCAATTACATCAATGCTGGGGTTTATTATTACAGTCACTAACACCAATGCAGGGGATAATTATAACTGACACTGACACAAATGCTGAGGTTTATCATTGCATCACTGACAATGATGATGGGGATATTGTTGCCACCCCTGAGGATATGATTGTAGCTACTGAAACCAATTCTAGAGGGGTTATTATTGTGACCATTAACACTAATGTTGAGGATTATTATTGCAACCTTTGACACTAATGCTGAGGGTTATGATTGCATTTACTGACTACAATGCTGTAGTTTATTAGTGCAGACACTGACACCAGTGCTGGGGTTTATTAAACTAGCCACCAACACTATTACCAATCTTAGAAGTTACTATTAGTGCCACTGGAATAATGCTGGGTGTTACAGTATTACTAATACTGACCCCAATGTTGAGGGTTATTTTTTTCAGCCACTGATAAAATTGCTGGGGGTTACTAATACTGCCAGTGCCACGGCGGCTTATTTTACTATCATTTTCTCTTTTGTGTACATTGGTGTATGGTGCAAAAAAATGCTGCAGGACCAACATTTTCAAGTGCATTACAGACCATTGATTTTAAATAGGCTGCCTAACTTGATTCACAGCCCCTCAGCGCTAAAAAAAAAACCTTTGCCATTGTATGGGTGGAAGTGTTGGAGGCCACACTTGAGGCCTGCTATAATTCTTATGTTGGCCACCACCAGTCTTAGATATTTACATAGTACCGGTAATTATTATTTACTATGCAACAGGGCTAAGACATGGGTTTTATCAACCATTTAATCGAGGTATGCTAAAATCATTCCAGGCAGGGTATATTTTTACATAGTGGATGGTTATATGTGCAAATTAACAAATATATTGGGGGCGCTGAGAAACTATTAAATCACTAACAATAATATATATTAGTAAACATATTAATGAGTTAATATTGGTTTAAATATACACACCAGCAAAAGTGAAAAAGGGATAAAAAATGGGTCACAATAATCAGTCTATGGCTATCCAACCAATAAACACAATAACGTGCAATCTCCTTAATAGATTAGCAATAATGACCCATCAAATAAAAATCAAATCAATGAATTAATGTGACACTGAGTGCAACAAAAAAATTCCAAAAATTATGATGCCAATATTGATAATTAGATGTCCCAAATTGATTGAAACAAATATCAGCAATATAGTATATAATACACTGTGCAATATCAATAGTGACAACTGACTGTCCCAAAATTGTACAAATGTTGAAATAAATAAGAGTCCATAAGTAAAACGATAAAAATGAATCCTTGTGCAAAAAGCTTATTCCATCAGAAATATTGCTTGAAGTGATAACCTTCACCAATTTAGTGTGAAACACCCGATAGTGCTCGTGGTAAATAAAGCAGCTTACCAGATGTTGTTGACTCTTTTAATTAAAAAGGAGTCATATGCGCTTTTAGCAAGTTCCACTTGCTAACATGGATAATGATGTCAGATATAGGCATAGGAAATCCCTGCCTCCCGGAGGCTCGGATGAAGATGTATAAACCACAAGAAAGAGAAATGGAGCGGAAATAGTGTAATTCCGTTTAATAATAAAAATTAAGTAACAACATGGCAGCCAAATGCCCCCTTACTTGAATAGTGCCTTGAGCCCGGCACTGAGGCTGGGGAGCGTGGACTAGTAGGGCTAGTGACCCGAATAGAGATGAGCCGGCGTGCGTTCCACCTTGTTTGGAGGAAGAACCAGCAGGACCGGAAGTGTCGTCAGAACGTAGTCTAGCGTCGCCTCGACAGCTGTTTCGTAATGCACGTCGTCAGGAAGCGTGCTAGACTACGTGGGACTGACTATTAAATACGGATGTCAATCAAGGAGAGGGGAGGAGTCACCAAAATCAAATCCAGCCTCAATGCCGTCTCTCCGCATTCACAGCAATAATTTTAATACAACGGAAGTCCATACAATTAAATAACAAATTAATATAAGTAATATATATCCCGCTGACAACACATCTATTATACTACATAAAACATAGTATGCATACATAATCTATGCTAACTCTATAGCATAGATGAAAAGTCGTGCGCGATGATAGCGCCCTCTAATGTATAAGTGGATAAAACCACTCTCAATCCGTATATTATGCAAAAAAGAGTATATACAATGGTGTCATTGAATATAAATTATAAAAAAATTATTAAAAATAATTGATTTATTATATAAATTCATGAAACAATAAAAGACAATAAAAAACAATAAAAAAGGGATATAAATATATAAATATATATTTCTAATTGAACCCATATATCTACAATCCAAATTGGTAATTGGATAACTATTTATTCGTTAGTGAGGAAGCAATTCAAATCTAGGCCAATATTGAGGCCCAGCGGCTGCATGGTGGACAGTCTAAACAGCCAATGGGTCTCATTCTGGGATATGGCCTTGGTGAGGTCCGTCCCCCTGCAGTTAAATATAGCCCTATCAATACCATAAAACACCAGTAGGCGAGGATCTCTATTATGATATTGAAGAAAATGACGCGATACGCTATGGTTAGGAAAGCCTTTGGCTATATTTGCCACATGTTCACTTATCCTAATTCTGAGCTTGTAGTCCTCCCCACATATTGCAGGGAACAAGGGCATTCCAAAACGTAGGTCACGTATCTGGAATAACAAGTAATTAAGGGTTTAATCTTAAATTCTTCCTGTGTTACCAAGGATTTGAATTTACTTATTTCTTGGTACGTCGAGATGTGGTACGGCAAGCCTTGCATCTAGTACAGTAGTGAAACCCAGACCCATCCAGAAAAGTCAGAGGTTTTTCAGGAGGGTCAGGAACATTAGGTGCAATGATGTTTCTCAAACCTGGCGCCTTTCTATAAATAAATCTAGGCCTTTGGGGTAAAATAGATGCCAAGTCTCTATCCTTTTGTAGTATAGGCCAGAACTTTTTGAAGATTTTTTCAATACTTTTGTATTGCCTATTAAAACCTGTGATAAATGGCAGTGTTCCCATGGTTGAAAGATCTTTTTTCTTTTTGGATTCCAGAAGGGAATATCTGTTCATACTCCCCACCTGTTTTTTAGCTATGACCAATTCATTCCTAGCATATCCCTTCTCACAAAACCGATCTGTAAGGATTGCTGCCTGAGTATTATAATCGCTATCCTCAGCACAGTTGCGCCGGATGCGCATGAACTGGCCCTTGGGTATGGCCCCAAGCCATTGGGGATGATGGCAGCTGTTAGTTGGCACGAAGGCATTCCTATCGGTGGCCTTAAAGAATGTCCTCGTGCCAATCTTGCCATTTTGTTTGACCAAAGTGAGGTCCAAATAATTAATGGTTGTCAGACTAAACTCAGCTGTAAATTTTAGCCCATATTGGTTGGAATTTAAATCCTGCAGGAAGCTATGTAATGTGGTCTGGGATCCCTCCCACAACAACACTACATCATCGATGTACCTTTTATAATATAATAGAGATGAAAGTTGATCTGTATAAATGGTTTCCCCCTCCCATTTGTTCAGTACCAAATTAGCCACGCTTGGGGCATAACGAGCCCCCATTGCGACCCCTTTTATTTGCTCATAGAACTCCCCCTGTGCCCAAAAATAGTTGTTTCCCATAGCGATTTTGAGTCCCTCAACTAAAAAATTAATTTGGGATTTTTTGAGCTGTGAATCTGCAGTAAGTGCCACTTGGACTGCAGTAAGCGCATCCTCCTGTCTTATATTAGTATAGAGGGACTCTATGTCCACTGTAACCATAATGGTTGCATCTGTCACCTGGATGTCGGTGAGGGATTTGATCAATTCACGACTATCCTTGAGATAAGACCTGCCTTGAATAACCAAGGGCTGTAGGAATATATCTAAATATTCTCCTACTCTGGAGTAGAGGGAACCAATCCCGCTTATAATTGGGCGACCTGGTGGTTTTTCTTTATTTTTATGTATTTTTGGTAACACATATAGCACCGGAGTACGTGGTACTTTGGGTGAAAGGTACTGTGCTTCCTTTATATCTAGGATCTTTTGACTGACCCCTTTATCAATCCAAATATCAAGTTCTATCTTTAATTTGTTCAATGGGTTAAATGGCAGTGGTTTATATGTATTAGTGTCTTTTAACAACCTTTGGATCTCTCCATAGTAGTCATCTTTGGTAAGTATAACTACACCCCCCCCCTTTGTCCGCTGGACGAACTACTATATTTTAGTTTTTTTCCAATTGTTTAATCCCCTCTGACAGGGATTGATTAGTTCTGGCCTTTTTAAATTCTAATGCCCCGTACACACGATCGTTTTTCATGCCGTTAAAACTGCCATTTTAAAAAATGGCCCTGAAAAATGATCGTGTGTATGCTCCAGAGCATTTTTAACGACGTGAAAAACGGCCATTAAAAATTCCGGACATGCTCTCTTTTTTCACGTCGTTTTTCATGTCGTTTTTTTTAACGACGTGAAAAACGATAGTGTGTATGCTTTCACGACGTGAAAAAAACCGTGCATGCTCAGAAGCAACTATGAGACGTGAGCGCTCGTTTTGGTAAAGCTAATGTTGGAAATGGAGATGGCACATTCGTCACGGTGGAATTAATAGCATTGTTTTAATGCTGCGCATTCCGTTCTTCTTTTGATAATGCTTTAAAATTACCCTCTTTTGATAATGACATTGAGAGTTATGCCAAACTTGTTTCTAAAGCAATTCCAAATTGCTCTAATGATTGTAAAATATTATTTATAAGCCGCACCTCCCTCCTAAATAATACTAATAATAATAAAATAATGTAATTCTCCTTTTTTCTTTAAATTTTATTTTACTATTGTGTTTTTTTTTGTGGCCTTTTTTTTATTATTTAGGCTTAAATTATTCTTGTGTAAAGTTACCACAACAACCTTCCAAATGTGTCTCATTTGGCCTCAGGGAGGTTTGTGTCCCCTGATAATAACAATAATATAATTTGAGATGTCCCTGCCTGCTCCCTAGCAAGCTCTCTTTTGAAATACAAATCACATAGTCAAGTATTTTAAGGGCACTAAAACATTTTTTATTTCAGAACATTAACAAATTAAAGTGGAAGGCAGCACTGGAGAGCCTGCTTGCATTTGTGCATCCCTTTGACCCCACAACAACCATCCAAGATGTCCAAACCAAAATATAGATTAGATCCCCAAAAAAAAGGAGCCCAATCTTGTCTTGAGCTCCCAGAGGTCAGGAGCCACAGCAGATAAGTCCTATATGTCCCCAGTCTGTGGTACTACAGCAGGCATTATTTTCTCCTCTTCCTTGTAGCCTTCTCTCCAGCCTTCTCTGCAGCCTTGGTTGGTTTCTTCCTTGGAGGCTGGGGATGAGGAGGAGAGGTTGTGGCAGGAGGAGCAGTAGGAGGAGGAGGAGGAGGTGGAGGAGTAGGGACAACCTCCGTTATGTCCGTGTACCTAGTGAGTTCACCCAGCACGCCCTTATTGATGACTTTCAATAGCAGGGTCTCACTGAATTTTTTTTGCTGCAACTCCATTTGCCATAGTTTGTGGGCGAGGACTGCGGCAAATCCCTCATCAACAGAGGGCCGCTGTTGCCTCTCTGAGGAAGGCCCTGGTTTCCTCCTCCACCTGCCTACCTCTCCTTGGCCCTTGTGGTTTAACTACCAGGGGAGGCATCTGGGCTCTTGTGCTGGGCCAAGCCTCCTCCTGGGTGCCACTGGGCCCAGCCTCCTCCTGGGTGCCACTGGGCCCTGCCTCCTCCTGATCCCCAACATCACCCTCTTCCTGGCTCTGCTCTGGCTGTAAAAAAAGAAAGGGACATTATTTATTTTGCCACATCATCAATCACAGACATTGTTCACCTCTAGACATTGTTGAAATCAATGCCAAAATTTATGTCATTTTCATTGATTCCGCATCCTGGTTTTGTTGTCTTGTGCACATAAAATTAGGCCACTACTGTATCTTGCTCTTCACAAACTTTATTGGTAGAAGTGTACATACCTTTAACAATACTAACATCTATTTAAATTCTACAATTTTGTAAGATATAAATATAGATATCAATACTTTACCTGGCTCCATATCTCCAAATCTGCCTCCTCAAGGCCCTGATCTTGATCCTCAGAGGAAGCCAGAGCAGGGTTGACAGGAAGGCTGGAGGACTGGCTGCAGGGAAGGCTGGAGGGTTGGGTACAAGGAAGGCTGGATTGACCTCTGGGGGGAAGGGTGGAGAGAGATTCCCGCACTTCCAGCTGGTCATCCAGAAAAGCAAGCTTACTGTAGTACCACAGACTGGGTTTATAAACCTTATCTGCTGGTGCACCTGACCTCTGGGACCTCAGGACCATAGTCCTCTGGGTCCTGTATGTCCCTCTGATGGTCGCAATTTTGTTTTTGACATCTTGGAGAGTTATTGTGGGTATCTTTGTTTGCACAAATGCAAGCAGGCTCTCCAGTGCTGCTTTCCTGGCGTCTTTATTTTTATTACCGCCACTTTTTGTTTGCCATAATATAGGGAGCTCTTGCCATTTGTCGATGAACTCCCCCATGAAGTCTGGGTTTTTAAAAGTATTCATGATATCTGTAAAAGCGTGAAACCAAAAAAAAAATATATTTCAGGCAACATTCCTCAACTGTGCATTGTCTACATATTTTGAGCACACAAATCTCCTCGTCTGATGAACCTCAAAAAGTTAAATTTTTAGGTACCTTCGTCACGACGTTCGTTGCTAACTCCCTCTCCCGACAAATGAACGTATTTCCCAGACATGGATCTTCACTTGATATACACAGCGCATGCGTGAAACTCTGCACGCTTTCCCTGCCCCTGACGTTCGATATTGTACTTTCCCCGCCCCTTCTCGCTCGTAGTGCTGAACAAAACATGGCGGAGACACAGGTGGCTGAGATTACCTCTACAGAGGATGAAATTACAGAGGAGCCCAAATCAAGACCCAGGAGATATAAGGCATCCAACATGTCATTCGAGGAAATAGTGGAGATGGTCACCATTTTAAAGAAGGAGGATTATGATGCCAAGCATGGTCCGTATAAAAGGCCTAATCTGGTCAAGTCCAGAATTATGGGCAAAGTGGTCAAAAGTCTTCACAAAAAATTCGGGGTGTGCAGAACGAAGGAACAGCTCAGAAAACGATGGTCAGATCTGAAGTTGCGGGAGGCCGACCAATATAAAACAATCAAGAAAGTTATATTAAAAAGTAAGTATTTTTTTTTTCGTTTCCATGGTACATATTATTTTCTTGTATTCTGTCGTGTATTTTTAACTTTCATATAGTACACTGAAAGATACCATCTTTCAGGTTCGTCCGCACAGTAAACGGACGTATTAAACCTCTTTCTCCGTACAGTTCCTCAAACGATGTTTTAGGATCATCCAGTGTGAACACCCATGTATTTTGGTTTATTTGGGGGAGTAAATTTGGGCCTCACTTATTTTTTGGGTGCTAATCCAAAGGACATTTGTTCGTTTGAAAAAACGATATGCATGGTAATGTTAAGGGAGTGAATGCTCAGCAGCTGATGAAACATCTGAACGCAGTAGTACAAGTGTGGGCCTAAAGCCAAAAAGCTTGAGGGTGTCACACACAGGTGATCCTGTGTAGATACTTTGGGGTGTTACAATGTGTCAAATTTGTGTTCAAAATGTATATGCTCTGGTTTGGGCTATGTATCCAATCATTTGTCCCGGTTGGCACAGGGGGTAAAATTTAAAATGGATCATGCTTCAAAAGAATGATTACAAAGTATTTTTTCATGTTTCTTATTTTAGCAAAATTGAGTCGCTACTAATGAAACTATTCCTTTTATTTCAATCTCCCTAGGGATTCGAAAAGCTACCTCAGATGAGACGAGAATTGCAACACCTACAACAATACCCCCAGAACCCCAGGATGGAGAGGAATGTGATGTTGTGGAAGTGGAAAGTGGCACCACCACAGGTCAGAGAGAAACCAGACACATGCATGTTAAATAGATGTAGGCCTACATATTCTATCCTACATATTTCTTTTTACATTTAGGTGCAGTTCTGGCCAAAGACCCCAATAAGTTGACACATCACAGTGCCCAGATCCTGATCCAATACCTGATGGTCTGCTGTCGTGACCTCGAAAAAATTAAGGGAGACTTGCTAGAGATCAGGGCAAATACAAAGCGGGTGGAGGAAAGGCTCCAAAATATCATGGCTGTGCTTGGGCGTGTCTAATGTTTTTACACCAAATAACGTTTTACTAGCAGAGTTTTATAAGTTTTTTTGTTATTTTACCCTTTAATGACTAGCACATGTTTAGCTTTTTCAAAATTTTGACGAATATAGTTTGTTTATGCATGGCTGGTCATGCTTTTTAATACACCCAAAATTAAGGGAACATCCACATTTCTAAGGAAGTTTCCCACCTAAAAAAAGAAATAAAGGTATTTTTACATAACAAATCATTGTGGCTTCATTATGTAAATGTGGTGCTGAGTGAACTAATCAATGTTTGGTGTTTACACTGACAATGAAGGCTAATTAAATGATTGTTTAATCCACATGGCAAAACAATTGCACTAGGTAAACCTACCAGAAACATCAAACATTATACAATAAAAAATCCAAACCAATCTTTACTCAAGAAAAAGTTTTATTTTTTTGGTATAAAATTATTATAGATTGTCTGGCATTTCAATGGCCCCCTACCCATAAAATAGTCCACATATTGGTTACGGACCTCACGTCCGGTTGGGGGGGCCAAGCCAGGACGGCCAGGTTCCAGGGCCACCAAAGTTTCTGCATTGATTAAAGAGGCCTCAGGCCCACTCAAAGATATATAACTCGTTGAATGCACCCTTAGGAAATTATGCAGCACACAGCACGTCATAACCACATGGTTCCATTTGTATGGGGCAAGGTGGATGGAGGTAAGGAAGAGGCAAAATCGGCTGGCCATGATCCCAAACGCATTTTCCACCACCCTTCTGGCTCTGGCCAGCCGATAATTGAACACCCTCCTCTCAGGGGTGAGGGTGCGTTGCGGGAATGGCCTCATCAAATGGGGTCCCAGGCCAAACGCCTCATCCGCCACAAACACAAAAGGTAGTCCCTCCACATTCTGTTCCGCTGGTGGCAAGGCCAGCAGATCCAAAAGGAGCCGTTCTCCAAACTCCGTCTGGGCAAAAACTCCTCCATCAGACATCCTGCCATTCTTGCCAACGTCCACATAGAGGAACTCGTAGGTGGCCGACACCACTGCCATCATCACGACGCTGTGGAACCCCTTATGATTATAATAAAAGGATCCCGAATGGGGTGGTGGGACGACCCGAACATGTTTGCCGTCGATGGCTCCTCCACAGTTCGGAAAGTTCCATCGCTGGGCAAACTTGGAAGCCACATTCTGCCATTCATGTGGCGAAGAAGGGAACTGTGGAATTAAAGAAATAACAAATTAATACTTGTAGCCAGAAACACTGAAAGCTGATTTCATACACACATTCATGGCCAACATTGGTAGAAACTGTTCAAAACATAAAAAATTGGAAGCAAGAAAAAAAAAAAATTATGGGGGGGGGGTTGAAGATGAGTTGGGAATATCACACATGAAGGCTGTAGCACTCTGTATTGAAGTTAACAAAAATGAAACATTCCTAGGCAAAATTTAGGGTGCGTTTTGGGTAAAGCACTACGATGGAACATAGAATAAAAAACATGGAAATGACTAGGCAAGGTAGGTATGGCCCCAGGATAGCATGGTAGGCCTCAAACCCCAAACTTTAAATAATAAAACATGGGGAGAAAGGGGACATTCCCTGCAGCTAAGAATCATGTGAATTAGGGACTGCAAATAAAGCAAATTAAAATTAGCCAAAAATAAAAACCATACAATGTGAATTTTTGAAGAAGAACACTTACCTTAATATAGTCCTCCTGCAAAACTTGAAGGATGGCAGAACAAGTCTCTGGTATAATGATCCCCAGAGCCTGGGGGGATATGCCTGTGGAGAACTTAAGGTCCTGCAGGCTTCTCCCAGTAGCCAGGTATCGCAACGTGGCGATGAGCCTCTGCTCAGCACTGATGCCGTCCCGCATAACGGTGTCCTGCCTGGTAATATAGGGGGACACCAAAGCCAACAGCTGCTGAAATACGGGGTCAGACATCCTGAGAAAATTCCTGAAATCATCAGGATTATTCTCCCTGATCTCCCGCAACAAAGGCATGTGACAGAATTGGTGCCGCTGGAGCAACCAATTCTTGGTCCATGAACTCCTCCTGACCCTGCTCATGGCATGGAGTCGGGATACAGCATGAACCCCTGTACCAACTACAGCACGAACTCTACGACGAGTACGTAGCCGCAACATGGCTAGATAACGGTCGGCTGAACAGAACGAACTAGAAGAACGCACGGAAGAACAGCAAGGCCTATGAAGAACAAGCTGAAAAACACGAACGTGCAGAGCAGGCCGCACTGAATAAACAGATACGAACTGACTACAAGCAGTGCTAAACAGATACGAACCCACAGGCGCAAACTGAACTCCCAAAAACGATCTTCAAAGCACGAAGACGGAAAAGCGCGAATCGTCTCTCACCAAACTTTTACTAACACGCGGTAACACGGAATTAGCAAAAGCGTCCCAAAGGGTGGCGTCATTCGAACGGAACTTCCCCTTTATAGTGCCGTCATACGTGTTGAACGTCACTGCGCTTTGCTTGATCGTTTTTTTTAATGATGGTGTGTACGCAAGGCAGGCTTGAGAGGAAACATGAAAAAAAATGAGGAGAAAAACGTTGGTTTAAAAAACTACATTAAAAACGATCGTGTGTACGGGGCATAAGGATTTAATCTCATCTTGCACCATATGTTTAAACACCTCGATGTGATGGTGTGTTCCCTTTTGGGGATTGAATATGGAGTTGTTTTTCAGCCCACTATGTTTGAATTTAGTCATTTCCATCATAGGGGGACTAGGATCCTTCTGAGAAAATAATTTTTTAATATTGAGCTTCCTCACATATTTTTCCACATCAATAAAAAGTTCGAATTTATTAAGATTCTTATTGGGTGCAAATTTTAATCCTTGTGTTAAAACATTTAATTCGTTTTGTGAAAACGAAACACCTGCTAAGTTAAAAATACCTTCATCTAGCTGTCTCTTTGTCTTTTTCTTTCAGTTTTTTAATAGCTGCGAACAAAAATTAATGCAGCTAATGATTAGGAGGCGTAAAGCCAAAAATCAATTGGTAGAAGCCAATATAGCTGATCTCAAAAACAATATGGAGCCCTTTATGGGAACCAAAGAATATTTGGAGAGGGCGCAAAGTCTTCAGACCCACCTATCCAAATATGATGGAGAGATCAAGCAGAAAAAACTGAAAAAATACCAGAGAGATATTAAAGATTATGAGGAAAACAAGGTATACAAATGGCAGGATGATTTAGATTTGGAGAATCCTAAAGAATCCCTGGTCGATAGGGATATGGAAGTACATAATATGGATACACAGCCAATAAAAATTAAAAACAAAAATAAAATCCATACCCCAAAGAAATCTAAAGCTCCATCCAATCCTAAGGGCCCAGCCACTCAAGGTAATAGGGGTTATCCCCCACCACCCCCAAATGGGGGCGATTATCCTCCGTCAAATGATTACTACTCTACCTCTTATTCAGTACCTACTTACAACAGGTATGGACCCCTAGATAATAGATCTAATGAGTATGGCTATCCTTATTACCATCAAGGACCTAGCCATTTTCCGCCTAGGCCCCCTAGGGGTAATTATAGGGGTAACTTTAGAGGACGACCAACACCCTATCAAAATAACTACCAACAAGGGGGGGAATGGAGGGGATGGAAAGAACCTTACAAAATTCAACCCATTACACCCCAATACCCGAAAGAATATATAGAAAAAGAGGTAGAAGAGGGGGAGCCAGAAATAAAAAGACAAAGAGACAGCTAGATGAAGGTATTTTTAACTTAGCAGGTGTTTCGTTTTCAGAAAACAAATTAAATGTTTTAACACAAGGATTAAAATTTGCACCCAATAAGAATCTTAATAAATTCGAACTTTTTATTGATGTGGAAAAATATGTGAGGAAGCTCAATATTAAAAAAATTATTTTCTCAGAAGGATCCTAGTCCCCCTATGATGGAAATGACTAAATTCAAACATAGTGGGCTGAAAAACAACTCCATATTCAATCCCCAAAAGGGAACACACCATCACATTGAGGTGTTTAAACATATGGTGCAAGATGAGATTAAATCCTTAGAAATTAAAAAGGCCAGAACTAATCAATCCCTGTCAGAGGGGATTAAACAATTGGAAAAAAACAAAAATATAGTAGTTCGTCCAGCAGACAAAGGGGGGGGGTGTAGTTATACTTACCAAAGATGACTACTATGGAGAGATCCAAAGGTTGTTAAAAGACACTAATACATATAAACCACTGCCATTTAACCCATTGAACAAATTAAAGATAGAACTTGATATTTGGATTGATAAAGGGGTCAGTCAAAAGATCCTAGATATAAAGGAAGCACAGTACCTTTCACCCAAAGTACCACATACTCCGGTGCTATATGTGTTACCAAAAATACATAAAAATAAAGAAAAACCACCAGGTCGCCCAATTATAAGCGGGATTGGTTCCCTCTACTCCAGAGTAGGAGAATATTTAGATATATTCCTACAGCCCTTGGTTATTCAAGGCAGGTCTTATCTCAAGGATAGTCGTGAATTGATCAAATCCCTCACCGACATCCAGGTGACAGATGCAACCATTATGGTTACAGTGGACATAGAGTCCCTCTATACTAATATAAGACAGGAGGATGCGCTTACTGCAGTCCAAGTGGCACTTACTGCAGATTCACAGCTCAAAAAATCCCAAAATAATTTTTTAGTTGAGGGACTCAAAATCGCTATGGGAAACAACTATTTTTGGGCACAGGGGGAGTTCTATAAGCAAATAAAAGGGGTCGCAATGGGGGCTCGTTATGCCCCAAGCGTGGCTAATTTGGTACTGAACAAATGGGAGGGGGAAACCATTTATACAGATCAACTTTCATCTCTATTATATTATAAAAGGTACATTGATGATGTAGTGTTGTTGTGGGAGGGATCCCAGACCACATTACATAGCTTCCTACAGGATTTAAATTCCAACCAATATGGGCTAAAATTTACCGCTGAGTTTAGTCTGACAACCATTAATTATTTGGACCTCACTTTGGTCAAACAAAATGGCAAGATTGGCACGAGGACATTCTTTAAGGCCACTGATAGGAATGCCTTCGTGCCAACTAACAGCTGCCATCATCCCCAATGGCTTGGGGCCATACCCAAGGGCCAGTTCATGCGCATCCGGCGCAACTGTGCTGAGGATAGCGATTATAATACTCAGGCAGCAATCCTTACAGATCGGTTTTGTGAGAAGGGATATGCTAGGAATGAATTGGTCATAGCTAAAAAACAGGTGGGGAGTATGAACAGATATTCCCTTCTGGAATCCAAAAAGAAAAAAGATCTTTCAACCATGGGAACACTGCCATTTATCACAGGTTTTAATAGGCAATACAAAAGTATTGAAAAAATCTTCAAAAAGTTCTGGCCTATACTACAAAAGGATAGAGACTTGGCATCTATTTTACCTCAAAGGCCTAGATTTATTTATAGAAAGGCGCCAGGTTTGAGAAACACCATTGCACCTAATGTTCCTGACCCTCCTGAAAAACCTCTGACTTTTCTGGATGGGTCTGGGTTTCACTACTGTACTAGATGCAAGGCTTGCCGTACCACATCTCGACGTACCAAGAAAATAAGTAAATTCAAATCCATGGTAACACAGGAAGAATTTAAGATTAAACCCTTAATTACTTGTTATTCCAGATACGTGACCTACGTTTTGGAATGCCCTTGTTCCCTGCAATATGTGGGGAGGACTACAAGAGAGCTCAGAATTAGGATAAATGAACATGTGGCAAATATAGCCAAAGGCTTTCCTAACCATAGCGTATCGCGTCATTTTCTTCAATATCATAATAGAGATCCTCGCCTACTGGTGTTTTATGGTATTGATAGGGCTATATTTAACTGGAGGGGGACGGACCTCACCAAGGCCATATCCCAGAATGAGACCCAGTGGCTGTTTCGACTGTCCACCATGCAGCCGCTGGGCCTCAATATTGACCTAGATTTGAATTGCTTCCTCACTAAGGAATAAATAGTTATCCAATTACCAATTTGGATTGTAGATATATGGGTTCAATTAGAAATATATATTTATATATTTCTTTCCTTTTTTTATTGTTTTTTATTGTCTTTTATTGTTTCATGAATTTATATAATAAATCAATTATTTTTAATAATTTTTTTATAATTTATATTCAATGACACCATTGTATATACTCTTTTTTGCATAATATACGGATTGAGAGTGGTTTTATCCACTTATACATTAGAGGGCGCTATCATCGCGCATGACTTTTCATCTATGCTATAGAGTTAGCATAGATTATGTATGCATACTATGTTTAATGTAGTATAATAGATGTGTTGTCAGCGGGATATATATTACTTATATTAATTTGTTATTTAATTGTATGGACTTCCGTTGTATTAAAATTATTGCTGTGAATGCGGAGAGACGGCATTGAGTCTGGATTTGATTTCGGTGACTCCTCCCCTCTCCTTGATTGACATCCGTATTTAATAGTCAGTCCCACGTAGTCTAGCACGCTTCCTGACGACGTGCATTATGAAACAGCTGTCGAGGCGACGCTAGACTACGTTCTGACGACACTTCCGGTCCTGCTGGTTCTTCCTCCAAACAAGGTGGAACGCACGCCGGCTCATCTCTATTCGGGTCACTAGCCCTACTAGTCCACGCTCCCCAGCCTCAGTGCTGGGCTCAAGGCACTATTCAAGTAAGGGGGCATTTGGCTGCCATATTGTTACTTAATTTTTATTATTAAACGGAATTACACTATTTCCGCTCCATTTCTCTTTCTTGTGGCTTATACATCTTCATCCGAGCCTCCGGGAGGCAGGGATTTCCTATGCCTATATCTGACATCATTATCCATGTTAGCAAGTGGAACTTGCTAAACGCGCATATGACTCCTTTTTAATTAAAAGAGTCAACAACATCTGGTAAGCTGCTTTATTTACCACGAGCACTATCGGGTGTTTCACACTAAATAGGTGAAGGTTATCACTTCAAGCAATATTTCTGATGGAATAAGCTTTTTGCACAAGGATTCATTTTTATCGTTTTACTTATGGACTCTTATTTATTTCAACATTTGTACAATTTTGGGACATTCAGTTGTCACTATTGATATTGCACAGTGTATTATATACTATATTGCTGATATTTGTTTCAATCAATTTGGGACATCTAATTATCAATATTGGCATCATAATTTTTGGAATTTTTTTGTTGCACTCAGTGTCACATTAATTCATTGATTTGATTTTTATTTGATGGGTCATTATTGCTAATCTATTAAGGAGATTGCACATGTTATTGTGTTTATTGGTTGGATAGCCATAGACTGATTATTGTGACCCATTTTTTATCCTTTTTTCACTTTTGCTGGTGTGCATATTTAAACCAATATTAACTCATTAATATGTTTACTAATATATATTATTGTTAGTGATTTAATAGTTTCTCAGCGCCCCCAATATATTTGTTAATTTGCACATATAACCATCCACTTTATTATTTCTAAAGAACCACTCTTTTGGGAATTTTGGGGATAGCAGCTTACTTTTAATATATTATTCATAGTATATTTTCTATATATATATTATTTATATATATATTTTTTTAAGGCGCGAGATTACCAACACATATATATTTTTACATAGTCACATTGGTCTAGCTTGGATTAATGTACCGTAACTATGTATATACCTTACTTGGCTGATGCCCCCGGGAGTTGGACCACTGAAGCAGATACTGCTATTTCAGTGATCTCCACTTGCTTTTGGGTCCTGTGCTGAGTGGCCTGATGCATTGTGAACACAGGAGGTCAGTCACTCAGCATGGGCATCATTCAGAGAATTCTTAGCATTTTCTGAAAAAAAGCAAAGAATTCTCTGATTGGATTAGGTGGAGAGGTTGGGTGGTGACATTATCTTTAATTCATGTTTATAAACCTTACAAGGGTTATAACACTCTATTACTCTATCCAAAATGAAAAAAACAAAAAAACTTTTGCTTATAATTGTACTTAAGGCTGGGTTCACACTGTGTGCAGAGCAGCTTGCAGCAGGGGTCCGGTGCATCCCCATTCACTATTTTAGGTCCAAATATTTGGCTGAATTTGGGCCTGAAATGGAGCCAAAGATGCACAGGACTCTGTGCATTCCACTGCTGCCCCGGAGATGTGTGAATCAACTCCATTGATAGCCAGTCACACTCTTCTGTCATGCGAATTGAATGAAAGGAAACCTGCATCCAATTCGCAATAGTGTGAACTAAGCCTTAGAGAAAATAGACTGTTCACTTTTCAAGTTGCTCCAGAATGTAGTAAATGAGGTAAATATTCACTTTACAAAGAATACACAATCCCATGCAAGGAAAATAAAAGCACAGCATTTTTTCTTGCACATGATTGGATGATGGAATTCAGCAGATCTCCCAGTCATTTACTAAGCTCTGGAATATCTTATATTGCAAAGTGCTCAGTCTAGGTTCCTTTAGTATATCCACCCCAATACTTTCCGTAAATCCATCCTATTACATGTAGGAAAATCGATCTATTTTCGCCAGATTTTCTGAGACATTTATTGTGTATATGCAAGCATGTACACCATTTGCTGCAAAAAAGCTCCCAATTACTCCAAACATAATACAATGTACATGCATAACACAATGGTCTAATCTCTTCTTAGAACATACTGTATGTCATATGTAGTGGGGATACTTTTCTTTTTCATAATTATTTTTAGAGATATCTTACCACTGAAAAGTTCCCACTGATATCATTGATCTTTTTAGCCTTCTGTAGCACACAGACCCCTTTTTCTCCTCTGCCCTCCTCCACCGGCAGCGGGGCACACCTGCTACTTGCCCGGTACCCCCTCCCTGTGTATATAGAGAGAAGCGAGCAGTGTTATTGTTTGGGTCTTGCAGCAAATACCTCTCTTGAATGGATCCTCTCTTTCCGTTGTCTAGGTAGAAGTTCCTCAGAAAAAGGCCAATGTCCACACAGGAGTAAAACCCAAGCAGTAAGGTTTTATTCTTTTGTCATTTCAGTGAACTTGAATAAGGAGTAGGAAGTTGAGAAAAGTAAGGGAAAGAACAGGTTCAGGCATGCAACACCTAGAGCACAGTGTTCGTCGCCACTCAAGCCTGAGTGGGTATTGCTCACCCGGATAGTCCCTTTGAGAGTGGTCCTAGCAGCCGGGGTGTAGCACGGATAATCAAGATAGTGAATCCCTCTTTAGGCGAGTTTCCAGGCCTCTTCTCGAGATAGCAGTTCCGTCGCTATTCTGCTCTGGGACTGATCCTCCCCTGGTCTCCTTTCCTAAAGGTGGGCTCCCTACAGATGGGCAGCCTGGGATCCCTCTTTGAGGTGTAGGCCCCTGCCAGCAGAGCTGGGCCTACCATGAAGCAACGCAGCCTTGGGCTGAAGGTGCCCGAGGCCCAAACACACTTGTGCACCTCATGCCATACGGGCCACGAGGCACACATACAGGACCAAAGGGTCCCCTGGAACGCCTCAACACCAATGGCGTCTGCCCCTTATCTACCCTCTCCCAGCATGCACAGCGGGTCAACCACGCCCACTGCATGGCTGCCGAGAGAGAGCACCCAAGGTGCTGTGATACCCCTCTTGGTTCACCTATGCCGGTGGTGACAGTGCCACCTACAGGCAACAGGGAACACTACTGCCAGGCAGTATCACACCCAGAGCAGAAGCAATAGTGAACCATCAATTGGTCTGAGCCCGACTACTGGCTCAGACTACCCCTAAATTTCCACATAGCGCCCCCAAATATTGGGGGGGGGGGCGCTACACTTCTATAAGGAGGTAATTCTTCCCAGTGACCACAAGTATGAGGAGCATTCTTCCCACTGACCATCACACTAATGTATCATGAGTTGTAGATATAGTAATTTTTAGTGGGGGTTTCCTGAGACTGGAATGTTATTTCAAGGGTGTTCCTTGTTAAAATGGTTGATAAAGGCTGCTTGAAAGTGTAACCAAAGGCAAAAATTTCTTTTTAATTTTGGATAGTGTAATGGAGGGTTAGAACTCCTGTCAGTTTTTTTTTCCATTGGAGAGATTTACCTTCACTTCCTTCCCCATTGCCAAAACAGGAAGTGAGAGTAAATCCCTGCAAATTAAGGGAATTCCATTGGATCCCCAGGTCACCAGAGCTAGTGTCCCCATTGGAAAATTCCCCCTCTATTACTTTTCTGGGGGCAACCCAACATTTGGGATTTTCTTTTTATTTCACTTTCAATGATAAAGGTAAACAGGACAAATAGAGAGGGTTAGACTCTCTAATCAGGGCACAGACAACAGTGAAGACCTAATAGGCGTTCTAATGCCTCTCCACCCTATCCAAAACGGATCTTTTAGTCATACTTTAAGTATCGTATTTATTGGCGTATAACACGCACAGGCGTATAACACGCACCCTAACGTTAAGAGGGAAGTTTCAGGAAAAAAACTTTCCACAGCCCCCTGCGTATAACACGCAGGCACAGTTTACCCTCTATTTTCAGGGTAAAAAATTGAGTGTTATATGCCAATAAATACAGTAAATACTAAATATATTTATAAATGTCAAATATTGAATGAAAATAGTATTAAAAATCACACACATGTATAAATACCCTTCTTCCACCAATAAAAAAGACAACATTAATCAACTCCCAAACACCTCCCAAGGCACCCTCTGGATGGCCCATGAGGCTGTCATGAGGGGTCACCTTATAAACATAGCATCCAAAAAAAACAGAGCCAAACTGTCTGAGCTTCACTCGCTCACGAAGGTCCTAGATAGATTATATAATCGATACAACCAGACTCCTTCCCCAGACCTCCTCCAACAAATCAATAGCAAAAAACAGGCGTTAGACCTCCTACTCTCAGACAAAACAGAGAAGGCCTTGAGATGGGCTAAAGCCAAATTTATGCTACATAGTAATTCGTCATCCAACATGTTTGCACGGAAACTCAACCAGGCCATGAAACCTTCTCACACTTATAAGCTGCGTAACCCTGCTGGGGTTCTAGTTTCTCACCCGAATAACATAATGAATATTTTTGTAGACTATTATAAAAACCTGTTTAAAATGTCCCAACCAACCACCGACCCATCAACCCAGTCTTTTCAAACCTGGCCCTGCCCACTCTGTCCAGCCAGCAATTAGAGGCCCTGAATGCTTCCTGTACAGTAGTGGAAATAGCAACCATTATCAAATCACTTAAATCCTCTACGGCACCAGGCCCAGATGGCTATTCCACCTCCTATTACAATTTTTTTCCCACATCCTATCCCCTCATTTGGCTTCTCTCTATAACCATATTTTCCTACTGAAATGTTGTTAGCCATGTCCCTTATTCCTAAACCCCACAAGGATTAATCTCTCCCTCAAAACGTCCGCCCGATCTCGGTGATCAACAATGACTTGAAAATCTTTGGCAGATTGTTGGCGGACAGACTGGCCTCTGTTATTACGACCCTAATCTCCCTGACCAAACTGGGTTTATTCCTGGTAGACAAATAACAGACAACATTCGCCTAGTCACCAATATAATACAGGATGCAAATTTACACGCTAAACAGACACTTCTTCTAAGCCTTGACATACATAAGGCATTTGACAGCGTTAGCTGGTCATACCTAAATCATTTATTATCCAAATTTGGCATCACTGGTGAATTCCTGCAAGGTTTTCATGCCTTATATAGGGACCCCCAAACTCGTATTAAATTGCCTGGTAATAATTCTCAATTTTTCTCACTTCAGAAGGGCACTAGACAGGGATGCCCTTTATCCCCTCTCCTTTTTCCCCTGGCCATAGAGCCCTTATCCCGTGCTATATCAGAAAATATAAATATTAAAGGTTATCACAAAGGCCCCAATGAATTTAAACTCAGCTTATATGCTGATGATGTGCTCCTGTTCCTAACAAATCCACTTATAGCACTGCCCAATCTCACCTCCCTACTAGACTCGTTTCACCAGATTTCAGGGCTGGGAGTGAATTTAGCTAAATGCTCTGCTATGCCGAATCAATATACCAAAGGATCTTGAATTATCATTGATGCAACACTTCCCGTTCACTTGGTGCTCTGAAACTTTTGGTTACTTAGGTATACAGCTTGCCCCTACCTTTCAGACCCTTTTTCAAGTAAACTATCACCCTATAGTCTCGCATATCAGATCCCTACAGACTTGGGATAAATATCACATTTAATTTCTGGGCAGAGTCACGGCCATAAAAATGGCTATTTTACCTAAGTTGTTTTTTTTTTTCAGGGCCCTCCCTATATATGTCTCTAAGACCTATATTGACTCAATCCAAAAGGATGTCAATAAATTTGTGTGGCATAATAAAAAACCGAGATTCCACAAATCTCTGTTGTATAGGCCCCAACCCCTTGGAGGACTTGGTCTTCCCGACCTATGGCGCTACTATTTAGCATCAAGATTAGCTCAAACCGCCCAATGGCACGCATCCACCGGTATACCCTGGCTAACTTTTGAGGCACACGCTATCCTCCCCTTACACCTTTCAGGGTTACTGT
Source organism: Rana muscosa (assembly GCA_029206835.1). Lineage (NCBI taxonomy): Eukaryota > Metazoa > Chordata > Amphibia > Anura > Ranidae > Rana > Rana muscosa. Next base: position 341,345,734 of record CM055116.1, on the reverse strand, counting down.
GGTCCAGATCCATCAAAGCTAGCCAACTTACTTCGCTAAACACGATCGTTTGCCAAACCATACACCTTTGGTTACTATATGGTCATAAATTCCACCTGGCCTCTCCCCTTTCCCCACTATACTCCTTTCTGGGTGATCCTGATTTTCCCCTGGCTTTTCATGACAGAGCTGGATTTTCTCAGTGGAGTATGACTGACATGACAACATTTCAATCCTTTAAAGAGGGTCGTCACTTCAAACCCTTACAGCAGCTACAGAGCACAAATTTCCCCCTCAGAGATGTACAGGTACATGCAAATCAAACATTTCTACCACAGTAGGGGCTCCCTAGATTCCCGAACGCATAGCACTCAATATGAACACATATTTATTCACTCTTCTAGGGATAAGGGGATTATTTCCAAACTATATTGTTTGCTCAACGAGTTTGCCCTGGCTGCAAAGACAAAACCGATGCTTCGGTGGGAAGGTGAGATAGGCAAAACTTTTGAACCACCTGAGTGGGAAGAAATGCTGACTAATATGTTCAAAAACACTAGAGCGTACTCCATCCGCGAAACTGCAGTCAAACTACACATGAGGTGGTATCTGACCCCCACGCAACTCCTCTCCATCTACCCCGCTCTGTTTTCGGGGCTGTACTGAATTAGGCACCTTAATTCACATCTTCTGGAGCTGTAGGCACCTTAAGCCCATCTGGCAGAAAGCTGCCTCGAAGGTGTCTACCATCGCAGGTCGCTTAATCACTCTCACCATACAAATGTGTTTATGCTTCACATCCATTCCTGATATCCCTACACCTTGTGCAAAACGAATCCACACGCTTTTCATAGCCATACATTGGGTTACTGCGCTGAACTGGCGAACCTCTACCCTTTCATGGTCGCAAGTGCTAGCTAGAATGGACGCCATTAAGTTATCTGAGCGCATTCACCACACCCTATATGATACTATGCATATTTATGACAATAAATGGAAACATTGGAATAACATATTTTTATAACGTCCTATTGTTCCCTGTGATAGCTTTATCTGTAGCTACCCTACCCATATTTGCATTTCTCCATGAATGGAGCCCAATACGGTAAACAGTACAACTGTTTTTTTTTACAGATGTAAAGCGGAGGTCCGCCTAAAAAAATATATTAAAAGCCAGCAGCTACAAATACTGCAGCTGCTGACTTTTAATAAATGGAAACTTACCTGTTCAGGGTGCCCGCGATGTCAGCAGCCGATGCCGATCAATCGCTTAGCTCTCGGCTGCCCCCGCCGCCATCCTCAGTGAGGGAATCAGGAAGTGAAGCGTTGCGGCTTCACTTCCCGGTTCCCTACTGCACATATGCGAGTCGTGCTGCGCGCCCTCACTGGTCCCCGCTATCTTCTGGGACCTGTGCGTTTTCCAGAAGACAGCGGAGGGGGAAGGGGCGTGATTTCCACGGGAGTCTATGTCTGGAAGTGGCTGCAAATACCTGTATTATACAGGTATCTGCACCCCCTCCCCCCTGAAAGGTGCCAAATGTGACATCGGAGGGGGGGAGGGTTCCAAAAAGTGGAGGTTCCATTTTTGTGTGGACCTCCGCTTTAACACAATTCATTGTTTGTTTTTCTTGCCTCCCAACCACCAATGACTTTGTAGTCTGCCTTATACATATCTCTAAGCCCCGATTGCAGTGCCTCCCTCCCCTTGCACACTGAGCTCAAAAAGCCAGAATCCTTTCCTGGTCAGGCTTGACAAAGAGGACAGAGCCCTTGAAATATGTCACCGCCCACCCATTCCTGTGATGTTGTGCATGGAAAATGACTGTAGACTCAGGCAGCTGTCATTCTCTTCTGGTGGGTATTGAGACATTTCTACTGAAGCTTGCAGATTTTAGTGTTTTCACTATGGGACCCCTGGAGTTTTGTAAACATCCTTCTCTTGCACCCTGAGCTGGACACAGGCAATCTCTATGTCAGTGATGATATTTTCTGTTGAAGAATAACACAACTTAATAATAGCCTGCAGGATTTATCACAATTGTCATTCTAAAAAATTAACTTTGTTTATACTGTTGAAGTTTGTGGTACAGTAAAGAAGAATTTTCATATGTGAGAAAATTAAGGTTTTATTTTTGCACAAAATGTGTATATAAAGTATACTAAATACATAGTAGCATAGGCTAAGGGAAAAGTCCATTAACCTCCCTGGCGGTATTCCCGAGTGTGGCTCGGGGTGAGATTTTTGTACCTAAAGCGGTAACCCCGAGCCGCACTCGGGATTGCCTCGCTGGATCCTGGAAGAGGTGACTTACCTTTTCTCTGGGATCCCGTGATGTATTCCCGCAGTGTACGGCGGCCAGACCTTCCGCCCGATGCACTGTGTGTTCCCCTGATTTCCTTCCCTGCGAGCGTCGCAACGCAGGGGGGCGGAACCGGCGGCAAATTCAAAATGTATAAAGCACAAACACACTGATACAATGTAATCCTATTGGATTCCAATAAAAAATTAAATAAAGTGACCTTAGATTGCCCCCCAGTGCTTTCTCCAGTGCCCTTGTCTGCAGTTTTATTGTACTTTGTGTCTGTAAAATGCACAGCGACCATGGCATCCAAAAAGCGCGCCTCCACCTCAAAATCGCTATATGACCTGCTGGAAGTCAGCGACAGCGATACAGAATCGCTTGCAGAGGAGTTGAGTGACAGCGACTCGAATGGAAGTTTGTCATCAGACGCAGAAAGCAATTTTAGCGACGATCCTGCGACTGTGCCCAGGGATGTGTGGACTTGGTGCTCGATTGACTGCGGTACGGAGCACGTAGCGCCCCCAAGATTTCAGTTTACAGGAGCACCTGGGATCAAAGTGGAAGTTGAGGAAGATAACCCCTTTGCATACCTCGAGCTCTTTCTGACTGATGAAGTTATTGCCAAAATTGTTTTGGAGACGAATCGCTACCAGGAGCAACAAGCTGCTACCCATCATCGCTTTTCAAGGACCAGAAAATGGGAACCGGTAACCAGAGAGGACATCTGGAAGTTTTTGGGCCTTATAATTCTACAGGGAGTGGTGGGAAAACCCCTGCAGAAATGGTACTGGACAACCAACAAATTGCTGGCCACTCCTTTTTTTGGCACTGTTATGTCGGAATACAAATTTTCGCTTATAATGAAATATTTGCATTTTGCAAATAATGAAGACTTTGATGAGAGTTCTCATCCAGCTCCAAAGCTGAACATTTTTTGGGAGATTTACCAACTTATTCTGAAGAATTTCCAGCAGACCTATGTGCCGGACAGAGATATAAGTATTGATGAAAGTCTTATGGCCTACAAAGGTCGACTTAGCTGGATACAGTTTATCGCATCAAAGCGAGCTCATTTTGGCATAAGTTAGAAGGCTGGCCGCAGACTAGCCTGAATTTGTATGAGGAGTCTGGGGGCTATTTATCCCCCCTCCTCTCTCCTCTCCTGCGTCGGCAGGGTTTCTGGGTCAGCTGACGTCACTTCCGGTTTTTGATTCGCAGAGCGGCAGTATGGTCGGCATCAGGTTCCTGTTCGGGTGCTCACGCCCAGCTTCTTGGAGGAGGGGGGGCGCCCATCCAGGCATCCATCCAGGCATCCATCTGCCTCCCGGGTTCAGGCCAGTGTTCTAGTGAGGGGGGTCCGCCTTTGGGGGGGTCCGCCAGGTGTCATACCCGCTCTTTCACACTCCTCACTTCCGGACGCACGCCGGTTCCATTTGCAGGGCCGCCCGCTTGTCACCCGCTCCTCCTCCCGGGCTTGGGCTATGAGGGGGGCCCCTCCGTCCTCCCTCCCACTCCTCTGGGCTCGCACTTGGTCGTCCGTGGTTCAGGGCTCCATGGTGGCCGGCCGCCTGCTGCTCCCGGTGCTCACGGGGGGGGGGGCGTTCGTCCGTCTGGCCATCCACCCACCAGCATTGCTCAGGGCTTCTTCTTGCATGGAGGAAGCTGCCCGCCCACTTTTCCTGGTACTCGCGCCGGGGGAGGGGGGCATCCATCCATCCAGTTTCCCAGGGCTCAATCCGCATCGTGGGTGGGGGGTCAGTCACCCCCCCCTTTTCTCCCGGAGCTCAGGGCAGCAGCTTGGCCGCCGAGAGTCTGGTGGTGTTTCACCTCTCCGGTCCGTTGTGCTGGTTTGGGGGGGGGAGCTGGGCTCCGGATGCCTCTCTGTCAAGCAGGGGGGGGAGGTCTGCCTGTGTCGTCATGGCAGTCTTTCTGGAGTCTGGGGACATTACTTGCACCTCGTTTGGTCTAGTCTGTCCGCCACTCCAGGGGCATGGTACGCCTGTCATCAGAGGGGGATGCAGCTGTTTGTCCAGGAATAGGGGGGGGCGCTCTGTTGCCTCTGTCAGGTGAGGGGGGGGTCTGCAACTGCAAACTGGGTTTGTGGTGGTTCACCACACCAGAGGAGGGAGACACCCGGCAGATGGTGAGTATTCCACATGGTGCATTGTTCGGGTCGTATCACACAGGTAGGTCGCACTCCACTGTCATTGCTTGTGTTTTTATCACAGGGAGGGACGTGGTGTGCATCTTTCTGCATCCACATATGTTTCCATGTATCTATCACTGTACATGTTATACAGGGGGGGGGGGTGGCGTCTGTGTCAGGGGAGTCTGTCCACTCACTTCTCCCCTCACTCACGGGGCTCGTCCGACTTATGTCCTGTTCGCCAGGCAGCATGGGGGGGGGCGTCCGTTCAGCCTTCCCACTCCTCCGGGCACTCACTCCTCTGGGCTTGCTCTGGCATGGCGGCCACCATGAGGCGGGGCAGTATGGGAGGGGGGCCATCCTCCCGCCCTGCTTATTCCTCCGGTGCTCGCCAGGCAGCAGAGTGGCGGGGGGCGGCGGTTCAGCGGTGGTTACTGGTTTGGAAGGGGGGCGGGGGACTGCTCGCTGCGCTGCAGGGTTGGCCTTGGCATCCATCCCTTGGTCCGGCTTATCCCATCCCCCAGATCCTCAGCTATGCCAGTGAGGATATGCTTGGCTGGGTGTGTCCTGGCTTGGCTCTGTGAGCCAGGGGGGCAAGCCAGCCGAATCCTGGCTCGGACCCAGTCTACCTTGGGGGTCACTGGTGGTATTATCAGTTTGCTGGGCTGTGTTGGCTCACGGGGGGCGTCTGTCCACCCACCTCTCCAGGGGTACGCTGGCAGCATGGGGGGGGCTGTCCACCTTTTCTCCGGGGTCACCCTAGCAGCTTGGGAGGGGTTGTCCACCCACGTCTCCACAGGTCACGTCTGGCAGTTTTCCGTGCGTTATTCTGAGGGTGTCCTGACTTGGCTCTGCGAGCCGGGGGGCTAGCCAGCTGCATCTTGCTCAATGTATCCAGTCTACCTTGGGGTCTCTGAGCCAGGGGTGGGGGGATGCTGTTCAGGTAAGGGGGGCTGTTTGGTGGGGTAGCTTCACGTCCACGATTGTTCAGGTATTCATGCGTCACGTGGTTTCTGTCTTAGCGGTTCTGGCGGCAGCATGTTGCTTTCAGCGGCCTGTGAGCGTTTTGCTGTCATGGCTTTTCCGGTCATGGCGTGTTCCTGTCGTAGCATTTTCCTGTCATGGCGTTTTTCCTGTCAGCTTGTGCAGGTTTCAGCTTACACCGGTAGCCGTTTTCTTCTTCGTTCAGTTCCGTATCATCTTACTTCCGTAGGTTTCATCGTACTTTTGTAGGTTCATGCATTCCTGGTTCAGTTGGCTAGGTTTCACATCTCGGTTTCTGTCACGTCTACAGATCCTTACGGGCTCAGGTTTTTCGTTGGTCTTGTTCTTTGACCACAATCTTCTCGCCCGTTACGTTACGTCATACATTTGCATTTGTTTCATTTCATCGGCAGGACTACCCACCACGGTCTGTGGGTACTCAGGTCCTGAGGGTTCAGCTTACACCGGTGGCTGGTTTTCTTCTTCGTTCAGTTCCGTATCATTTTACTTCCGTAGTTTTCATCGTACTTTTGTAGGTTCATGCATTCCTGGTTCAGTTGGCTAGGTTTCACATCTCGGTTTCTGTCACATCTACAGATCCTTACGGGCTCAGGTTTTTCGTTGGTCTTGTTCTTTGACCACAATCTTCTCGCCCGTTACGGTACGTCATACGTTTGCATTTGTTTCATTTCATCTGCAGGACTACCCACCACGGTCTGTGGGTACTCAGGTCCTGAGGGTTCAGTTTCTACGATCTGTCATTGCGAGATAGTTTCCTTGCGCTCATTCACGTCACACGATGGGGGGGGGTCGTTTTTTTCAGGTTTGTTTATACTATGGTACCACCTTCACTGCTTATGTCTTCGCTCGGGGGTTGGTACAGAGGGGGTTGTGTTCTGTCGTAGCATATTTACCCCAGCGTGTTTCAGTATAGCAGGTCAGCCAGTCCTAGCATGTTCTGTCATAACTTGGCGGTGCCGTGCAGTCACCGCTCGCACCCACAGCCGTTGCAGCGTTGTTTGTTTTCCTTGTCTCGTAAACACTTTTCGTTCAGGTTCTTGCATACCGGGGGTAGTTAGCCAGGGTGCGCATCTCAGGATCTGTCACGTCTACAGATCCATACGGGCTGCGGTTTCGTTTTTAATTGGTTGTTGACCACAATCTTCTCGCCTGTATACCATACGTCATACGTGCACGTTCATTCTTACGCCTATACAACCACTACCCACCACGGTCCGTGGGTACATCGGCCCTGAGTGTTTCGTTTTTAATTACCTGTCTCTGCGCGGCAGGTTACTCGGGCTCACTTACTACACACACTTACTACATACTCTAGGGTGGGTTCTGTCGTCAGGTTCATTCACGCGCTGAGGTCTGGTCATTTCTGCTCACATCTTTGTCCCAGGCAGGTACAGAGGGGTGGTGTCTTGTGTCTGGTTGTCTGTTGTCTTTTTCTTTGTATGTCAGGGGTGGGGCAGGCTGCACGTTTCGGCGGCATCACAGGCAGGTTCATCCCTTCCACTCCGTGTGGGGGTTTCTGACCTGGGTGGTACTCCGCCGGTGGGGAGTTGGTCGTTCTTGGCTCTGCGGGGCGGTGAGTCATCTCAGGGGTTTCCTTTTCCAGCCACTACTGGGTAGGCGATACATTTCAGTTTGTTTCCTGTTCTGTCCTAGATACCAGCACGATGCATGCTCTGGGCCGTATTCTTAGCGCAGTTGGATGCGGGCCAATCAGGCTCCCCACGGCCTCTCATGTTCACTGGACAGGTTGTATGTGTTCTAACTCTCTTGGGCGGGGTGTCAGCACACCCCAGCTCCCTGCATTTCGGCAGGCAGTTCAGCATCTCCTTGGTTCCGGGTTTGGCAAGCCTTCGGTTCTACAGGCCCAGCCGGTTCCGAAGGGAGCTCACTGTCACTCGGGTAGGTTGGGTCATGCCATGTCTGGTTCTGTGCGGTCATCGGGGCGTATAGTTTCAGCGTGTTGACATCGTCCATCCACTCCTGCAACACTTCTTTCAGGTATCCGGCTCTTAGACCCCCTTCACTCCTGTCAGTTTGTCCTTTTTGGCCTCTCTCCCCCTCACGTCCCCTTACCATGTATGGGCGGTAAGGCCAGGGGTTGTAGGTATTTACGGAGATACTCATCTTTCATCCTGGTGGCTGGGCACAACCCTTGCATTATTCCCCGGGGCTCCTCGGGACAGCCCTTGTTCCGTTTCTCCCAAGTGGCCGCTCGCCACTAGCGGTTCGTTCCCATGTCCGTGTTTTCTGGTGTAGGCTTATCCAGTCAGGTACGGGAGAGTCGGTTGGTTTCTGGGCAGGTTTTCAAGTTCTGTCGGATGGGGCCCTTTTAGTCTTCATTCTCAGGTTGCTGGTTTCTGCTATCGTAACGGATACTTACCAGTCCCAATCATTGACGTCATCCAGACGGTTTGTTACCTGCCCTTCTTTTTTCCAAACTCACCTAGTCCGGGTCTTTTTGCCCACTTTTAGGCATACTGACCAGCAGGCTATGGCACAACTCAAGCCTTGGGTAGTTAGGGTATCACATTCTCGAGTGAAGACTCTGACTATTCACTGGTGAAGACTCTGACTACAAGTTAGAAGGCTGGCCGCAGGCTAGCCTGAATTTGTAGGAGGAGTCTGGGGGCTATTTATCCCCCCTCCTCTCTCCTCTCCTGCGTCGGCAGGGTTTCTGGGTCCCCACCCACCCGTTCCCCCTTTTGCATACAATCATTTACTTATTTTATTTCTTCAGTCATACTCAGGGTATGCCCACTTTTAGGCATACTGACCAGCAGGCTATGGCACAACTCAAGCCTTGGGTAGTTAGGGTATCACATTCTCGAGTGAAGACTCTGACTATTCACTAGTGAAGACTCTGACTACAAAGTCATTTATGCTGTGTGAATCCAGCTCTGGGTACATCTGGAATTCAGTCCTGTACACCGGGAAAGGAACCAAATTCAGTGATCGATTCAGCAGTTTTGGATGGCAACCGCTTCGGTTCTTTCTTTGATTGAGCCATTGCTGAACCAGGGCTGCTGTGTCACCACAGACAATTTTTATACGTCCCAAGAACTCTTTGAGTTCCTTCTCCTGAACAAAACGGATGCCTATAGGACCGTTAGGCTTAACCGGCGTGACATGCCGCCAATCTTTGCCAAAAAAAACCTCGGGGCAGGAGAAATAGTTGCCTGGCAGAAAGGAAAAATGATGGCACTGAAATGGCGGGACAAAAAAAATGTGTGCCTTATGAGTACCATTCACAACACCTCTACTGTAATGGTACATGCCAAAGGTGGAAAAGATGTCATGAAGCCACAGGTCGTGTTGGATTACAACAATACCATGGGAGGTGTGGGCAGGGCTGACCAGGCCATGACCTTTTATCCTGCCATGAGGAAGCAACAAAAAGAATATTATAAAAAAATATTTAGGCATCTTCTGGAACAGTGCCTGTGGAATGCCTTCATTCTTCTGAAAAAAAAAAAAGTGACTCATGCAGACTTTGTGTGGAAGGTTGCCAAACTAATTTTTCTAAAGCACCAGACGCCAATGGCAGTAAACAGATCTGGACGTTGGGCTGCTGGCGTTGTGAACCCGGAATGCCTGACTGGTCGTCACTTTATGGACCACATTCCACCTACTGAAAAAAAGACAGCACCCACAAGGATGTGTGTTGTTTGCTGCTCCAAGCGTGATGACTCCGGAAGGGAAATCCGAAAAGAAACCCGATTCTATTGTCCCGACTGTGACGTTGCTGTACCTTGCTTTAAGATTTTCCATACCCAAGACGTTTACTGACGCAATATGACTTCTAATATTGCACCCTTGTTTGACCAAAATTTTTTTTAGTGTTTTTGATTATATTATTTACTAAAATGTATTGAATAAAAAGTATTATTATTATTAAATTATTATTTGTTATTATTTATTATATTATAATTTATGATTTTGTGTTTTAAACTTTATCATACCCGAGATGTCTACTAGACTCTGGTTTGGACAGATTTAGGTGAGTTATTACTAAGAATTATAGGCCTACAATGTAAAACGCCAAATTTCCATGCAAAATAATGGTACCGCTTTCAGCACCTAAAATCTTCCAGAATCATACCGCCAGGGAGGTTAAGATGCAACATTCCTTACCTACCTTGTTCCACTGCATGGCACTAAAAAATAGAATTACTCCTGAAGGTCAAAAGACAGAACCATAGTTGAACTAGAAGTAAACCAAGTTGTTTTATTCCAAGTGCTTATTTGTATCGCCTTTGTGACAGTTTAGCTACTTCTAAAACTTTGAGCTCTATTCCAAGGAGAAAAAGCCACCGTATTCACTCAATGTAGGTCCTCTGAATAAACAAATTGCTTGTCAATCTTGCATTCAATCTTAGTCTAAAAGAAAATTAGTTTGAATGACAGCCCCAATCAATTTCTTTAATATAGTATCGCAGATTAGCATCCATGACGAGGAGCTCTACTCTCAATTCTCAGAAGAAATAAAAGTCTTCATGTCTATGCGCTCTGAATCTACAAATAAAATGAACCAAACTACATTATTGATTTTGTAGTTCATGGAAAGTCTAAAATAAAAGCCATTCAAGGTTGTGTTCCAGAGTATAATATGTTTGCTTGTTCAGTTCTTTCTTTAGACTACCCATTGAAATGATCCTATACATTATCGAACACATTATTAAATGGTTCTCAGACAATGCAGCAACATTATGTGGAATACAATTAGACCATTTTAATATTTTTTTAACTGTCCTAGTTATTTAAATTATTTTATTTCTTTGTTTCTTTATATTTGATTTATATATACTGTATTTTTTATTGCAGAATATTTTAAAGGTGGAGTTATTGCCTGTTCTTGTTCAATAATATTTATTGAGCATAAGTAAGGAAAGAAAAACAAGGTCAAAATCATTACAAGCTCCACGCAGGAAAGGCATGTAGGGAGTACATTAGCAGGATAAAGAATTACTCTGAGTTATTACAATGCCAGCAATACAAAAAACATTACCTGTGTTACAAAGCAAAGAGAAGTAGAAACATTATGCTCAAATAATTGTACAAGAACTTGGAGCTAAGAAGCTTAATAGAGTAAAATAATACCCCAGCCAGGGGTTCAGAATGAAGGTAGAGAGCATGAGAACATAAGAAGAGAAAAGAGGGGTGCGGGAGTGGGGGAAATCCCAGGGGCCAACAGGGCTATGGTTCCTTTCTAAGATGCCACATGATATGCCACCAAGATGTCAAGGCTCCAAAAAAGGTAAGTCAAAATTAGGAGGAAAAAAGTGATCCACCCAGGGTCACCAGATTTTCAAGTACAGTATATATGGATCCTATCTTCAAGGGTTGCCTCAACCTTTAAGCGCATCATTGCCTGGGTACCCTTAAGTTTAGTCACAAGGATGCATAGCATAGTAATTTTCCATGCTCTGGTCTGCTTTGAGGATGTAGTGTTAGGAGCAGAAGTTGAAATTGAGCCTTGGCCAACCCTAGTGGGCATACGTTTAATAATGTGGCCTGAGAGTCCGATTGTATAGTAACACCAAACAGCTTAGAGAGGATTTGAAAGATTTTAGTCCAGCAGGACATCGCCCATGGGCAAGTCCACCAAGTATGGAGATGGGTTCCAGGACCTTCACAACCTCAAAAGCAGGTTGAGGGGTATGCCAGGACATATTTAGCCATCAAGATATCATCTGCAAACATATAGAGCGTATAGTGAATGCCTGCAACCTCAAACCTTCCTGTCCCCAACACTTGGGTTATTGCGAATAAGGTGTGCCAGGTGTTCAATTATCAGCCTGAAGAGCAGTGGGGAGAGAGGACTCCCCTGTATAGTCCCTCAAGCTTTGAAAGAGTCTGATTTGTAGCCCACCTACCTTACATACAGTATGCTCTTGGGTTATCACACATGGAACAAATCCACAGCAGAAAATGTGCTCCGAAGCCCCAGCAACCTAGGATGTACTGCAGAGACTATCAAAGGCTTTGTGGATAGGAGATATGCAGGGACACTGTATGAATGTATAGTATGCAATAATACTGTAGATATACGAATATTGTCTTGAGCCTGTCATCAGGGGATGAAGCCAAGCTGATCATTATGTACTAAAGACCCTATAGCACATGTATATTTGTGAGTAGCTTGACATTGTGTTTGAGTAATAAAATAGGACAATAGTTGGACCACAAGGAGTCATCAGTATCACGTTTCGGGATCATGGATATGATGGCGTTTAGGGTCTCTGGCCAAAAAGAGTGTCCCATAAGCAAGAATTAAACAAGAAGGGGTGCCAGGAACTTTGCAAATTGTTTTGCAGTAGGTAGCTGGCAGGCCAGCAGAACTGGGATGGTTGTTGGGATTCATTGGCTTGATTGCCTGAAGGACATCATCAACCATTATAAGACTCTCTATGGCTTTTCTGAGTAGGTGGAGTCACTTCAGCACACTATCATCTTGTGTTGAAGAGAAGACACCCTCAGTAAAAAGTAGACAAATGTTGTTTGATCCCATGTAACACTTCAAGAGGGTTACTAGAGTAAATATCCTTCATCAGTTTAAAGTGGTTCTAAAGGTACAAGTTTTTTTAGCTTAAAGCCCTGTACACACGATCAGATATCCTATGGATTGTAATCCAATGTTTTTTTCCAATCGGGAATCCGATGAGACTGTCTTCCATCAGTCTTAGCCACACACCATCAGTCAAAAAACCTACGGCAACAAAACGATGGGACGTACAACACGTACAACGGCGCTATAAAAGGGAAGTTCAAATCTAATGGCGCCACCCCTTGGGCTGCTTTTGCTGATTTCGTGTTACCGCGTGTTAGTAAAAGTTTGGTGAGAGCCGATTTGCGCTTTTCAGTCTCCGTGCTTTTCAGATTGTTTCCTGGTGTTCAGTTTGTGCTTGTGGGTTCGTATTTGTTCTTCAGTGCGTGCAGTCTGGTCGTTACTGCTTTGTAGTGCCTTCTTGGCCGTTCGTTTACTGTTTTTTCAGGTCGTTCTTCTCAGGCCTTGCTGTTCCACGGTCCATTCTGTTTGAGTTCGTTCTGACCAGCCGACCGGTTTAAGACCATGTTTGAAGTGCGTTCTCGTTCTCGAACTCGTGCTGGCTATGGACTTGGTGTTGCGGTTAACACTGTAACCCGAGTTCAGTCCGTGAACAGGGTGAGAAGGAGTTCATGGACCAAGAATTGGTTGCTCCAGCGTGACCAATGTCTCTGCTGCGGGAAATCCATGAGAATAATCCTGATGATTTCAGGAATTATCTCAGGATGACGGACCCCGTTTTTCACCGTCTGTTGGATTCTCTGTCCCCCTATATCACGAGGCAGGACACTGTGATGCGCCAGGCGATCACTGCTGAGCAGAGGCTTATTACCACGTTGAGATACCTGGTGACTGGGAGAAACTTGCAGGACCTCAAGTTCACAACAGGCATCTCCCCCCAGTCTCTCTGGATCATAATCCCTGAAACGTGTTCTGCCATTATTCAGGTCCTAAAGAAGAACTATATGAAGGTAAGTTTGCTCCTTTAACATCACATTATATGTTTGGATTGTTTTCTAATGTTTTTTATTTCTTTCCTCCTTCCCAAATTTGCCTGTTTGTAATATCCTGGCAATGTCCCCATTTTCCCCATGCATGTTTTTTCCTCTAATGCCCTTTTTTGTGGCCTACATGCCTATTTCCCTTCACTAACCTCTCCAGCATGCTATCCTGGGCCCAAACCCAGCTAGCCTAGTTTTTTACACCTGTTTTTTTTGGGTCAGTGCCATCGTAGTTTTGCACCCCTCCCCCTCCCCTAAAATGTGTTCAAATGTTTTATTTCTCCTTAAAGCTCAGCAGAGTGGTAGAGCCTTTATTTTGTGCCCCCCAAATCACCTCAAACCCCCCTCTTAGAATATTTTATAATGTCCCCTCAGCGGGGGTGAGTCACCTGCTAAGTGGGCCTTCTTTTTTGGCCATGAAATACTCCCTTAAATAATAATGTTAGCCTGATGTTGGTCAACAATGTCTTTGTGTAATCTGTTTGCCCTGTAAACTGAAAACGTACTAATGTCTTCTTTTTGTTTGACTCCACAGTTTCCTTGCACACCACAGGAATGGCAGACTGTGGCTGATCAATTTGCCCAGCAGTGGGACTTCCCCAACTGTGGAGGGGCAATTGATGGCAAGCACGTCCACATAGTGCCGCCACCCCGTTCGGGGTCATTCTATTATAACTATAAAGGTTTTAATAGTATTGTGTTAATGGCGGTGGTGTCGGCACGGTATGAGTTTCTGTATGTGGACGTGGGGAAGAACGGCCGGATGCCTGATGGCGGAGTATTCGCCCAGACAGAGTTTGCTCACCGTCTGCACTCTGGGGGTCTTGCACTGCCTCCAGTTGCAGACAACGTGGAAAGACTACCGTTTTGTGTTCATTGCGGATGAAGCCTTTGGACTGGGACCACACCTGATGCGGCCGTTTCCGCAACGCACCCTCACCCCGGAGAGGAGGGTTTTTAATTACCGGCTGGCCAGAGCCCGGAGAGTTGTGGAGAATGCCTTCGGGATAATGGCCAGCCGGTTCCGCCTGTTTCAGACAGCAATACATATGGCGGAATACAAGCTGAACCACATTGTTTTCTGTTGCTGCATCTTGCACAATTTTCTCTGTTAGTTTTCGGCAACATATGTCTCAACAGTTGGGCCTGAGGCTGGTCCCTCCGAGATGTCCATTATGACCGGCCTGGACACTGCCCATACTGGCTTGACCCCCCAAAGTGCCCGTGAAGTACGTGAGAAATACGTTGAGTACTTCACGGGTAGGGGGGCCATCGCAATGCCAGACCAGATCTGACCTTTTGGTTTTTTAAATAAAATATTATTATATTTAAAAAAATCTTGTTTTGTCATTATTGTTTTTTGGGTTGATGTGTCTCCCATGTTCTTGTAGTGCCAAGTGTATTTGTCCTTAGTAAATAGCCACAATTGTCACTATAAAAAGCATTGATTTAGCTTTTTCAGAACTGCTATTGAGCATAGAAAGAACAAGCCACACCTTTTTGAGTGTCCTAGAAACTTTTTACTTTAGGTTTTATAGAAATACAATGTAGAAAGTTTTTCCTCCCCAAAAATTTTGGTTTTATTTGGAGGTTTGTTTTGCAGAAACATGCATGGGTCAAAATATTAAACATTTGTCCAAAAAAGGAAATATAAAAATTCAACGTGAAAAGGAGAAACAGGAGATGGGGTGATGTCACCCCTGAGCCATCCCAAATGTGAAGAACCCCACTTTATTTTTGTGTCTGAACTGGGGATTTGCCACATGATCCCATGGCTAAGGTAAACATGTGCTATCTGCCATCATGGGGGATCAATGGACGTGCTTTGGGTGTGCAAACCCTTCCTCTCACCTACTTGAGTAGGGAGGAAGAGGTTGCACCCCCAAAACAGGGACATAGATATCCTGTGACGGCAGATAGCACAAGTTAAGTCACTGTGTGCATCTTCACATTTGGGCTGGTGGGAATAGCAGTGCAAAATTTTAAGGGCACAAAAACCACAAAAACAGACTATTCGCCCCAAAATATCTATAATGTTTTTATATTTTTGCTCAATCACATTAATTCTATTTCTCATAGTGTCCATTTCGCTACTACATTCCATTATTTCTTGAATAATGATTTGGGCACTACCACTCGAGAATGGAGGATTTGGAGTTCCTGACACACCACCACGTTCATCCCCTAAAAAATTTAAATAAATTAGAAATATGCAGGCCTACATCTGTATTTACCTGGAAGTTGTGGTGACAGACACTGACCTGTTGTGGTGATAAGCTTCACCTCTCCTTCCTCCACCTCTTCTTCCTCCACCTCCGCTTCCTCAACATGCTGATCTTGGGGTGTTTTGGGATCTTGGGGGTGTTTATGTGGTCTGTGCTTCCTCGTCTCCTCAGATTGGTGTCCTCCCAGTCTCCTCTCCCCTATGGGAATGGAAAAAAAAAGGTATCCTTTAGCACACAGAGATTTGAGGGCAGAAATTGTATACATTGATTGGAAGTGGGGTGCAATTGATATTTGGGCCTGAGTTCCAAGATGAACACATGAGATCTTGAGAACTCTACTAAGCTGCATGCTTTTTTTTAGGGGCCTAAAAAACACACTTGGAGCACCTGTGTGTGACACCCTTCAAAATTTGGGCATGTGGCCCACACTATAGTATATTGCTCCAGAGCAAAAAGCTGTGTAACCAACTGCTTGAGTGTCATCTCCTTTACCCAGAATCCAGTTTAGCCTTTCATTCACATTCTACTTTAGTTACAACACATCATCTAGCCAAAAATGTGTCGAAACGTTCTTTAATTAAAATGAGGCATGACCACATGTGGTTTACGTGGATATGTGCCAAACATGTTTTGGGGAAGATGATCAAGTGTTTACTACGAAACATTACCAAATAAGTGGTCCCTCAACTTAACATAAAAGTTGCCATTTGCAAATGTGAAACCAGTCAAGCCAAGCACATGGAGCAAACACATGCAAGAATACATATTACAATATGAAAGAACACAGTAAAAAGAAAAGCTTACTTTTTTCAATGATTTTTTTAACCACTTCCATACAGGGCTTTTTATACCACTTCAATACCGGGCCTATTCTGGCACTTCTCTCCTACATGTACAAATCATCATTCTTTTGCTAGAAAATTACTCAGAACCCCAAAACATTATATATGTTTTTTTTAGCAGACACCCTAGGGAATAAAATGACGGTTGTTGCAACTTTTTATCTTGCACGGTATTTGCGCAATAATTTTTCAAACGCCTTTTTTGAGGGGAAAAAAATGGTTTCATGAATTAAAAAATAAAAAAACAGTAAAGTTAGCCCAATTTTTTTGTAAAATATGAAAGCTTATGTTACGCCGAGTAAAAAGATACCTAACATGTCACGCTTTAAAATTGCGCACACTCATGGAATGGCGCCAAACTTCGGTACTTAAAAATCTCCTTGGCGACGCTTTGAATTTTTTTACAGGTTATCAGGTTAGAGTTACAGAAGAGGTCTAGTGCTAGAATTGTTGCACACGTTCTAACGCACGCGGCGATACCTCACATGTGTGGTTTGAACGGCGTTTACATATGCGGGCGGGACTTACGTATGTGTTTGCTTCTAAGCGCGAGCTATTGGGGACGGGCGTTTAAAAAATTATATATATATTTTTTTATTTTATTTTATTTTTACAATTTTTTTACACTTTTTTTTTTTGATCACTTTTATTCTTATTACAAGGAATGTAAACATCCCTTGTAATAGGAATGTGTGTGACAGGTCCTCTTTATGGAGAGATGCGGGGTCAATAAGACCCCACATCTCTCCTCCAGGCTGGAAAGCATGAGATCAGTGAATTTTTTTTCACCGATCTCATACTTACTAGCCGCAATGGCGGCTTTGATTACATTTGAGGACCCGGGCGTGACGTCATCACATTGCGCCCGGATCATCCGACGATCATAGAGATGACTGGTGACCATCTGGTCACCAGTCATCTCTATGCTCATCACGTGACCCACCAATGGCGCCGACGATTCTCTCCGGGTCCCCGATCACACGGGAGAGCCCGGAGAAGCACCGGATGGCGCCTCCCGCCACCTATAAGAACGATCAAGCGGCGGAACCGCCGCCATGATCTTCTTATTGTGCGCAGGATCGCCGGCTGCAAACAAGGATATCTGAATGATGCCTCTAGCTGCAGGCATCATTCAGATATCCCCCCTCAAACCCTCAAACCCAGGACGTCATATGTCATCCACCCGGAGGGAGAGGGGGTTCCTGCCGACGTCATTCTGCTATGGCCCGGTATGGAAGGGGTTAAGCTTCCTATACTGCTACGGCTCCCTCAGCTTCAGGTCAGACCACCTTTTACGGAGCTGCTCCTTGGATCTCCTGACCCCATATTTCTGATAGAGATTTCTTGCCACTTTGTCCATTATTTGAGACTTCCTGAGATTAGAGGTGTCGTATGGCCCATGCTTCCCATTGTAATCTTTCCTCCACAGGATGTCCACCATCTCCGCCATCTCAGCAAATGACATATTAGTCGCCTTGTATCTTTTATTCCTGGATCGGGACGTTCCCGCCTCTGAGCTTTCCTCGTCGGTACTTTCTAATAAAGAAGCCACCTGTGTCACCGACATGTCGTCGTATCCCACTGTGCGCCGAACGTGAAGGGGCGGGGAAATGCAGGAAAAGACCGTCATGGGCGGGCGACGCGGGCAGAGTTACACGCATGCGCAGGGTATAAAATGGTAACAAAGTTATTAGGGTTGCGCGGAGTAAGAACGAGCGGAAGTCCAGAAAAGACCACAACTATAATAAGGTAAGAAGGGAACTTGGGCCTGCAATGGCCTATAATTGTTCATGATTGTAAAGGCTAGTGATGAGCCGAACACCCCCGGGTTCGGTTCGCACCAGAACCCGCGAACGGACCGAAAGTTCGCACGAACTTTAGAACCCTATTAAATACAATGGATGCGAACGTTCGAAATCTAAATTGCTACTTATAACGACTATTATGCATGTTATTGTCCTAAAAAGGGTTTGGGAACCCGGGTTCTGCACCAGGGGACATGTATCAATGCAAAAAGAAGTTTTAAAAACGGCAGTTTTTCTGGAGAAGTCATTTTAATGATGCATAAAGTGAAAAAAAAAAGTCAAATATTCCTTTAAATATCGTACCTGGGGGGTGTCTAAAGTATGCCTGTGAAGTGCCACATGTTTCCCGTGTTTAGAACTGTCCCTGCACAAAATTACATTTCTAAAGGAAAAAAAGCCATTTAAAACTGCTTGCGGCTTTAATGTAATGTCTGGTACCGGTAATATGGATGAAAATCTTTAAGAAAAATGGCATAGCTACCCCATCACACCCCCCCCCCCTACCCCAGCCCATTACCAGCCCCTTTGGGTCTTGTATGGATATTAAGGGGAACCCCGCACACAAAATAAAAAAGGCCCTATATACTCTGAACAGCCGTATACAGGCGGTGCATACAAGACAGGGACTGTAGGTTTGTTCTTATGTAGAATCTGTTTGTAATTTTGAACAGGTACATTGTTTAAGTGTAGCTCCAGCCAAAAAATATATTTTTAAGCTTTTTGGAAAACATAGGGAAGGGTTATCACCCCTGTAACATTTGTTTTGCTGTCTGTGCAGTGTGCACCTGTTCAGAACAGTTCACCTCACTCTCCGTCCTAATGACAAATGTTTTTTGAAAATTTGGGGTTTTTATTGAAACAAGAATTGGTGATAAAGCATTAGTGGAGAGGAGACACTTTTTTCCCATATTAACTCTTACAGGAGAGAATTTGCCTTCCTAGGGGTATATTTCCTCTCACTTCCTGTTGTATCCTTCCGTTTGCAAGGAGGAGTCGTTTGTAAGTTGGATGTTTGAAAGTAGGGGCCTGCCGTATATACTCATCTGAAATTTGCCCCTTACATGTTGGTGTTGCCACAACACTGTGAGCCCTCACAGTTACTCTTGGTGGGCGCATGAATGGGCCCTGCTGTGAATTATTAGATCAAGAATTGTAATTGCATGCCCCTGTTGAACAGGGGCTGAAAAATTGGGCCTTTGGTGGTGGTGGTGGTGGTGGTGTTGACACAACACTGTAAGGCCTCACAGTTAGTCTTGGTGGGCGCAGGAATGGGCCCTGCTGTGAATTATTAGATCAAAAATTGTAATTACATGCCCCTGTTAAACAGGGGCAGAAAAATTGAGCCTTAGGCACTGGTGCCACAACACTGCAACCCCTCACAGATACTGTACTTGGAGCACAGCAATGAGCCCTGTTGCCAACTATTGCATCAAAAATTGTAATTACACGCCCCTGTTAAACAGGGGCTGAAAAATTGGGCCTTAGCCACTGGTGCTGGTGCCACGACACTGCAACCACTCCCAGATACTCTAGTTGGAGTGCAGGAATGAGCCCTGCTGCAAAGCATTGCATAAAAAATTGTAATAACACACCCCTGTTAAACAGGGGCTGAAAAATTGGGCCTTAGCCACTGGTGGCGGCACCCAGAAACAAAAATGTTCTTCCAAGCTATCATCGTCAATCGGATCATTGAGGAGGAGGAGGATAGTCAGTCAACATAACAGGACAAACTCTCAGCATCAGCATCAGTCTTGAAGGGATGTGACATTTGAAAATAAATTAGTCTGTTATATCAGCTTCAGGTGTTTGGTAGCTGGTGGTGATCCAATCCAAGACTGGTTCATCTTTATGAAGGTCAGTCGATCAACAGAGTCGGTGGACAGGCGCACCCTGTGATCCGTGACAAATCCTCCAGCAGCACTGAATGTGCGTTCTGAAAGAACGCTGGATGCAGGACAGGCCAGTAGCTCAATTGCATACTGTGCAAGCTCTGGCCAGTGATCCATCCTCAAGACCCAGTAAGCCAGAGGATTTTCGGTGGGGAAGGTGTCCAAGTCTGACCTTGCCCCTAGGTATTCCTGCACCATGTATATCAGACGCTGGCGATGGTTGCTGGAACCGATCATACCTTGGGGCTGCGGACTAAAGAATTGTCTGAACACTTCGGTCAGACGGCCACCTTCCCCACCGCTCCTTCTTTGACTGACCGAAGCCTCAGCAACTCGTTGTCCAAGACCAGGAGTTTGTAACCTCCCAGTCTCTGGGAACGCGTTGCACAGACCTTTCTGCAAGGCCTCCCGGAGTTGTCTCATCCTCTGCTCCCTCTGCGACGGTAAGATAAGGTCCGCAACCTTACCCTTGTACCGTGGATCAAGGAGAGTGGCCAGCCAGTAATGGTCCCTCTCCTTGATCCGAAGAATACGAGGATCCTTCCGCAGACTTTGCAGGATCAGGGAGGCCATGCAGCGTAGGTTAGCTGAGGCATTCAGTCCGGAGTCCTCTGGGTCACTAAGGACGACATGATCCGCAGCCACCTCCTCCCAGCCACGTACAAGTCCACTGGTTTCTTGGGACTGTAAATCATCCCTAAAAGACTGCTGCTGATGATGCTGAGTGCCAGGCTCCACCTCCATGCTGACACAATCCTCCTCCTCCTCCTCTTCTTCCTGTGCGATGGGTGGCACAGAAGGAACACTGTCTGGGTAAAGGGGGCCTTGAGAGGCAAGGAAGTCCTCCTCTTCCTGCCTCTGTTCTGCCTCAAGTGCCCTGTCCATTATTCCACGCAGCGTATGTTCCAACAGGTGGACAAGAGGTACAGTGTCACTGATGCATGCACTGTCACTGCTCACCATCCTCGTGGCCTCCTCAAATGGTGCCAGGACAGTGCATGCATCCCTGATCATGCCCCACTGGCGTGGTGAAAAAAACCCGAGCTCCCCTGACCCTGTCCTGGTGCCGTAGTCGCACAGGTACTCATTGATGGCCCTCTGCTGCATGTGCAGCCGCTGCAGCATGGCCAACGTTGAGTTCCACCTGGTGGGCATGTCACATATAAGGCGGTTCTTGGGCAGGTTCAACTCCTTTTGCAGCTCAGCCAGGCGAGCACTGGCATTATAAGATCTGCGGAAATGCACACAGACTTTCCTGGCCTGCCTCAGGACATCCTGTAAGCCCGGGTACCTGCCCAAGAACCGCTGCACCACCAGGTTAAGGACGTGAGCCACACAGGGCACATGGGTCAGTTGTCCCTGTCGGAGAGGAGGTTGGTGCCATTGTCGCAAACTACCATTCCTGGCTTAAGCTGGCGTGGCGTCAACCACCTCTCGGCCTGCCCCTGCAGAGCAGACAGAACCTCTGCCCCAGTGTGGCTCCTGTCCCCCAAACACACCAGCGCAAGCAGGGCATGGCATCTTTTTGCCTGCGTACTTGCGTAGCCCCTTGAACGCCTACGGAGCACCGCTGGTTCCGAGGACAAAGCACAGGAAGAGGCCACGGAGGAAGAAGAGGAGGGGGTGGAGGACAGAGGTGTGTCCCAACCAGTAGTAGCATTTTGGAGGTGTGGCGGTGGAACAACCTCCAACACTACTGCACCTTGTCCTGCATCCTTCCCAGCTGCCAAAAGAGTGACCCAATGGGCCGTGAAAGAAAGGTAACGTCCCTGTCCATGCCTGCTGGACCATGAGTCAGCGGTAATATGCACCTTACCGCTGACCGCCCTGTCCAGCAAGGCCAAGACATTGCCTTCCACATGCCGGTAGAGAGCCGACATCGCCTTCCGTGAGAAAAAGTGGCGTTTGGGAACCTGCCACTGAGGAACCGCACATTGCACAAACTCACGGAAGGGGGCAGAGTCTACCAACTGAAAAGGCAGCAGTTGAAGTGCTAGCAATTTAGCCAAGCTAGCATTCAACCGCTGGGCATGTGGATGGCTGGGAGTGAACTTCTTTCGACGGTCCAGCAGCTGGGGCAGGGAAATTTGCCTGCTAGAATCGGACGTTGGTGTACTGCTAGCAGAGTGCCCGCAAGTACTTGGCTGTGACACACCTAATTCTACACCTTCATTCCTCTCAGAGCAGGTTTCAGAGAGGACTGAAGGTATAGTGGGGTTGGAGATCCCAGCTGATGCGGTGCAAGAAGAGGTCAGCTTTGTTCTTTGGTGTGGGTCTTTAAGGTAGGCTTGCCAACGAGCTGCATGGCAGGTCAACATATGTCTGGTCAAGCATGTGGTGCCCAAGCGGGTGATGTTTTGGCCACGCGATATACGCTTGAGACATATGTTGCAAACAGCAGCTGTGCGATCTGATGCACTCGACTCAAAAAAGGCCCACACCAAATAACTTTTTGAATAACGGGCAGAGGCAGCGCCTTGCACAGGCGGAGCTCTGCGGTGTGATTCCGTCGGTGTGCTGCCCTTACGCTGGCCCCCCGAGGGCATCCTGCCTTGTTGGAGATGTGTCTCCTCCTCATCTTCCTCCTCCTCCTCCTCCTCTCTCCTATTAGGCATCCACGTGGAGTCAGTGACCTCATCATCCCCTCCCTCCTCATCACTGGAGCCAATCTGGCAGTATGCTGCAGCTGCTGGAACATGACTGCCAGATTGGTGT
The DNA here is from genome assembly GCA_029206835.1 of Rana muscosa. NCBI lineage: Eukaryota > Metazoa > Chordata > Amphibia > Anura > Ranidae > Rana > Rana muscosa. The sequence goes on along the minus strand of CM055116.1, from coordinate 341,323,280 downwards.
CCTTCTTGAGCATCCCCTCTCTCTGCTCTCACGCTACTGCCTTCCTCTAGCTGGGTATCATCATCAGACCCTTCGAAACGCTGGGCATCCTCCTGGAGCATGTACCCAACACTGTGCTCAAACAGTTCGGGGGACTCCTCAGGAGGACATGGTTGGTCTAGGGAAGGAGTGACTGATGATGACATTGATACCAGGGAAGAGGATGCTTTGGCAGCTGCTTTGCCAGTACCCTGAGCCTGGGTGAGAGAGGATGAGGAGGATGAGGAGGGCTTGGTCATCCACTCTACCAAGTCTTCGGCATGATGCGGCTCAACACGTCCAGCTGCCGAAAAGAAGGACAAGCGTGTTCCATGGCCACGTGCTGATGGCGATGCACCGCGTCCACGACCAGCACTGTTGTCTCTAGACACAGAGCCTGCTTGCCCTCTTTTTTTGGCTCCTGACTGTCTGCCTCTCCTTGTTTGCCTTCCAGACATTCTAATGGCCTGCAGGGAAATGGGAAAAGCAGCAATACAGGCTAAGTTAAGGTGTAATATGGTCAGGAGGCACACTCCGCCCGCTGTAAGTGCCGCAAAATCCTGTTTGTGTAACACACCAGGAAAAAGCAGCAATACAGGCTAAGTTAAGGTGTAATATGGTCAGGAGGCACACTCCGCCCGCTGTAAGTGCCGCAAAATCCTGTTTGTGTAACACACCAGGAAAAAGCAGCAATACAGTCTAAGTTAAGGTGTAATATGGTCAGGAGGCACACTCCGCCCGCTGTAAGTGCTGCAAAATCCTGTTTTTGTAACACACCAGGAAAAAGCAGCAATACAGGCTAAGTTAAGGTGTAATATGGTCAGGAGGCACACTCCGCCCACTGTAAGTGCCGCAAAATCCTGTTTGTGTAACACACCAGGAAAAAGCAGCAATACGAGCTAACTTCAGGTGTATAATGTGCAGGAGGCTTAGCAACAATGACACTGACACTGTCCCCTGCCTATCCTTCTCTCTCCCTGCACACAAGGTTTATCAAAGTATATGACACTGACACTCTCCCTGCCTATCCTTCTCTCTCCCTGCACACAAGGTTTAGCAAAGAATATGACACTGACACTGTCCCCTGCCTATCCTTCTCTCTCCCTGTACACAAGGTTTATCAAAGTATATGACACTGACACTCTCCCTGCCTATCCTTCTCTCTCCCTGCACACAAGGTTTAGCAAAGAATATGACACTGGCACTGTCCCCTGCCTATCCTTCTCTCTCCCTGTACACAAGGTTTATCAAAGTATATGACACTGACACTCTCCCTGCCTATCCTTCTCTGTCCCTACACACAAGGTTTAGCAAAGAATAGATTTGACAAGATTTGACACTGTCCCTGCCTATCCTTCACTTTCCCTGCTCCGAAACACACTACACAAGGCCGCCGCGCTAGCGGCCTTTTATAGTGTGGGGCGTGTACTAAACCCCCTCAGCTATAATTGGCCACAGGCATCCTGCCTGTGGCCAATCATTGCTCTCCTCGCTGCCGGCGCTGTGATTGGCCAAGCATGCAGGGTCACAGTGCATGCTTGGCCAATCACAGCGCCGGGATTACACTGCAATGGCGCAGTGTATTGTGGGCCGTTCGCGTCACTCGAATTTGGCACGAACGGCCCAAATCGTTCGTTGTTCGCCGAACGCGCAAACAGCCGATGTTCGAGTCGAACCTATGTTCGACTCGAACACCGAGCTCATCCCTAGTAAAGGCCAATATTGGGATAAGTTGAGGAGAATGAAATCTGACCTCTCATGTTTTCTTATGTGTTTTGAACTTGCAGACAGTCGGCAATGCATAAACTCCGCGAGCCGGATATCATGTTGGCTTTTATTGAAAAATATAAAGAACTCTGCAACCTATGGGAAATAAAACATCCAGATTACCACAAGAGGGGTGTACGTCGGGCAACCATTCAAAAATTGGCGGATTATATGAAGCCCTGGGTCCCAGCGGCAGACTACAGTATGATGAACAATAAGATAAACAATATGCGGAATGCATATAAAAAAAAATACACTGAATACCGCGCTTCCATTAGATCAGGAGCAGCAGCAGACTATGTAGTACAGCCCAAGCTGTGGTACTACAAGCACCTGCAATTTCTGGAAGACCAGATTGAGGCCAGGGAATCAATTTCCAGCCTTCCCTCAACCCTTCCTTCCACCCTTCCCTCCAGCGTTCCTTCCACCCTTCCCTCCAGCGTTCCTTCCACCCTTCCCTCCACCCCTGCAGAGGTGGAGGAGGAGCCACCTGTGCTTGAAGAGCCGGATCTTCGCATCTTCAGCCAGGTATAGTATTTTAGAACATGATTATTGGCCTCAAAGTACTATTGTGATGATCTTGATTTATTCTCCCAAAATGATAAAAAATAAAAATAAAAAAAGGGCACATAAATGATTGTTAAAGTATCTAAAAAGAACGGGGACAGAATGAAACTCTTTGCTAGTTTTCTAAAAAGCAGATTGCACCAGTCATGAGATCAAAATTGTGTGTGATTCCCCAAAATATCTAACTATGTGCCTTTTATCTACACAGGATGAGGCCAGCCAGGAGGAAGAGGCTCAGGAATGTGGCAGGCAGGAGGAGGCAGAGGTGAGTGTCAGCCAGGAGGAGGCAGGGCCAAGTGGCATGCAGCAGGTCCCCAGGCCTAGTGGCAGCACAGTGTCACAAGTGGCTCCCCTCCACATCAGACCTAAAAAAAAATGTAGGATGACACAAGTGGAGGAGGAGTCACTCAAAATGATCCGTGACGCTGCTGCCATCATGAGGGCCCCCTCCACCCTGTGGAGGGCTTTAGTACATACCTGGCGGACAAATTAGTCCAAATGGAGGCGGAACAACGTGCCCTCTGCGAGCACATTATCTATACAGCCGTACACATGGGGGGGACAGCTGACTGAGGCCACCCATCTCTCACATCAGGCCAATCCTTCTCCTCCTTCTCCTCCTCTTCCTGCCACATTACCACCCACAGTGGCATGGCCTGCAAGGGTGCGTGTACGGGGCCGTGGAGGGAACTCTGCAGAGAGGCGTGGAGGGAACACTGCAGGGAAGCGTGGAGGGAAGTGTCCAGGGAAGAGCAGGAGGTGATTCCCTGGCTTCAAGCTGCTCTTCCAGAAGTTGCAGCTTGATGGAGTACCACAGCTTGGGATGATGTATGTGTAGCGGCCTCACCCCATCTCCTTTTGCTAGGGGTATGTCACATGACAGGGTGAGATGCGCTACGGCCCATGTCCTCCCCATGGCTGTGGGTGAGGTGAAGGCCAGTATCAGTATCTTCCTCGGGCCAATGTGCATTAGTCTTAAAACTCAGTCCTGCTATGCTGGAATCTCCCTTGCTCCCATTAACCAGAGTCCATACACCGATCACAGTCCAACTCTTGCTTTATTGTACGCTCCACAATAAACAATGTCTTAATAGTCAACTGGTTGGAACATTATTATAACTTGATACGATGGTATGAGCAGGCCGAGGCACTATCCTGATTTCAGTCTAAACCCCTGTGCTTTGACCAGGGGTTGTAGCAGCTTTGAATGGCATAGTACATAGAACGTGTGAGTCTCTACCAGCGACTCCATAGAACATAGATGGGAGTACCTTCGCTGCGCTGCGGCCCCTATCAGGGGAAGATGTCCCTCTAAGAGAGTTACCGGAGGCCCATCCGTCACCGGGTTGATGCTGCTCCGGGTCTCCGGACGGGTAACCTCCCCAGCCTCCTCACCTCAGATGCGGGTCCCCTCGCAAGGCGGCACCCTGAGATCACTTCGCCCTTGCGGGACCCAGTCGAAGTTACTGGGCCCCAGGCCTACGATATAGTACCTCACCCCAGGCTGAAGGTGCCTGGGATGGACCCCAACTTCATTCCGGTCAGGCCTAGGGCGCCTGGGCCGGAACCTTGAACCGCCCGCACCCAGGCCTAAGGTGCCTGGGTGCGTGAAGAGAACTCCTCCGAGAAAGAACGAACGAACCTTGTGGTGAGGGCGTCTCCCCCGTTTATCTCCTTCCATCAACACCACGGCGGGTTCCCCGCCCCAGCCGTACCATCTCCGGAAAGGGACAAAAAGGGTAGCACTGTGGCAGTGATTCTACCTTGAGCCTGCGGGTACACCGCCACCCACAGGCCAAGGTGAGTAATACACCACTCAATCCTCCACAAATTACCAAAAAGGGGTCCAGAACCTTTCCTAATTATACACCTGGGTCACACTACCCCCAGGTGTACCCCAACTAAATTTAAAGACCCTGCTACACACTCCCCCCTGTGATTTGACGCTGGTCCCCAGCGTCAGGTGCACACCCATGTCTCCCAAGGAGTGGTGACATGAAGCGAGCCCCAGAGGCTGTCCCTCAAAATTTTGAATACTGCGTGTGCCAAGACCTGCTCAAGGGGAAAGGGAACTATAAAACGATAAAACTCTTGAAAAAAAATCTGTCATGTACACATATACAATCCCTCCCATCACTGTCTAAGAACCACCCCATACTCAGTAGTCTTGACCGACAAATCTCCTGCAGAAGGGAACAAAAAAAACAGCATCCTAACAATCTGTGTTAACTTGGAATGAATAGGTCTATCAGCCGAGAGACCCATTCGCTCCAATAAGTAAAGTGATGTAAATGCAAAATTTCAAACAGCCGTTGCACAACACTGCCACCTGGTGACAGTGCTGCGGTAATGACATTTGGTGAGATCTTCATTCTTCCTGCTTTCCCTACAATGACTCTACCCCCAAAGTCTTTGCCTTTGGCACATGAAGAAAAGGGAGAAAAGAAAAAAACAACAACTCCCAAGTCTCCAGTGAGTAAAAGAAAAGCCCAAATCAAAACAAAACTAGGGCACAGTTCTGAGTGTCTGAGAATGTTCCTTCCAGAGAGTTCGATAAGCAAACAAATAGGAGTTCTCTTCTCCTAAAAATAGAATCTTGGATCTGGCAAAAACAGGGGCTTTAGGTGCTTGTCAAACACTTCAACTGAATATTCGACATCCTCTCCCTCCTTTCTGCAGATAAGTACTTTATCGGCATGAATGTGGCGCCCCAACTTCCAATCCGCTCTGCAATCTTTGAATTTCTTGGACACAGGCGGCGAACATAACAAGTATTGCCGAGCATGAGGCACTTTGAGCTTCTCCCAGACAAATTTGTCGTACCATCTCTGGCGCAAGACCTCAACTTCATAAAGTAAGTCCCGAGGCAAGTAGGGATATTCCCATCCGTACTCACGGGCGACTCTCTGGGAGAAAAGTCGTTGTAATCTGGTTAAAGGAGGCATGACATCCCGCTCACCTTCTCCTGGTTGCACGGTGGCTTCCGGGTGCCGAGGTACCTTCACTACCTCGGATGGCTTGGCTTTTGGCGCCCGCAAGGAAGCGCGCTGCATCCCCACTATCAACGCGGGGGATGTTGTGGAATGTGGAAGATTGGTCGGAGGACTAAACTCCCTCCTGAGCTCCGGAGCCTGCGACCGGGACGTGCTGTCTCCTATAGACATAGGGGAATCCTGTGGTTCACGTAGCATGGGTAACGGGCATTTGTCCCAGCCCTTCCGGTGAAACAGTTCATCTATTTCCCCGTCATCCCCACAGTCCGACAGCGATTCCAGGTCGGAGGTGTCATACATCTCGGCGGGAAGGTAGTCTTTAGTAGACGGAGAACTACCCTCCCTTGCGGGCTCCACCTCCAGTGGACCCCCGACACCTCCAACCACCACCACAGTCCCAGCCCCTGGCTCACCTGGACCTTTTTCAGCACTGGGATGTCCAGGACTCTTCCAACCGGATCCATCCAGGTCCGGCAAGCGGCGGGGTGAAGCTCGACCACGACCAAAGGAGGCTGAAGGTGCCTGGGATGGACCCCAACTTCATTCCGGTCAGGCCTAGGGCGCCTGGGCCGGAACCTTGAACCGCCCGCACCCAGGCCTAAGGTGCCTGGGTGCGTGAAGAGAACTCCTCCGAGAAAGAACGAACGAACCTCGTGGTGAGGGCGTCTCTCCCTTTTATCTCCTTCCATCAACACCACGGCGGGTTCCCCGCCCCAGCCGTACCATCTCCAGAAAGGGACAAAAAGGGTAGCACTGTGGCAGTGATTCTACCTTGAGCCTGCGGGTACACCGCCACCCACAGGCCAAGGTGAGTAATACACCACTCAATCCTCCACGAATTACCAAAAAGGGGTCCAGAACCTTTCCTAATTATACACCTGGGTCACACTACCCCCAGGTGTACCCCAACTAAATTTAAAGACCCTGCTACACACTCCCCCCTGTGATTTGACGCTGGTCCCCAGCGTCAGGTGCACACCCATGTCTCCCAAGGAGTGGTGACATGAAGCGAGCCCCAGAGGCTGTCCCTCAAAATTTTGAATACTGCGTGTGCCAAGACCTGCTCAAGGGGAAAGGGAACTATAAAACGATAAAACTCTTGAAAAAAACATCTGTCATGTACACATATACAATTCCTCCCATCACTGTCTAAGAACCACCCCATACTCAGTAGTCTTGACCGACGAATCTCCTGCAGAAGGGAACAAAAAAAACAGCATCCTAACAATCTGTGTTAACTTGGAATGAATAGGTCTATCAGCCGAGAGACCCATTCGCTCCAATAAGTAAAGTGATGTAAATGCAAAATTTCAAACAGCCGTTGCACAACACTGCCACCTGATGACAGCGCTGCGGTAATGACACTTGGTGAGATCTTCATTCTTCCTGCTTTCCCTACACTAACTGTACCCCCAAAGTCTCTGCCTTTGGCACATGAAGAAAAGAGAGGAAAGAAAAAAACAACAGCTCCCAAGTCTCCAGTGAGTAAAAGAAAAGCCCAAATCAAAACAAAACTAGGGCACAGTTCTGAGTGTCTGGGAATGTTTCTTCCAGAGTGTTCGATAAGCAAACAAATAGGAGTTCTCTTCTCCTAAAAATAGAATCTTGGATCTGGCAAAAACAGGGGCTTTAGGTGCTTGTCAAACACTTCAACTGAATATTCGACATCCTCTCCCTCCTTTCTGCAGATAAGTACTTTATCGGCATGAATGTGGCGCCCCAACTTCCAATCCGCTCTGCAATCTTTGAATTTCTTGGACACAGGCGGCGAACATGACAAGTATTGCCGAGCATGAGGCACTTTGAGCTTCTCCCAGACAAATTTGTCGTACCATCTCTGGCGCAAGACCTCAACTTCATAAAGTAAGTCCCGAGGCAAGTAGGGATATTCCCATCCGTACTCACGGGCGACTCTCTGGGAGAAAAGTCGTTGTAATCTGGTTAAAGGAGGCATGACATCCCGCTCACCTTCTCCTGGTTGCACGATGGCTTCCGGGTGCCGAGGTACCTTCACTACCTCGGATGGCTTGGCTTTTGGCGCCCGCAAGGAAGCGCGCTGCATCCCCACTATCAACGCGGGGGATGTTGTGGAATGTGGAAGATTGGTCGGAGGACTAAACTCCCTCCTGAGCTCCGGAGCCTGCGACCGGGACGTGCTGTCTCCTATAGACATAGGGGAATCCTGTGGTTCACGTAGCACGGGTAACGGGCATTTGTCCCAGCCCTTCCGGTGAAACAGTTCATCTATTACCCCGTCATCCCCACAGTCCGACAGCGATTCCAGGTCGGAGGTGTCATACATCTCGGCGGGAAGGTAGTCTTTAGTAGATGAAGAACTACCCTCCCTTGTGGGCTCCACCTCCAGTGGACCCCCGACACCTCCAACCACCACCACAGTCCCAGCCTCTGGCTCACCTGGACCTTTTTCAGCACTGGGATGTCCAGGACTCTTCCAACCGGATCCATCCAGGTCTGGCAAGCGGCGGGGTGAAGCTCGACCACGACCACAGGAGGCCTGCACCAGGCCTATCTTCCTCTTCGGAGGTGGCAGCAGGGAATCTGTGGTGACCGAAGCAGCATCCTCGGATTTTTCTCTCTCAGTCTCTGGTTGGGCAGTCCCGTCGCCCCGGTCAGCACGTACGGGGACCTCCGCAAAGGCCTGGATCTCTCCCTCTGGAGTGGCGGTACCTGTGATGCAATTGAGGCGAAGGGCCCGGGGCCTTACTGTGGATGATTCAACCTCAAACAGAAATTCTTTACACGCTTCACAACGCCCAAATGGCTTTAGTTGGACCACCAGTCCCGAGCATCCGGGACAGATCACACCGAGGGCCTCCGTGTCTCTGCATGAGTATAAAGCCAACTGTCCTCGGGGCCTGAGTCTTATCCCCGTGTCTGTAAGGGGAGCAGCAAAAGCAGTCATCTTCGTGGGGTATGATACCGGCATCCACGGGGAGCTTGAGGCCATCCCGACCACCTGCTGCTCCATCACGCGCTGACCACGCGCCGGAGTCTCCACGTGCATCTCCACATATGGCCAGACTCCTCCCACGACTTGCACATTTTCGCGGGCTTCCCACAGTCCCCGCCCACGAATTGCTCAGTCATGGGGTGCCTCATGGCGCAGTGCATTAAACACCCCCACATGTAGTTCGTCACACGGCTGGGCTTTTCCCTCTTCCCGCTCTTTCTGCATGGGCCTCTCCCGATTTTTCAGGGAAACTTCCACGACTTCGAGCACAGGGACGCACTTTGGCTAATCACATGGCCGACCTGCTCGGACCTCCTCCGGGCAGCAAAGTCCAGACACAGCCATTTCAAGTTTCAAAGTCAACACACATTTTATGCCGGACTCACGAGCCCCCACGTGTAGCGGCCTCACCCCATCTCCTTTTGCTAGGGGTATGTCACATGACAGGGTGAGATGCGCTACGGCCCATGTCCTCCCCTTGGCTGTGGGTGAGGTGAAGGCCAGTATCAGTATCTTCCTCGGGCCAATGTGCATTAGTCTTAAAACTCAGTCCTGCTATGCTGGAATCTCCCTTGCTCCCATTAACCAGAGTCCATACACCGATCACAGTCCAACTCTTGCTTTATTGTACGCTCCACAATAAACAATGTCTTAATAGTCAACTGGTTGGAACATTATTATAACTTGATACGATGGGATGAGCAGGCCGAGGCACTATCCTGATTTCAGTCTAAACCCCTGTGCTTTGACCAGGGGTTGTAGCAGCTTTGAATGGCATAGTACATAGAACTTGTGAGTCTCTACCAGTGACTCCATAGAACATAGATGGGAGTACCTTCGCTGCGATGCGGCCCCTATCAGGGGAAGATGTCCCTCTAAGAGAGTTACCGGAGGCCCATCCGTCACCGGGTTGATGCTGCTCCGGGTCTCCGGACGGGTAACCTCCCCAGCCTCCTCACCTCAGATGCGGGTCCCCTCGCAAGGCGGCACCCTGAGATCACTTCGCCCTTGCGGGACCCAGTCGAAGTTACTGGGCCCCAGGCCTACGATATAGTACCTCACCCCAGGCTGAAGGTGCCTGGGATGGATCCCAACTTCATTCCGGTCAGGCCTAGGGCGCCTGGGCCGGAGCCTTGAACCGCCCGCACCCAGGCCTAAGGTGCCTGGGTGCGTGAAGAGAACTCCTCCGAGAAAGAACGAACAAACCTCGTGGCGAGGGCGTCTCCCCCTTTTATCTCCTTCCATCAACACCACGGCGGGTTCCCCGCCCCTGCCGTACCATCTCCGGAAAGGGACAAAAAGGGTAGCACTGTGGCAGTGATTCTACCTTGAGCCTGCGGGTACACCGCCACCCTCAGGCCAAGGTGAGTAATACACCACTCAATCCTCCACGAATTACCAAAAAGGGGTCCAGAACCTTTCCTAATTATACACCTGGGTCACACTACCCCCAGGTGTACCCCAACTAAATTTAAAGACCCCGCTACATATGTCTTCGACTGCTGCTCCTGATCTCATTATGTTGTTTATCTTATTGCTCATCATACTCATGTCTGCCTTTGGGGTCCAATGACTTCATATTTTCCGCTAATTTTTGAATTGTTGCCCTTCGTTTTTTATTTTATATTTTGTCAGAATAAATGGAGATTTAATTTCAGCCAAAATACTTGCCTGGTGTGTTTTTTTTTTGGGAGTAGCAATAACATTTCCTAAATACAATGTGGAATTAATAACAAGGGACACCAACCTCCATGAGGGAAAAATAAAAGAAACATATGTTGTTGTGAGAAATTGACACCCAAAACAAAAGCAAAAAATAAACCAAAAAAAAAAAAGGATTCTAAAACTTTTTATAAATTTGTGAGGTCTGCCTTTAAGAATAAATCATAATTATTGAGAAGATTACAAGAAACAAGAAAGACATACGTTTGTCAGAACTCGTGATAAAGATCAGCATCAAAAAGGACATTTTAAACGCCATTCTAAAGCAAAAAACAATGTGCTGCATTAAACGAGGCAATAACTTGCAGAATGACGAATGTGCTCTCTCCATTAGGAACACTAGTTTTACCAGAACGAGCGCTCCCGTCTCCTAATTCAGTCTGAGCATGCGTGGGTTTTTTATCCAATGGACTTGCCCATAGACGATCTGTATTTTCTATCAGTTTTTGATCCATCGGACAATTTTAAAACATGTTCTATTTTTTAAAACCGATGGAAAAAAGACCGATGGGTCCCATACACGATCGGTTTGTCCGATGAAAAAAAAACATCGGACGGTTTTCATCGGTAAAACCGATCATGTGTACAGGGCTTAATGCATTCTGTGCATTAAGGTGAAAAACCTTCTCCGTGTAGCCTTTCCCCCTAAATACTTACCTGAGCCTTGATCCAGCAATGTGCACAAGTGCAGCAGCTCTCTCCCCCCTCGTTGGACAGAGAGACAGCAGCGGGAGCCATTTGCTTCTGCTGCTGTCAATCAAAGCCAGTGAGGAGAGACATGAAAAACAATAGCAAATGCAAGCGCTTGGGATGCCTGCACAGACAAACACTATTAATCCTAAATGTGTAAAGGATATTATACAAAGGTTGAAAATCAAAAAACAAAAAAAGTATTCCAATCGGGTGGACATAAAGTTATTATTGTTACCAAGGGATGGCAGGTAGCATAAGGTTTTGAAAAACTCTATAGTAACAATTGTGGATAGGAAGTCTTTAATAAAAACTCAGTTGCCCAGGGCAGCTCTTCTCCAAGTTGAAGCCGACTCAAGGGAAATGACTTGAAAGGAAAAATAGAAAAGCGCCTCTTAGCAAAACAGATTTATTATGTAGCAGACAATTTGTATCAAACACTTACATCATGGTAAGTTTCAGGTGTCATCCAGTAGGATCAATGTTTATATTGCGTCCAGGATCTCTGACGCTACTCCACAGATTTCCCAGGTCCCGGTTATGGCGGCCGCAAATAGCCGGGATGCAGGCTGGCTTGTCCGTGATAGGAGACAGCAGCGAAAGATGGCAACGGTCGGTCCGGAGAGGAGCGTCTGACGTCAGCTGGATGGTGCAGGGAACCACAACGCGTTTCAGAGCATGCGCAGCTCTCGTACAGGGCATGCGCGCTCCTTTCTCAAGTGTACAAGGAGACAGGAAGGACGGATGTTTTAAAAGTAATTCTGCCCGTCAGCGCAGCAGAATTCAATGATTGCTATGACAAGTGTGTTGCATGGAACAAAACGGGAGTTTTAACCCCACTAGCTTGGGATAGCTTAAATAGCAGAAAAATAATAATAAAATAGAAAATAATAAAAAATAATAAAAAAATTAATAAAAAAATATATATATAATAAAAATAATAATGATAATAAAGGTAATGAATAGTAATGAAATAATATTGCTCATAATAAAATAATTAAAGAAGTAATGAAATAATATTGCTCATAATGAAATAATTATGAAGTAATTAAGGCATAACGTTTATAATAGCAAAAAATTATTATTGTATGATAAAAGCTTTTTAAGGGAATGTCTGTATAGACATTTTAGTATTTTTTTTTTTTTTTTTTAAATTATTAATATATGACAGGGATATGATGCCTGCCAACAAAATATTTGGGTGCAAGCTCTTAAATGTTACGATAAATACAATCAAAGTGATAAAATATAATGAGTATGATATAGGCACAGTGAATAATCATCAATCACTAGTCATTATAGAGGATTATCAGCGTAGCTGTATACAAAACAGAAGGAAATAATAAGAATAAAATATATATATATATATATATATATATACACATATATATATATATATGCTCATGTGCCTATGTGTGCCCACGTGCACACACACGTATAAAGGGACACACATACACATATATGCTTGTGCACACAAGCGCTCGCCCACACATGCGTGGAGGCTTGCGCTGTGTAACAGAAGAGCTAAAATTAAAAAATGGTAATAATAATAATAGTATTGTATAATTATAATAAATGAAGGGATTATATATATGTAAAAAGAAGAAGCCATAAGATTCCTTAATGGAAATGCACACACATGTAGGTGCTAACACTACAATATGTACATGCACACTTGCAACCGTGCATCATAGGGAGAGGGCAAATAAGAAAAGGGGAACATTTTTTAGAGGATCGTGTTAACCTCTAGTTCCTCGTTTAACCCATTTGGCACAAGGGTATCCAGAGTAAAGATCCAATAAGTTTCGCGCTCACACAGTCTGGAAAAACGCTCGGCCTCAGATAGGCCTTTAGGTATGGCTTCTATCACCCAAACCTGTAGGCCCTCCGTGGACTGGCCATGAAATTCCAAGAAGTGCCGTGGTACACTGTGTTCATCACAACCAGTTTCCACAAAGCGACGATGTTTGCCAAAACGCTGTCTTAGTGGGTTAATAGTGCGACCCACATATAGCATTTTGCATGGGCATGTTAGGCAATAAACGACATAATCACTTGAACAGTTGAAAAAATTGTCAAGTTGATAAGTCTTATCCTTATGAGAGAAGTATTTTTGTCTATGTTGGACAAAATTGCAAGTTTTGCACAGGGCTTTATTGCATCTATACATCCCTTTAAGGGGGGCCGGACAAATAGCACTAATTGGTTTAGTGTGTTTTAACTTGCTAGGCGCTATTTTGTTTTTTAGAGTCGGTGCCCTTCTGTAGGTAACTTTAGGTTTATCACAAGCAATTGTAGCTAGGTGGGGGTCTTGCTTCAAGATGTTCCAGTGTTTATGAATGATATGTTCCATTTTTCTATACTGTCCATGGAACCCAGTGACAAATCGAACAACCGGTTTTTCTGGCGATTTTATTCTCTTGGGTTTCTTGCTAGATGGTATGGGCATGGTCTATAATTTTTTCTGGGTATCCTTTATCCAAAAATTTTTGTTTCAAGTGTGCACTTTGTAGTATGTAGTCGCTGTCCCTGGTGCAGTTCTGTCTTAATCTACAGTATTGACCCTTAGGTATATTTTTTACCCAGAGGTAGGGATGAGCTTCGTGTTCGAGTCGAACATACGTTCGACTCGAACATCGGCTGTTCGATCGTTCGACGAAGATCGAACGATTTGGGCCGTTCGCGCCAAATTCGAGTGACGCGAACGGCCCACAATGCACTACGCCATCGCAGTGTCATCCAGGCGCTGTGATTGGCCAAGCATGCACTGTGACCCCGCATGCTTGGCCAATCACAGCGCCGGCAGCGAGGAGAGCAATGATTGGCCACAGGCAGGATGCCTGTGGCCAATTATTGCTGAGGGTGTTTAGTACACGCCCCACACTATAAAAGGCCGCCAGCACGGCGGCCTAGTGTAGTGTGTTCCGGAGCAGGGATAGAGCAGCATAGGCAGGGACAGTGACTGTTATTTCTTTCTTGCTTAACCTGGATTCCTTTAGTTTAGGGAAAGAGAAGGATAGGTAGGGAGAGTGTCAGTGTGTTTTGTGCTTGTGCTATAGTGTGCTTAAAAAAAACATTTATTCTAGGGACAGAAAACTGTAGGTAGGGACAGTGTCAGTTTCTTTCACTCTGCAAGTCCTTGTTTCCAGGGACCTGGAAGGACAGTGAGTGAATTGTCCTTGTGCTATATTGTGCTTAAAAAAACATTTATTCTAGGGACAGAAAACTGTAGGTAGGGAGAGTGTCAGTTTCTTTCACTCTGCAAGTCCTTGTTTCCAGGGACCTGTAAGGACAGTGAGTGAATTGTCCTTGTGCTATATTGTGCTTAAAAAAAACATTTATTCTAGGGACAGAAAACTGTAGGTAGGGAGAGTGTCAGTTTATTTCACTCTGCAAGTCCTTGTTTCCAGGGACCTGGAAGGACAGTGAGTGAATTGTCCTTGTGTTATATTGTGATTAAAAAAAACATTTTTTCTAGGGACAGAAAACTGTAGGTAGGGAGAGTGTTTTTTTTCTTTCACTCTGCAAGTCCTTGTTTCCAGGGACCTGGAAGGACAGTGAGTGAATTCTCCTTGTGCTATATTGTGCTTAAAAAAAACATTTATTCTAGGGACAGAAAACTGTAGGTAGGGAGAGTGTCAGTTTATTTCACTCTGCAAGTCCTTGTTTCCAGGGACCTGTAAGGACAGTGAGTGAATTGTCCTTGTGCTATATTGTGATTAAAAAAAACATTTATTCTAGGGACAGAAAACTGTAGGTAGGGAGAGTGTCAGTTTATTTCACTCTGCAAGTCCTTGTTTCCAGGGACCTGGAAGGACAGTGACTGAATTGTCCTTGTGCTATATTGTGATTAAAAAAAACATTTATTCTAGGGACAGAAAACTGTAGGTAGGGAGAGTGTCAGTTTATTTCACTCTGCAAGTCCTTGTTTCCAGGGACCTGGAAGGACAGTGACTGAATTGTCCTTGTGCTATATTGTGATTAAAAAAAACATTTATTCTAGGGACAGAAAACTGTAGGTAGGGAGAGTGTCAGTTTATTTCACTCTGCAAGTCCTTGTTTCCAGGGACCTGGAAGGACAGTGAGTGAATTGTCCTTGTGTTATATTGTGATTAAAAAAAACATTTTTTCTAGGGACAGAAAACTGTAGGTAGGGAGAGTGTTTTTTTTCCTTCACTCTGCAAGTCCTTGTTTCCAGGGACCTGGAAGGACAGTGAGTGAATTCTCCTTGTGCTATATTGTGCTTAAAAAAAACATTTATTCTAGGGACAGAAAACTGTAGGTAGGGAGAGTGTCAGTTTATTTCACTCTGCAAGTCCTTGTTTCCAGGGACCTGTAAGGACAGTGAGTGAATTGTCCTTGTGCTATATTGTGATTAAAAAAAACATTTATTCTAGGGACAGAAAACTGTAGGTAGGGAGAGTGTCAGTTTATTTCACTCTGCAAGTCCTTGTTTCCAGGGACCTGGAAGGACAGTGACTGAATTGTCCTTGTGCTATATTGTGATTAAAAAAAACATTTATTCTAGGGACAGAAAACTGTAGGTAGGGAGAGTGTCAGTTTATTTCACTCTGCAAGTCCTTGTTTCCAGGGACCTGGAAGGACAGTGACTGAATTGTCCTTGTGCTATATTGTGATTAAAAAAAACATTTATTCTAGGGACAGAAAACTGTAGGTAGGGAGAGTGTCAGTTTATTTCACTCTGCAAGTCCTTGTTTCCAGGGACCTGGAAGGACAGTGAGTGAATTGTCCTTGTGTTATATTGTGATTAAAAAAAACATTTTTTCTAGGGACAGAAAACTGTAGGTAGGGAGAGTGTTTTTTTTCTTTCACTCTGCAAGTCCTTGTTTCCAGGGACCTGGAAGGACAGTGAGTGAATTCTCCTTGTGCTATATTGTGCTTAAAAAAAACATTTATTCTAGGGACAGAAAACTGTAGGTAGGGAGAGTGTCAGTTTATTTCACTCTGCAAGTCCTTGTTTCCAGGGACCTGTAAGGACAGTGAGTGAATTGTCCTTGTGCTATATTGTGATTAAAAAAAACATTTATTCTAGGGACAGAAAACTGTAGGTAGGGAGAGTGTCAGTTTATTTCACTCTGCAAGTCCTTGTTTCCAGGGACCTGGAAGGACAGTGACTGAATTGTCCTTGTGCTATATTGTGATTAAAAAAAACATTTATTCTAGGGACAGAAAACTGTAGGTAGGGAGAGTGTCAGTTTATTTCACTCTGCAAGTCCTTGTTTCCAGGGACCTGGAAGGACAGTGACTGAATTGTCCTTGTGCTATATTGTGATTAAAAAAAACATTTATTCTAGGGACAGAAAACTGTAGGTAGGGAGAGTGTCAGTTTATTTCACTCTGCAAGTCCTTGTTTCCAGGGACCTGGAAGGACAGTGAGTGAATTGTCCTTGTGTTATATTGTGATTAAAAAAAACATTTTTTCTAGGGACAGAAAACTGTAGGTAGGGAGAGTGTTTTTTTTCTTTCACTCTGCAAGTCCTTGTTTCCAGGGACCTGGAAGGACAGTGAGTGAATTCTCCTTGTGCTATATTGTGCTTAAAAAAAACATTTATTCTAGGGACAGAAAACTGTAGGTAGGGAGAGTGTCAGTTTATTTCACTCTGCAAGTCCTTGTTTCCAGGGACCTGTAAGGACAGTGAGTGAATTGTCCTTGTGCTATATTGTGATTAAAAAAAACATTTATTCTAGGGACAGAAAACTGTAGGTAGGGAGAGTGTCAGTTTATTTCACTCTGCAAGTCCTTGTTTCCAGGGACCTGGAAGGACAGTGACTGAATTGTCCTTGTGCTATATTGTGATTAAAAAAAACATTTATTCTAGGGACAGAAAACTGTAGGTAGGGAGAGTGTCAGTTTATTTCACTCTGCAAGTCCTTGTTTCCAGGGACCTGGAAGGACAGTGAGTGAATTGTCCTTGTGTTATATTGTGATTAAAAAAAACATTTTTTCTAGGGACAGAAAACTGTAGGTAGGGAGAGTGTTTTTTTTCTTTCACTCTGCAAGTCCTTGTTTCCAGGGACCTGGAAGGACAGTGACTGAATTGTCCTTGTGCTATATTGTGATTAAAAAAAACATTTATTCTAGGGACAGAAAACTGTAGGTAGGGAGAGTGTTTTTTTTCTTTCACTCTGCAAGTCCTTGTTTCCAGGGACCTGTAAGGACAGTGAGTGAATTGTCCTTGTGCTATATTGTGCTTAAAAAAAACATTTATTCTAGGGACAGAAAACTGTAGGTAGGGAGAGTGTCAGTTTATTTCACTCTGCAAGTCCTTGTTTCCAGGGACCTGGAAGGACAGTGAGTGAATTGTCCTTGTGTTATATTGTGATTAAAAAAAACATTTTTTCTAGGGACAGAAAACTGTAGGTAGGGAGAGTGTTTTTTTTCTTTCACTCTGCAAGTCCTTGTTTCCAGGGACCTGTAAGGACAGTGAGTGAATTGTCCTTGTGCTATATTGTGCTTAAAAAAAACATTTATTCTAGGGACAGAAAACTGTAGGTAGGGAGAGTGTCAGTTTATTTCACTCTGCAAGTCCTTGTTTCCAGGGACCTGGAAGGACAGTGACTGAATTGTCCTTGTGTTATATTGTGATTAAAAAAAACATTTTTTCTAGGGACAGAAAACTGTAGGTAGGGAGAGTGTTTTTTTTCTTTCACTCTGCAAGTCCTTGTTTCCAGGGACCTGTAAGGACAGTGAGTGAATTGTCCTTGTGCTATATTGTGCTTAAAAAAAACATTTATTCTAGGGACAGAAAACTGTAGGTAGGGAGAGTGTCAGTTTATTTCACTCTGCAAGTCCTTGTTTCCAGGGACCTGGAAGGACAGTGAGTGAATTGTCCTTGTGTTATATTGTGATTAAAAAAAACATTTTTTCTAGGGACAGAAAACTGTAGGTAGGGAGAGTGTTTTTTTTCTTTCACTCTGCAAGTCCTTGTTTCCAGGGACCTGTAAGGACAGTGAGTGAATTGTCCTTGTGCTATATTGTGCTTAAAAAAAACATTTATTCTAGGGACAGAAAACTGTAGGTAGGGAGAGTGTCAGTTTATTTCACTCTGCAAGTCCTTGTTTCCAGGGACCTGTAAGGACAGTGAGTGAATTGTCCTTGTGCTATATTGTGCTTAAAAAAAACATTTATTCTAGGGACAGAAAACTGTAGGTAGGGAGAGTGTCAGTTTATTTCACTCTGCAAGTCCTTGTTTCCAGGGACCTGGAAGGACAGTGACTGAATTGTCCTTGTGCTATATTGTGATTAAAAAAAACATTTATTCTAGGGACAGAAAACTGTAGGTAGGGAGAGTGTCAGTTTATTTCACTCTGCAAGTCCTTGTTTCCAGGGACCTGGAAGGACAGTGAGTGAATTGTCCTTGTGTTATATTGTGATTAAAAAAAACATTTTTTCTAGGGACAGAAAACTGTAGGTAGGGAGAGTGTTTTTTTTCTTTCACTCTGCAAGTCCTTGTTTCCAGGGACCTGGAAGGACAGTGACTGAATTGTCCTTGTGCTATATTGTGATTAAAAAAAACATTTATTCTAGGGACAGAAAACTGTAGGTAGGGAGAGTGTTTTTTTTCTTTCACTCTGCAAGTCCTTGTTTCCAGGGACCTGTAAGGACAGTGAGTGAATTGTCCTTGTGCTATATTGTGCTTAAAAAAAACATTTATTCTAGGGACAGAAAACTGTAGGTAGGGAGAGTGTCAGTTTATTTCACTCTGCAAGTCCTTGTTTCCAGGGACCTGGAAGGACAGTGAGTGAATTGTCCTTGTGTTATATTGTGATTAAAAAAAAAATTTTTTCTAGGGACAGAAAACTGTAGGTAGGGAGAGTGTTTTTTTTCTTTCACTCTGCAAGTCCTTGTTTCCAGGGACCTGTAAGGACATTGAGTGAATTGTCCTTGTGCTATATTGTGCTTAAAAAAAACATTTATTCTAGGGACAGAAAACTGTAGGTAGGGAGAGTGTCAGTTTATTTCACTCTGCAAGTCCTTGTTTCCAGGGACCTGGAAGGACAGTGACTGAATTGTCCTTGTGCTATATTGTGATTAAAAAAAACATTTATTCTAGGGACAGAAAACTGTAGGTAGGGAGAGTGTCAGTTTATTTCACTCTGCAAGTCCTTGTTTCAAGGGACAGAGAAGGACACCTGAAGGTAGCCCTTATTGCTTTTTTCCCATCTCCCTGCAGGCCATCTATTAGAATGTCTGGAAGGCAAACAAGGAGAGGCAGACAGTCAGGAGGCAATAAAAGAGGGCAAGCAGGCTCTGTGTCTGGGGGCAACAGTGCTGGTCGTGGACGCGGTGCATTGTCATCAGCACATGGCCATGGGACACGCTTGTCCTTCTTTTCGGCAGCTGGACATGTTGAGCCACATCATGCCGAAGACTTGGTAGAGTGGATGACCAAGCCCTCCTCCTCCTCCTCATCCTCTCTCACCCAGGCTCAGGGTACTGGAAAAGCAGCTGCCAAAGCGTCGTCTTCCCTGGTATCAATGTCAGACAAATCATCAGTCACTCCTTCCCTAGACCCACCATGTCCTCCTCCTGAGGAGTCCCCCGAACTGTTTCAGCACAGTGTTGGGTACATGCTCCAGGAGGATGCCCAGCGTTTCGAAGGGTCTGATGATGAAACCCAGCTAGAGGAAGGCAGTAGCGTGAGAGCAGACAGAGGGGATGCTCAAGAAGGACACCAATCTGGCAGTCATGTTCCAGCAGCTGCAGCATACTGCCAGATTGGCTCCAGTGATGAGGAGGGAGGGGATGATGAGGTCACTGACTCCACGTGGGTGCCTAATAGGAGAGAGGAGGAGGAGGAGGATGAGGAGGAGGCACATCTCCAACGAGGCAGGATGCCCTTTGGTGGCCAGCGTAAGGGCAGTACACCGACGGAATCACACCGCAGAGCTCCGCCTGTGCAGGGCGCTGCCTCTGCCCGTCATTCAAAAAGTTCTTTGGTGTGGGCCTTTTTTGAGGCTAGTGCATCAGATCGCACAGCTGCTGTTTGCAACATATGTCTCAAGCGTATATCGCGTGGCCAAAACATCAGCCGCTTGGGTACCACATGCCTGACCAGACATATGTTGACCTGCCATGCAGCTCGTTGGCAAGCCTACCTCAAAGACCCACACCAAAGAACAAAGCGGACCTCTCCTTGCACCGCATCAGCTGGGATCTCCAACCCCACTATAACTTCAGTCCTCTCTGAAACATGCACTGAGAGGAATGAAGGTGTAGAATTAGGTGTGTCACAGCCAAGTACTTGCGCCCACTCTGCTAGCAGTACACCGACGTCCGATTCTAGCAGGCAAATTTCCCTGCCCCAGCTGCTGGACCGTCGAAAGAAGTTCACTCCCAGCCATCCACATGCCCAGCGGTTGAATGCTAGCTTGGCTAAATTGCTAGCGCTTCAACTGCTGCCTTTTCAGTTGGTAGACTCGGCCCCCTTCCGTGAGTTTGTGCAATGTGCAGTTCCTCAGTGGCAGGTTCCCAAACGCCACTTTTTCTCACGGAAGGCTATTCCGGCTCTCTACCGGCATGTGGAAGGCAATGTCTTGGCCTCGCTGGACAGGGCGGTCAGCGGTAAGGTGCATATTACCGCTGACTCATGGTCCAGCAGGCATGGACAGGGACGTTACCTTTCTTTCACGGCCCATTGGGTCACTCTTTTGGCAGCTGGGAAGGATTCAGGACAAGGTGCAGTAGTGTTGGAGGTTGTCCCACCGCCACGCCTCCAAAATGCTACTACTGGTTGTGACACACCTCTCTCCTCCACCCCCTCCTCTTCTTCTTCCTCCATGGCCTCTTCCTGTGGTTTGTCCTATGAACCAGCGGTGCTCCGTAGCCGTTCACGGGGCTACGCAAGTACGCAGGCAAAAAGATGCCATGCCGTGCTTGCGCTGGTGTGTTTGGGGGACAGAAGCCACACTGGGGCAGAGGTCCTGTCTGCTCTGCAGGGCCAGGCCGAGAGGTGGTTGACGCCACGCCAGCTTAAGCCAGGAATGGTGGTTTGCGACAATGGCACCAACCTCCTCTCCGCCCTCCGACAGGGACAACTGACCCATGTGCCCTGTGTGGCTCACGTCCTTAACCTGGTGGTGCAGCGCTTCTTGGGCAGGTACCCGGGCTTACAGGATGTCCTGAGGCAGGCCAGGAAAGTCTGTGTGCATTTCCGCAGATCTTATAATGCCAGTGCTCGCCTGGCTGAGCTGCAAAAGGAGTTGAACCTGCCCAAGAACCGCCTTATATGTGACATGCCCACCAGGTGGAACTCAACGTTGGCCATGCTGCAGCGGCTGCACACGCAGCAGAGGGCCATCAATGAGTACCTGTGCGACTACGGCACCAGGACAGGGTCAGGGGAGCTTGGTTTTTTTTCTCCACGCCAGTGGGGCATGATCAGGGATGCATGCACTGTCCTGGCACCATTTGAGGAGGCCACGAGGATGGTGAGCAGTGACAGTGCATGCATCAGTGACACTGTACCTCTTGTCCACCTGTTGGAGCACACGCTGCGTGGAATAATGGACAGGGCACTTGAGGCAGAACAGAGGCAGGAAGAGGAGGACTTCCTTGCCTCTCAAGGCCCCCTTTACCCAGACAGTGTTCCTTCTGTCCCACCCATCGCACAGGAAGAGGAGGAGGAGGAGGAGGAGGAGGATTGTGTCAGCATGGAGGTGGAGGCTGGCACTCAGCATCATCAGCAGCAGTCTTTTAGGGATGATTTACAGTCCCAAGAAACCAGTGGACTTGTACGTGGCTGGGAGGAGGTGGCTGCGGATCATGTCGTCCTTAGTGACCCAGAGGACTCCGGAGCGAATGCCTCAGCAAACCTACGCTGCATGGCCTCCCTGATCCTGCAAAGTCTGCGGAAGGATCCTCGTATTCTTCGGATCAAGGAGAGGGACCATTACTGGCTGGCCACTCTCCTTGATCCACGGTACAAGGGTAAGGTTGCGGACCTTATGTTACCGTCGCAGAGGGAGCAGAGGATGAGACAACTCCGGGAGGCCTTGCAGAAAGGTCTGTGCAACGCGTTCCCAGAGACTGGGAGGTTGCAAACTCCTGGTCCTGGACAACGAGTTGCTGAGGCTTCGGCCAGTCAAAGAAGGAGCGGTGGGGAAGGTGGCCGTCTGACCGATGCGTTCAGACAATTCTTTAGTCCGCAGCCCCAAAGTATGATCGGTTCCAGCAACCATCGCCAGCGTCTGATAAACATGGTGCAGGAATATCTAGGGGCAAGGTCAGACTTGGACACCTTCCCCACCGAAAATCCTCTGGCTTACTGGGTCTTGAGGATGGATCACTGGCCAGAGCTTGCACAGTATGCAATTGAGCTACTGGCCTGTCCTGCATCCAGCGTTCTTTCGGAACGCACATTCAGTGCTGCTGGAGGATTTGTCACGGATCACAGGGTGCGCCTGTCCACCGACTCGGTTGATCGACTGACTTTCATCAAGATGAACCAGTCTTGGATCACCACCAGCTACCACACACCTGATGCTGATATAACAGACTAATTGATTTTAACATGTCACATCCCTTCAAGACTGATGCTGATGCTGAGTGCCTGTGCTGTTATGTTGACTGGCTATCCTCCTCCTCCGAGTCCTCAATGATACGATTGATGATGATAGCTTGTAAGATCATTTTTGTTTATGGGTGCCGCCACCAGTGCCTAACGCCCAATTTTTCAGCCCCTGTTTAACAGGGGCGTGTAATTACAATTTTTGAAGCAATACTTTGCAACAGGGCTCATTGCTGTGCTCCAAGTACAGTATCTGTGAGGAGTTGCAGTGTTGTGCCACCAGTGCCTAACGCCCAATTTTTCAGCCCCTGTTTAACAGGGGCGTGTAATTACAATTTTTGAAGCAATACTTTGCAACAGGGCTCATTGCTGTGCTCCAAGTACAGTATCTGTGAGGAGTTGCAGTGTTGTGCCACCAGTGCCTAAGGCCCAATTTTTCAGCCCCTGTTTAACAGGGGCGTGTCATTACAATTTTTGAAGCAATACTTTGCAACAGGGCTCATTGGTGTGCTCCAAGTACAGTATCTGTGAGGAGTTGCAGTGTTGTGCCACCAGTGCCTAAGGCCCAATTTTTCAGCCCCTGTTTAACAGGGGCGTGTCATTACAATTTTTGAAGCAATACTTTGCAACAGGGCTCATTGCTGTGCTCCAAGTACAGTTGCTGTGAGGGGTTGCAGTGTTGTGCCACCAGTGCCTAAGGCCCAATTTTTCAGCCCCTGTTCAACAGGGGCATGTAATTACAATTCTTGATCTAATAATTCACAGCAGGGCCCATTGCTGCACCCACCAAGAGTAACTGTCAGGGCTTACAGTGTTGTGGCACCAGCACCACCATCAAAGGCCCAATTTTTACTACCACTGTTCAACAATTATATGTAATTAAAATTCCTGATATAATAGTTGACAGCAGGGCGTTCCAGCACCAACCAAGAGTAACTGTGAGTGCTTACAGTGTTGTGCCAACACCAACAACTAAGGGGCCTATTTCTGCAGAGTATATACGGCAGGTCCCTACTTTCAAACATCCAACTTACAAACGACTCCTACTTGCAAACGCAAGAAGACAACAGGAAGTGAGAGGAAATCTACCACTAGGAAGGAAAATTCTCTCCTGTAAGAATAAATATGGGAGAAAGGTGTCTCCTCTGTACTGATGCTTTATCAGCAATCCTTGTTTCAAGAAAAACACCACATTTCAAAAACAGTTGTCATTGGGACGGAAAGTGAGGTGAAATGTTCTGAACAGGGGCACAGACAGCAAAACAAATGTTACAGGGGTGATAACCCTTACCTATGTTTTCCAAAAAGTTTAAATATAGATTTTTGGTCTGGAGCTACACTTCAACAATGTACCTGTTCAAAATTACAAACAGACTCTACATAAGAACAAACCTACAGTCCCTGTCTTGTATGCACCGCCTGTATAGGGCTGTTCAGAGTATATAGGGCCTTTTTTATTTTATGTGCGGGGTTCCCCTTAATATCCATACAAGACCCAAAGGGGCTGGTAATGGGCTGGGGTAGGGGGGGGGTCATGGGGTAGCTATGCCATTTTTCTTAAAGAATTTCATCCATATTACCGGGACCAGACATTACATTAAAGCCGCAAGCAGTTTTAAATGGCTTTTTTTTCCTTTAGAAGTGTCATTTTGTGCAGGGACAGTTCTAAACACGGGAAACACGTGGCACTTCACAGGCATACTTTAGACACCCCCCAGGTACGATATTTAAAGGAATATTTGACTTTTTTTTTTCACTTTATGCATCATTAAAATGACTGCTCCCGAAAAACGACCGTTTTTAAAACTTCTTTTTGCATTGATACATGTCCCCTGGTGCAGAACCCGGGTTCCCAAACCCTTTTTAGGACAATAACATGCATAATAGTTGTTATAATTAGCACTTTAGAATTCGAACGTTCGCATCCATTGTATTTAATAGGGTTCTAATGTTCGTTCGAACTTTCGGTCCGTTCGCGGGTTCTGGTGCGAACCGAACCCGGGGGTGTTCGGCTCATCACTACCCAGAGGGGATGGTGACAGCTATCGTAATGGAGGTAAGAGTTACCTGCAGTGGGTTTAGTATAATTATGACATGGGACTCTCCTTTTCCGCTGTCTGGAATAAGGACAGTTTGGCCTTCCTTGATTTAGAACTCAATCATGAGCTAGATAAGATCTTTACTCGTAATTATACTAAACCCACTGCAGGTAACTCTTACCTCCATTACGATAGCTGTCACCATCCCCTCTGGGTAAAAAATATACCTAAGGGTCAATACTGTAGATTAAGACAGAACTGCACCAGGGACAGCGACTACATACTACAAAGTGCACACTTGAAACAAAAATTTTTGGATAAAGGATACCCAGAAAAAATTATAGACCATGCCCATACCATCTATCTCTCTGGCAAGAAACCCAAGAGAATAAAATCGCCAGAAAAACCGGTTGTTCGATTTGTCACTGGGTTCCATGGACAGTATAGAAAAATGGAACATATCATTCATAAACACTGGAACATCTTGAAGCAAGACCCCCACCTAGCTACAATTGCTTGTGATAAACCTAAAGTTACCTACAGAAGGGCACCGACTCTAAAAAACAAAATAGCGCCTAGCAAGTTAAAACACACTAAACCAATTAGTGCTATTTGTCCGGCCCCCCTTAAAGGGATGTATAGATGCAATAAAGCCCTGTGCAAAACTTGCAATTTTGTCCAACATGGACAAAAATACTTCTCTCATAGGGATAAGACTTATCAACTTGACAATTTTTTCAACTGTTCAAGTGATTATGTCGTTTATTGCCTAACATGCCCATGCAAAATGCTATATGTGGGTCGCACTATTAACCCACTAAGACAGCGTTTTGGCAAACATCGTCGCTTTGTGGAAACTGGTTGTGATGAACACAGTGTACCACGGCACTTCTTGGAATTTCATGGCCAGTCCACGGAGGGCCTACAGGTTTGGGTGATAGAAGCCATACCTAAAGGCCTATCTGAGGCCGAGTGTTTTTCCAGACTGTGTGAGCGCGAAACTTATTGGATCTTTACTCTGGATACCCTTGTGCCAAATGGGTTAAACGAGGAACTAGAGGTTAACACGATCCTCTAAAAAATGTTCCCCTTTTCTTATTTGCCCTCTCCCTATGATGCACGGTTGCAAGTGTGCATGTACATATTGTAGTGTTAGCACCTACATGTGTGTGCGTTTCCATTAAGGAATCTTATGGCTTCTTCTTTTTACATATATATAATCCCTTCATTTATTATAATTATACAATACTATTATTATTATTACCATTTTTTAATTTTAGCTCTTCTGTTACACAGCGCAAGCCTCCACGCATGTGTGGGCGAGCGCTTGTGTGCACAAGCATATATGTGTATGTGTGTCCCTTTATACGTGTGTGTGCACGTGGGCACACATAGGCACATGAGCATATATATATATATATATGTGTATATATATATATATATATATATATATATTTTTTTTTTATTCTTATTATTTCCTTCTGTTTTGTATACAGCTACACTGATAATCCTCTATAATGACTAGTGATTGATGATTATTCACTGTGCCTATATCATACTCATTATATTTTATCACTTTGATTGTATTTATCGTAACATTTAAGAGCTTGCACCCAAATATTTTGTTGGCAGGCATCATATCCCTGTCATATATTAATATTTTTTTTTTAAAAAAAATTTAATACTAAAATGTCTATACAGACATTCCCTTAAAAAGCTTTTATCATACAATAATAATTTTTTGCTATTATAAACGTTATGCCTTAATTACTTCATAATTATTTCATTATGAGCAATATTATTTCATTACTTCTTTAATTATTTTATTATGAGCAATATTATTTCATTACTATTCATTACCTTTATTATCATTATTATTTTTATTATATATATATTTTTTTATTAATTTTTTTATTATTTTTTATTATTTTCTATTTTATTATTATTTTTCTGCTATTTAACCACTTAAGCCCCGGACCATTTCGGGCCATTAGGACCAGGCCTGTTTTTGGGATTCGGCACTGCGCTGCTTTAACTGTAAATTGTGCGGACATGCAATGTTGTACCCAAATGAAATTTGCGTCCTTTTCTTCCCACAAATAGAGCTTTCTTTTAATGGTATTTAATTGCCTCTGCGATTTTTATTTTTTGCGATATAAACAGAAAAAGACCGAAAATTTTGAAAAAAAATGATATTTTCTACTTTTTGTTATAAGAAAAATCGAATAAACTCAATTTTAGTCATACATTTAGGCCAAAATGTATTCAGCCACATGTCTTTAGTAAAAAAAATGTCAATAAGCGTATATTTATTGGTTTGCGCAAAAGTTATAGCGTTTACAAACTAGGGTACATTTTCTGAAATTTACACAGCTTTAAATTTATGACTGCCTATCTCATTTCTTGAGGTGCTAAAATGGCAGGGCAGTACAAACCCCCCCCAAATGACCCCATTTTGGAAAGTAGACACCCCAAGGAAATTGCTGAGAGGCATGTTGAGCCCATTGAATATTTTTTTTTTTGTCCCAAGTGATTGAATAATGACAAAAAAAAAAAAAAAATTACAAAAAGTTGTCACTAAATGATATATTGCTCACACATGCCATGGTTATATGTGGAATTGCACCCCAAAATACATTCTACTGCTTCTCCTGAGTACGGGGATACCACATGTGTGGGACTTTTTAGGAGCCTAGCCACGTACGGGACCCCGGAAACCAAGCACCGCCTTCAGGATTTCTAAGGGCGCAAATTTTTGATTTCACTCCTCACTACCTATCACAGTTTCGAAGGCCATAAAATGCCAAAATAGCACAAAACCCCCCCAAATGACCCCATTTTGGAAAGTAGACACCCCAAGCTATTTACTGAGAGGCATGTTCAGTCCATGGAATATTTTATATTTTGCCACAAGTTGCGGGAATATGACAAACTTTTTTTTTTTTGCACAAAGTTGTCACTAAATGATATATTGCTCACACATGCCATGGGCATATGTGAAATTACACCCCAAAATACATTTTGCTGCTTCTCCTGAGTACGGGGATACCACATGTGTGGGACTTTTTGGGAGCCTAGCCGCGTACGGGACCCCAAAAACCAAGCACCGCCTTCAAGGTTTCTAAGGGCATAAATTTTTGATTTCACTCCTCACTACCTATCACAGTTTTGAAGGCCATAAAATGCCAAGATGGCACAAAACCCCCCCAAATGACCCCATTTTGGAAAGTAGACACCCCAAGCTATTTGCTGAGAGGCATGTTGACCCCATTGAATATTTTTTTTTTTTGTCCCAAATGATTGAATAATGACAAAAAGAAAAAAAAAATGTACAAAAAGTTGTCACTAAATGATATATTGCTCACACATGCCATGGTTATATGTGGAATTGCACCCCAAAATACATTCTTCTGCTTTTCCTGAGTACGGGGATACCACATGTGTGGGACTTTTTGGGAGCCTAGCCGCGTACAGGGCCCCAAAAACCAAGCACTGCGAACGCTGCAGTTATGTGTGTTGTGTTTGGTAAGTGACAGTGATCGATCGATACTGCACTTGGGTGGGCTGGGCTGGGCTGGGCGGAGGGGCTAAACGCAGGCGCTAGCAGGTATCTGGGCTGATCCCGCTAACACTGCCTTTTTGGGAACCCTAAACCGCTGGGGATGCTAGTATAGATCTGATCAGATCTGATCAGATACTATACCACTAAGGGGGGTGTATGCTTTGCGCGTGGGTGTTAGCGTTACTGTCACTAACCTAACACTGCCTGGGGTGTGACTCAGACCCTCTCTGGCGCTAAAACCTAATTGATCTCACCCGCCGGGCGATCAGGGGGGTTAAACCTTTATTGGGTTATATACGGCGGGTGCCCTGATGCTATAAAAAGCAAACTAATCAACCAGCGTCACCCGTAACCTTTATATGGTGATCACTGGTGAAAGGGTTAACTAGGGGCAATCAGGGGGTTAAAACCTTTATTAGGTTAAATATGGGGGTACCTGACACTATATAAAAACCTGACGGGTAACCTAAATAACTAAATAACTTACTGGCTAACCAGTGACACCAGTGACGCTTATACGGCGATCACTGGTGAAAGGGTTAACTCTAGGGGCAATCAGGGGGTTAAAATAATATATGGGGGTACCTGACACTAATAAAAACCTGCGGCGAACCTAAAAAAAATAACTGCCTATCTAAAACACCAGCGACACGAATACAGCGATCGGAAAAACAATCGCTTAGTGACGCTGAAGTTAGGGGGTGAAAGGGTTATCTGGGGGGTGATCAAGGGGTTAAACCTTTATTAGGGGGGGTTAGGGGGCTACCCTGGACCTAAAGGGGCCTAATCCTAACTGCCCTGCAACTTTTTACAATCACAGATGACACTAAATGCAGTGATCAGTAAAATAAATGATCACTGCAATCAGTGACACTGTGATTGGGGGCTTTGGGGTGACCTGGGGGTGATCTGGGGGTGACTGGGGGGTGATTTGTGTGCCTATGTGTACCTACGTGTCAGTGGACTGTTGGTGCACTAACCTGCTTCTTCTCTGCTCGGCGCCGGGAACGAAAAGACCGCGGCGAGGGAGATGACATCACTTCCTCCAGCCTGTGTTTACATCACATGGCGGAGGAAGCATTTTCATTGGCCGGGAGCGATCGCGAGGGGGGGGCGGAATCGAGCGGCCCCCCCTCATGCCTGATCGCTCCCGAACACTTAACGGCCGCTCACTGCAGTGAAGGGGGGTCCGGATGGACCCCCCAACTGCACAAAGGCGATCACGTAGATCTACGTGATTCTGCCTGTCGGTGCCATTCTGCCGACGTAAATCGGCGGTGGGCGGTCGTTAAGTGGTTAAGCTATCCCAAGCTAGTGGGGTTAAAACTCCCGTTTTGTTCCATGCAACACACTTGTCATAGCAATCATTGAATTCTGCTGCACTGACGGGCAGAATTACTTTTAAAACATCCGTCCTTCCTGTCTCCTTGTACACTTGAGAAAGGAGCGCGCATGCCCTGTACGAGAGCTGCGCATGCTCTGAAACGCGTTGTGGTTCCCTGCACCATCCAGCTGACGTCAGACGCTCCTCTCCGGACCGACCGTTGCCATCTTTCGCTGCTGTCTCCTATCACGGACAAGCCAGCCTGCATCCCGGCTATTTGCGGCCGCCATAACCGGGACCTGGGAAATCCGTGGAGTAGCGTCAGAGATCCTGGACGCAATATAAACATTGATCCTACTGGATGACACCTGAAACTTACCATGATGTAAGTGTTTGATACAAATTGTCTGCTACATAATAAATCTGCTAAGAGGCGCTTTTCTATTTTTCCTTTCAGTGAGGAGAGACATATCTGGTTTATTAGCTTTAATATAAAACATTTACCAAGACCTAGGAATTACCTTTTTTTTTTACCAGGCAATTACCACTTTCAGAGCAACCTGACAATAGCTAAGTCTGAAAATACTTTTACAGCTGCTGAAGGACAACATGTTTATCACGCTTAAAGTGGTTGTAAACCCACTTTTGCAACTTGCACCTACAGGTAAGCCTAGATTAAGGCTTACCTGTAGGTGCAAGAAATATCACCTAAACTTACACGGTTTAGGAGATATTTTACAAAAAAAAAAGCACCGTTGTCTATTCATAGGCACATTCATAGGGTTAATCCCATTCACAAATCCGGCTTAGCCGGATTTGATGGCTCCCGCGCGCATGCGCGGAGTCACGCCTTCGCCGCTCCGGCCAATCACAGCGCCGGAGCGGCGCTGTTATTGGCTGGAGCTGCAATACCTGGAAGTAACATTCCGGCTATCGCCGCAGCGATGGCTGTGGCTGGAGAGGGAGACGAGGACGCCTTCGGGGGCCCCGATCTAAGGTAAGTGATGCATAATGAGCTATTATGCTAGTCATACTAGCTTATTATGGCTTTCTCTTACAGGTGTTTTAAAAAAAAAAAAAAGTTTTACCTGGGTTTACAACCACTTTAACCTGGGTGGCTATCTGAATAAAAGTGCACCGTATCACTGGTTTATGGGCCTACCAAAGTGTGAGAGGGGTTAAATCAGGAGTATTTTTGTACTGAAGGTATTATTTTAAGGCAAATTTAGCCTTAGCAGAACACTGGGATGGAAAGATGTGAGGCATTCATGTCAGTATGTTCTGGTCAAAAGCGAGAAAATGGTGGTGTCCACCGCACAATGATCAGACCACAGAATTGTTTGGATAGCTAAGTGGCGTAAGAGAGGGGGGGGCATTATTGACATAAAAATATTCTGGAGAAGGTGTGATGCGGAAAATAGTAAAACTTATTTTTGCCAGATATCCATAAGCGAATAACGCTGCACAAAAAAACAAAGCATCCTTCATTGCGGACACAGCATGTGCCAAGGAAGACCAAAGATAATCTAATCCAGGAGAGAATGCTAAAGGAGGGTGCAGGGACTGCTACATGGGAGCAAACCAGGTCAATTAGCAATTGATTTCAGCCATACTTGGGTCCCTCAGAGCTATAGGGGTATAAATAATGAGGTCCACATAGTGTTTTATTGAAGCTCCTGAGATGAGTGGCACGAAAACATATGGTATCTTAAAAGGAAACTTTGCATGACTAGGCCCAGCTTGGTAGGAATGACAACACATTATTTTATCAAAATATAGAGGCAGATATTAACACTTTATGAAGCTGAAAAATAGTTAGGAAGAGTAAAAACCCATTAAATGTTATTATACTAGATGGGAAACAGTGAGCACCACTGAAGCAGAGATAGATAGTTGGAGGAGAGCACATACAGTGCGGCTGGGCCTATGGCCTCATATAGATACAGTTGCAGTGCAGAAGAAAAGTCCCAAGGTGCTCAAGCTGGAATAAGTACAGTTGTGCTCATAAGTTTACATACCCTGGCAGAATTGATAATTTCTTGGCCATTTTTCAGAGAATATGAATAACACAAAAACTTTTCTTTCACTCATGGTTAGTGTTTGGCTGAAGCCATTTATTATCAATCAACTGTGTTTACTCTTTTTAAATCATAATGGCAACAAAAACTACCCAAATTACCCTGATCAAAAGTTTACATACCCCAGTTCTTAATACTGTGTATTGCCCCCTTTAACATCAATGACAGCTTGAAGTCTTTTGTGGTATTTGTGGATGAGGCTCTTTATCTTCTCAGATGGTAAATCTGCCCATTCCTCTTGGCAGAAAGCCTCCAGTTCCTGTAAATTATTGGGCTGTCTTGCATGAACTGCACGTTTGAGATTTCCCCAGAGTGGCTCAATGATATTGAGGTCAGGAGACTGAGAGGGCCACTCCAGAACCTTTATTTTATTCTGCTGTAGCCAATGACAGGTTGACTTGGCCTTGTGTTTTGTATCATTGTCATGCTGGAAAGTCCCAAGTACGTCCCACGCGCAGCTTCCTGGCTGATGAATGCAAATGTTCCTCCAGTATTTTTTGATAACATTCTGCATTCCTCTTGCCATAAATTTTGACCAAATTTCCTGTGCCATTGTAGCTCACACATTCCCAAATCCACCTCTGTACTTTTCATCATAGGCCTTATTGACTCCTCTCCAAATGTAGCGTTCATGGTTGTGGCCAAAAAGCTAAATTTGGTCTCATCACGCCAAATTACTTTGTGACAGAAGGATTGAGGCTTGTCTCTGTGCTGTTTGGTGTATTGTAAGTGGGATACTTTGTGGCATTTGCGTAGTAATGGCTTTCTTCTGGCCACTCGACCATGTAGCCCATCTTTCTTCAAGTGCCTCCTTATTGTGCATCTTGCCACACCACATGTTTTCAGAGAGTCCAGCATTTCACCTGAAGTTATTTGTGGGTTTTTCTTTGCATCCCGAACAATTTTCCTGGCAGTTGTGGCTGAAATTTTAGTTGGTCTACCTGACCATGGTTTGGTTTCAACAGAACCCCTCATTTTCCACTTCTTGATTAGAGTTTGAACACTGCTGATTGGCATTCTCAATTCCTTGGATATCTTTTTATATCCCTTTCCTGTTTTATACAGTTCAACTACCTTTTCTGGCAGACATTTCTTTTGCTTTCCCCATGACTCAGAATCCAGAAATGTCAGTGCAGCACTGGGTCTGTCAGGAGTCCAGAAACTCATTGACCTTTTATACACACACACTAATTACAAGAAAACAGATCACAGGTGAAGATGGTTACCTTAATCGCCATTCAAACCCCTTTGTGTCAACTTGTGTGCATGTTATCAGGCCAAAATCACCAGGGTATGTAAACTTTTGATCAGGGTCATTTAGGTAGTTTCTCTTGTCATTATGATTTAAAATGAGTAAACACAGTTGACTGATTTATTAAATGGCTTCAGCCAAACACTAACCATGAGTGAAAGAAAAGTTTTTGTGTTATCATTCATAGTCTCTGAAAAATGAATAAATACAGTAAATAAATTCTGCCAGGGTATGTAAACTTATGAGTACAACTGTACACATGGAAATAAACAGAGGGAAGGAACTCCAAAAACAATTACAAAGTAACTGTGAGCTTATCTGAAGTATCGGTCATGGTGAAAGGGGGAGATTGCCAATGGTCACCCACTTGGTAGTCATTCATTAGGAGCACTCAGAGGAACCAACCCAATGGCCTCTGAAGCATGTTTACAGTGAGCCAATATTCCTCATCATTCTCATGCAGGAAGAGCTGTGTAGAGTTGTAATTGACACTCCCTGGGGGAGCGTGTTGCTAGCTGTTCAGTTGAACTGGTCAGTGTAGCAAGGTCCAAATTCTCCAAGATCTCCTGCAAGTCATCGGGGCTTGTACATGTGTACTGTTTTCCATCATAGGAGAAATGGAATTCAAAAAGAATACCCCAGCAGTATCTCACATAATGATGAAAAAGAACCTGTAACTGCAGCTTCATAGCCCTGCATTTAGAGTTTAGATATAGTGGGCAGAGATAAGTCTGTAAAGAGCTTGTAGTTGTAGCCTTGAAAGTACAGGGATGATTTCTCACTTGCGGCAAAAATAAGTTGTTCTTTTGTGCAGAATTAGTGTAACGTGTTGATTTTATCTTGTGCTGGGCCATCGGTTAGATGAAACATCAGTGCATGATGGATCCGGTCCAGTTCTAGTCATTAAAAGCATTAAGTCCTGAAAGAAATCTGTAACAGTGGACTGTAGGGATGGGCCAAACACCCCCCCCTCCCCCCCGTTCGGTTCACACCAGAACATCTCAAATAGGCAAAAAGTCCTACCGAACATGCAATCTCTATTAAAGTCTATGGGACACGAACAAGAAAAATCAAAAGTCCTAATTTTAAAGGCTTATATACAAGTTATTTCCATAAAAATTGTATGGGGACCTGGGTACTGCCCTAGGAGACATGTAGCAATGCAAAAAAAAGTTTTTACAACATTTTTTTTAATGATGCTTAAAGTGAAACAATAAAAATAAATAATTCCTTTAAATATCGTGTCTGGGGGGTCCCCTTAGTCTGCCTGTAAAGTGTCGCATCTGTGCGATATACAGTATAGAGCATGCCGCAGCAATAATGACATTTCTAAAGAAATAAATGTCATTTAAACTTGCTTGTGGCTGTAATGTATTGCCGCCTCCCGGCAATACAGATTTAAAAACTGATCCCCTCCAGTCAATACCAGGCCCTTATCTGAAAATGCAAAAAAAGGGGGGTTAGTGACAGGGGCGGATGCAGGGGGGGGGACAGGGCAATTGCCCCCCAGACCATCTGTCACACTCACTTGCTTGCTCTGTTTTTTTTTGCGCCTGATCTCCCGAAATTTGGGGACCTGGTACCGGCCGACCATAGGTCCACTGGACCCTAAACGTGGCACACATATAGCTCCATGTCTCCTCTACAAGTGTGCAAAGTTTGGTGTCTGGGGGACCTACGGCCGGGGAGCACTGATTTTTTAAAGCCGGGCACCCCTTCCATAGACTCCAATGTTAAACGGTCATTTCTCCGGTGACTTTGCGGACCCAGTACCGGCCGGTCCTAGGTCTTCTGGACCCAAAACTTGGCACACATGTAGCCCCTTGTCTCCTCTACAAGTGTGCAAAGTTTGGTGCCTGGAGAACCGATTTCTTTTTCGTACATCACGGGACACAGAGCGACTTAGTCATTACTAATGGGTTATATAGATTACCTTCAGGTGCTGGCACTGGCCACTTCCAAACCGGAAGTACCCTCCCCTATATAAGCCCCTCCCATCCGGGAGCACCTCAGTTTTTTGCCAGTGTCTAAGGTGTTGGCCAAAGAGTAACATGTGTTTTCACTGGGCTTGCGTACAGGTTCTTTTGGGCCTTAGTAAGCTGTTCCGGATCCCACCAAAAAAGCTTCATAGCTAAACGGTCGGTACCCGGGCCTTGCAGCAGAAGAGCAAGGTTTTGCCTGTAATGCCTCTCTTAGGAGGGCTGGACCCTGGGATCCAGAGCTCTGGTCATACCCACGACCAAGATGTTGTCTGTGCAGGGTGCTATACAGGTCCAGGGGAGTGGAATCCTTGGGAACCCGGTCCCTGAAGGTTTAATTACAAGGCCTGCCGTGATAGGTGAAGTTTGGGCTTCTGTGGGCCAAACAGAGTCCTGCGGCGGGGATCAGGTAAGTGGGGGCCCCCAGGAACTTGGTTCTATTGGGGGACCCCCAAGCCTAATTTGTCTTTCTGTCTGTTACCTAACGGTATTCCCGCTAATATCTGTGTATGCCTGTAACTACTGAAAATGTAAAATTTTAATAGTAGTCAAGAAAAAAAAAAAAAAAAGAGGACCGCGGTACCTGTGTTAAACCACTAGAGGCCACTGTGGTCCATTTTTCTTGTCATGTGGATCTTTGGTTTTTTTCTCAAGTCAAAAGATCCAGGCAGTTGGTAAGTTTCTCTGTGGGAATCCACTTCCTCTGCCCTGTTGCTGCGCTCATCCACCGCACAGGCCCTCCGGCAAAAAGGGCCCTGGCTCCTAGTCCCTGTTTGGTTTCGAAAAGGGCGCCAATGGCGCACGGGCACGCGCGCGGGCGCATGCACGCGCCTCCTATGAAAAAAAAGGGGCGGGGCGGGTGGATGACGCTCGATGCGCGCCGCGGCGCTTCTGCGCATGTGCAGGCGTCCCAGCTTGTATAAAGACACAGTACAAGTGTCAGCTGGGTGCAAACAGAGCTAGCAACAAACAGTGGCACACAGAGGCGGTTGATGCAGGCATCCCCATAGAAAGGCACTTTAGTGGACACCAGCTGGTATATAGCAGCAACTGTGTTAGACTATTACCAGCAAAATTGGTGTATGACAACGGGAATACCTCAGCTTTGTGCTTAAAGGATATGTCGTCCAGACGCTCCGGAAATAGATCTTCCAGGAAGCCAAAGGGGTCTCCATCGGGCTCTGAGGATATTGGGCATGCTTGTACTGCACCAATCTCCCCTGAGAATTCAGAGGTCAGTAGCCGTAGAAACCCCGCAGGAGTGCCTGGTGCTGCGGCTGTCCCCAGTCCACCTGCTCCTGTATATATAACAGAGGAGGTTTTATCCTCAACTCTGGGAGGATTGGAAGAGAGATTAACAGCATTGATCGCTGCTTCCCTGTCACAGGGAAAGCGCGTCCGATCTCCGTCTCCTCCTTCAGAGTGCCTGTTAGTGGAGGAACAGCCCCACACAGGGATCGACCTACCTGAAGGGGATCAGGATGAGGTTGATTCAGTTATGGAGGAATCAACAGTGGAAGAACCTTTCTCAGCATCTCAGGCTGAAAGATTATGGGTTCAGTCTCTGACTAACATGGTCCGATCAGCATTTAAAATGCCTCTGGCGGAACCACCATCCACTACGGTTTCCTCGCTGGGGTCGCTAAAAGCTCCCCAGGCTGTCTATTCCTTCCCAATCCACCCTTTATTAGAAGGGCTTATTTACCAGGATTGGGAGCATCCTGATAAAATATTTGCTCCCCCCAAAAGATTTCTGGTGATCTATCCCATGGAGGATAAGTTCATAAAAAAATGGAGGGTCCCTACAGTGGACGCAGCCATCTCTTCTGTGAACAAATCACTGACATGTCCAGTAGATAATGTTTCAATGTTCAAAGACCCAATAGATAAAAAATTGGAGTCTTTATTAAAATCTGCTTTCTCTACAGCAAGCATGGTGACACAACCTGCGGTAGCAGCGATTGGAGTCTGCCAAGCAGTGAAAGATCAGTTGAAACAAGTCTTAAGGGACTTACCAGATCAGCAGGCTCTTGCCCTAGCTGACCTGCCTAGAGCCTTGTGTTTCGCGGTGGACGCCATAAAGGATACAATCCAACAGGCCTCCCGCTTTACGCTGTCTATAGTACATATGCGTAGGCTTCTGTGGCTCAAAAACTGGTCTGCTGAAGCTCCCTGTAAGAAACTGCTGGTTAGCTTCCCATTTCATGGAGAACGCTTATTTGGAGAAGATCTGGACAAATATATCCAGAAAATTTCTGCCGGTAAAAGTTCACTCTTACCGGTTAAGAACAAGAGTAGAAGTCCTTCTTTTAAGAGGCCTACTTCTCCAGTCCCGGGCACATCGGCTGTGAAGCAGTTCCGACGGCCTCCGCGGTCAAATTCAGGGGGCAGAAATCAGGGGAAGCATTGCCCCCACTCAATCGGGTGGGGGGAAGGCTTCAGTTGTTCACAGAGACCTGGCGGGACACCATCAGAGACAGATGGGTGCTCTCCGCAGTAAGTCTGGGATACAAGCTGGAGTTAAAAGGCACTTCTCCTGCCCAATTTATGAGGTCAAACGTGCCAAGAGATCCCCAGAAGAGAGGATCCCTCCTTCTGGCACTAGAACAACTATTGCTCC
The DNA here is from genome assembly GCA_029206835.1 of Rana muscosa. Lineage (NCBI taxonomy): Eukaryota > Metazoa > Chordata > Amphibia > Anura > Ranidae > Rana > Rana muscosa. Next base: position 341,286,167 of record CM055116.1, on the reverse strand, counting down.
AAGGTGTAATCATGAAGGTTCCCCTGGAAGAAAGCGGATTCGGGTTTTACTCTAACCTTTTCACAGTCCCCAAACCGAATGGGGACGTGAGGCCCATATTAAATCTAAAAGGGCTAAACAAGTTCCTAAATATCAGGACTTTTCGGATGGAGTCGATCCGATCGGTGGCCACCACCCTACAAGGGCAGGAATGGTTAGCCTCGATCGACATAAGGGATGCTTATCTGCATATTCCCATCTTTCCGGCCCACCAGAAATTTCTACGCTTTGCAGTAGAAGGGCGCTATTTTCAGTTCAGAGCCTTACCTTTCGGTCTGGCCACAGCACCACGAGTGTTCACAAAAATTCTGGCCCCACTATTGGCCAATCTAAGAACACAAGGTGTAACGATAATGGCATATCTAGACGACCTGCTACTAATAGACCACTCAGTGGAAAAGCTGGAAGTAGCTATTCACAAGACAATCAAGTATCTGGAATATCACGGTTGGATTATCAACCGGGACAAGTCAGCTCTAAGACCAGTCAAAAGTCTGGAATACTTAGGGCTAAGGCTGGATTCAAATCAGAGAAAGATTTTCTTACCTCCAGAGAAGGTGTCGTCTTTAAAAAATTTGACTCACTTAGTGGGTACAAAAAGAAAACCATCCATACGCCTGTGCATGAGGCTGCTGGGAAAAATGGTGGCTTCATTCGAAGCGGTACCCTACGGTCAATTCCATTCAAGGAATTTGCAAAGGGCCATACTGTCAGCCTGGAACAAAAAAGTTCAGGCTTTAGACTTACCAATGTCCCTGTCCCCTTCCGTTCGCAAGAGCCTCCATTGGTGGTTGGTGCCCCAGAATCTGGAAAGAGGGAAACCCTTCAGTCCGGTTTCTTGGAAGGTGGTCACTACAGATGCCAGCCTCATAGGCTGGGGGGCAGTACTGGAGCAATGGTCTCTCCAGGGCAAGTGGTCAGAAGCAGAAAAGGCCCTGCCCATCAATCTCTTAGAGATACGAGCAGCCCGGTATGCCCTAGTAGCATGGACATCCAAACTCCAAGGGTCCCCTGTCAGAATTCAATCAGACAATGCCACAGCAGTGGCATATATCAATCACCAGGGTGGCACCAGGAGTCATGCAGCCCAGAGGGAAGCAAATTGCATCCTGGAGTGGGCAGAAAGATATGTCCCAGCCATATCCGCGGTTTTCATCCCAGGAGTGGAAAATTGGAGAGCGGACTTTCTAAGTCGCCAACAATTATGCCCGGGGGAATGGTCTCTTCACCCCGAGGTTTTCCAGGCAATATGCCAGCGGTGGGGAACACCGGATGTAGATCTGCTAGCATCCAGATTCAACGCAAAGGTGGACAGATTTGTGTCTCGCACAAGGGATCCCCTAGCTTGCGGCTCGGATGCCCTAGTGTTCCCTTGGGATCAGTTCAAGCTGATATATGCATTCCCACCGCCACAATTGTTACCGCGATTACTCCGCAGAGTCAGGGTAGAAAAGAAACCAGTGATTCTGGTGGCTCCAGCGTGGCCCCGAAGGGCATGGTACGCGGAGATTGTAAAAATGTCAGTGAGGAGTCCTTGAACCCTCCCACATCGTTCGGACCTGCTGTCGCAAGGACCGATATACCACCCTTCCTTACCAGCCCTAGGTTTGACGGCCTGGCTATTGAAGCCCACATTCTGAAAAAGAGAGGGCTCTCTAATTCTGTGGTATCTACCATGATCAATGCCAGGAAGCCGGTATCCAGGCAGATCTATTATAGGATCTGGAAGGCGTACATTACGTGGTGTGAGGCCAAGAAATGGCATCCACGTAAGTACGTGATAGGTAGGATTTTGGACTTCCTACAGTGGGCTGTAGATAGGAAGCTGGCCTTGAGTACTATCAAGGGTCAGATTTCGGCCTTGTCAATATTTTTTCAAAGGCCCTTGGCTTCGCATTCACTAGTCAAAGCTTTCATACAAGGAGTGATGCGTATTAGCCCTCCGGTTAGTATTCCCATATGTCCATGGGACTTAAACCTGGTTCTGTCGGTTCTACAAAAACAACCGTTTGAACCATTGGAACATATTTCCTTGGTTCTTCTCACCAGGAAATTGATTTTCTTAGAAGCCATTTGTTCGGCTAAAAGAGTATCGGAATTAGCCGCCTTGTCCTGTAAGGAGCCATATCTGGTTGTCCATAAGGACAGAATAGTATTACGTCCTCATCCAGCCTTTCTTCCTAAGGTGGTATCGAGGTTTCATTTGAACCAAGATGTGGTTCTTCCTTTTTTTTTCCCCAAACCTAGCTCGGTAGAGGAAAAGTTATTGCATTCTTTGGATGTAGTAAGAGCAGTTAAAGCTTATCTTAAAGCCACTGCTCAGATTCGCAGAACGGATACTTTGTTTATTCTGCCGGAAGGCCCCAGAAAGGGTCAGGCAGCATCAAAATCTACTTTAGCCAAGTGGATTCGACAGGTCATAATACAAGCCTATGGCTTGAGAAAGAGACCGCCTCCGTTTAAAGTTAGGGCGCACTCCACAAGAGCAGTTGGAACTTCATGGGAAGTGCATCACCAGGCCTCCCTGGCTCAAGTATGTAAGGCCGCAACATGGTCTTCGGTACACACGTTTACTAGGTTCTACCAGGTAGACGTTAGAAGTCAGGAGGATGTCGCCTTTGGGCGCAGTGTGTTGCAGGCCGCAAAAGATCCTCATGCCTGATGGCGCCCAGCTTATGTATCCCTCCCCTCATTTGGCATTGCTTTGGGACGTCCCATTAGTAATGACTAAGTCGCTCTGTGTCCCGTGATGTACGAAAAAGAAAAAGGGATTTTTATAACAGCTTACCTGTAAAATCCTTTTCTTGGAGTACATCACGGGACACAGAGCTCCCACCCCTCTTTTTGGGACACTTATTGCTTTGCTACAAAACTGAGGTGCTCCCGGATGGGAGGGGCTTATATAGGGGAGGGTACTTCCGGTTTGGAAGTGGCCAGTGCCAGCACCTGAAGGTAATCTACATAACCCATTAGTAATGACTAAGTCGCTCTGTGTCCCGTGATGTACTCCAAGAAAAGGATTTTACAGGTAAGCTGTTATAAAAATCCCTTTTTTTCAAACCCGGCACTCCTTCCGTAGACTCCCATGTTAAACATGTCTAGTCATGGGCACAGTGAAGCATGGGCACAGTGAGGCATGGGCACAGTGAGGCAAAGTGAGGCACAGTGAGGCATGCAGATGGACACCCTAGGCTTATACTCAAGTCAATAAGTTTTCCCAGTTTTTTGGGGTAAAATTAGGTGCCTCGGGTTATATTCGGGTCGGCTTATATATACAGTATATACAGTACTTGTTCTGCGGCTGCCGCTGCCTCTCTGAGTCTCTCTCTCAGTTTCTCACATCAGCCGATCAGCGGCACCGAGAGAGAGACTCGTCTAATGTAGTTATGCGGCGCACTGACACGATACCAGGAGCGGAGGAGGAGGTGGGTGGAGCCTCTTCCCTGCACTCGTTGCTAACGCCTGGGCCGCTTGGCTTCTACTAAAGAGTGACGTCAGTGAGTCACGTCGGGCCGCTCTGCGGGCAGGTGCGATAGCGTGCGGCTCCACAGACGCGTAAGAAAGCGGGCGGCTCCTCTTGTGGCGCGGTTTGTGGGCGGGCGGCGCGGTTCATGGGCAGACCGTGCTGCTCAGTGTGTTGGCAGCGCAGGTGAGAGTGAGAGAGCAGGCTCAGTGTGGCAGCTGGCCAATCAGCTAGCCGGGAGCGGGGGAGCAGAGAGATGAGATCATCTCTCACCGCCCGTGCCTGCTCTGCATTCCTGCAATGACTTCCGCCCTCACTGTGCAGGCAGCAGAGAGATTACATTATCTCTCTGCTGCCTGACTCTGGGAGTCTGGGACACAGCAAGAGACAAACAAAACTACACCTTAGCAGGCAGTGTTAGTGACAATCCGCAAGGTGTGGCAGGCGACGTGGCAAGTGACAATCCGCAAATTGTGTCAGGTGACGTGGCAAATGACAATCTGCATCTGGTGGCAGGCAAGTGACAATCAGCAAGGTGTGGCAGGTGACGTGGCAAGTGACAATCCGCAAGGTGTGGCAGGTGATGTGGCAAGTGACCATCCCCAAGCTGTGGCAAGTGACAATCCACAAGATGTGGCAGGTGACGTGGCAAGTGACAATCCGCAACGTGTGGTAAGTGACACGCTCAGGGCTCCCACTAATTGCAGGCGACGGTGGCAAGTGACACACTCGGGGCTCCCACTGATTCTGCATTGAACTATTTAATTTTATATTACAATGTAATAATAGAAATAATGCACTTCAATCATCCTGACACCATAAAAACCATGGTGCCGGGATGATTGAAGCACCGACACCAGCCATTTCCCCGATACATTTCCCACCAAAAAAACATATTTTTTGGCAGTGCCCCTCCCGAGAAAAGACTATGGATCGCGGTTTGTGGGCGGGCGGCGCGGTTCGTGGGCAGACCGTGCTGCTCAGTGTGTTGGCAGCGCAGGTGAGAGTGAGAGAGCAGGCTCAGTGTGGCAGCTGGCCAATCAGCTAGCCGGGAGCGGGGGAGCAGAGAGATGAGATCATCTCTCATCGCCCGTGCCTGCTCTGCATTCCTGCAATGACTTCCGCCCTCACTGTGCAGGCAGCAGAGAGATTACATTATCTCTCTGCTGCCTGACTCTGGGAGTCTGGGACACAGCAAGAGACAAACAAAACTACACCTTAGCAGGCAGTGTTAGTGACAATCCGCAAGGTGTGGCAGGCGACGTGGCAAGTGACAATCCGCAAATTGTGTCAGGTGATGTGGCAAATGACAATCTGCATCTGGTGGCAGGCAAGTGACAATCAGCAAGGTGTGGCAGGTGACGTGGCAAGTGACAATCCGCAAGGTGTGGCAGGTGATGTGGCAAGTGACAATCCCCAATCTGTGGCAAGTGACAATCCACAAGATGTGGCAGGTGACGTGGCAAGTGACAATCCGAAACGTGTGGTAAGTGACACGCTCAGGGCTCCCACTAATTGCAGGCGACGGTGGCAAGTGACACACTCGGGGCTCCCACTGATTCTGCATTGAACTATTTAATTTTATATTACAATGTAATAATAGAAATAATGCGCTTCAATCATCCTGACACCATAAAAACCATGGTGCCGGGATGATTGAAGCACCGACACCAGCCATTTCCCCGATACATTTCCCACCAAAAAAACATATTTTTTGGCAGTGCCCCTCCCAAGAAAAGACTCTGGAACCGCCCCTGGTGAGTGAGCACCCCCTCCTTAACCATACCAAACCACATGCCCTCAACATGGGGGGATGGGTGCATGTGGATGGGGACAAGGGCCTCTTCCCGACAACCCTGGGCTGTGGCTGTCGGGGTCTGAGGGTGGGGGGCTTATTGGAATCTGGAATACTCCTTTAACAAGGGCGTCCCCAGATCCCGAACTCCCCCTATGTACATTCACCAAAAAAGTGTCATGAAGTAAGAAACACAGGAAACTTTTTTTGACATGTCCTTTATTTAAAAAAAAAAACAAAAAAACAAAGTGTCCCTCAATGTAATCCACCTTCAATCACGTCGCCCGCCAGACCCAAAAAATAGGGAAAAAAAATCCTCTGCTTTCTGGGAGGCCACTGGCCATCTTACTCCTCTCTACCTTGACAGCTCTTATATAGGCAAGGGTCACATGATGTTAGAAGGGGCAGTGCCCTTGTGTGATGTAGCCGGATGGCCCCACCCCTTGCCTATAAAAGAGCTGTCAAATCTGAGAGGAGGCAGACGGCTTGTGACCTTCCAGAAGGCGGAGAGTTTTTAATTTTTTTTCTATTTTTTGGGTTCCGTGGGTGACCTGATTGACAATGGATTACACAGAGGGACACATTTTTTTTTCTATAAAAAAAATTTGTTTCCTGTGGTTATTACTTTTTGACACTTTTTTGTGAATGGGTAGGGGTACTCCCATTCACATAGCGGGGGGCGAGATCTGGGATTGTTAAAGGGGGCTTCCAGATACCAATAACCCCCCCGCCCACAGACCCCGACAACCACAGCCCAGGGTTGTCGGGAAGAGGCCCTTGTCCCCATCAACACGGGGACAAGGTGCTCTGGGGGGCACCCCAACGCACCCTCCCCATGTTGAGGGCAAGCAGCCCCCCTTTCCTAGCCTGCCAGGCTGCATGCTCGGATAAGGGTCTGATATGGTTTTTGGGGGGACCCCACGCCATTTTTTTCACACAAATAGAGCTTTCTTTTGGTGGTATTTAATCACCACAGTTTTTTTTTTGTTAGAAAAATTGGTCCTTAGATGTTGGTGGTGCCCTAATCCAAAAATATTGTTGGAAGCTAGCATAATCAAGTGCTTGGTGCACTATAAACCGTTTTTTTTTATTTTTGGGGGGGATTTTTATAACTTTTTATTATAGAGTATGGGATAGGAATTTGGTGCTTTCACTATAAACCGTTTTATTATAGTTTTTTTAAACAAGAAAATAAGGGTGCAGAAATTGTGGAGATTTTTTTTTTTTATTGCTGCTGCAAAATAACTAAAATAAACTATATGTAAAAAAAATTAAGAAAGGACAAAAAAAACATCAGTGGTGATGCAGAAGGAAGACCACCAGCGACTCAGAAGAAGTAAATATGGAGACATTTTTTATTTTTTTTGCTGCTGCTGGAAAAAATCTAAAAATCAAAAAGCCCCAAAAAAATTTAAAACGAGAACCACTGCTGATGCAGAAAGAGGAACACCTGTGACGTAGAAAGGGGGAGACAGCAATTATGCCCTAAATATTCTAAGTGCTGCTGCGCCGCTAAAAAAAGTATACCACTGCTGTGCTGACGCAGAAGGAATAATACCTGCGACACAGAAGGGGGGGGGGGTGCTAATAATGCAGCAACAAAACTTGATACTGCAAATAAAAAAAATAAAAATATTAATGAAAAAAAATGTTGTACACACCAGCACTTCAGTAGCACCACAACACTGTGTTATTCACACTGCACACTTTGTTATATACACCGCACTACACTGTATTATATACTCTGCACTACACTGTGTTATACACACCGCACTACACTGTGTTATTCACACCACACTACACTGTATTATATACTCTGCAATACACTGTATTTCGGGGGTCAGCAACCTGTGGATCGCGATCTACCAGTAGATCATGGACAGGTGACTGGTAGATCACGGTCTGGGCTTGCTGACCCACCATTCCAGAGCATCAAACAGAGTACAATGCAGAGGGACTACTTGTAAAGTTGGAGCAGCAGTAAAGCACAAGAGCCGAATAAGCCGATGCCTCCTCTGTAGTGATGGCTACTGTCCCATGCAAAGTTATACCAACTGCTCTCCACCTCTTATCCTATAATCCCGGCTAGTGTCAAGTGTGTACTTACCGAGATGCCGAGAGCGGTTCACCCTTGCGACTTGGTGCACTCCGCCCCTGGAGGTGAGACAGGGAGAGGATGGCGCGAAGAGGCACTGGCTACCAGCAGGAAGGGTAGGTCTTGCTAGATGATCCGGTAGAGCTGAACAGCTGTGTGAGGGCAGAAGAAAAGCCACCAAGAGCAGGCTAAGGGTCAAACACCTGATAGGTGCGGCTCTTTTCAGGATCCTAGCTGAAGACACAAGTCCAGAGCACAACAGGGGTCAGAGCAAGTAGGCATAAGACTGAGTCCGGGTGCAGTCTGAGGGTTCAGTATTGAAGGTGCAGGCTGAGGGTCTAGCACAATAGACAAGTAACAAGTTCAAGAAGTACAAGCAGCAGGTCAGGGGCTGGAGACAAGTAGCAGATCCGAGATGCAGGCAGAAAGTCAAGGGCTGGAGACAGAGGCAGATCCGAGTCACAGGCCGGGGGTCAAACACAGGTAGCAAGGCAGATCTGTAAAGCAAGCCAAAGGTCAGGTCCAGGAGAAGAGCAGAGTAGTCGATCCGGGTCACAACAGACGTTTAGATGCAGGTAACAGGAAACCAGGTACAGACCGGAAGCTGACAACAAACCAGCAACCTATCAGAGTACCTGGGCCACTTTATATAGGCCCGCCAGAGCTCCGATTGGCGCACTAGCGTGCATGCGCACGCGCCGTTCCACCGGCCCGCGCACGTGACAAAGCGCCGTTCCGCCGTGCTTGCGCACTGGAATGCGGCTGGCGCGGCTGAGTTGGTAATTCCTCTGACAGATAGTGATCTCCAGAGTGGTGTCAGCAGCAGGAAAGAAGAGTTTTTAAGGTTAGTGTGAAGCAATACACTGGGCATAATAGCATAAGGCTGCTTTCACACTGATGTGTTGCTGTTTACCCACATTGAGTGCAGCGCAGTGTACCTGCAGCTCTTCTACGGGTTTGCTGCACTTAGCTATAGTGTTGCACTTTTACCACTCCTCCCCCCCCTAGTGATCTTTGGCTTCTCCCATGTTGTTCAGGTAGATCTCCACCTCTTTAAGGTTGCCTACCCCTGCTGTATTATATACACTGCACTACACTGACTGAATGCACAATACACTAGCTAACCTGCCTAATCTCTTCTCCATTAATACACACTACATTCAGCCACCATGTAAGCAGCCTTATATAGTGTGGGGCGTGAACTTAGCCCCTGAGCCATGATTAGCCAAAGGCACCCTGCCTTTGGCCAATCATGGCTCTCAAAGTATACTGTGCTGTGATTAGCCAAATCTTACAGGTCAGGTGCATGCTTTGGCCAATCAGCAGCCATCAATGCACTATGGGGCGCTTGACGGCGGGCGAACGTCCTGCGAGTGCCCCATACGTTTTTTGTTCTACGAACAAATGAACACCCGATTTTTGAGTCAAACTCACGTTCGACTTGAACATCGGGCCCATCTCTAGTGGACTGCAGATAAACTACAGCCTCAGCAATGCCCCTAATGCAAAGGTTGGAGTGCCTGGAGGGATTCTCTGCATTTTCCAAGTGAGCTAAAAGGGTCATGACCCCTAACATCCATCTCTGGGCCACCCACCCCTGTTTCAAGATCTGATGTGCGTTGCCCCTTTAATTTTGCGGGTCAAGAGGTCTGCTTATAGGTATCTTTTAGCGCCTTCCTGAACACTGTCTCAATTTGCTGGTTGAGGTCTTTTTGTGAAAGGTCTGAGGTGGGGATGATCAGGGAGCCACTAGGGTTAAACTCTGCCCCATCTTTATCTCCACTGTAGTGGATGTCTGACGGCTAGGAACACTGTGGTGTAGTAGTGGCTGCTGGTGTCACCAACATCTTGGAGGAGGCCCAGGCTAGCCCCTCCAGGATGGTCTTCGACCTTTGATTACTACTGCAAATGGTGAGAACCAACGCAGGGTGAACGCTGGAGTAGCAGGCAGTAAGGCTGTGTCCAGTATACTATCAGTGCTGGGTAAGCTCGGGAATCACTTTTTTTTCTCTGCCAAAAGCAGAGCTTTAGCTGGGCACATCTGTCATGCTAGGCTTCGTGCATGTGCACCTGAATAATTGTCTCTTATTCACTAGGGTTTATTAAAAAAAACTGGTGATTGCAAAACCTGGTGCAACTGTGCATGGTAGCCAATCAGATTCTAACTTCAGTTTGTTCAATTAAGCTTTGACAAAAAAAACTGGAAGCTGATTGGTTTCTATACAGAGCTGCACCAGATTTTGCACACTCTAGTTTTAGTAAATCCGTATATCTGTGATTGTACTGCCAATCTGTGGGGGCAAGCATTTTGTCCACATGCTCCAGCCCTTTGTAACTACAGTAATTCATGCATTGATTACCAATGTAGTCAGTGGTAGTGATTTTTTTTTTATATCTGAGCTCATAATGTAAAGATGTTCACTCCCTAGAACTTTATATGGGTTGTTTATGTTCTGTAGTAATTAGGGCTGTTACTGATTAAAAATGTAGTGTTCGATTAATCGTTTTTTTTTTCTAATCGATTAATCGTCTAATTTTGATTAATTATAACACACACTACTTTTAGCTGATCTCCTTGCAGGCTGATTCCCAGTGCAGCTACCAACCACTGGAAAATGGATAGCAGGATACAAAAAACACACAAAGGCAGCGCTCGATGGGAATAGCATTAAAACTTTTATAGTCTTCAAGTAGATAACAAAATAAATATTGCACTGGAGATAAAATCGATGTAGCTACATAAACTGTAAAAATTGTGTGAGTAATACCAAACGGTAGCAAAAGCAGTCAAAAAACATGTAGCTAAGTATGATACTGGTATAAAAATGTGTATAACGATACCACTGCTGAATCCAGATGAGGAGGGGTTAACATCAGTCCGTCGGCATGTAGATGTCCCGTGAAGGGAACTATCACAACTCCCAGTGGATGGCTGTAGAATCCCAGGATGATAGAGGGAAGTGATAGAGGGAAGTGTAACAGCCCTTGCGTGTGGTAGATAGTAATGTCCCGCCGGCATGCAGATATGAAGGCACAGCAAAGGAGCCCTTCAGATGGACACGGCAAGCCCCGCCGGTGTCCGTGATGTCACCGGATCTCCGACGGAACTCCCTGAAGACCCGTAGCCGGCGGAGAGGTGAGTACTTAATTAATCGATTAATCAAGGAATTAATAGTTAATTTCCACAGCCCTAGTAGTAATGCATCAATATTCAGGAAGATGTAAAGCGGTATTAAACTCTAAAGCAAAAATGTATTATATTGCAGTTTACTAATCATTAGATCTGAAGGCTAAATGTGTTTTCTTTTTTTCTTTTGACTAGTAGATTTAAATACACTAACAAATTGAAGCCAAAATACTTTATATGCAGTAACAGTGAACAGTTATTTTCTTTTGGAATAAAGGATTACATAAATAAATAAAAGCTGATCAATGAAAGCACCCCTGTCAGCGGTAAATTGTTTGTCTCATCCCTGTAACTGAAAATGATCTGGAAGAGATCTTGTTCTTTTGAAAACAACAGACTTAGTGGCAGGATCATCAGGTGAAAATATAAGAAAGACCAAAAAGATAAAACAAATGCAACGATCACATCTAATAATAGATAAGCTGCAATATACAATATGAATTTGTATTTAATACAGCTTTAAAATGCCCATAATGTGGCATGTTTAAGTCAGTTCTGTTAGACCTTCTGTTAGACCCACTTTGATGATGATGATGATGATGATAATAATAATAATAATAATAATAATGATATGGACTGCTTCAAATTTCCTTGACCAAATTGTGTTAGTGTGGTTTATTTTAAACCTAAGTTTAAATAATTACATAACTGCATACAGTAGTTAGTCAGGCTGAAATAAGACACACGCCTATCCAGTACAACCAACAGAGAGAAAAAACAAAAACAAAAACAAAGCAAGAGAAAACCTCCATATACACAATCCTATATCCTCAGTTGATCCAAAGGAAGGCAAAAAAAAAAAAAACATTAAAGCATGATCCAATTCGCTCCAGCAGGAAAAAAAATCCTCCAGGAAGCAATCAGATATTCCCTGGATCAACTACCTCTCATGTTATTACCTATACATGTTAGTATCCAGTTATATGTTGTGTATTTAGGAATGAATCAAGATTCTTTTTAAAACAATCTACGGAGCTGGCCCGAACTAATTCTCAGGGTAGTCTATTCACCATTTTTACAGCTCTTATGCTGCGTACACACGACCGTTTTTCATGACGAGAAAAATGCCATTTTTTTATTTGGTCATTAAAAACGACCGTGTGTGGGCTCCAGAGCATTTTTCATGACGTGAAAAATGGGCATTAAAAATTTGGAACATGCTCTAATTTTTCTCATCGTTTTTCACGTCGTCGTTTTTCTTGTCATGAAAAACGGCCGTGTGTAGGCTTTAACGACGTGAAAAAAACACGCATGCTCAGAAGCAAGTGATGAGACGGGAGCGCTCGTTCTGGTAAAACTAGCGTTCGTAATGGAGATAGCACATTCGTCACGCTGTAACGGACTGAAGAGCACGAGCCTGAAAAGCGCAACTCGTCTCTCACCAAACTTTACTAATACGAGGATCAGCAAAAGCAGCCCAAAAGATGGCGCCATCCGAATGGAACTTCCCCTTTATAGTGCCGTCCTACATTTCGTACATCACCGCGCTTTGCTCAAGCATTTTTTTTCATGATAGTGTGTAGGCAAGGCAGGCTTGAGAAGAATCACGTCAAGAAAAAAAAAGTTTTTTTCAATGACATTAAAAACGGTCGTGTGTACGCGGCATTAGTGTGAAGAAGCCTTTCCATGTGGAGGTTAAATCTTTTCTCCTCTAGGTGTAAAAAGTGCTCTCTTGACCTGAAAATTAATAACTAAGCACCAAGTTCAGTATATGCTATGAAACACTTCTCTGATCTTAGATTAAAGCAGAGAAGGTTCATATTAGAAGGTTTAAGGATGGCTATGGGGAACAACTTTTTTTGGCACAACCACCGGTTTTATAAGCAGATAAAAGGAGTGGGAATGGGCAACAAATATGCCCCAAGTGTGGCCAACATTTTCCTGAATAAATGGGAAGAGAAGGATATATTCAGAAAACCTTGGCCACACTTACATGTTTATAAAAGATCCATAGATGATATTATAATCATCTGGAAAGGTAACCATAATGAACTAAACAAATTTGTCGAATACATAGGTGCGAACCAATATGGCATACAATTTACAGTAAATGTACAACAGGAAACTGTTTCTTTTCTGGATTTGGAATTATTCAAGAATGGAAAAAATTTGCATACTAGAACCCACTTTAAGGAAACGGACAGGAATGGGTAGATCCCATATATCAGTTGCCACCACCCTCAATGGAAAAAAGCAATACCCAAGGGTCAATTCATCAGAATTAGGCGCAATTGCAATTCTATGGTAGACTATAAGGAACAAACTGAAGTACTCATTAATAGATTTGTGGACAAAGGTTATGAAAGGGAACAACTGGAGTACACTAGGGAACAAGTTGAACAAATGGATAGGTCAAATTTACTAAAAAGCAAAAACAAGAACATTAAAGATAAAGATAGGATACCATTCATCACAGGATTCAATAAAGAGTATGGGAAACTAGAGGAGATTATCAAAAAGAACTGGCCAATCATCAGTAAGGATCCACACCTCAGTCAGGTTTTACCATCCAAACCTGTATTCATTTACAGAAGGGCTAGGAGAATAAGAGATGTAATCGTTAAAAATGTGCCTGACCCTCCTAAGAAAATTACCACTTTTCTGGACCTTAAAGGTTTTTTCAGGTGTGGTAAGTGTAGACCTTGCAGGCTCACTAATAAAGCGAACAGAAAAATAACAAAATTTCAATCTCGCTCAACCAAGCAAGAATTTAAGATTGAGAAACTTATCACCTGTAAGAGTACGCACGTCACCTACATACTGGAGTGCAGTTGTGGACTCCAGTATGTAGGGAGAACCACCAGGGCCCTATCTGTTAGAATAGGTGAACACGTGAGAAACATCAAGAAGGGGTACAAATATCATAGTGTCTCAAGACACTTTAGAGATGTACATAACAGAGACCCCCCGACACCTCACATTTTTATCCATTGACCGAATTGAACAAGACTGGAGGAACAAAGATTTGCGAAGGGCAATATCTCGTAATGAAACTTTCTGGATATTCAGATTGAACACAATGAAACCTCAGGGGATGAACATCGAACTGGATTTCAATTGTTTTTTAGAGGATTATTAACTTGCATCAGAAATAATTAGTATTTTCATTTTTATTTTTATTTTTATTATTTTTATTTTTTATTTTATTTTTATACTTTATTTTTTATTTTTATATTTTTTTTATTTATTTTTTTATTTACATTTTTTTCTTATTTTTTATTTTTTTTTTTATTATTTTTTCTTATTTTTACATATTTTTTTATTTTATATTATATATTAATCCATTTACATAGCAATATTTAGTACATAACAGATTGAGTGTTGTTTTATAAAAGGGTGTCATATAAGTAATTGAAATAAATAGTGTGTATTCAGGGAAAATGCCTATATACGTACATATATATATTTTTTTATAGTTTTATATCATTTTAAATATGACTTATTAGTGCTTATGAAATTGTGAGAGCGACCCAGCCGTGTATAGGGGCAACCCAGCACAAGCATTTGAGAATAGCTGTTGGAACATAGGGGTAACCCAGCACAAGTATTTGGGAATAGCTGTTGGTGCACACACATTAGTAACAGGCAAAATATTTGACTTAGGGGCATGCTACAAACGAGTGTTGACATTTCCAGAAGGTTTTCACCTTTGGAAATAGATAACCCGCCAGTAGTTAAAATGGCGGATAATACACTTCCGGTACGCGGAAAACTACCTCCGACCAGAAGTTGTAATAGATGGAACATTGCCATTAGTTAAAATGGAGAATATGTCACTTCTTGTCACACGGAGCGGCCGTCCTTCACACAGGAAATGGTGATAGACTAATAAACAGCGGAAGGGGGGTATAAATTAAGGGACAGGCGATTAGCAGGCAGCTTTCTGATGACGCATTGATTGCGAAACGCATTGAGGCTGCGGAACCTATTTGTTTGTCATCTCTGGTAATGTAACAGGATTTGCAAACGTTAGACAGCATAAGGAGGGATTTTAAAGGGCACTCGTTCGGACCAGACATACAGACCATCTATACACTGCTGGATCAGCTCAGTGCCGGCTCTAAGGCACTTACAAATGTGAGTGAATGAACTTTTTTATACTTTAATAAACATTTTTATACGTACTACACCATGATGGCCCTATATGTGTTTTATGAGTAACCATACAGTGACATCTACCATCAATATACTGACAGGAACTGCTGAAAAATCTGGTGTACGGAGTGGTTATCCATATGAACCAAAGGCACACACATTCAGCCTATCTGGTGAGTGGCCAATTCATCTGGTGGTGGTATTAAGCACATACGTGGTGAAAGTCTAGCAAGTCACTGGGGATAGAAATCAAAACCTGCACAGGATTGTTTGGACATTTGTTAACCATTGGAGATATAATAATTCATCAAGTTTTTTGGAGGATTTATATTATCTAATCTTGATTCATATATACAATATTTGTTTGCATATTTTTTGAGATTTTTTTGATACACTTTTTTATTGCACAAGATACTTTTTTATTGCACAAGATATTGTTGTTTTTATTGCACAAGATATTGTATATTGTTTGTTGCACATGCACTTTATTGTCACAGCAGGTATTCCTGCCATTGATGGCACAGATCATTTAATTAATTTGTGGTAATAATTATTGGTATTATTTTACGTCTAGAGCACTAAGTTCACACAATTTGTTTAGATTGACACAGGCATAGTGGTTTAATTTTAGTCAGCGCAATCCATCTTTATATACATTTTCCACTCAACCTACACGGTTGTATGTTAATTGATTGCAGCAGTCGGCTTTTATCAGTTTAATTATCTTGGCGCAGGTAACACACAATTTTATTTAAGTTCATTATATGGACCACCTACATATTTACATGTGTTGATCATTCCCCTCTTAATCACCTATTCTCAAGAGAGAATACATTTAGTTCCTCTAATCCAGGGATATGCAATTAGCGGACCTCCAGCTGTTGCAGAACTACAAATCCCATGAGGCATAGCAAGATTTTGACAGCCACGAGCATGACACCCAGAGGTAGAGGCATGATGGGACTTGTAGTTTTGCAACAGCTGGAGGTCCGCTAATTGCATATCCCTGCCCTAATCTATCCTCATAGCTGAGTTCCTCCATGCCTTTCTCTAGTTTGGTTACCCTTCTCTGCACCTTCATCAGCTCTCCAATATCCTTAAAAAAAATAGCGTGGAGTTCCCCTCAATAATCCATACCAAACCCTTTATCCGAGCACGCAACCTGGCAGGCCACAAGAAAAAAGGGGGGATGAGAGAGCGCCCCCCCTCCTGAACCGTACCAGGCCACATGCCCTCAACATGGGGAGGATGCTTTGGGGGTCTGTGACCCCTCAAAGCACCATGTCCCCATGTTGATGGGGACAAGGGCCTCATCCCCACAACCCTTGCCCGGTGGTTGTGGGGGTCTGCGGGGGCGGGGGCTTATCGGAATCTGGAAGACACCTTTAATAAAGGGGACCCCCAGATCCCGCCCCCCCACCTATGTGAATTGGTAAGGGGTACATTGTACCCCTACCATTTCACAAAGAAAGTGTAAAAAAGTGTAAAAAAAACACACAGACACAGTTGGGAAAGTCGCCCGCTGACCCTCACAACCACCGGGCAAGGGTTGTGGGGATGATGCCTTTGTCCCCATCAACATAGGAACATGGTGCTTTGAGGAGTCACAGACCCCCAAAGCATCCTCCCCATGTTGAGGGCATGTGGCCTGGTACGGTTCAGGAGGGGGCGCTCTCTCGTCCCCCCTCTTTTCCTGCGACCTGCCAGGTTGCGTGCTCGAATAAAGGGTCTGGTATGGATATTTGGGGGAATAATTATTTTTTTAAATTTGACGCAAGGTTCCCCTTAATATCCATACCAGACCTGAAGGGCCTGGTAATTGAATTTGGGGGGACCCCCACGCATTTTTTTTTTTTATCAATGTCTTTTCTCTGTATTGCCGGGACCCGACAATTCATTATAGCCGCGAGTGCTTTTAAATTACTTTTTTTCCTTCATAAATGACACTTTGTGCAGGGACAGTTCTAAGCAAGGGAAACAAGTGCTGCTTTACAGGCATACTATACTCCCCCCCCCCACTTTTATTGTTTCACTTTAAGCATTATTAAAATCACTGCTCCCGTAAAAACAGACGTTTTTAATTATTATTTTTTTGCATTGATACATGTCCCGTGGGGCAGGACCCGGGTCCCAAAACACTTTTTATGACAATAACTTGCATATAAGCCTTTAAAATTATCACTTTCGTTTTCTCCCATAGACTTTTACAGGGTGTTTCGCGGCTTTTCGAATTTGCCGCGAACACCCCAAATTGTTCGGCGAACGTGCGAACAGGCAATGTTCGAGTCGAACATGAGTTTGACTCGAACTCGAAGCTCATCCCTACTTAGAAACTGCAGCTAGGCATTGCATGTTATTGTTAAGTCTATGATCTATGTACCAGTCAGACCCTTTTCGACCATTGACTCCCTCAGTTGTACACCCCCGAGTATATATGCATGTTTTTAGCCCCCAAGTGCATAACATTTATCAACATTAAACCTCATTTATCGCATAGTTGCCTAATGAAATAGTGCAATGGGGTTGGCTTGTAAGTTGAAGACATCCTGTATGCTATTCCACTGCATAGCTTGGTGTCATCTTCAAACACTGAAATTGTACTTTTAATTCCAAACTCAATATAAGTTATTAATGTTAAAAAGTAAGGGTCCCAACACCGAACCTTGTGGTACACCACAGATAACCGTAGACCATTCAGAGTATGAAGCATTAATCACTATTTTCTGAATACAGTCTTTTTATCCATTTAAAAAAAATAATTCTAAACCTGTAGACATTAGCCGTGTGTGGGGAGCTGTTTTAAACACTTCTGAAAAATCCAAGTACATTATATCCACAGTCACTCTTTAGTCTAAGTTTTTGCTTACCTCCTCATAAAAAGAAATTAGATTTTTTTGACAACTATGACCTTTTGTGAATCCATGCTGACTATTGCTTAAAATTTTATTTTCTAGCAAAAACTCTTAGCTCTAACTAACTCTAACTCCATTAGCTGTCTTACGTACAGTATCAATAAAGTATGGAATATATTGATAACAGATCCAACAGATTACAGAGATATTGGGGGAGATTTACTAAAACTGGTACACTGTGCATGGTAGCCAATCAGCTTCTAACTTCAAGTTGTTCAATTATGCTTTGACAAAAAAACCTGGAGTCTGGTTTCTATGCAGAGCTGCACCATATTATGCACTCTATAGTTTTAGTAAATCTCTCCCTATTAACCATTAATGGCAAAATAATTAGACCACACTGCTTCTATAGATGATTGTCACCATTCTGATTTTAGCTTACTCTTGACTCTCATTAGAGTGTATTCTCTACTTCTGGATTTTCTTGACAGCACAGGCTCTCTCTACTCCTTCCTAACATCTTTTTACTTGTAACTAGTTTAAATATCTTACCTTTATTCTTTATCTTTACCCTCGTAACATCTGTGTCTCATCTGAACTCTACATTTAGCTATTTAAAGTGGAACTCCGAGGAAAAAAAATGTTTTGGTGTATGCTAGATCCAGCTTAGTTACCTCTACTTCTTGGTATGCTTCGTCTGGAAGTTTTGCCGGAGATGCTAAAAATATTTGTTGTATACCACCATTTAACACTGTTTGCTTTGATCTTCAGGCTCAGCTCTTCTTCTGGAGTTTTGCTGATCCTACAGGGATAATAGTTTGTCATTCTTTGTTAAAGTGCTGGTTCACCTTTACAGAAAAAATGGAAAGGTGAACTAACAATGGACACCCTCTCACCCCCTGGTCCTGCTCAAATCTGCATTCTAGCCCCTGCTCATTGGACCTGCACTCCAGTCTGAACCTATCAGCACTAAACTCTGATGCCAGTCCCTGTGCTGTCTTTCTACAGACACCGGATCCTTCTATGCCCAAAACATGCAGTGTACTCTTGCTACTTGGATCCTCTGCTCCAAGTTTATCTAAATATCTCTGGTAAACTAGTAACATTTGGATTAAACACACATTTAAAAAAAACTCCCAGCATATGTAGAATTTTAGGAACTTCAACAGTAAATTGTACACCATATGTTTAATTTATGGAAATAAATAATGTGTTTCTGATGTGAAGGGAATGCTGAAAAAAATAAACCTTCCAATATGGTTTGAAAATTTGAGTAGCTGTGTTTCGCTAATCAACATTTTGGGGACTTTTATTTGAGAAGTGCTTTTGTAAAATCAAAAGTAACCACATCTGCATGATGCCTGCCAAACAGAGTGTCAGATCTGTGAGAGAATCTGTATTATCATTGTTCTCTGTAGTGTCATCTCTCTTCTTACTTGTGCTATGTAGAGAATGGGAGAGTATAAAACAGTTTCAGTTACTAACATGCAACTAATACCTGAATTTTCATTATATTTTCTGTAGTAAACATTCAATATCTTTTTTTTTTTTTTAACACTGGAGGAAGGGGGGTATAAAATGGATAGGGAGTAACAATGCAGTAAAAAGAGCAGAGCACCAGTAATCAGGTTTCCAGTTGGCTACCCTAGCTGTCAAACCTGTGACTGCTATTAAAATATTTCTGGACTCCTGTTAAAAATTCATCCAAGACTAATCTAGTAAATTTAAGCCACTTTACCCCTTAAAGTGGTTGTAAACCCACTTTATAAACAAAGACCTACAGGTAAGCCTAGATTAAGGCTTACCTGTAGGTGCAAGAAATATCTCCTTAACCTACACGGTTAAGGAGATATTTGCATTTAAACGCGGCAACGCTGACGTCACGCGCATGCGCATGGGGTTAACCCCATTCACAAATTCGGATAGGTCGCAACATTCGACGACGTAGCTGAATTTGACGGCTCACGCGCGCATGCGCGGAGTCACGTCTTCGCCGCTCCGGCCAATCACAGCGCCGGAGCGGCGCTGTGATTGGCTGCAGCGGCGATACCCGGAAGTAACATTCCGGCTATCGCCGCAGCGATGGATGCGGCTAGAGGAGGGACACGGACGACTTCGGGGGCTCCGATCTAAGGTAAGTGGTACATAATGAGCTAGTATGCTAGTCATACTAGCTCATTATAGCTTTGTCTTGCAGGTTAGTTAAAAAAAAAAAAAATCTCAACAGGGTTTACAACCACTTTAAGCCTCTGTGTTTTTTCATGAAAGCAAAGGAAACATATACTCAGTGGTCAATTTATTGGACACACCTGTAGTAGAGTGCCTATTCACTAAGCATGCTCAGATGAAGGCCATTACTAAAAAATTTGACCACAGCACTCTGACTTCTTGGACTTGCCCATGGAAAATAAATTCTGAGTTTTTCTGCTGCCCAGAGAGGTCACAGCTTGTCAATTGATCTGCAGCTAGGTCAGCAGCCCTCTACTGTCAGAACTGAAGAACAGGCAGCTGGGAAAGAGCCTAATATCACACAGCTTCTCTAGAATATACAGATACTTGGGGATCTCCTCCCTGCAAATGCTACCACTGTACCCTGGTTTCAGTGGGGTGTTATATATTATTATATCTCCTATAACCTGTCTTTTACAAGACAGTCTACAAGACAGGCTAGATATTATACATCATACTAGAAATTTCAAATCTTTTTAAAGGTATTAATTGAAAAAAAAAAAAAAAAACGAGATGTCTGTAATATAGTCAATCAGTACATAATTATTTCCAGTGGTGTGTTACCGGAGCTAACCTGAACTTCACTGAGAAGGACAAGGTTTATGAGGATAATAACAAGTAGCTGTTTATGTTCTAAACTGTTTTACTGAAATAATGTTTCTCAGCTCTCTGTTATAGAATCTTTTAGAGATTATGCTATGCAGCCACATGTTATCAATAATGCTCTGTCACTAACAAAGGCAGACTCATTCACTTGTTAATCTTTATACCCTCTATACCCATTAACTTTGCTTTGAGTCAAATAAACGCTTTCATACTTTATTAAAGCCCTGATGAAGAAGGATTTTTCAGGTCCTTGAAACATTATCATTTGTGACAGTAATAAAAAAAATCCTTTGTACTTTTAAGACTTTTGTTTTTCGCTCTTTTTGATATAACAACATGAAGATTTCTCAAAATGGGTTTCTTTAATAACCCCCCCCCCCCTCGTTTTGGTGGAAACCTGCTGGATTTAAACCATGAGGCTTAAATATAGACATCCTTTCACTGGCTAAGGATCAGTGTCCTGCTTCTATGTTTTAAATGTTCTAGTACCACTGGAAGTACTGACCATCAACTTCCTTACACTTGATATGTCACAAGATGACAGGTTCTAGTCATGGTATACCTGATAATCAAATTTTCCAGAAGATGCCTGAAGATTTTTTTATAATATTTCTTCTGTTACTTCCTCATCGCAGGATAAAAGGTCATGGCCTGGTCAGCCCTGTCCACACCTCCCATGGTATTGTTGTAATCCAACACGACCTGGGGCTTCATGACATCTTTTCCACCTTTGGTATGTACCATTACAGTAGAGGTGTTGTGGATGGTACTCATAAGGCACACGTTTTTTTTGTCCTGCCATTTCAGTGCCATCATTTTGCCTTTCTGCCAGGCAACTATTTCTCCTGCCCCAAGCTTTTTATTGGCAAAGGTTGGCGGCATGTCACGCCGGTTAGGCCTAACAGTCCCATAGGCATCCGTTTTGTTCAGGAGAAGGAACTCAAAGAGTTCTGGGGACGTATAAAAATTGTCTGTGGTGACACAGTAGCCCTGATTTAGCAATGGCTCAATCAAAGAAAGAACCAAAGCGGTTGCCATTCCAAAACTGCTGAATCGATCGCTGAATTTGGTCCCTTTCCCGGTGTACAGGACCGAATTCCAGATGTACCCAGAGCTGGATTCACACAGCATAAATGACTTCATGCCAAAACGAGCTTGCTTTGATGCGATGAACTGTATCCAGCTAAGTCGACCTTTGTAGGCCATAAGACTTTCATCAATACTTATGTCTCTGTCCGGCACATAGGTCTGCTGGAAATTTGTCAGAATAAGTTGGTAAATCTCCCAAATTTTTTTCAGCTTAGGAGCTGGATGAGAACTCTCATCAAAGTCTTCATTATTTGCAAAATGCAAATATTTCATGATAAGCGAAAATTTATATTCGGACATAACGGTGCCAAAAAAGGAGTGGCCAGCAATTTGTTGGTTGTCCAGTACCATTTCTGCAGGGGTTTCCCCACCACTCCCTGTAGAATTATAAGGCCCAAAAAGTTCCAGATGTCCTCTCTGGTTACCGGTTCCCATTTTCTGCTTCTTGAAAAGCGATGATGGGTAGCAGCTTGTTGCTCCTGGTAGCGATATGTCTCCAAAACAATTTTGGCAATAACTTCATCCGTCAGAAAAAGCTTGAGGTATGCCAAGGGGTTATTGTCCTCAACTTCCACTTTGATCCCAGGTGCTCCTGTAAACAGAAATCTTGGTGGCGCTACGTGCTCCGTACCGCAATCAATCGAACACCAAGTGCGCACATCGCTGGGCACAGTCGCAGGATCGTCACTAAAATCGCTTTCTGCGTCCGATGAAGAACTTCCCCATGAATCGCTGTCACTCAACTCCTCTGCAAACCATTCTGAGTCGCTGTCGATGACTTCCAGCAGGTCATATAGCGATTTTGAGGTGGAGGCGCGTTTTTTGGATGCCATGATCGCTGTGCAGTTTACAGACAAGGGCACTGGAGAAAGCACTGGGGGGCAATCTAAGGTCACTTTATTTTATTTTTTATTGTAATCCAATAGGATTACATTGTATCAGTGTGTTTGTGTTTTTATACTTTTGAATTTGCCGCCGGTTCCGCCCCCCCGCTCGCAGGGAATCAGGGGAACACACAGTGCATCCGGCTGCTGTACACTGTGGGAATACATTGCAGGATCCCAGAGAAAAGGTAAGTCACCTCTTCCAGGATCCAGCGAGGCAATCCCGAGTGTGGCTCGGGGTTACCGCTTTAGGTACAAAAATCTCACCCCGAGCCACACTCGGGAATACCGCCAGGGAGGTTAATATTCATACCAGACCCAAAGGGCCTGGTAATGGACTGGGGGGGACCCCTGCCGTTTTTTTCAATGACTTTGATCTGTATTGCCGGGACCCGACAATTCATGAATAGTAGTTTTAAATTACTTTTTTTCCTTTAGAAATTACATTTTGTGCAGGAACAGTTCTAAACACGGGAAACATGCGCTACTTTACAGGCATACTATACACACCCCCCAAATTTAAAGGAATATTTCACTTTTATTGTTTCACTTTAAGCATTATTAAAATCACTGCTCCTGAAAAAAACTTGAGTTTTTAAAACTTTTTTTGCATTGATACATGTCCCCTGGGGCAGGACCCAGGTCCCCAAACACTTTGTATGACAATAAATTCTCAAACCCATCAAGATCCACTAAGAATTTGGGGGTTTTCAAAGAACCTGATCATCACCCAGAGAAAATAAGTTCCTTGACTTACTTTCCTCAGCTGCTCAGAGTTGTCACCACTGATGAGAGGTAGCTGTGTGAGTTACCTGCATCTAGGTGAACAACCCCCCACTGTCAAAACCATACTGTGGGCAGCACATAACAAGCCATATTTCAAGCAGGTTCTCCATAAAGCCTAGCTACTTTGTCAATCAATGCAAGTCGAGCTGAATTCGCACCAATAGTAGTACAGGAACCTTTTTCTAAGTAGTTCTAAGTATTAGAGCGGTTTCATTGCACTTAATGTAGTGTGACTTGTCATACAACATGTGCTCTCAAAGTCAGAGCGCATGTCCCACCAGTGTGAACCAGGTCTCGAGGGAATGTGCAGTCTTCAGTTTTTTTAGATGTCCATGTATGTGATGGAGATCAAATTAATTTAAATAATCTTATCAATGAGATATTGTTTAAAAATATGTGTTCTTATACACAGTGACATCTACTGTATATTTGCTAATTGCCATCACAGGTCCTGTTACCTGCTTTGCATTGCTACACAACAGTTTTATATTTTCTACTTCACACAATGAAAGTCTATGGCCTCGTACACACGACCGATTTTCTCGTCCAAAACAGTCAAGAAAAGTGCCGCAAGAGCTTTTTTGTGGAGAAAAACGTTCGTGTGTATGGTTTTACGACGAGAAACTTGACGAGAATCTCGACGAGAAAATAGAGAACCTGCTCTCTATTTTCTCGTCAGGATTCCAGATTTCCTCGTCGTGTTTCTCGTCGGCCTGTTTTGTGACGAGAAAATGGTTCGTGTGTATGCTTTTACGACTCTTCCAAAAGCGCGCATGCTCACAAGCAACTATGAGACGGGAGCGCATCTTCTGGTAAAACAAGCCTTCGTAATGGAGAGAGCACATTCGTCACGCTCATAAATATTTCATCGTTTAAATGTTCTGCATTGAAATCTTCGTTAGAATGTTACATTAATCAAAACGAGTGACCTTCTTTTGCTGCTGATATTCACACAGAGTTGAGCCTTATTTTTAACCTTTTTCATGCTGCTCTTTATAAGATTTATATGTATTATATCGTGCAAGTTTTTAGGAATAATTTAAATGGTTAGATTTTTCAAAATGATGTTAATTATAATTTCTCAATGTTTTGATAGCGATCTCCCATTTAATTTTGGAATCTATATTATTAAAATTTCACACCATGTTTTTGTGCTAATCAGATTTAGTTATTCTTTTGGGGGGGTGATATCTGTGCCTTTTATTGTCAGTCAAATGTATCTGCTTACTCCAAAGCTAGATTTTTTTTATTTAAAAATACACATAGTCAAGTATGAACTTAAACAAAAAACACATTTATTCATGTTTATAAATTAAATAAAGAGAAGGCAGCGCTGGAGAAGCTGCTGCCATTTGTGCATCCCAGGGACCCCAGAGCACACAGCAACCCTGTGTGGACACTAAAATTGGGAGCTTGAGAAGGCCCACATTTCAGAACACAATCTGATACTGGCCTCCCAGAGGTCAGGAACAGCAGCAGGTGAGATATATGTCCCAAGTGTGTGGTACTACAACAGGCTGCCTTCTGTCCGACCACAATGAAGCAAGGCCATCACTTCCTCTTCTTCCTGGCAACCTTCCCTGCAGCCTTTCCTGAACCCTTTCCTGAAGCCTTTCCTGCAGCCTTTCCTGCAGCCTTCCTTCTTCGTTTGGCTGGAGGCTGGCCCACTGGAGGGGTACTCCTGTCAGGAGGAGGAGGTGGAGGTGTAGCAGAAGGGGGTGGGGCAGAAGAAGAAGGTGGAGGTGTAGCAGAAGGGGGTGGGGCAGAAGAAGAAGGTGGAGGTGTAGCAGAAGGGGGTGGGGCAGAAGAAGAAGGTGGAGGTGTAGCAGAAGGGGGTGGGGCAGAAGAAGAAGGTGGAGGTGTAGCAGAAGGGGGTGGGGCAGAAGGTGGAGGTGTAGCATAAGGGGGTGGGGCAGAAGGTGGAGGTGTAGCAGAAGGGGTTGGGGCAGAAGAGGAAGGTGGAGGTTGAGGTTGGGTCAGTTGGGCCACCTCACATATGGCGATATTGGGGGTAATTTGCTCCATCACCCCCTTGTTGAGCAAGGTGATGAGCAGGGGCTCGCATAGGAGGCGTTGCTCCATGCTCATCACCTTGAACTTAGCCTCCACTAGGCCGGCAATGGCCTCTTCAGGGGATGTGGGCTCCTTGAGGGTGGCATGGGCCTCTTTAATAAGGGCCATTGCTGCCTCACTGGTGGTCCTGTCCCTCCTGCCTCTTTTGTGAAGCCGGATGGGAGGCACCTGGGATCTTGTGCTTCTCCTTTGCCCTGCCACCTCCTGTCTGCCACTGGGCCCTGCCACCTCCTGGCTGCCACTGGGCCCTGCCACCTCCTGGCTGCCACTGGGCCCTGCCACCTCCTGGCTGCCACTGGGCCCTGCCACCTCCTGGCTGCCACTGGGCCCTTCCTCCTCCTGCCTGACAGTTTCCAGACCCTCCTCCTGGCTGATTTCATCCTGTGTATGAAAAAGGAACATAGTTTAATATGTTGGTTTAATCTTTGCATCAAACTTTGTAATCCTGATGGAAGCAATTAGAATGTAAATGCATAAATCCTTGCTTTAAATTTACCACTACATCAGCTTGACTATTTACCACACAATTAAGTGCCGAATAATGTCTACAGATCCTGATTTCACTTGTGGAATACAAAATAATGTATGTTTCTCATCCTGACATATTTGGGAAACATTAATTTTATCCCAATACATTTTCAGTTAATACTATACCTGGCTCCAGATGGACAAATCAGGATCATCCAGGATGGCTGCCTCCTCTTTCTCCAGAGAAGGCTCAGGTTGGCTGCAGGGAAGTCTGGGGGGAAGAGTGGAGAGTGATGGCCTTGTCTCAATGTGGTCATCCAGGAAGGACATCCTGCTGTAGTACCACAAAATCGGGACATACACATCATCTGCTGCTGCTCCTGACCTCTGAGAAGCCAGCACCTTAGAGCGTTCAGTCCTGTAGGTACCTCTCAAGCTCCCAATTTTAGTGTCCACTTGTTTTGCTGTGGCTGTGGGCACCTTGGTATGCACAAATGGGAGCAGCTTCTCCAGCGCTGCTTTTCTCACCCCTTTTTTTTATGGATGGGGTTTTTGGTCTCCCACAGAGCCGGCAGCTCCCTTACCCGGTCAATAAATTCCGCCAGGAACTCTTTGTCGCTTATAAAGACATTCATATTGTATCTGCAAGTAAAATAAATTATATTTAAATAATGTGAGGCAAACAGTCTAACCTCCTTCACATCCTAGTCACCATATATATCCTCCAACAATCTCAAGACAGTATAGGCCAACAATTTGTCCAAGTCACAAAATCACATACCTTCGTTCGCACGTCCGTCACTTGAACTCCTCTCTCCGCACAACGAACGTACTATAGTCACACGTGTGTTTGCTATATACACACCACGCATGCGTCAAAATTCGAACACGTCGCTCCGCACACGTCGCCCGCCCATGATGTTCTAACTTACATCTTTTCCCCGCCCCTTCTCTTTCTGCGCGCAGACAGATATGGCGGAGTTACAGCAGGTGTCTGATAATTCCGCAACTAGCGAGGAGACAAGCTCGGAGACCGAGGACACGTCACGATCAAGGAGGAGATTCAAGGCATCGAATATGTCTTTGGCGGAGATGGCGGAGATGGTGGACATCTTGGTCAAGGCTGATTATGATGCCAAGCATGGGCCGTATAGCAAACCAAATAGAAGGAAGGCCAAAATCCTCACTAAAGTTGTGAAGAGTCTGAGGGCGAAGTTCGGGGTGAAACGCTCAAATGAGCAGCTCAGAAAGAGGTGGTCAGACCTCAAACTGAGGGAGCCAGACCAGTTGAGGATCATAAAGAGGATGCTCGCTAAAAGTAAGTAAAATGACGACGTTTCTGCTATTAATCTTTTTAGAAACTGACATTTATTTTTATTTTTTTCATATTGGACTCCCTTCCAAAATGTAATATTTTGAACTAGGTTGGGCACAGTAATCGTTCGTTACGTTACCGACACTTCGTTCGGCCACTATCCGCGGTTTTGGCTTATTTAAGAGCCACAAAAGTAATTAGACATCTGCCATTTTTGATCAAGTATTGTGGATAATTTTTAAGTCTAGATGATGAGTTTGTAAGGAGAATGAAATGCAAACTTTTATCAGTGTAAAGGAGAGGACACTCAGCAGCTGCTTCCACATCTGTACTTTGGAGCACTATAGTGTGGGCCAACAGACCCGCCTTTTTTGGGTGTCCCACACAGGTGCATCAGAGTTTATTTGTGGTGCCTCCATGTCCAAAAAATTACATCCAAATGTGAATACTAAACATATTCATAAATAATACATTCTTCTTTAAATTCCGCACAAACACACACTTGTACCCCACTTCCAAACAATTTATCCTTTTTTTAGTTTAACAAGGAGATTTACAGTGTGATAAATAGACCTTTGGTTTTATTCTCATAGGGGAGAGAAGACTTGGAGGAGGACACTCCAGGGAGCACATGCACCCCACAACTTCCAAGCAACCCCAAACTCCCAAAGATCCACAACCGAAAGATGTGCAGGAAGTTGAGGTGGAGGAAGGAGAAGTGCAGGAAGGAGAGGTGGATGACGTTGTGGATCTGGTCACCACAACAGGTCAGTATCTGACACCACAGCTTAAGGTAAGCGAGGTAGGCCTGCAGAGTTTTATTAATTTTTTTTTTTGGATTTTAGGTGATGTAAATGTTGTGAAGGATAGCACATGGTTCTCTGCTGACAGTGCCCTCCGCCTCATCCAGCAAGTGATGGAATGTAGCACGGAACTGGACCTAATTAAACAAAGAATCCATGTGATGGAACAAACATTTAAAGACATTCTCGATGTTTTGGGGAGAATTCAATAAGCCATCCAAACACATTTGTTTTTACATGTTTGTTTTTTTATTTTTTTCTAATTTTTTGAGTAACAAACCAGCCAAAAATTGAATATGCACACAGTGTGTGAACATGTGCTATCTGCCATCAGGGGATATCCATGTACGTCTTTTGTGGGTGCAACCCCTTCCTCGTATCAAAAGTCGGTGAACTGAGGAAGGGGATGCACCCCCAAAACACGTCCATTGATCACCCCTGATGGCAGATAGCACATGTTGACAATAGGGATCAGGATTGTAAACTTCCTATATGCAAAAAATTAAAAATGTGTGCATATTGAATTTTTGGCTGGGCAAGGGGTGGCAGGACCCCATATTAGGACGGGCACATAGAGACATAGTTTGTGTAAGTGAATGTCTCCGATTGCTCAGAGGTATCCAATGTTGTAATTTTAGAAATGCAAGTGATATTTTTGTATTTTCATAAGCCAAAATTTGCCGGGTTGTGGCCAGGCCCAACCCCAAAGTAAAAAAAAAAAAAAAAAAAAGAAGAGAATGTGCAGAGAGTAAAATATTTGACCACAAACAACGTGTAGCTTCTTTTTATAATACTCTGTAAGCTTATTTGGTTCTTTTGTAAGGTAACATATTGAAATTGGTTGTTATTTACTAAAGTAAAATACACTTGCCACTACAAATGCACAAAGACAAACTAGGAGACAGGAAAGAACAAATAAAGGTTTAAACAAGATTTTTATTGGGATACTTAGACATAGGCTGGCATAGGAATTGCCCCCCTACCCGTGAAATACTCCATGTATTTGTCCCGAACCACACGGGCATTTTGGGGGGGCAAGCCAAGACGGGCAGATTCCAGGCCCGGAAGGGGATTTGCAGGGAAAAGTCCAGCCTCTGGCAAAACTGAGGCCATATAGGAATTAGATTTTTGGCTCAGAAAGTTGTGTAGCACACAGCAGCATAACACTACATAGTTTATTTTGTAGTCCGCCAAGTGGATGGAAGTCATAAAAAGGCGGAACCGGCTGGCCATTATGCCGAAGGCATTTTCAACGACTCTTCGGGCCCTGGCCAGCCGGTAATTGAACACACTCTTCTCTGGGGTCAGGGTCCTCTGTGGAAATGGCCTCATAAGATGCCGTCCGAGTCCGAAGGCTTCATCAGCCAAGAAAACAAAGGGGAGTCCTTCAATATTCCCTGCATCCGGTGGCAATGCAAGGTCGTCACTCTGGAGACGGAGGGCAAACTCCGTCTGGATGAAGGATCCCCCATCGGACATCCGGCCATTCTTCCCTACATCAACATAGAGGAATTCATACCGTGCTGACACCACCGCCATCAGCACAATGCTATGAAACCCCTTGTAATTGTAGTACTAGGACCCAGAACGGGGTGGCGGCACGATGCGGACGTGCTTCCCGTCTATGGCACCACCGCAGTTGGGGAAGTCCCACCGCGTGGCAAACTCCGATGCCACAGTCTGCCATTCCTGTGGCGTGGAAGGAAGCTGTGGAGTGAAACAAGATGAAATAATATTAGAAAAAAAAGGCATACATTACAAGGAAATTCTATCCCAAAAAATTACAGACCAACCTCAATCTAATTATACGTTTATTAAGGTGTGTAAAAAAAGTATAATTGAAGGCTCATTTATCATATTCATCACCCCCTCTGATGGGCCATTACTAAATTATTTTGGGGGGGGGGAGATGTGTTTGGCCACAGGATAGCATTGCAGTGGCGGTGCGTCCAGAGTGGGCGCTGGAGCACTGCCCCCTCTCTCCTGTGCCCATCACTCAGAACAATACATAGGTTCATGCGTTGCATGAACCTATGTATTGTCTATGCCGCACACTATTCAGGTGGATGGCCTCTTGTAAAGCGACCGACATATGAATAATTGCGGCATTTAGGGGGTTAAAATAGCAGAGCAGAAACAGGTATTAAAATAGTCTTGCAAATTACAACCTGAGGGATGTAATTGGCTTCCTCAAAGAAAAATCGGGGACGCAAGGAGGGGGGCATTCCTTGTGTAAACACTGACAGGCTGCTCTGCCAATCATGTTCACCAAGTCTGTTTAATGGTAACATGATTGGCTGATGCAACATGAAGGGAAGGAGAAGACATCAAGGACAGAAGAAGGATGGCGCTGACCACAAGAAGGTAAGTGCAGGGCTGGGGGGAAACTGGCTGCATTAGAGGGGACTAAATGGCTGCATTGGAGGGAACAAAATGGCTGCATTGGAGGGGACAACTGGGGGCATTTATTAGGCAACAGAGCAAAAAAGGAGGAAGTTTATTTCCTAAATTGGGGTTTGAACCCCCCAACATTTGGAGCAACAGGCGCCCCTGCTGGAAAAGTTAGTGAGGGGAAATATTTAGGGAGGATAAAAAAGGGGCAATGTAAAGCTTCCAACATGCATGGGGACAAAGGGGACATTCTCAGCATATTACAATCATGGTAATTAGGGAAGGATGAAAGAAATACAATACATTAGCATACATGTAATACATAAAATGTGATGTTAAGGGAGAAAACTTACCCTAATATAGTCCTCCTGCAGGACTTGTATAATGGCAGAACAGGTGTCTGGGATTATGAGGCCCAGAGCCTGGGGGGAGATGCCTGTGGTGAACTTCAAGTCCTGAAGACTTCTCCCTGTCGCCAGGTAACGCAACGTGGCGATGAGCCTCTGCTCAGCACTGATGGCTTCCCGCATAACGGTGTCCTTCCTGGTAATATAGGGGGACACCAAAGCCAACAGTTCCTGAAAAACGGGGTCAGACATCCTCAGAAAATTCCTGTAGTCCTCAGGATTATTCTCGACGATCTCCCGCAGCAGAGGCATGTGGCAGAATTGGTCCCGCTGGAGCAACCAATTCTTGGTCCATGAACTCCTCCTCACACCATTCATGGACTGGTCTTGGTCCAAAACAAGCAGACCAACACCAAGCGCACGCACAGCACGAACTCGACGACGAGAACGTCCAGGTGACATGGCTAGGAAACGGTCGTCTAATCAGAACGTACAGAACAGAACGCACTTTAGAACAGCAAGGCCTATGAATAACGAACTGAAAATCGGAAACGAACAGGCAAGAACGCACTGTAAAACAGATACGACCTGCCTAGACGCCCTGAAAGTCAAGATACGAACCCACAAGCACAAACTGAACGGCAGAAAACGATCTGAAAAGTACGAAGACTGAAAAGCGCGAATCGTCTCTTCCCAAACTTTTACTTCACACGCGGTAACACGAGATCAGCAAAAGCAGCCCAAGGGGTGGCGCCAAGAAAAAAGATCTTCCCCTTTATAGTGCCGTCGTACGTGCTGGACGTGAGCGCAGAGAACCACGAGGAAATTGGGAAATGACAGTGTGTACGCATAGAAAGCTTGACGAGAAAATCGACAAGCTTAACAAGAATCTCGTCAAAAAAAACGACGTGTTTTTTACGACGAGAAAATCGGTCGTGTGTACGAGGCCTATGAGTTTGATAACTTGATGAAAGCAATGCACTCCCTGTGTGGCTGATATCTAATCTCATCAACTGTTAAACATGCATGAAGAGTGGTTTAATAGCCAACCTCAAGTGACTAATCCACTAATAGGCTTGTGCAATTCGTTTCGTAACGAAACAAAATCGTCCGAATTTAGCA
The DNA here is from genome assembly GCA_029206835.1 of Rana muscosa. NCBI lineage: Eukaryota > Metazoa > Chordata > Amphibia > Anura > Ranidae > Rana > Rana muscosa. The sequence continues at coordinate 341,254,528 of CM055116.1, read as the reverse complement.
ACTTTCGGACATTCGGAAGCATTCGAATTTCCGAACAAAGAAATTACGAATAAAACCGAATCCGAAATAAATTATATCGCAAATAGCGAATGCCCGAATGTCTTTGGCATAATTCGTTATGAAAAAAGTTACGAATGTACGAATCCATTCGAAGCACAATAACACTCTGCTCTGCTCTCTGCTTTTCCCTCACCGTGCTGAACTCCCTCTCAAAATGGTGTACAGGGGTGGAGGCTATAGCCGCATGTAAAAAACAAAAGTAAAATACGAGATTTCGAATCCATTCGAAGCGCAATAACACTCTGCTCTGCTCTCTGCTTCTCCCTCACCGTGCTGAACTCCCTCTCAAAATGGTGTACAGGGGCGGAGGCTATAGCCGCATGTAAAAAACTAAAGTAAGATACGAGATTTTGAATCGTTACAAATAACCACTATGTATTTAGAAAAGTACAAATCCATTCGAAGCACATTAGGCATAATTGACAGCATCGTTGTGAGAGAGGCACGGAAAATTACGAATCAACTAACCCAAAAAAAGTTACGAAAGTAGGAGTTGTGTCCAGAAACAATGTACTCTACCGAAAGTACGAATTATAAATCAACTAAAAATAAGGCTTACATTAATACGAATCATTCCGATTCAACGAAAAATGTCCCTTGTGAAAATACGAATTAGTCCGAACACGAAAAATCCCGTCTAGCAAAATTACGAACGATTACGAATCAACAGGACCGAAAAGAAACTAACCGAAACTAAACAAATTTTTCCGTTGTGCACAAGAAACGAACCGAAACTAAACGAATTTTTCCGTTGTGCACAAGTCTATCCACTAATACTAAATAAGATAAATGTGGAAGTGCTTACAGATAAAAATGTAAAAGTGACATCATTTCCTTAAGATGTACACTGTAATAAACCTGACTCATGAATCTGCATTAGCATTTAAAGTGGTTATAAAGTCTAAACTTTCTTTACCTTAATGCATTTCTTGCACTTCTTCTATCAATCAAAGCCAATGACAAGGGAGCCAAGTCCCGCTGTCTGTGTCAATAGACGCAGACAGCGAGGCTCTGAAGTGAGCCCCCACAAGTGCCCCCATATAAAGCAGCTGAAAGTGGGGAGGAGCCAGAAGCACCAGCAGTGGACATGAGAAGAGCAGGTACCTATCAAACAGTTTATTATTTAAAAAAAATAAAAAAATTGCATTTGCAATAACTTTAAGACCTCTTAAATTGCAATTTTATTAGGCTGGCATTTCAGCCAATATTATGTAGCGGGGTGTTCCCCTTTAATGCAGAGAGACTACATTACCCAGAACCCCATTCGGAGTGTTTCACCGCAGAGACTCATGGGAGGGGTTATATAAGGAGGAGGCGTGGCTGCGCTCGGCCTCTTTGGGACACGAGACTTCTGTGACTGATCCTCCTGTGCAGATGTGCCAGAGTGCAGGGCCTGAAGCCTGAGGCCTTGCGCAGCACCAAAGAGCCTTCCACCCCACTGCGAGCCTGGGTGGCACCTGACATCGCTTACCTACAGCCTTGGTTGGATCGGGGACCCGATCGCTGGAGACACTGTGTGTGTGTGACACAGTAGGTGGAAGTTTTCCCCGGACTGGGACCGCGTCCGGATGGGTGAGAGGGCATATGCCCAGACAATATACTGTTGTTACTGATGGGCCTATAGACTGCCGTGGCCCACAAGTTGTTTCCTATACTTCCATTAGAGAACCTCATCGGAGCTGAACTCAGAGTTTACATAGCAAAGTGTTTATTTCATCTCTACCTTACTATTGGATTACAAAAGGGTATTCTGTTAATGTGCACCACCGTTAAAGACCTGCCGGTGAAGAAAAACAACCATCATCCCCTATAGACTAAGTTGTAGATATCTGAGCCAGGCCTGGTCAGCTAGTTAGTTTATTTGGTTACTGCGTCATAGGACGCCTAGTTAACGGTCGCCCAGGTGGCGCACTTTTACTGTTCATTCTTTATGCATAGTGTGTTAATCTGCAGGGCTCTGCGAATTAATTATCCTGTGAATTGTTACCACTGTTAAACCCTTTTCTTATCAAAAGCTTAAGTAAATCTTATACCTTTTACTATTATTGTCTTGGTGTCTGGATTTACTCATACAGCATAAGAATAGATATACTGCTGCCAATATTAACTGTGCCAGTAGGGGGTCGAGTACATTGCCGGGGGTTGGCGGAGCTGCTTTCAGGGCCCAAACTAAACTTGCGGCCTTCTTAAGTGAAGGTATCGCTACAATTATATATGTAATTTTAGCATGAACTGACTTAAAATATGTGCTCACTGAAAATAAACAATGTTTTCACTTCAAGGATTCTAATACGTGCAGACAACATTTCCCAAACCATTATAACACCATGATTTGCTTGAACTATCTCTACAGTTGCAGCTGAAGTAAAAAATCTGAACGTACAAAAAGTTATTCATTCTTTATTTATCTTTTACTTTTATTCATTTTCTTATTTGATAGGAATAACTTCCATGACTTCCATGTGTGCTTCTATTGTTGTATGCCATTCAGAAGGTTTGATATGGTCCATTTAGAGATACCCTTCTTCACTCTGTAGACATAATGAGTGGTTATTTGCACAGAATTGAAATTCAAGTCATCCTGAACAAGGCTGAAGCCTCGTACACACGACCGAGTTTCTCGTCGTTAAAAACACATCGTTTTTTTCGTCGAGATTCTTGTTAACCTTGACGATTTTCTCGTCAAGCTTTCCATGCGTACACACTGACATTTCCTAATTTCCTTGTTGTTCTCTGCGGTCACGTCCAGCACGTACGACGGCACTATAAAGGGGAAGATCGATTTCCCTGGCGCCACCCCTTGGGCTGCTTTTGCTGATCTCGTGTTACCGCGTGTGAAGTAAAAGTTTGGGAAGAGACGATTTGCGCTTTTCAGTCTTCGTGCTTTTCAGTTCGTTTTCTGAGGTTCAGTTTGTGCTTGTGGGTTCGTATCTTGTCTTTCAGGGCATCTAGGCAGGTCGTATCTGTTTTACAGTACGTTCTTGCCCGTTCGTTTCTGATTTTCAGTTCGTTATTCATAGGCCTTGCTGTTCTAAAGTGCGTTCTGTTCTGTACGTTCTGATCAGACGACCGTTTCCTAGCCATGTTGCCTGGACGTTCTCGTCGTCGAGTTCGTGCTGTGCGTGCGCTTGGTGTTGGTCTGCTTGTTTTGGACCAAGACCAGTCCATAAACGGTGTGAGGAGGAGTTCATGGACCAAGAATTGGTTGCTCCAGCGGGACCAATTCTGCCATATGCCTCTGCTGCGGGAGATCGTCGAGAATAATCCTGAGGACTACAGGAATTTTCTGCGGATGTCTGACCCCGTTTTTCAGGAACTGTTGGCTTTGGTGTCCCCCTATATTACTAGGAAGGACACCGTTATGCGGGAAGCCATCAGTGCTGAGCAGAGGCTCATCGCCACCTTACGTTACCTGGCGACAGGGAGAAGTCTTCAGGACTTGAAGTTCACGACAGGCATCTCCCCCCAGGCTCTAGGCCTCATAATCCCAGACACCTGTTCTGCCATTATACAAGTCCTGCAGGAGGACTATATTAGGGTAAGTTTTCTCCATTAACATCACATTTTATGTATTTCATGTATGCTAATGTATTGTATTGTATTTCTTTCATCCTTCCCTAATTACCATGATTGTAATATGCTGAGAATGTCCCCTTTGTCCCCATGCATGCTGGAAGCTTTTAAATGCCCCTTTTTTCTCCTCCATGCATATTTCCCTTCACTAAGCTTTCCAGCAGGGGCGTCTGTTGCTCCAAATGTTTGGGGGTCCACCCCCAATTTTAGGAACTAAACTTCCTCCTTTTTAGCGACTGTGCCTATTAAACGCCACCAGTTGCCCTTTCCAATGCAGCCATTTTGTCCCCTCCAATGCAGCCATTTTGTCCCCTCCAATGCAGCCATTTTGTCCCCTCCAATGCAGCCATTTTGTCCCCTCCAATGCAGCCATTTTCCCCCCAGCCCTGCACTTACCGTCTTCTGGTCAGCGCCATCCTTCTTCTGTTCTTGATGTCTTTTCCTGCCCTCGATGTTGCATCAGCCAATCATGTAACCGTAAAACAGACTTGGTGAACATGATTGGCAGAGCAGCCTGTCAGTGTTTACCCAAGGAATGCCCCCCCCCTGCGTCCCCTATTTTACTTTTATCAAGCCAATTACATCCCTCAGGCTGGATTTTGCAAGCCTATTTGCCCCCCTGTTTCTGATATGCAATTTTCACCCCATAAATGCCGCAGTTCTTCATATGTCGGTAGCTTAACAGGGGGCCACCCACCTGAATATTGGGCGGCATTGACAATACATAGGTTACTGCAACGCATGAACCTATGTATTGTTCTGAGTGACGGGCGCAGGATAGAGGGGGCAGTGCTCCAGCGCCCACTCTGGACGCACCGCCACTGCAATGCTATCCTGTGGCCAAACACATCTACCCCCCCCCAAAATATTTTAAGAATGGACCATCAGAGGGGGTGATGAATATGAAACATGAGCCTTCCATTATACTTCTTAAAAACACCTTAAACTGAGATTTTTATTGATGTTGGCCTCTAATGTATTTTCTTATAATCTGCTTGTAATGTTCTATTTTTAAATTCTAATTTTTTTTCATCTTGTTTGATTCCCCAGCTTCCTTCCACGCCACAGGAATGGCAGACTGTGGCATCGGAGTTTGCCACACGGTGGGACTTCCCCAACTGCGGTGGTGCCATAGATGGGAAGCACGTTCGCATCGTGCCGCCACCCCGTTCTGGGTCCTACGACTTCAACTACAAGGGGTTTCATAGCATTGTGCTGATGGCGGTGGTGTCAGCACGGTATGAATTCCTCTATGTTGATTTAGGGAAGAATGGCCGGATGTCCGATGGGGGATCCTTCATCCAGACGGAGTTTGCCCTCTGTCTCCAGAGTGATGACCTTGCATTGCCACCAGATGCAGGGAATGTTGAAGGACTCCCCTTTGTTTTTTTGACTGATGAAGCCTTCGGACTTGGACCGCACCTCATGAGGCCATTTCCACAGAGGACCCTGACCCCAGAGAAGAGGGTGTTCAACTACCGGCTGGCCAGGGCATGAAGAGTCGTTGAAAATGCCTTCGGGATAATGGCCAGCCGGTTCCGCCTTTTTATGACTCCCATCCACTTGGCGGACTACAAAATAAACTATGTAGTTTTATGCTGCTGTGTGCTCCATAACTTTCTCAGCAGAAAATCAACTTCTTATATGGCCTCAGTATTGCCGGAGGCAGGACTTTCCTCTGGCAATCGGCTGCTGGGCCTCGAATCTGCCCGTCCTGGCTTGCCCCCCCAAAATTCCTGTGAGGTTCATGAGAAGTATCTGGAATATTTCATGGGTAGGGGGGCAATTCCTATGCCAGGCCATGTGTAAAGATGCATGGAGAACAAACTCAATAAAAATCTGATATAATCTTTTAACTTTTGTTTTTTCATGTCTCCTAGTTTGTCTTAGTGCATTTGTAGTGCCAAGTGTATTTTCCTTTAGTAAATACCAACCATTTCACTATGTAACCCCACAAAAAAAAAATAAGGTTAGAGCGTATTTGAAAAAGAAGCTACACGTTGTTTGTGTTCAAACATTGTACTCTGTGCACATTCACACACATGGTAATATTTTTTTTTGGGGGATTTTGGCTGGCCACAAACCGGCAATTTTTTTATTATGAAAATAGAAAACCATCAGTTGCATTGCAAAAAGTACAACATTGGATACCTCTGAGCAATATGAGGCATTCACGTACACAAACTATGTCTCTATGTGCCCGTCCTAATATGGGGTCTTGCCACCCCTTGCCCAGCCAAAAATTGAATATGCACACATTTAGTAGTATTTTCCAATAGGGAATTTAAACTCCTGATCCCTATTGTCAACATGTGCTATCTTCCATCAGGGGTAATCAATGGACGTGTTTTGTGGTTGCAACCCCTTCTTCAGTTCACCTACTTTAGATACGAGGAAGGGGTTGCACCCACAAAAGCCGTACATGGATATCCCCTGATGGCAGATGGCACATGTTGACACACTGTGTGCATATTCAATTTTTGGCTGGTTTGGTTGTCAAAAAGATAATAAAAAGGGGGAAGAACAATCATTAAACAAAAATTGGGGTTTTGATGCCTTATTCAATTCTCCCCAAAACATCAAGAATGTCTTTAAATGTTTGATCCATCACATGAATTCTTTGTTTAATTCTGTCCAGTTCTGTGCTACATTCCATCACTTGCTGTATGATTCGGAGGGCACTGTCAGCAGAGAAACGTGTACTATCCTTCACCACAACATTTACATCCCCTAAAAACAAAATACAAAAGGTATTATAACTCTGCAGGCCTACATCTCTTACCTGAATCTGTGGTGACAGATACTGACCTGTTGTGGTGACCAGTTCCACCACGTCATCCACCTCTCCTTCCTGCACTTCTCCTTCCGCCACCTCTTCAACTTCCTCAACACCCTCAGGTTGTGGGTCTTTGGGAGTTTGGGTTGTTTCGAAGCTGTGGGTTTCATGTGCTCCCCGGAGTGTTCTCCTCCCAGTCTTCTCTCCCCTATGAGAATCAAACAAAAGGTCTAGTTATCACACAGAAATTCGCTATGAAAAATTAAAACAGGCTAAATTGCTTGAAAGTGGGGTACAAGTGTGTGTTTGTGCGGAATTTAAACATGAATGCATTATATATGTCCAAGAATCGGTTTAGTATTCACCTTTGGCTGTCAATTTTCAGACATGGAGGCAGCACACAAATTCACTGATGCACCTGTGTGGGACACCCCAAAAAGGCGGTTTTTGTGGCCCACACTATAGTGCTCCAAAGTACAGATGTGGAAGCAGCTGCTGAGTGTCCTCTCCTTTACACTGATTAAAGTTTGCATTTCATTCTCTTTACAAACACATCATCTAGCCAACAATTTTAAGAAATCAGTCAGATGTCTAATTACATTTAAGGCTGAAAAATAACCCAAAAAAGAGGAGAGTGGCCGAACGATGTGTCTGTAACAAACAATTACTGTGCCAAACCAAGTTCAAACTATGACATTTTGGAAGGGAGTACAATAGGAAATAAAAAAAAATGGAGCAACATGGAAGTTGAGAAATAAATTAATAGCATAAAAGTGAAAAATTTACTTACTTTTTGCTAGCATTCTCTTAATGCTCCTTAACTGCTCCGGCTCCCTCAGTTTGAGGTCTGACCACCTCTTTCTGAGCTGCTCATTTGAGCGTTTCACAACAAAATTCTTCTTCAGACTCTTCACGACTTTCTTCATGATTTTGGCCTTGCTTCAATTTTTTTGCTATACGGCCCATGCTTTGCGTCATAATCCGACTTTAGCAATATGTCCACCATCTCCGCCATCACTGCATAAGACATATTAGATGCCTTGAATCTCCTCCTTGATCGTGACGTTTCCTCAGTCTCTAGGCTTGTCTCCTCCTCGTTATTTGAGGAATTATCAGACACCTGCTGTGAATCCGCCATATCTGTCTGTGCGCCGAAAGAGAAGGGGCGGGGAAAAGATGTTAGTTAGAACGTCATGGGCGGGCGACGTGTGCGGAGCGACGTGTGCGTAGTTTCACGCATGCGTGGTGTATATATAGCAAACACACATGTGACTATACTACGTTCGGTGTGCGGAGAGAGGAGTTCAAGTGATGGACGTGCGAACAAAGGTATGTGATTTTGTGACTTTGAACAATTGTTGGCCTATACTGTCTTGAGAATGTTGGAGGATATATATGGTGAATAAGATTTTAATGAGGTTAGACTGTGTGCCTCACATTAGTTAATTTTTTTTTTTAACTTGCAGAGACAATATGAATGTCTTTATTAGCGACAAAGAATTCCTGGCGGAATTTATAGACCGGGTAAGGGAGCTGCCCGCTCTGTGGGAGACCAAAAACCCCATCCATAAAAAAAAAGGGGTGAGAAAAGCAGCGCTGGAGACCCTGCTCCCATTTGTGCATACCAAGGTGCCCACAGCCACAGCAAAACAGGTGGACACTAAAATTGGGAGCTTGAGAGGCACATACAGGACTGAACGCTCTAAGGTCCTGGCTTCTCAGAGGTCAGGAGCAGCAGCAGATGATGTTTATGTCCCGAATTTGTGGTACTACAGCAGGATGTCCTTTCTGGATGACCACATTGAGGCAAGGCCATCACTCTCCACTCTTCCCCCCAGACTTCCCTGCAGCCAACCTGAGCCTTCTCTGGAGCAAGAGGAGGCAGCCATCCTGGATGAACCTGATTTGGCCATCTGGAGCCAGGTATAGTATTTTTAGAAAATGCATTGTGATAAACCTAATGTTTGACAAATATGTCAAGATGACAAACATAAACTATTTTGGGTTCCACAAGTGAAATCAAGATCTCTAGACATTAGTCTGGCTTAAATTGGGTGCAAAATAGTCAATATGATGTAGTTGTAAATTGGTAAAAAAAAAATCTGGATTTACATTCTAATTGCTTCAAACATGAGCTGAAAGTTTGATGAAAACAATAAACCAACATATTAAACTATGTCCCTTTTTCATACACAGGATGAAATCAGCCAGGAGGAGGGTCCAGAAACTGTCAGGCAGGAGGAGGCAGGGCCCAGTGGCAGCCAGGAGGTGGCAGGGCCCAGTGGCAGGCAGGAGGTGGCAGGGCCCAGTGGCAGGCAGGAGGTGGCAGGGCCCAGTGGCAGGCAGGAGGTGGCCGGCCAAAGGAGAAGCACAACATCACAGGTGCCTCCCATCCGACTTCCCAAAAGAAGCAGGAGGGACAGGACCACCAGTGAGGCAGCAATGGCCCTTATTCGAGAGGCCCATGCCACCCTCAAGGAGTCCACATCCCCTGAAGAGGCCATTGCCGGCCTAGTGGAGGCAAAGTTCAAGGTCATGAGCATGGAGCAACGCCTCCTATGCGAGCCCCTGCTCATCACCTTGCTGAACAAGGGGGTGATGGAAAGAATTACCCCCAATACCGCAATTTGTGAGGTGGCACAACTCTCACAACCTCAACCTCCTCCTGCACCTCCACCTTGTTCTTCTGCCCCACCCCCTCCTCCTCCACCTTGTTCTTTTGTTCTTCTGCCCCACCCCCTTCTCCTCCACCTCCACCTTGTTCTTCTGCGCCACCCCCTTCTCCTCCACCTCCACCTTGTTCTTCTGCCCCACCCCCTTCTCCTCCACCTCCTCCTCCACCTCCACCTTGTTCTTCTGCCCCACCCCCTTCTCCTCCACCTCCTCCTCCACCTCCACCTTGTTCTTCTGCCCCACCCCCTTCTCCTCCACCTCCTCCTCCACCTTCTTCTTCTGCGCCACCCCCTTCTCCTCCACCTCCTCCTCCTCCTGACAGGAGTACCCCTCCAGTGGCCCAGCCTCCAGCCACACGAAGAAGGAAGGCTGCAGGGAAGGCTTCAGGGAAGGCTGCAGGGAAGGCTGCCAAGAAGATGAGGAAGTGATGGCCTTGCTTCATTGTGGTCGGACAGAAGGCAGCCTGTTGTAGTACCACACACTTGGGACATATATATCACCTGCTGCTGTTCCTGACCTCTGGGAGGCCAGGGTCAGATTGTGCTCAGAACTGTTGGCCTTCTCAAGCTCCCAATTTTAGTGTCCACACAGGGTTGATGTGTGCTCTGGGGTCCCTGGGATGGCAGCAGGTTCTCCAGCGCTGCCTTCTCTTTGTTTTGTTTCAAACATGAATAAATGTTATTTTTGTTTAAGTTCATACTTGACTATGTTTAATTTTACAATTTTTTAATTTAGCTTTGGAGTAAGCAGATACATTTGACAGCCAAAAAAAGGGACAGATAACAACCCCCAAAAAAAAGAATTAAAATATATTTTTGAAAATAGAGGGTGTAAAATTTACCAAAAATATATTAAAATATTCAATGGGAGATCACTATCAAAACATTGGCAAATTACTATTAACATCTGTTTGAAAAATATAAAACAGTAAAATATTCAAAAGATCTTGCACAATATAATACACATATATCTTCTGAAGAGCAGCATGAAAAAGGTTAAAAAAAGATAGTCATAACTCTGTGTGAATATCAGCAGCAAAAGAAGTTCATTCGTTTTGATTAATGTAACATTCTAAAGAAGATTTCAATGCACAAAATGTAAACGATGCAATAATTTAGAGCGTGACGAATGTGCTATCTCCATTACGAAGGCTTGATTTAGCAGAAGATGCGCTCCCGTCTCATACTTGCTTCTTTTGGAATAGTCGTAAAAGCATACACACGAACCATTTTCTCGTCACAAAACAGGCCGACGAGAAACACGACGAGGAAATCTTGAATCCTGACGAGAAAATAGAGAGCAGGTTCTCTATTTTCTCGTCGAGATTCACGGCAGTTTTCTCGTCGTAAAACCATACACACGAACGGTTTTCTCGAGAAAAAAGCTCTCGCGGCACTTTTCTTGCCAGTTTTGGACGAGAAACTGGGTCGTGTGTACGAGGCTTGACCATTGTAATTTCCCCATGTTCGATAAAAAAAAAGTGTTTGCAAACAGCAACTCCAGCTCATTGGCTGTTTTTCAAAGCACTTTCTGGAAGTTATGTAGAGTGTTGTTGTCACAGAAGGAAACAATATGGCACAGAGAGGGCACAAAGTAAATGTAACAATAAGTAACAAAAAATAGCAGCAATCATAGCAAATAGGTAATACACATGTCTGATTACAGCAGTCTCTAGTGCAATATATTATTCCCGATCAGTGTGTTAACTAAAAGAAGCACATCTCACTGGCTGTTTTCCACACCATTATCTATAAACTCTAGAGATTATAGCATGTAAAACTTCAGGAGGTCAGCAGTTTCTGACAGTCAATTATTGAAGCACGTTTATTCTCACCAAGGCTGTACAATGTACAAAACATGTATGTTTTGTCCATGAAAAACCATTGCTGAAGCCATTAATATAAATATTAAGTGAAAATGCTACTCGTTAAATTTATGGGAGCAAGAAAATATGTAAAGTGTCATGGTCACGCAAGTAAACAATATAGAAAGAAAGTGTACAAGCACAGTGTAAAAGCACAGAAAAGCCCTGCACACACGATCGGATAACCTATGGATTTTCGTCCGATGGATTTGACCATCGGAAATCCGATGAAACTGTTTTTCATCAGTCTTGGCCACACACCATCAGTCAAAAAACCGACCGTTCCAAACGTGGTGACGTAAAACACTCCGATGAGCCGAGAAAAATGAAGTTTAATGCTTCTGAGCATGCGTCGACTTGATTCTGAGCATGCGTGGGTTTTTTAACCGATGGACTTGCCCATAGACGATCGCAAATTACCATTGGTTCTTGATCCATCGGAAAATTTTAAAACAAGTTCTATGTTTTCCATCCGATGGAAAAAAGACCGATGGGTACCATACACGATCGGTTTGTCTGATGAAAACCATCCATCGGACGGTTTTCATCAGTTAAACCGATCGTGTGTACGGGGTTAAAGTGTACAAAACTCAGATAAAAATATTTAAAAACAAAATATGAGCAATGGCAATTAACACAAATTGGTAATATACAGTACATATCTGAATACTGCATATATATTGTAATATACACGTACTGTTCAATCTTAAATAAAATATCCAAACAATAAATGAATGAACAAAATAATTAAGCAAATAATGACAACCTCATAAAAATAAACATAGGTTAAAGTTCACATTAGGACCCCCAGGTTTTAAAGTATCTATAATTCTACGAGACCAAATTTCTTTAGCAACTTCTTTTACTTAGCACGTCTGCTCAACTCAGGGGCGGACTGACCATTCGGTGACTCGGTGGTGGGGGGGGCCCGGGCCGGCTCAGTCTGCCCCTGGAGGTGCCCGCAGCCGCAGCTCATCATGCAGTCCCGAATCACTGCTCCTTGCTAAGAGACTGCAGTGTAAACAGACCTCTTGTGATGCGCGCCTCCCGCCGGCCCCTCCTTCCCTCCCGTCCACCTCAGGTGCTTGTATTTGTCATCACCTCGGACAGGCGAGAAGAGAGGAGGGGCTGGCAGGGAGGAGCGCATCATGAGAGGTATGTTTACAGCCGCTTCCCGCGCTACTCTGCTTCTCAGAAGGAAAGTGCAGCAGCTTGTATACTGTCCTGTGTGAGATCTATGTGCCCTAGCATCCTGCTCTGTGTCCCTCTATGTGCCCCAGCATCCTGCTCTGTGCCCCTCTATGTGCCCCAGCATCCTGCTCTGTGCCCCTCTATGTGCCCCAGCATCCTGCTCTGTGTCCCTCTATGTGCCCCAGCATCCTGCTCTGTGCCCCTCTATGTGCCCCAGCATCCTGCTCTGTGTCCCTCTATGTGCCCCAGCATCCTGCTCTGTGCCCCTCTACGTGCCCCAGCATCCTGCTCTGTGCCCCTCTAGGTGCCGAGCATCATGCTCTGTGCCCCAAAGCCCTGAACGCTGCCCCATGCCCTATAGTCTGCCCATACCCTGCTCTCTGCCCCCATGCCCCTCTATGTGCCCTAGCATCCTGCTCTGTGTCCCTCTATGTGCCCCAGCATCCTGCTCTGTGCCCCTCTATGTGCCCCAGCATCCTGCTCTGTGCCCCTCTATGTGCCCCAGCATCCTGCTCTGTGTCCCTCTATGTGCCCCAGCATCCTGCTCTGTGCCCCTCTATGTGCCCCAGCATCCTGCTCTGTGTCCCTCTATGTGCCCCAGCATCCTGCTCTGTGCCCCTCTACGTGCCCCAGCATCCTGCTCTGTGCCCCTCTAGGTGCCGAGCATCATGCTCTGTGCCCCAAAGCCCTGAACGCTGCCCCATGCCCTATAGTCTGCCCATACCCTGCTCTCTGCCCCCATGCCCCTCTATGTGCCCTAGCATCCTGCTCTGTGTCCCTCTATGTGCCCCAGCATCCTGCTCTGTGCCCCTCTATGTGCCCCAGCATCCTGCTCTGTGCCCCTCTATGTGCCCCAGCATCCTGCTCTGTGTCCCTCTATGTGCCCCAGCATCCTGCTCTGTGCCCCTCTATGTGCCCCAGCATCCTGCTCTGTGTCCCTCTATGTGCCCCAGCATCCTGCTCTGTGCCCCTCTACGTGCCCCAGCATCCTGCTCTGTGCCCCTCTAGGTGCCGAGCATCATGCTCTGTGCCCCAAAGCCCTGAACGCTGCCCCATGCCCTATAGTCTGCCCATACCCTGCTCTCTGCCCCCATGCCCCTCTATGTGCCCCAGCATCCTGCTCTGTGCCCCTTTATGTGCCCCAGCATCCTGCTCTGTGCTGCCCCTCTATCTGCCCCAGCATCCTGCTCTGTGCCCCTCTATGTGCCCCAGCATCCTGCTCTGTGTCCCTCTATGTGCCCCAGCATCCTGCTCTGTGTCCCTCTATGTGCCCTAGCATCCTGCTCTGTGCCCCTCTATGTGCCCCAGCATCCTGCTCTGTGCCCCTCTATGTGCCCATCATCATGCTCTGTGCCCCAAAGCCCTGAACGCTGCCCCATGCCCTATAGTCTGCCCATACCCTTCTCTCTGCCCCATGCCCTGATATCTACCCCATGCCCTAAAGTCTGCCCATGCCTTGCTCTTTGCCCCCATGCTCTGATGTGTGCCCCCCATGACCTGCTGAATGCCCCATGCTCTGCTCTGTGCCCCCATGCTCTGATGTCTACCCAATGTCATGCTCTGTACCCCCTTGCCCTGCTCTGTGCCCCCATGCCCTGCTGTCCACCATATGCTCTGTGTGCCCCATGCCCTGCTCTGTGCCCCCATGCCCTGCTCTGTGCCCCCATGCCATGATGTCTGCCCGATGCTCTGATGTCTACCCCATGCCATGCTCTGTGCCCCCTTGCCCTGCTCTGTGGCCCCATGCCCTGCTGTCTGCCCCCATGCCCTGCGGTCTGCCCCCATGCCCTGCTCTGTGCCCCATGCCCTAATGTCTGCCCCATGCCATGCTCTGTGCCCCCTTGCCCTGCTGTCTACCCCCATGCCCTGCTGTCTGCCCCATGCCCTGCTCTGTGCCCCATTCCCTGCTCTGTGCCCCATTCCCTGCTCTGTGCCCCCATTGCTCTGATGGGTGCCCCCATTGCTCTGATGGGTGCCCTCATTGCTCTGATGTGTGCCCCCATGCCCTGCTCTTTGCCCTCATGTCCTGGTCTGTGCCCCCATGCCCTGGTCTGTACGCCCATGCCCTGATGTCTGCCCCATGCTCTGCTCTGTGCCCCATGCCCTGCTGTCTGCCCCCATGCCCTGCTGCCTGCCCCCATGCCCTGCTGTGTGCCCCCATGATGTGCCCTGTGATGTGTCCCATGACCTACTGTGTGCACTGTGATATGCCCTACTGTGTGCCCCATGATGTGCTCTAATGTGTGCAATTGTGGTGTGCCCCATGATGTATCATACTGTGTGCCCCATGCTCTACTATGTGCCCCACTGTGTGCCCAATTCCCTCCTGTGGGCCTTGTGATGTGTCCTGAGCCCTACTGTATGCCCCATGATGTGCCCTGTACCCTGCTGTGTGCCATATGATGTACCCTGCTGTGTGCCCCTTGATGCATCATTCAGTGCCCCGTAGTGTGCATAATACTGTGCCCTATATGTTCCCTCTTGCTCCATGTAATATCCCCTGCTTTGCCCCATAATGTATCCTCTTGCCCCCATGTAATATGCCCTGCTATGCCTCATAATGTGTCCTGCTGTGCCCCATAATATGAGATTTTATCCCTCCTAATTTGCTCTGCTGTGCCCCTAATGTGCCCTCACGCCCCCATGTAATATGCCCTGCTGTGTCCCATTATGTGCCCTCTTGTCCCCATGTAATATGCCCCATAATGTGCTCTGTTGTGCCCCATAATGTGCCCTCATGCCCCTATGTAATATACTCTGCTGTACCCCATAATGTGCCCTCCTGCCCCATGTAATGTTCCATGCTGTGCCCCTCTGCCTCCCCCCATGTAATGTGCCCTATTATGTTCCCTGCTGCCCCCCATGTAATGTGTCCTACTGTGCCCCCCCAACCTGTAATGTTCCCTGGTGTTCCCCATAATGTGCCCTGCTGCTCTCCATGTTGTGTGCCCTCCTGCCCTCCACACACACACATACTGTGTCCTCCTGACCCCCTGTGCTATGACCTGCTGACTTCTATACTTTGCCATGATTCCCTCATGCTCTGCCCTGCTGCCCCCTGTGTACTGTGCTTGCTTGACATCCAATGCTCTGCCCTGCTGCCCCCTGTGCACTGTTTATCTCAGGTTCAACCTAAAATTGAGGCGTCCACGCAGTGCAAGCTGGGGGGTGGGGCTTTGTGTGGGTGTGGCTTGAGTGTGGGCAGGGACACAGGGGGCCCCATGATCTCCTGTTGCCCGGGGGCCCCATGAGTTGTCAGTCCGCCCCTGGCTCAACTCGATGTTCAAAAACAATATAATATAATTGTGAGACTGAAAAATATTTGGTAAAGTGCTAAGGCACAGGCAGACCATACTGTAATTGTATCCATATTATTTTGCACAGACTTGTCAATATAGAAAATTATACATGAACATTTCAAAATATAGATAAAATTAACTCTAGAACAGGAAATGTCAGTTTTTTTTTATTACTTTTAGTACAGTTATTCAATAATTGACATCTGAAGGGACCATTTAATGGGACTTTTTAGGTATATAAATAATTATATCTATTTGAAATATTAAAATTCTGAATTTTATGCAGTACAAGGATTGTTTTTTATTTATAAAAAGTATGAATACTTTTTTTATAAATCCCAAAAATCCTTCTATTGAAAAAAAATCTTGAATTGTAATATTTTAAATAGCTGTTATTATTTATATAACTAAAAAGTCAATTTTTTTTCTATTGGGAATATATATAAGGGATATGGTACATTTCATTGGAGTAGTTATGGGGCTGTCAATTAGAAACCATGAACTCCCAGGACATCTTGCTAGTTCATCCGTTAATTGACAGTCTAACCCATCTGCACTACTCGGAGATCTTCACTGTGTGGCTCACTGGGAGCCACAATCCACCTCTGCATAAGTGTGAGTAGGACCCCAATGGTAATATTGCAAACACTTATGCCGCGTACAGACGATCGGACATTCCGACAACAAAACCGTGGATTTATTTCCGACGGATGTTGGCTCAAACTTGTCTTGCATATACACGGTCACACAAATGTTGTCGAAAATTCCGAACGTCAAGAACGCGGTGACGTACAACACGTACGAAGAGCCGAGAAAAATTACGTTCAATAGCCAGTGTGGCTCTTCTGCTTGATTCTGAGCATGCGTGGAATTTTGTGCGTCGGAATTGAGTTAACACGGTCGTTTTGGTGTTGGAAAATTTGAGAATCAGCTCTCAAATTTTTGTTGTCGGAAATTCCGACATAAAATGTCCAATGGGGCCTACATACGGTTGGAATTTCCGATCAAAAGCTCCCATCGAACATTTGTTGTCTACTACAGTATACACAATGAGAATGTCAAATTCTGTGCAAGAAATGTTTCTATTGTATAAAAATACTTCTTGGGTATGACCAGCATCAAATATTTTCAAAGTAAGTACAAAGCCTAATCAGGACTGTTTTTACTATAATGACACTTCTGGGCCAGTGCCAAGGTAAGGGGGCAGCATCAAACTTCAAAATTTACAACCCTTGATAATTCTCACCTTGTTTTCTTCTTCCCACCTTTTGGCAATTCTGCAAGAGGATTACAGAGGGAAGGGGGTGCAGGGGTTTTGAGAGAATGTAAAAGGAGGGAACAAGCTTTTGGGCCCGCCTTCAAGGGCTTGCTGCAGCCCCGCCTACTTCCCGCCAAAAGATTTGTAATAATTCTGAGGTAAAAATTATTAGTACAATTTATGTGTTACTGTCCCTTTAAGGATTCGAGATGAGGTTTTTTTTAACCAATTAGAAGCTGTGGAAGCTTCTGGAAGGTATTGGTACCACTATATAAAGGGGGCTATGTGGAGTTTCCCCTCACAGCTGGTCAAGCCTTAGGCAAAAGAGCTAGCTATAATACCTTTCTAAGGCTTGGCCATGAAGACCCACTTGAGGAAGATCTTGGAGAGGAGCGGCGGCGGAGATGACTGGCTGCGGCGGTGCCTGCCGATAGCGGAGGGAGAAGAAGCCGGATCATCAGCGGTAGAAGAAGCGAGGCAGGCGGAAGATTTGCCTGTGAATCCGCCGCTGGAAACTCCAGCAGAAGAGCGCTCGGTCCGGATCCAGAGAACCAGAAGCCGTCAGCCGGAGAGGAGTGTCCCCACAACTTCGCGGCAAGCTGAGGTGATTGGTGGATCAGCGGAAAGTTCGGCTGCGGGTAGGAGGAGCGCGCGTCGTGACGTAAGTTTTGAGGCTGACAAGGAGGCGGGACAAGCCGCGGCGGCAGCGAAGAAGACAGGTCAGCGCGCTACGACAAAGCGCAGAAGCTCCTCCCCTCCAGAAACGAGCAGTGGAAGCAGAAGTTCTAGGCCGCGCCTGTGGGAGGGGCGGGCCTTTCCAGCGTCAGTTGTTGCTAGGCAACTAGGAAGCGTCTCCGCAATAGAAGCACCTGAGCTGCTGTGTCGGGCAGCAGCCGCTGGAAGCAGCGCTCAGTGCGCAACTGATCAGAGCAATAGCGCTGTGTCTCATATGAGTTCACAGGCAGCTGACAGTTTGTCTTCCCCTGTTAATGCAGGTGAGTCTAACAATGCTAGTTTATTGTCTGAATTAGTAGGTTCTTTAACTACCTTGGTACAAGCTATTACACAGAATTCTATTACAAAGGTTACTAATGTGCCTAGTGATAGTAATTTAGTGGATAATCCTTTATCACTGATTAATGTTAATAATGCTTCGCCTGTGTCTATAGCTAATTCACAACATATAGCTGGTAGAAATACAGTTCCTGATGTATTATTTAAAGTAGTTTTACCATGTGAAGTTTCTCCCTTAGGCTTCCATTTGTCTATTGCGTTAAAAGAAAAAATATGGCAGGGAGAATTTGTGGACATTATGTCATTACTTCCAGCTACTAAGGATTTTTCCTTTCGCCAGGGTAAAAAATCAGATGATAAACAGGACGATCGTAGGTTTATTCCTCGTTCATTTTTTAATTGGCTTCAAGGATTCTGTATTTTTGCCAGCGTTTTAGCTGAAAGACAGCAGGAATTATGTAGTGGACTATTCCAACATCTCGAACATGTATTAGAGGCATATAGGAATTTTGGTGGTATGGGGTGGTTCCACTATGACGAATCTTTCCGTCAAAAATTGGCCATACACCCTACCCTTAAGTTTGGTATGAAGGATGTGGGTTTATGGCTCAATCTGATCACTCCTCAGAAGCCTCCCACCGCTCGGCAGAATGCGGTCAGTAATGTAGCTACAGCTTATAAAAAAGGAATTTGTTTTTCCTTTAATGAATCGCAGTGCAGATGGAATACTTCTTGTAGATATAAGCATGAGTGTTCTTTCTGCACTGGGTCTCATCCGGTTGTGAAATGCTATAAAAGAAACTTGTCTTTGCAATCCCAAAGAGAACATTCTAGCAAAGGCCCACTCGCCGGTGATATTGGGAAATATGCTCCAGTGGTTGGGAAAATACCCAAACAAGGAGAGAGCTAGTTTTTTTGATGCAAGGTTTTTATTACGGCTTTCCTTTGCCTTCTTTTCAGGGCGAAGGTTGCGTAGTAGTAAAGAACTTGAAATCTGTTTATAGGTCTCCTGAAATTGTTTGGAAGAAATTGCAGAGTGAATTGTCGGAAGGTAGGGTTGCGGGTCCTTTTGTATCTCCCCCTTTTTTGAATTTCAGGATATCACCGTTAGGTTTAGTCCCTAAAAAAGAACCGAATACGTTCAGATTAATTCATCATTTATCATTTCCTTTTGGAAGTTCTTTGAATGATGAAATTGATGAATCATTATGTTCGGTATCTTATTCTTCTTTTGAAGATGCGGTTGAAAGGATCAGGTCAGTGGGTCAAGGGGCTTTGTTGGCAAAGGCTGATATTAAATCGGCTTTTCGCCTCTTGCCTATTGCGCCTGAGGCTTTTAACTCGCTGGGTTTTTTCTTTGACGGCTTTTATTTTTTCGATAAATGTCTCCCGATGGGGTGTGCTCTTTCATGTTCCTATTTTGAAGAATTTTCATCTTTTCTTTACTGGGTGCTGTCAGTACAGACAGAGTGGGAAGGAATAGTGCATAATTTAGATGATTTTTTATTCATCGGCCCGAAGGTTCCGATTTTTGTTTAAGCTTGCTTTCTTCATTTCAACAAATTGCTAGTCAGTTCGGTATTCCCTTGGCTTCAGAAAAAACTGTTCTTCCATGTACAGTGATTGAATTTTTGGGAATACTTATAGATACTTCATCATACGAATTTAGATTACCAGCTCAGAAAATAGTCAGATTAAAGAATTTAATTTATGTTTTCTTACGTCGGAAGAAAGTTATACTGAGAGAGATGCAATCTTTACTGGGTTTATTGGCATTTACATCTAGGGTTATGCCGGTGGGCCGTATTTTTTCTAGACGTTTATATCTTTCTACGGCAGGTTTAAAATCTCCATTCTCACACATACGTTTAACTGAATCTCTCAAGGAGGATTTGTTAGTATGGGCAAAATTTCTGGATAATTATAATGGACGCTCTTTTTTCCAGGATAAATTCATTTTTGCTGGAGATTTTTGTCTTTTTACAGACGCTGCTGGTTCAAAAGGCTTTGCAGCAATTTGGAAAGACCACTGGTGTTGTGGGGCGTGGCCGGTTTCTTGGATCTCTAGGGAATTGACTAAAAATATTGTTTTGCTGGAACTTTTTCCTGTAGTAGCTGCAGTTGAAATCTGGGGTCAGTTCTTTGTAAACAAGCGCATCCTTGTTAAAACAGATAACAGGGGTGTGCTCTTTGCAATCAACTGTTTGTCTTCAAAGTCCTTACCGGTCATTAAATTATTACGTCATTTCGTGTTTTTATGCCTTAAGTGGAATATATGGATAAAAGCTCAGTTTACACCTGGCGTAGATAATATTTTAGCAGATTCACTTTCTCGCTTTCAGATGAATCTTTTTCGTCAGTTGCGTCCCAATGCAGACTTGGAGGGCCATCCTTGCCCAGTGCAGTTATGGGAGTTGATTTGACTTTAATCTCTCAAGCAATAAAAAATTCCGTAGCCCCTAAAACTTGGAATGAGTATTCCAGAGCTTGGAAAAAATGGGAGCAATTCTGCTTAAAAAACAAGTTTTTTGATATGTTTCCAGCGGAGGACAGGATTTTACGGTTTTTAGAACATTTAATGCTAGATCGTTTTTCTCCAAGCCATATAGTTAAGTTGTTAGCTGGCATATCTTTCTTTTGTCATATAAGACATATGCCTGCTTGCAACAGTTATTTTTCTGTTAGACAGGCATTAAAGGGATATAAAAGAGCTAACTGGGTTCCTGATGACAGGAGGCCTATATCTTTGGATTTGTTGGAAAGATTGTGTGGAGTTACGACTTCCATTTGTTTTTCCGCTTTTGAATCCTTACTGTTTAGGTCATCCTTTGTACTAGCATTTTTTGGGGCTTTGAGAATCTCTGAACTTCTTCCTCCCAATAAAAATAGCTTATTGGGTTTACATATGGATCACATTGTTTTTGACATTAATGAGGTTAGAATTTTTATAAATAGATCTAAGACAGATCAATTAGGAAAAGGTCAGTGGTTAGTCGTCTCTCCTGGTGTTACACATGTTTGCCCTATATTCATTCTGTGCAATTATGCTGCCATACGCCCTAAATTTTCTGGTCAATTTTTGTTACATGTGGATCGTAGTCCTCTTACCATTTTCCAGTTCAATGCGGTATTAAAAAAATGTCTTAATGCTTTGGGTCTTAAAAATTTTAAGTTTACTTCACATTCTTTCCGTATTGGAGCAGCATCGGTGGCAGTGCAGAATGGTATGTCGACTGAGGACATTAAGAAAATAGGTAGGTGAGGTTCCGATTGTTTTAAAACGTACATTCGTCCTAATTTATTTGTTTGATTTCTCTAGGGATCAGGAAATGTGTCTGGATCATAGGACACTCTTATGTTTACTGGGCAAGGAAAAGAGCTGCACAGCGCATTTACACAGAGAATTTGACGATGCCTCAGGAAGATTATATAGTTCTCTGGAAAGGAATTAGAGGTCTTAGATGGTGTCGTCTTTATAGTTTGTTAGCTAGATTGATTGAAAATTGGCCCTTGCCTAATATTCTCATTATCCATTTAGGTGGGAATGACTTATGCAAGGTTAGAACATTGGATTTAATATTTCAAATACAGAGGGATATTCAGAGGTTTCAATTATTTTTCTCCTTCCTCAGTGGTTATTTTTTCGGAAATTATACCCAGATTGTGTTGGTTTTCTTCTGGGAAAAGAAAAGTTATGGAAAAAATCAGAAAAAGAATCAATAGGGCAGTTTCAAAATTTTTACTGGTCGTTCGTGGTTTTTCGTATCGACATATAGATTTGGAAGGTGGTATTCCTGGATTTTACCGTCAAGATGGAATACATCTTTCTGATGTTGGCATTGATCTGTTCAACCTGGGGTTGCAGAATTGTATTGAAATGGCCGTGGCTGTAGGTTAGGCCGGGTTTCTTTGTTTTTTCAAAAAAAATCCCGGCTTGTGGGGATGTTTAATGTTAATTTAATTATTTGGCTCGAGTTCCAATAACTGAGCTTACATATTTATTGGATTTCTGATTTCTGGAATTTTAAATTAATAAAAATTGTAATAATATTTACTATTTGATACCAATAAAGTGCCACGGCCATTATTTATGCCAAATATATTTTTCGTGTGTTTTTTCATTATTTATTAAGGCGGTAAGGTTTTTTAGATTGTTTTTTCTTAAATTTGAGTTTAATTGTGAGATGTGGGCTAAATGCAATCCCATGTAAAAGGAGGGAACAAGCTTTTGGGCCCGCCTTCATGGGCTTGCTGCAGCCCCGCCTACTTCCCGCCAAAAGATTTGTAATAATTCTGAGGTAAAAATTATTAGTACAATTTATGTGTTACTGTCCCTTTAAGGATTCGAGATGAGTTTTTTTTAAACCAATTAGAAGCTGTGGAAGCTTCTGGAAGGTACTGGTACCCCTATATAAAGGGGGCTATGAGGAGTTTCCCCTCACAGCTGGTCAAGCCTTAGGCAAAAGAGCTACCCACCCTACCCTCCCTGTCGTGGTACTTATGTGGTTTAAGTCACCCTGGATTTCTGGGGGGGATGTTTAATGTTAATTTAATTATTTGGCTCGAGTTCCAATAACTGAGCTTTCATATTTATTGGATTTCTGATTTCTGGAATTTTGATTTAATAAAAATTTTAATAATATTTACTATTTGATACCAATAAAGTGCCACGGCCATTATTTATGCCAAATATATTTTTCGTGTGTTTTTTCATTATTTATTAAGGCGGTAAGGTTTTTTAGATAGTTTTTTCTTAAATTTGAGTTTAATTGTGAGATGTGGGCTAAATGCAATCCCATTCAGATGTCTCACTGTTCAGGAAACATGGATTGTATACATCTCTCTTTTATCTTGTTTGTTGGCCTGTACAGTTCAAAAGTAGTCATAAAAAATAAAGCAGACAACATGTTTCCTCTTTATTCTAGTATTCGTTTTTGATTAAATAATTGCATGATAAAATTAGACATTAAAACGGATGCCCATGGAAGATACATAATTTTAGTGGCCTCAATATATATACACAATTGTCAACATTTACGCCCCCAACGCCCCCAACAAAAACCCCCACCAGTTCATCCAAAAAGTGATCCAGAAAGCAAAGAAAATACAGAAGGGTCTCCTCATTATATGCAGAGACTTTAATGCACCAATGGATCCAGACATGGACACGTCAAGGAAGGGGAAGACTCCCAGAAGAGGATTAGCCAACATCTTCTCTATAGAAGATATGTATGATCCATGGAGATGCTACATACTACATGGAGATGCTACATACATACATATAAATACTACAGAAAAAGACTTCACCTTCTTTTCTAATGTAACTAAAGGGTGGGACTTTAAATGAAGCATACTGTTGACTTGAAGGAACCAATCAATGTAAACATAGTTTATTGATGCAAAAGGGGCATACATACACATTTAAAATAGTAACATTTTATAATCGTAGGTCATAGTATGAGAGGGTAGACAGTGCATGGTAATACACAATTGTCTCCATATATACACATAGTAACAGACCTTAGGCATGTAGACCAGAATTGCAGTGGTAACATATATACAAAGTAACAATGTTGGATTGGTTCATTATAGTAGTAGAATACAGATATTGAAATAAAAACTGTGACGTAGCATCATCGTATCGAAGCTATACGCGTTTCGTGGTTTTAAACCACTCGTCAGGAGCAGATGCACAGTATGGGGGGTATCTATAGTGAGATAAAAATGCCACAATGATATAATGGTATAAAAAGCTATGAACTTGTAGAAACACAGAAGAAAGAGGGAGAGCAAATAAGGTCCCAAGCACTCTCACCTGTCTGTATTGTATGGGTACAATTGTAGAATAATATCGAAGGTAGCGGGCAACTATAGAGAGCATCATCCCCGGGAGCTGAGACGGTACCATGGCACAGCAGTAGCACCAGCAGCCAGTGGTAGGAATAGGAGACAGGTGGCCAGTTGTCGGCTGGGGTAAAAATATTGGGTAGTATACAGTAGTTCAGTTTGTAAACGCATTCCCAGTGGTATCTGTGAAATTAAAAATGAATAATGAACTGGTAGGCCAGTCGGTAAACTGGAAAGGGGTTCAAGTAAAGGGCAGGAGGGTATCTAGTGACTAGGCAGACAAAAAATGAAGTAGCCATGAGTGAGGAAAGTATGCAGTGAAATCCAAGGGAGTATTGTGGATAGTAACAAGGTGAAACATAAATACCTGCAAGGGTATGTAGGGGAGATAATCCGAGGTGCGAACGTGTCAACCAAATAAAACAAACTAGAGTGATGGCGCTGGGCATGGAAGGTGTATAAAGCAGACGTGAACGAGGGGCGGCCATCAACGCCACGCAGCGCTGTAGAGGGGCGGAGCCACCACCTAAGCAGCAAGCCACGCTCGGCGTTTGGCTCCAAAAACCTCCCTCGTAATGGACGCGAGATGGACAATCATGTCAACTAAATCTTGAAGTGTATGCTGGTTTTTCAAATGTGATTGTGTCCTTTCTTTTCTTTTTTACCTATAGGTATTTGCACTAACGAATAAAAACCTTGTTCTGCAACTTTAAAACCCACCCTCCCCTACGGGACTGTGACCCTTAGAGACAGCGTTCGGCGGCCATTTCCGGGGCAATCCATGATGATGGTCATGACCATCTTTTGACCAGGTTGTGTTGGAGGTACAGAATGGGGGATTTATTGATTAGTAGGGACATCTTCATTGTATGTTTCTCATGTCATTTGGGGATGTGCCCATGTATCGTTTCAAACACATTTAAAGTGATCTTTATGTCTGTGATATGTTACTAATATGTTTTCTCCTTTTCTTTATACCTACTACTTTTTCGTTTCAATGTGTTAAAAACCGTATAAGCGTCTATTCCCTGATGAAGCCTAATAGGCGAAACTGTAGGAAATCTATGGACGCTTGACTTCAACTATACATATCTGCATGACTGTTTTAGATTTTGGTATTAGGTATATACCGGTGATGGTCATAGGCATGTATATGTATTAGTTTTTTATATATATATATGTCAATAAATACTTTTTCTATTTTTATAAAATCCATGTCTGGCAATCTATTTCTCTTATTGTCATAAGCACCCTTAAAGTCCCATATTCTATCCCCCTCTGTTTAATTAAATACCAAACTTAAACAATTTATTTGGAACAAAAAGAAACCAAGGGTTGCATTCTAAATACTAACCTCCATTAAAACTCCAGGAGGCATGAATTTACCAGATATCAAAAATTACTATTACGCAGACATCATAGATCAGATGAAGTACTGGTTTTCCCCCCAAAAAGACAAGTTATAGTTGAACATAGAACAAGACTCCACTAAAAACTCTGACTTATATGCTGTAGCATTAGCTAATGCTGTACTTCCTAAAGTAGTCAATCCAAATCTACTTAGTATTAAGGCCACATTATATGCTTGGAAACACATACTATCTAAATCTAGACATTTAGAAAAAAAAATCCAAATTATGTCTTCCTACAGAAATTATTAATTATTGTAAAATTTGGATTTCAGTAGACAAATGGACCAAACAGGGATATCAAGTATATGATAAACTACCTCTGAATTATAAAAATATCATCCTGAGCAAGCTGGGTAGGTGTAAGTGTTTGAAGGAATTCAACCCGGACAATAAGATAGAATTATCATCGATAATCTGGGAATATTTATCCCAACAAAAAGACTGTATTCAGAAAGGTATTTCTTTCTTCTATGACATACTTTCATCCCAACCAGATGGCAAAAACGCTCATATGGTGAAATAGGAGAAAGACTTAAATCTATCCTTTTCCTGGGAACAGTGGAAGAAATCCTTCCAAACAATTAACAAAGCATCTTCATGCATCGAACACTGTGAAATGCCCAAAAAATAATAACAGGTGGTATCTAGCCCCCTACAGACTTTCCATAATCTATCCAACCACATCTGACATTTGTTGGAGATATAATGAGCAAACTGGAAATCTTCTACACACTCTTGTTGCAAGACCTTGAGAAGCTTTGGAACTCAATCTCATCCTTCATAGCAGACATTACAGGTAACCTTCTCACGCTTACACCTGCCTCAGCCTTATCAGGCATTGATCTACAGAAATACCCCACCATATATAGAACCATAGTAACCCCTATTTTGATAGCTTCAAGACTTACAATTGCGAAACTATGTAAATCTACAGTAGCACTCAATATTTCTACTGTCATAAATGGACTAAATTCCCAAGCACAATTTGAACTAATGCTTGCTTATAAAAAACATTCTATCACCACCTTTCGGAGAAAATTGAAAACTTGGTTAACCCACCCTAGAGCCTCCTCTTACCTAAAAGATCGTAATGTTTAAACTTACTTGAGTGTTTGAAAATCCTTATACATCCTACTAAACAGTATCTCGGTGTAGAACAACACTTCAGTGTATCTTTCCCTATGTTTATTTTGTATATTTTATTTTTATTTTTTATTTTCCTACTTCTGATAATATTATCCTACTTATAGTTGGTATAGGCTGCTTTATTGTTTATCGTGGTGCCCTACTAGTCCTACAGTTTGAACCCATATGGGGTAGGCTGGTCTAGGTCATCAAGGCCCGAACTAAGTCGATACGCTAAGCCTTTACAGTTTTCTGTATTACAATGATATGTTGTATGAGCAGCAACTTTGTCCCTTATGCTTTGTTTTTATTTTTTGGTTGTACAACCTTATTTGATAAAATAAAAAAACTTAAAGATGAAAAAAAATAATTGCATGATAAAAAGTGTGGAGCTTTTGCAAAAGGGCATTGTCATTCATATGTGCCTGGGGCAGCAGGATTGTAAATTCTAACCTCCTACGCCCTGTGTCAAAAAGAAAGATCTCCATGGACATTTCTGGCACATAGTTGTCTATTAAAAGTGTATGATGATGATGAATGGCAAAAGAATGCTCAATGAAAATGAAACTTCATGTTTCTGTGCTTTGCTTGAATGAACACACTGTAGATGGTAGAGATTACTTAGACCAGAGCAAAGTAAATGCTCACTTATTCAGTGGACTTATATAAACAGCAATAGGACATTCATTCAATACTGTTTTGCAGAATGTACACTAGATAGGTTACACACTAGATGCTTTTAATACACATATCAAAAATGCATCTGTGGTTGTAATAATGCTTCTACAAATAACTATACTTTACATGACAGGGTAAGATCCTGATACCAAACTAAGTGTTATGCAGTTAGGTTTGTTAAGTTTAGTCAAAATAGAAGAAAATACATTCAATGTAACTTTTTTGTAATTTGAATAATGAGGTGTGCTGAACTGTGATTCCCTTATTTTGGAAATGTTTTAATAAAATAATTTAAGTTTATTGAGTTCATTTACAATCACTGTACTACTTTTGGTGTTGGTAAAGTGAAAACATGAATTTAGTGTAACTGCAAAACCTTCATGCCTACTAGAAGGAAGATGTGATGGTGAGCAGCCCGTATGGACACTAGCAAAATCTCATTGGATTAGGTAGCTAAAATATAATCTACATTACAGGTTTTAACTCTGAAAGCCTTTTTTTGCAAATATTAACCGTTAACTAATGCACAGTGGCGTCTGGTGCTCTATTTTTTTTTTTGGGGGGGGGGGGCGCAAACAAAACCCCAACCAACCCTCCCCCCAACGTCACTGGCAGACAATGGGACCTGCAAACAGACAGAGGGATAGATTGGATAGGACAGAGACAGATGCATAGATAGCTATACAGATAGATAATTAGACAGACAGATAGAGAGACAGATAGACAGATATGCCGATAGATAGATAGATAGATAATCAGATAGATAGATAGATAGATAATCAATCTATCTGATTATCTATCTGTCTGATTATCTATCTGTCTATCTGATTATCTATCTGTCTATCTGATTATCTATCTATCTATCTATCTATCGCCATATCTGTCTATCTGTCTCTCTATCTGTCTCTATCTGTCTCTCTATCTGATTATCTATCTGATAGATAGATAATCAGATAGATAACCAGATAGATAATCAGATAGATAATCAGATAGATAGACAGATAGATAATCAGACAGATTGATTATCTATCTATCTATCTATCTGATTATCTATTTATCTGTCTATCGATCTGATTATCTATCTATTTATCTGTTTATCTATCTGATTATCTATCTATTTGATTATCCATCTATCTATATATATATCTATCTGTCTGATTATCTATCTGATTATCTGATAGATAGATAATCAGACAGATAGATAGATAGATATATAGATAGATAGATAGATAGATAGATAATCAAATAGATAGATAATCAGATAGATAGACAGATTGATTATCTATCTGATTATCTATCTATCTATCTGATTATCTATCTGTCTATCTTTCTGTCTATCTATCTGATTATCTATCTATCTGATTATCTATTTGATTATCTGATAGATAGATAATCAGATAGATAGGTAATCAGATAGATAGACAGATAGATAGACAGATAGATAATCAGATAGATAATCAGATAGATAATAAATCTGTCTATCTATCTATCTGATTATCTATCTATTTGATTATCTATCTATCTATATATCTATCTGTCTGATTATCTATCTATTTGATTATCTATCTATCTATATATCTATCTGTCTGATTATCTATCTATCAGATAATCAGATAGATAATCAGATAGATAGATAGATAATCAGATAGAAAATCAGATAGATAGATAGATAATCAGATAGATAATCAGATAGGTAGATAGATAGATAGATAATCAATCCATCTGATTATCTATCTATCTGATTATCTATCAGATAATCAGATAGATAGATAATCAGATAGATAGATAGATAATCAGATTATCTATCTATCTTATTATCTATGCTAATATCTGTCTATCTGATTATCTATCTATCTGTCTGATTATCTATCTATCTGATTTTAAATCTATCTATCTGATTATCTATCCATCTGATTATCTATCTATCTGATTATCTATCTATCTGATTATCTATCTATCTATCTATCTGATTATCTATCTATCTATCTATCTATCTATCTGATTATCTGTCTATCTATCTATCTGATTAACTATCTATCTATCTGATTAACTATCTATCTATCTGATTATCTATCTGATTAACTATCTATCTATCTATCTGATTATCTATCTGATAGATAGATAGATAGATAATCAGATAGATAGATAGATAGATAATCAGATATATAGATAATCAGATAGATAGATAGATAGATAATCAATCTATCTATCTATCTATCTATCTATCTATCTATCTATCTGATTATCTATCTATCTGTCTATCTATATATCTATCTGATTATATATCTGATTATCTATCTATCTGATTATCTATCTATCTGATTATCTATCTATTTGATTATCTATCTATCAGATAATCAGATAGATAATCAGATAGATATATAATCAGATAGATAGATAATCAGATAGATAGATAATCAGATAGATAGATAGATAGATAGATAATCAGATAGACAGATAGATAGATAGATAGATAGATAGATAGATAGATAGATAGATAATCAGATAGATAATCAGATAGATAATCAGATAGATAATCAGATAGATAGATAGATAGTCAGATAGATAATCAGATAGATAGATAGATAGATAGATAGATAGATAGATAGATAGATAGATAGATAGATAGATAGACAGATTGTCGTGGGAAGCACTGCTCCCTCCCCCCTCCACTTTCAGTCCGTTCACAGGCTGAGAATACATACAGCACAAGGTGCTGCTGTATATGGATGGGGTCAGGACACTGGACACTGGACAGACAATAAAATAGACAAATAAAGGGTTAGAAAAAGAATGTTACCTACCTCCGAGTCCTGGAGCCACAGAGCCGAAACCGAAAGTGACACAGCCGCCCGGGGAAAGCACCGCCCATTTCCTCCTCAGGACCCAATGAGAGTGGCTGGAGAGGCGCAGGACCCATCGAGAGTGGCTGGAGAGGCGCCCTGCAAAGCGACACAGAGCTTAAAAAAACTTGCAAATGAAGCACCTTGCCTGCATTGCATTGGCATGACGCTTCATGATGCTTTAATAGGGCACTGTGCCCGGCGCCCGCCCCAAACACAACAATAAAGGACCTTTTTTTCTTAAAGGGACAACATTTTTTTCATTTTTTTTTTCATTTTTTTTCTGTTAGTGGCTTTGAGGGAGGGGGGGCAGCGCCCATGCACCCCCTATGGATGGGCCGCCACTGCTAATGCACCACATGATTGGCAACAGCCTCATACACAAGAGGGAAAGGAATCTTAATAAGCCATAATGGAGGATAATGCAGATGGTACTTCATGATCAGAAGTCTGAATCTAGCAGTCATTTTTAAAGCAGAAACAATAGTACACACCAACTTGCTTATAAATAAATTTTCTGTGGTGGCTAAGAACATGCTTTGGTAAGTCAAATACACACCCATAGGCACACAATACTGCCAGGGGGATGCCACCACTTTCTCTGTTGGAGTTTTAAACACATCTGATCGGCTTCCTGTCTTGCCCTCTCCCTACCTGAGTGCTGCTGTAAAGGAAATTGCAAGAGGCTGATATCAAGTCAAATTCAGGTATGTATACTGGTTGCATTACACATAAATATATGCACTAATTTATAAAAAAATACATAGCTCCATTAATGCTTTTATATCTGACTTGATTTCAGTTAAAATATTGCAGGGATATGCAAAAACAACTCCTGTCCTGAGTGGCCTTGCCTCCTCACTAATCCCTACTATGGCCATGCATGCTTTTTTTTTGATCAGAAAAGAGATTTTATTGTGTCACAAGGTCAGTTGTACAAAAAGAATAGCCTGTCCATATATCACCCTAGCCTGTCCATATACCACCCTAGCCTCTCTGTATAATACCCTAGCCTGTCCATATACGTGCTGACCACGGCTGGCATGAGGAAGCGAGTCAGTGACCCCACTATTTGTCTTCAGGCTGGGTCCAGAGGCACAGGTGCGGGCCCTAAACCACGGCTTAAGAAATAGTGGAGAGGCGCCATAAAAATCTCCACCCTCGCTACCTCCACCGTAGACATGTGCAGGGCAAAGGGGGTGGAGTCAGCGGCGGAGCCAACGGGGGCGCCTAAATTAGGTTTCGCCTAGGGTGTCAAAAATCTTTGCACCAGCCCTGGATTAGAGGAACTGAATTTATTCTCTCTTGAGAAGAGGAGATTGAGGGGGGATATGATCAAATACATAAGGGGTCCATATAGTGAACTTGGTGTTGTGTTTATCACTTTCAGCTCATTGCAGAAGACAAGGGGGAACTCTTGACGCCTAGAGGAAAAAATATTTAATCTTCAAATACTTCTTCACAGTAAGAGCTGTGAAAATGTAGAACATAGGTTTAAGTAAAACCAACTACATTTTTCTAGTTTATAGACCATAGATTAAAGTAAAGCCAACTACATTTTTCCATTTTATAGACAATAGATTCAAGTAAAGCCAACTAAATGTTTCCAGTTTATAGACCATAGATTCAAATAAAGCCAACTCAGTTTTTCCAGTTTATAGACCATAGGTTCAAGTAAAGCCAACTCAATATTTACATATACATTGTACATTCACATCAGTCCCTGCCCTCAAGGAGCTTTCAATCTAAGATCCCTAACTCACATTCACACATACACATACTAGGGCCAATTTTCACAGGAGCCAATTACCCTACCTGTCTTTGGAGTGTGGAATGAAACCTACGCAGCACAGGGTAGAACATGCAGGTAGTGTCGTGGTCGGAATTTGAACCAGCAGCCCTTTTTCTGCTAGCTGCTAACTACTACACCACTGTGCTGCCCTAAGTTGGTAAAACTTATTTCCAAATGTATTTGATATATGTTTGAAGGTTTTTATATACAAATAATACAATAATGCTTTTTTTTTTTTTTTTTTAATAGTCTCATGAAACAGACTTTCAAAACAAATTAACATGTATTATTTATAAAGTGTTACAAATGTAATAATATTAAAGCAGCATCAAATGTAAATGTAACATTTAAATAAGAAAATAAAATAAAAAATGCCTCTTTCTCAGCTAACAAATCAAACTGAAACACACATATACAGTGGGGAGAACAAGTATTTGATACACGGCTGATTTTGCAGGTTTTCCTACTTACAAAGCATGTAGAGGTCTGTAATTTTTATCATATGTACTCTTTAACTGTGAGAGACAGGATCTAAAACAAAAATCCAGAAAATCACATTGTATGATTTTTAAATAATTAATTTGCATTTTATTGCATGACACAAGTATTTGATCACCTACCAGCCAGTAAGAATTCCGGCTCTCACAGACCTGTTATTTTTTCTTTAAGAAGCCCTACTGTTCTCCACTCATTACCTGAATTAACTGCACCTGTTTGAACTCGTTACCTGTATAAAAGACACCTGTCCACACACTCAATCAAACAGACTCCAACCTCTCCACAATGGCCAAGACCAGAGAGCTGTGTAAGGACATCAGGGATAAAATTGTAGACCTGCATAAGGCTGGGATGGGCTACAGGACAATAGGCAAGCAGCTTGGTGAGAAGGCAACAACTGTTGGCGCAATTATTAGAAAATGGAAGAAGTACAAGATGACGGTCAACCTCCCTCGATCTGGGGCTCCATGCAAGATTTCACCTCGTGGGGCATCAATGATCATGAGGAAGGTGAGGGATCAGCCCAGAACTACACGGCAGGACCTGGTCAATGATCTGAAGAGAGCTGGGACCACAGTCTTAAAGAAAACCATTAGTAACACACTACGCCGTCATAGATTAAAATCCTGCAGGTCTCCCTGCTCAAGCCAGTGCATGTCCAGGCCCATCTGAAGTTTGCCAATGACCATCTCAATGATCCAGAGGAGGAATGGGAGAAGGTCATGTGGTCTGATGAGACAAAAATAGAGCTTTTTGGTCTAAACTCTACTCACTAGGTTTGGAGGAAGAAGAAGGATGAGTACAATCCTAAAAACACCATCCCAATCGTGAAGCATGGAGGTGGAAAAATCATTCTTTGGGGATGCTTTTCTGCAAAGGGGACAGGACAACTGCACCGTATTGAGGGGAGGATGGATGGGGCCATGTATTGCGAGATCTTGGCCAACAACCTCCTTCCCTCAGTAAGAGCATTGAAGATGGGTCGTGGCTGGGTCTTCCAGCATGACAACGGCCAAAAACACACAGCCAGGGCAACTAAGGAGTGGCTCCATAAGAAGCATCTCAAGGTCCTGGAGTGGCCTAGCCAGTCTCCAGACCTGAACCCAATAGAAAATCTTTGGAGGGAGCTGAAAGTCCGTGATGTCCGGCGACAGCCCCGAAACCTGAAGGATCTGGAGAAGCTCTGCATGGAGGAGTGGGCCAAAATCCCTGCTGCAGTGTGTGCAAACCTGGTCTGAAATACAGGAAACGTATGATCTCTGTAAATGCAAACAAAGGTTTCTGTACCAAATATTAAGTTCTACTTTTCTGATGTATCAAATACATATGTCATGCAATAAAATGCTAATTAATTACTTAAAAATCATACAATGTGATTTTCTGGATTTTTGTTTTAGATTCCGTCTCTCACAGTTGAAGAGTACCTTTGATAAAAATTACAGACCTCTACATTCTTTGTAAGTAGGAAAACCTGCAAAATCGGCAGTGTATCAAATACTTGTTCTCCCCACTGTATATATATACAGTATATCTGTAAAGAACATAGAATACAGAGTGTATTAACTTTATTTTTAAGACTTTTAGGAAAGTAATTTGCACTTAAACTGGTTCTCGACCGGCTCACGCAGATATACTGTGGCACAATGGCTCTCCTGGGCAAAATCCCATATGGGTACGTCCTTCCCCTTAGTGGCCGCCAGAGGGCGCGAGCGCTGCATGGCGGGGGGGCCCGATGCGCGTGGCCGGAGGGCATGATCGCCACTGGCCATGTGCGATAGCATGCACGAGTGCCAGCACGAGGATTTGTGTGTGTAAACACACAAATTCCTGTGCTGTCAGGGCAGAGGAGACATGTCATTTGTTCTTACTAAGTAAATCACGTTTGTTTCTACCTAGTAAGTCACATCCCCATACAGTTAGAACACACTAAGGGAACACACAATTAACCCCTTGATTGCCCCCTAGTGTTACCCCTTCCCTGCCAGTGACATTTACACAGTAATCAGTGCATTTTTATAGCACTGATCGCTGCATATATGTCAATGGCCCCAAAAATGTGTCAAAAGTGTCCGATCTTTCTGCCGCAATGTTGAAAAAAAATCGCAGATCACCGCCATTACTAGTAAAAAAATAATAATAATAAAAATGCCATAAAAATGCCATAAATCTTTCCCATAGTTTGTAGATGCTATAACTTTTGCGCAAACCAATCCATATACGCTTATTTTTTTTTTACCAAAAATATGTAAAAGAATATATATCGGCCTAAACTGATGAAGAAATTCGTTTTTTTTTAAAACAAATTGGGGGATATTTTTTATAGCAAAAAGTGAAAAATCATGTTTTTTTTTCAAAATTGTCAGTTAAAAACAGTTAAAGCGATGCAGTGCCAAATTGCAAAAAAGTGCTCTGGTCAGGAAGGGGGTGAAATCTTTTAGCGGTTAACCACTTCATCCCCTGGAAGGATTGTTTTTTTTTTAACCACTTGCCGACTGCTGCACGCCGATATACGTTGGCAGAATGGCAGCGGTGGGCAAATGGACGTACCTGTACGTCCCCTTTAAGAAGCCGCGCATCCGCCGCAATCTCCGTGAAAGTGCCCGCGGGCCCTGCTAACTCGATGTTCGCCGGCGGCCCGCGATAGTGTCACTGAGAGGCAGAATGGGGAGATGCCTATGTAAACAAGGTACTTCCCTGTTCTGCCTTGTGACAGGACAGTGATCTACTGCTCACTGTCATCTCTGAAACCAAACCAGCACATACATTTGTTTTTGCAGCACAAATCGGCACAGATGCAGTGCAAATGAATGCTATCTTTGTTTTACAAATTGTAATAACTTTTAGTGCAAAGTGGGCGGGGCTTAATGTTACATAATCTGAATTAGAATCCCAATATCTCAAAAACTGAACCAGCTGAAACATAAATTTTTGTGACACAAAATTGTTTTTAAATTCTTTATTTTCTTGAAACAGGGTATACAGATATAACATTTTCCATTTAAAGAGAACGTATAAAGAAAATCTTAATCAAACCATGTTATTTCACATTCATTATTTTACTATATTCTTCTAGTCTATTCTTTCTATTGCTCCTCTTCTTTTTTCTTTTCTTTTTTTTCTTCCCTTTTTCTTCTCCCTTTTCTTTCCCTCTACATTTCCTACTTCCTTTGACCCTGTTATCCTTTCCTTATTTCCCCTATTCTCCCCCCCCCCCCATCCCCTTCCCTTGGCCTCAATTACCTCCTTTCCTTAACACATCCACAGGAAAAAAAAAAAACATTAAATTAATTTTCTCTTCCTTTTTCTTAAACTGGGCGTGGAACTTCTCCAAAAGCCCCTACTAACTATTTTTACCAGTCAGCCTAATTTTAATTTTTACTCTCCTAATAACTTCTTCCCTTCTTCTGTTTTTACAAATTGCTCCCATGGTGCCCATATTTCTTGTATTTGTTTTTTCCCTCCAACGTTATAGGTAGGAATTTCTCCATTATTCCCACCCTTCTAACTTTGTTTAACCACATTGAGATCGTAGGGGCACTAGGGTCTTTCCATTTCATCGCGATACAACTTTTTGCCGCATTTATTAGGTGGCACAAAATTGAATTTATATATTTTTTTGGTGGGATTTGTGTATGGTGCAGCAAGAAGAGAGCTGGCTCTTCTGCAATCTGATATTCTGTAAATGTTTGAGTAATTCTCTGAACTGTTTGCCCAAATTGTCTAATTGCTGTACATGCCCAGAAAATTTTTCATCACATCCTCTCCAGCACATGTCAGATATTTCTGGAAAGAATTTATTCAAGGCCGATGGCGTATAGTACCAACGTGTTAAAATGTTATAGTTTGATTCCGGTATTTTCGTACACCTTGAAGATTTTAAAGACAGATCTATAATCTTCTGGCATTGTGCTGGAGAGAAACTTTGACCTAGGTCACGCTCCCATTTTGCCAAACAGTCCATTTTAGAGTCCTCTGAGGGTGTAATCAGGATTATATATATTTTAGAGATTACATGAGATAAAGGCTCCTCTCCCTCACAGTACTCCTCAAATTTAGTTTGTGTTCGCCTATATCTTCCTGCCGGTCCCAGGATCTCCAGATAATTAGAGATGTACAGAACTATTTGCCGGCGAACAGTTCCCGGCGAACATAGCTTGTTCGCGTTCGCCGCGGCCGGCGAACATATGCGATGTTCGGTCCGCCCCCTATTCATTATCATTGAGCAAACTTTGACCCTGTACCTCACAGTCAGCAGACACATTCCAGCCAATCAGCAGCATACCCTCCCTCCCAGACCCTCCCACCTCCTGGACAGCATCCATTTTAGATTCATTCTCAAGCTGCAGTCTTAGCGAGAGGAGGGACAGTTTAGCTGCTGCTTATTTTATAGGGAAAGCTAGGCTAGGCAAGTGTATTCAGTGTTCACTCCACTCCTGAAAGACTCATCTGATCTCTGCTGTAAGCACAGCGTCCTGACAGCACCCCAAAAAGCCCTTTTTAGGGCTGGTAAAACACCAGTCTGCTTTTTTTTTTTTACCTGGACAGCATCTATTTTAGATTCAGTCTGTACTTAAGCTGCAGTGTTAGCCAGAGGAGGGACAGTTTAGCTGCTGCTGATTTTATAGGGAAAGCTATAGGCAAGTGTATTCAGTGTTCACTCCACTCCTGAAAGACTCATCTGATCTCTGCTGTAAGCACAGCGTCCTGACAGCACCCCAAAAAGCCCTTTTTAGGGCTGGTAAAACACCAGTCTGCTTTTTTGTTTTTTCCTGGACAGCATCTATTTTAGATTCAGTCTGTACTTAAGCTGCAGTGTTAGCCAGAGGAGGGACAGTTTAGCTGCTGCTGATTTTATAGGGAAAGCTATAGGCAAGTGTATTCAGTGTTCACTCCACTCCTGAAAGACTTATCTGATCTCTGCTGTAAGCACAGCGTCCTGACAGCACCCCAAAAAGCCCTTTTTAGGGCTGGTAAAACACCAGTCTGCTTTTTTTTTTTTCCTGGACAGCATCTATTTTAGATTCAGTCTGTACTTAAGCTGCAGTGTTAGCCAGAGGAGGGACAGTTTAGCTGCTGCTGATTTTATAGGGAAAGCTATAGGCAAGTGTATTCAGTGTTCACTCCACTCCTGAAAGACTCATCTGATCTCTGCTGTAAGCACAGCGTCCTGACAGCACCCCAAAAAGCCCTTTTTAGGGCTGGTAAAACACCAGTCTGCTTTTTTGTTTTTTCCTGGACAGCATCTATTTTAGATTCAGTCTGTACTTAAGCTGCAGTGTTAGCCAGAGGAGGGACAGTTTAGCTGCTGCTGATTTTATAGGGAAAGCTATAGGCAAGTGTATTCAGTGTTCACTCCACTCCTGAAAGACTCATCTGATCTCTGCTGTAAGCACAGCGTCCTGACAGCACCCCAAAAAGCCCTTTTTAGGGCTGGTAAAACACCAGTCTGCTTTTTTTTTTTTTCCTGGACAGCATCTATTTTAGATTCAGTCTGAACTTAAGCTACAGTGTTAGCCAGAGGAGGGACAGTTTAGCTGCTGCTGATTTTATAGGGAAAGCTAGGCTAGGCCAGTGTATTCAGTGTTCACTCCACTCCTGAAAGACTCATCTGATCTCTGCTGTAAGCACAGCGTCCTGACAGCACCCCAAAAAGCCCTTTTTAGGGCTGGTAAAACACCAGTCTGCTTGTTTTTTTTTTCTGGACAGCATCTATTTTAGATTCAGTCTGAACTTAAACTACAGTGTTAGCCAGAGGAGGGACAGTTTAGCTGCTGCTGATTTTATAGGGAAAGCTATAGGCAAGTGTATTCAGTGTTCACTCCACTCCTGAAAGACTCATCTGATCTCTGCTGTAAGCACAGCGTCCTGACAGCACCCCAAAAAGCCCTTTTTAGGGCTGGTAAAACACCAGTCTGCTTTTTTGTTTTTTCCTGGACAGCATCTATTTTAGATTCAGTCTGAACTTAAGCTACAGTGTTAGCCAGAGGAGGGACAGTTTAGCTGCTGCTGATTTTATAGGGAAAGCTAGGCTAGGCCAGTGTATTCAGTGTTCACTCCACTCCTGAAAGACTCATCTGATCTCTGCTGTAAGCACAGCGTCCTGACAGCACCCCAAAAAGCCCTTTTTAGGGCTGGTAAAACACCAGTCTGCTTGTTTTTTTTTTCTGGACAGCATCTACTTTAGATTCAGTCTGAACTTAAGCTACAGTGTTAGCCAGAGGAGGGACAGTTTAGCTGCTGCTGATTTTATAGGGAAAGCTATAGGCAAGTGTATTCAGTGTTCACTCCACTCCTGAAAGACTCATCTGATCTCTGCTGTAAGCACAGCGTCCTGACAGCACCCAAAAAGCCCTTTTTAGGGCTGGTAAAACACCAGTCTGCTTTTTTGTTTTTTCCTGGACAGCATCTATTTTAGATTCAGTCTGTACTTAAGCTGCAGTGTTAGCCAGAGGAGGGACAGTTTAGCTGCTGCTGATTTTATAGGGAAAGCTAGGCTAGGCCAGTGTATTCAGTGTTCACTCCACTCCTGAAAGACTCATCTGATCTGTGCTGTAAGCACAGCGTCCTGACAGCACCCCAAAAAGCCCTTTTTAGGGCTGGTAAAACACCAGTCTGCTTTTTTGTTTTTTCCTGGACAGCATCTATTTTAGATTCAGTCTGTACTTAAGCTGCAGTGTTAGCCAGAGGAGGGACAGTTTAGCTGCTGCTGATTTTATAGGGAAAGCTATAGGCAAGTGTATTCAGTGTTCACTCCACTCCTGAAAGACTCATCTGATCTCTGCTGTAAGCACAGCGTCCTGACAGCACCCCAAAAAGCCCTTTTTTTAGGGCTGGTAAAACACCAGTCTGCTTTTTTTTTTCCTGGACAGCATCTATTTTAGATTCAGTCTGTACTTAAGCTGCAGTGTTAGCCAGAGGAGGGACAGTTTAGCTGCTGCTGATTTTATAGGGAAAGCTATAGGCAAGTGTATTCAGTGTTCACTCCACTCCTGAAAGACTCATCTGATCTCTGCTGTAAGCACAGCATCCTGACAGCACCCCAAAAAGCCCTTTTTAGGGCTGGTAAAACACCAGTCTGCTTTTTTGTTTTTTCCTGGACAGCATCTATTTTAGATTCAGTCTGTACTTAAGCTGCAGTGTTAGCCAGAGGAGGGAC
Organism: Rana muscosa; assembly: GCA_029206835.1. Classification (NCBI taxonomy): domain Eukaryota; kingdom Metazoa; phylum Chordata; class Amphibia; order Anura; family Ranidae; genus Rana; species Rana muscosa. Next base: position 341,215,469 of record CM055116.1, on the reverse strand, counting down.
AGTTTAGCTGCTGCTGATTTTATAGGGAAAGCTATAGGCAAGTGTATTCAGTGTTCACTCCACTCCTGAAAGACTCATCTGATCTCTGCTGTAAGCACAGCGTCCTGACAGCACCCCAAAAAGCCCTTTTTAGGGCTGGTAAAACACCAGTCTGCTTTTTTTTTTTCCTGGACAGCATCTATTTTAGATTCAGTCTGTACTTAAGCTGCAGTGTTAGCCAGAGGAGGGACAGTTTAGCTGCTGCTGATTTTATAGGGAAAGCTATAGGCAAGTGTATTCAGTGTTCACTCCACTCCTGAAAGACTCATCTGATCTCTGCTGTAAGCACAGCGTCCTGACAGCACCCCAAAAAACCCTTTTTAGGGCTGGTAAAACACCAGTCTGCTTTTTTGTTTTTTCCTGGACAGCATCTATTTTAGATTCAGTCTGTACTTAAGCTGCAGTGTTAGCCAGAGGAGGGACAGTTTAGCTGCTGCTGATTTTATAGGGAAAGCTAGGCTAGGCCAGTGTATTCAGTGTTCACTCCACTCCTGAAAGACTCATCTGATCTCTGCTGTAAGCACAGCGTCCTGACAGCACCCCAAAAAGCCCTTTTTAGGGCTGGTAAAACACCAGTCTGCTTTTTTGTTTTTTCCTGGACAGCATCTATTTTAGATTCAGTCTGTACTTAAGCTGCAGTGTTAGCCAGAGGAGGGACAGTTTAGCTGCTGCTGATTTTATAGGGAAAGCTAGGCTAGGCCAGTGTATTCAGTGTTCACTCCACTCCTGAAAGACTCATCTGATCTGTGCTGTAAGCACAGCGTCCTGACAGCACCCCAAAAAGCCCTTTTTAGGGCTGGTAAAACACCAGTCTGCTTTTTTGTTTTTTCCTGGACAGCATCTATTTTAGATTCAGTCTGTACTTAAGCTGCAGTGTTAGCCAGAGGAGGGACAGTTTAGCTGCTGCTGATTTTATAGGGAAAGCTATAGGCAAGTGTATTCAGTGTTCACTCCACTCCTGAAAGACTCATCTGATCTCTGCTGTAAGCACAGCGTCCTGACAGCAACCCAAAAAGCCCTTTTTAGGGCTGGTAAAACACCAGTCTGCTTTTTTTTTTTTCCTGGACAGCATCTATTTTAGATTCAGTCTGTACTTAAGCTGCAGTGTTAGCCAGAGGAGGGACAGTTTAGCTGCTGCTGATTTTATAGGGAAAGCTATAGGCAAGTGTATTCAGTGTTCACTCCACTCCTGAAAGACTCATCTGATCTCTGCTGTAAGCACAGCGTCCTGACAGCACCCCAAAAAGCCCTTTTTAGGGCTGGTAAAACACCAGTCTGCTTTTTTTTTTTTCCTGGACAGCATCTATTTTAGATTCAGTCTGTACTTAAGCTGCAGTGTTAGCCAGAGGAGGGACAGTTTAGCTGCTGCTGATTTTATAGGGAAAGCTATAGGCAAGTGTATTCAGTGTTCACTCCACTCCTGAAAGACTCATCTGATCTCTGCTGTAAGCACAGCGTCCTGACAGCACCCCAAAAAGCCCTTTTTAGGGCTGGTAAAACACCAGTCTGCTTGTTTTTTTTCCCCGGCACAGTAGCTTACATAAAAAAAAACACAACAGTTTTGACTGCAGTAGATGAGCAGTCAGTTGCCTGCCAGCGTGTGTGTCAGACCTACAGTGTCTACTGTGCCAACTTCTGCCAGTGCACAGTGCCACTCATATCTGGTGTCACAGTAGCTTGCACGCATAGTACAACTAAACTAATCTAAAAAAAATGACAGGCAGAGGCAGGCCACCCCGCAGGGGCTGTCGTGGTCGTGGTGCTGTGATTCCCTTTGGCCCAAGAATAATGCCCAGTGTTCAGGGGCCACGTACCCTGAACTCGAAAAGTTCTGAGGACATAGTTGACTGGCTAACACAGGACAGCCAATCTTCTACAGCTTCCGCTCGGAACCTTGACGCACCATCCTTCTCCAGCTCAGCTTTGGGCACCTCTCAAGTTCCCACTCGCCCGCCTGCCGCCACCACCAACACTAGCACCACAGTTGCTTCACTTGATCTGTCAGAGGAGTTATTTACACATGAGTTGGAAGAAATGAGTGATGCGCAAACATTATTGCCAGAGGATGTAGATAAAAGGGATATGTCTCAGTCAGGCAGCATTACACACATGGATGTACGGTGTGATGATGATGATGTTGTACCCGCTGCTGCTTCCTTTGCTGAGTTGTCAGATACAAGTGAAGCGGTTGATGATGACGATGTGGATGTCACGTGGGTGCCCGCTCGAAGAGAAGAAGAACAGGGGGAAAGTTCAGATGGGGAGACAGAGAGGAGGAGGAGACGAGTTGGAAGGAGGGGTAGGTCGTCGCAAGGAGCTAGTGGCACAGTCAGACAGCATGTATCGGCACCCGGGGTCAGCCAGACAGCACGCCAATCAACGCATGCTGTTGCCACCACCAGAATGCCGCCATTGCAAAGCTCAGCAGTGTGGCATTTTTTTTGTGTGTCTGCCTCTGATAACAGCGATGCCATTTGCAACCTGTGCCAAAAGAAACTGAGTCGTGGGAAATCCAACACCCACCTAGGTACAACTGCTTTACGAAGGCACATGATCTCATATCACAAACGCCTATGGGATCAACACATGATGACGAGTACAAGCAGCACACAAGCTCAAAGCCACCATCCTCCTCCTGGTCCAGCATCTTCAGCCACGTCAACCACTGCTGTCCTCCTTGCCCCCTCTCAACCATCTGACACTACGTCTCTCGCCTTGAGCAGTTCCTGCTCATCTGCCCACAGTCAGGTGTCTGTCAAGGACATGTTTGAGCGTAAGAAGCCAATGTCACAGAGTCACCCCCTTGCCCGGCGTCTGACAGCTGGCTTGTCGGAACTCTTAGCCCGCCAGCTTTTACCATACAAGCTGGTGGAGTCTGAGGCCTTCAAAAAATTTGTAGCTATTGGGACACCGCAGTGGAAGGTACCCGGCCGAAATTTCTTTTCACAAAAGGCAATCCCCAACCTGTACTCTATTGTGCAAAAGGAAGTCATGGCATGTCTGGCACACAGTGTTGGGGCAAGGGTCCATCTGACCACTGATACCTGGTCTGCAAAGCACGGTCAGGGCAGGTATATCACCTACACTGCTCATTGGGTAAACCTGCTGACGGCTGCCAAGCATGTAATGCGTGGCTCTGCAGAGGAGTTGGTGGTGACACCACCACGACTTGCAGGCAGGCCTGCTGTCACCTCCTCTACTCCTCCTACTCCATCCTCTTCGATAACCTCCTCGGCTGAGTCCTCTTCTGCTGCTGCGTCTTGCTCCACATCAACAGCACCCCCCCAGCTCCCCAGGGGCTATTCCACATCCCGGATACGACAGTGTCACGCTGTCTTGGGGTTGACTTGCCTGAAAGCAGAGAGTCACACCGGACCAGCACTCCTGTCCGCCCTGAACGCACAGGTGGATCAGTGGCTGACTCCGCACCAACTGGAGATCGGCAAAGTGGTGTGTGACAACGGAAGCAATTTGTTGGCGGCATTGAATTTGGGCAAGTTGACACATGTGCCGTGCATGGCACATGTGTTAAATCTGATTGTACAACGCTTTGTGCATAAGTACCCAGACTTACAGGATGTCCTCAAGCAGGCCAGGAAGGTGTGTGGCCATTTCAGGCGTTCCTACACAGCCATGGCGCACTTTTCAGATATCCAGCGGCGAAACAACATGCCAGTGAGGCGCTTGATTTGCGACAGCCCGACACGTTGGAATTCAACACTCCTAATGTTCGACCGCCTGCTCCAACAAGAAAAAGCCGTCAACGAGTATTTGTATGACCGGGGTGCTAGGACAGCCTCTGCGCAGCTGGGAATTTTTTTGCCACGTTACTGGACGCTCATGCGCAATGCCTGTAGGCTCATGCATCCTTTTGAGGAGGTGACAAACCTAGTCAGTCGCACTGAAGGCACCATCAGCGACATCATCCCATTTGTTTTCTTCCTGGAGCGTGCCCTGCGAAGAGTGCTGGATCAGGCCGTAGATGAGCGTGAAGAGGAAGAGGAAGAGTTGTGGTCACCATCACCACCACCAGAAACAGCCTTATCAGCATCGCTTGCTGGACCTGCGGCAACGCTGGAAGAGGAGTCTGAGGAAGAGGAGTCAGAGGAGGAATGTGGCTTTGAGGAGGAGGAGGAAGACCAACCACAGCAGGCATCCCAGGGTGCTCGTTGTCACCTATCTGGTACCCGTGGTGTTGTACGTGGCTGGGGGAAGAACAGACCTTCAGTGAGATCAGTGAGGACGAGGAACAGGACATGAGTAGCTCGGCATCCAACCTTGTGCAAATGGGGTCTTTCATGCTGTCGTGCCTGTTGAGGGACCCTCGTATAAAAAGGCTGAAGGAGAACGACCTGTATTGGGTGGCCACGCTACTAGACCCCCGGTATAAGCAGAAAGTGCCAGAAATGTTACCGAATTACAGGAAGACGGAAAGGATGCAGCAGTTCCAAAATAAATTAAAAAGTATGCTTTACACAGCGTATAAGGGTGATGTCACAGCACAACGGGAATCTAACAGGGGAAGAGGTGAAAGTAATCCTCCTCCTACCACGACCATGCCGGCAAGGACAGGACGCTTTACAGACGTATTGTTGATGGAGGACATGCGGAGCTTTTTAAGTCCTACGCATCGCCACAGCCCTTCGGGGTCCACCCTCAGAGAACGACTCGACCGACAGGTAGCAGACTACCTCGCCTTAACTGCAGATATCGACACTCTGAGGAGCGATGAACCCCTTGACTACTGGGTGTGCAGGCTTGACCTGTGGCCTGAGCTATCTCAATTTGCGATAGAACCTCTGGCCTGCCCCGCTTCAAGTGTCCTTTCAGAAAGGACCTTCAGTGCAGCAGGAGGTATTGTCACTGAGAAGAGAAGTCGCCTAGGTCAAAAAAGTCTAGATTACCTCACCTTTATTAAGATGAATGAGGCATGGATCCCGAAGGGACTGACAGTGGGCGATACATTTGACTAAAAAAGGCCTGATGAGATGAGCTGCCTTGGGCTAAAAATGGTCCACAAGCCGCAATGTTTTAGGGCACTTTCTGCCTGAAAAACATAATTTTTTCTGGCCGCTGCTACAGCAGCGGCTGCAACAATACCTAATTTTACAGGCATGTGTACATGCCTAATTTTTCTGGCCTCTGGTGCTGCACTGTGGCTGCAAAAAAAACAAACAAAAAAACACATACCTGTGTCAATTCCCCTTCGTGATCATTACCTTGTTGTGGTGAAGGGGCTTGCGTATCACAATGAAGCGACCACCTCTATGAGTGTGTTGGCAATGGCGTTGTTGGCACACCCCAGATGGTAAGGCCGTTGCTTCATTGTGAACAGACCAAAAGCGATCGGCTTGATAATTTTGCATAGAAAAAACATAAATTTTCTTTGTGATCATCTAAGGTGATCATTAAAGCCTTGCGGTTGTGCAAATGGACTGTTTGCAGTTGTTTGCGGTGCGTTAAACGGGGAGTTTGGTCTGTCCGAGTTTGGTCTGTCACTGTGAAGCGAGCGTAACCCTTACACTACCTGATCGATACAACATCATACCTGATGTTTTAAAGCACGTTATTCCAAACACATTAGGAATGTTAGGTGATTTATGCCCTTTATGGATTAAAACCCGACTCTGCGTCAACTACGTAATTTTCCATGGGAGTTTTGCCATGGATCCCCCTCCGGCATGCCACAGTCCAGGTGTTAGTCCCCTTGAAACAACTTTTCCATCACTATTGTGGCCAGAAAGAGTCCCTGTGGGTTTTAAAATTCGCCTGCCTATTGAAGTCTATGGCGGTTCGCCGGGTTCGCCCGTTCGCGAACATTTGCGGCAGTTCGCGTTCGCCGTTTGCGAACGGAAAATTTTATGTTAGCGACATCACTACAGATAATGTCTGACCTGTCGAGCTTGCCATATGGGAATTTCATATTGCCCTCCTCATTGTGTTAATGCTCCAATTGATACCCATCCCCTGTCTCCTAAAAATGTGAAGCTTAAAAGCTTGCCTTTTCCCTCAATTTCCTGAATATTTGTAATTCCATTCCTGGATTTCCTAAAATCGGGAACAGGGGAGGGTTTTCGGTGGAGAATTTAGAATTCTGATTTACTTTATTTCCTATTCTTAAGGTTTCACCTATCGTAGGATGATTTTTTACTAGAGGTGGTAAAGATGTATAACTCCATAATGCCCTATTTAAAGGGACTGGACACATTTGCTGCTCCATAGTAACCCACAGTTTATAATCCCCATGTCTACTCCAATCTACTATCCTACCAAGTTGAACCGAATGATAGTATTTATACATATCTGGTGCCAATATTCCTCCAACCCTTTTAGGTGAAGTCAACAATGTTCTACTTATTCTTGGCCATTTACTGGCCCAGATAAATTTAGTAAACATGCAACGGACTTGATTGAAGTAAGACATGGGGATTCTGACCGGCAATGCTTGAAAGAGATAAAGGAATTTTGGCACCACACTAATTTTTTAAATATTACATCTCCCAAACCATGAGTATGTTCCTTTACTCCAGCCTTCCAATAATGTTCTAACTGTGTTAAGTAGTGGCACAAAGTTAAATTCAAACGTATTTACAAAATTTGGTGGTATTCATGTTCTTAAATAATTCAGTGGTTTCGATGTCCATCTAAACTTGAAGCTATATGAGACTGTAGGCCACACACACACCCACCTTACCCATAACTTACTCTAATATTTAATAAATAAGCACAACACACCATTTAATTTTGGCAAATATTATTGGCCGCGGTACCTTTATTGGTTTGTACCATCTTAAACATTTTAATCTTAAACATTTTAATCAGTAAAAATCACCAAAATATATTATCATCACCATAACCAAATTGTTCTGCCCAGTTATTAGAACTCGGGCAACCAGTAAACACCACCATCATTTGAATCAAACAGTCCCCCCCGGAAAACCGAGGTGACTCATACCACATAAAAGGTAACCGCGACTAGGCTAGGGGGGGCGGGAGCACTTCGTCCTGTTGATCCGTTCCAGGGGGGAAGGTAAATAAGCCCCACTGCAGCTGCCTCTTTATAGGCCGACTGGGTTCAGCCAGAACCTTCCATTCAGTTCTATTGGCCAGTACACACCTGAAATATAAAATTAGTGACACAAACCAGCACATTTGCCTAGCTACACCTAATTACCCTGGTGTGTGCTGGCCACAGTCTCACGCAGGTGGGCCCCAATTAGTGCCCTCCTTTTGTCATGAGACTGTAGGCCACACACACACCCACCTTACCCATAACTTACTCTAATATTTAATAAATAAGCACAGCACACCATTTAATTTTAGCAAATATTAGTGGCCGCGGTACCTTTATTGGTTTTTACCATCTTAAACATTTTAATCAGTAAAAATCACCAAAATATATTATCATCACCATAACCAAATTGTTCTGCCCAGTTATTAGAACTCGGGCAACCAGTAAACACCACCATCATTTGAATCAAACAGTCCCCACCGGCCGGCTTGCCTCAAGTCCGGCCCACCCCCACCACCGCGGCCATTTCAATACCAGACTGTATACCCAAATTAAACAGATCCATGCCGATCTCTGAAAGGTGAACCCCATCAGTTCTGTAAAACCCCGGGACCCCACCCTCCAGGTCAATATGGCGGTAAGATATCCCACCAATAGTGGGCATGTATTTTTCTAAAGCCCTATTCACCCGCTTCCTCATCCTTTACATCACTCTCCTCAAGGGAGAGGAGAGCCAAGAAAGGCGGGGAATAATCTCGGAAAAAATTATAACTGTACCCGGAGAAGTTGAATGAAAACGATGAAGATCACGTTTGATCATAAACAAAAGGTCTAAAGTCCTGAGGTTCCCTAAATCATTTCCTCCTAAATGCAATACCAAAATTGAGGGAGGAGGCCATACCTGAAACAAATTATTTAAATGAAAATGAAAATGAAAATATAAGTTATACCACTGGAGACCGCGCACTCCCTTCCAGAATAACCTGAAGGATTCCGGCTGCAAGGATAAGTTCACCGTATAAGGCCGTTGAGCCCAATGTACAAAGGAATGTCCCAGAATCCACACAGTGCGTTGTAAGTCTGGAATTTAAACAAACAAGTTAGGACGTATATATAATTTGAAACAATCTGACCTCCACCTCCCCATATTCTTAATAGCCGAATCCTGTAACCCATGCCTAGCGGCTTCCGGGGCTGCCCCTATTCGAAAAGAATGGGAAGAGAATTTTAGGTTCTGTAAACCCATCAACCCCAGACACTTATGGAGGATAAAATTAAATTGATAGCAGGACAAAGATAACCGGTTTGTGTGTATAAGAAGATGCCCATGACCCTGCGGTCTAATTGCCAGGTATTGGCGAACCACCGATACTGGGCATAACTCCTCATTGAGCTGAGCTTTTAAAGTGATCCATGACCCCTTACCATAATGATCTGTCTTTGAACGTTATAGCCATATGTGAACCTCAGATTGCTCCAGAACTACATGCTCCGAGCGTATGCCCGAGCGTCCATATTTAGAATCTGGCACCAGCTCCAAAATCCGAAACGCTCCAAAAAATCCCAGCACGAAAGCAGCTTTAAATAATAGAGCCTCGTAAGGCGAGTAACACACCAAGGTAGTCCCGGCACATAAACCGGACAGTATTGATAAAGAAATGGGCCTTCTGTTATCAGCAACAAAGGTTCTCCTCTTGTAGCCTTTCATAGCCTGTTTTATGGAAAAATAAGACATACAAGACGGCAACCCCTACAAACGGCAGAAAAAGGAGATGCCCGCCATAGATCTTATTATATGACTGTAGGAAAACCCTGCTCCCATTAAGGACGCCACAAAAGCAAGCAGGCCACCTTCTGTCAGTACGTCCCCTCTGAGACCTGAATTACTTGCAAACGCCAGCCACTTCTGCCAGGATACAGAATAGCTTGTCCAAGTCTTGAGTGCCACCGAACCTCTGATGGCTTCAACGGCCATGCTCATATCAGTAACCATAAATGAACCGGGCACATGGCGCCTTCCGCGCCCGCCTCTGGCAGCAATCTTCGAAAATGGTCCATCTGAAAACGGGACAATGAGTCAGCAACTGTGTTCAATTTTCCAGGAGTGAATTTAGCCTTTAGCCAAATATTGTGTTTGAGACACAAAAATACAATCTGCCGTAATATTTTGACCACCCATAAGGAGCTTGAAGAAAGGCAATTGACCGCAAATAACACACCCTTATTATCAGTCTCCACTAAAATGCGCAGATTCGCAAAAGACTCGCCCCATAATTCTAATGCCACCAAAACTGGAAAAAGCTTGAGCAAGACTATATTCTTGGTGGCACCCAGGCTGACCCAGGAGTCAGGCCAGGCTGCACAGCACCAGTGGGATCCCCAGATGGCCCCAAAACCCTTGGAACCTGCCGCATCCGTAAACAACTTCATGTCAGGGACAAAAACAAATTCACTTTGAAAGAAGGAGCGCCCATTATAGGAGTCCAGAAACAGGGCCCATACCCGCAGATCCTCCTTCAATGCAGCAGTCAGGCGAACATGGGCATACAGGGATTTTAAACCAGAAATTGCCAAAGCCAAACGTCGTAAAAAAACTCGACCTACCGGCATGATCCGACATGCAAACGCCAACATACCCATTAAGGACTGTAATTCCTTCAAACGTACCTTCGGTGCCTTCAAAAATCGTGCTAGTAAAAATCTTAATTTTACAATCTTAGCTGTAGGCAAACTGAACTCTTCCCTCTCAGTGTCAATATGTATCCCCAGAAACTCCAAAGAGGAAACTGGTGTGCATGTTTTTTCTTCGGCTAATGGGACACCAAATGACTGAGCCACTGCTCGGAAAGTGCCCAACAAATAAAAAATCGTCCAGGTAATGCACTACACTGTGCACCCCTGACTGCATACAAACAACCCAATGTAAAAACGTGGAAAATTCCTCAAAGTAAACGCACGACAAAGAAAAACCCATAGGGAGACATTTATCAAAAAAGAAACAACCGTCAAAATGAAAACCCAGTGAATTAAAGGCTTCAGGAGAGATGGGCAAAAGGCAGAAAGCTGACTTCACATCCGCTTTGGCCAATAGTGCCCCAGGACCACACGATCTAATTTTGCCAATTGCATCCTCAAAAGTGGCATAAGAAACAGAACACAATGATATGCCAATATCATCATTCAAAGACTGTCCCTTGGGGAAAGACAGGTGATGGATCAAATGGAAAGAATTATGCTCCTTTTTGGGGACTACCCCTAGTGGTGATAAACGAAAATTCTCAAATGGGGGTACCCGAAAGGGTCCTGCCACCCGCCCTTCATCAATCTCCTTCCAAACCTTGTCCCTTACCACCTGGGGAAAATTGGAAACAGATTTAAGGTTATCCACCAATGTGCAGCCCGTCCCAGCAAAAGGGGGTAATGGGAAACCCTGAGAAAAACCCTCAATGAGTGCCAGGGCCCTCTCCCTGTTTGGGTATAAGTCCTGCCACGGGCGCATTCTTTCCAGCCTCACTGGAGTGCAGGCTTTTGGAAAAAATATCCCTCTGCCCTGGCGCGGATCCTGCAGCAGTTTTCTTAAAACATTTTGCTACTGGATGTGCCCCAGCACAAAAAGAGCACTTGTGTCTATACTTGCAGGAGGCGTTCCAACTGCATTTCTGTTCGTTAAATGCGAAACAGCATCCTTTCCTATACTGAGCTGGACCATTCGGGGCAGCAGGACTCTGCCTGGGCATGGGGGGTTTCTGAGACACCATTAAATTAAGCCACAAGCCCACGTCCTTCATACTCCACCAAGTGAGGGATGAATGGCCAATTTATGCCAGAAGGCTACATCATAAAAGAACCACCCCAGCCCCCCAAAATTTTTATATGCTTCCAGAATGTGGTCCATATGTTGAAAAAGCCCCCCGCATAAATTAGGGTGCTTCTCGGCCACAACCCCAGAATATATAAAAAATGCCTGCAGCCAATTGTGAAATGACCTGGGCACCAGCCTACGCCTATCATCCTCCTGCTTATCCTCTCCCCTTCTATCTGTTTTAAATCCAGAGTCTTTTTGTACAGGGAGAAGTGATAATATGTCCACAAAATCACCTTTCCATATTTTCTCCTTAATTGGTAACCCCAGATGATAGCCTAATGGGGAAATTTCTTAAGGCATAACTTCTTTCATATGTGTTTCAGGCAAGCTATGTTCAAAGGATAACACATTAGTACCCATATTGCTTAGACCAGATTGCACAGATCCCTGCAGGGGAGCAGACAGAGACACATGAGCAGAGGATAGGAGAGAAGGTTTATCAGAGACAGGGTTAACAGGAGGAGAAAGTGATTTAACAAGCGATGACAAAGAATCCATTATAACTTTAACAGCAGCAAGTTGATTACACTCACCAGCCACTGGGGGATGCTCTGCCCTTTGCTGAGCCATCCCCTCCAGCAGCAGACTGTGACCTGGAACCTCCGTGACTCGATCCTCCTTTGCCCGGCGAAATGCTGGCTGTGCAGGGTCCTTACCAGCGGTGGGCAACTTGCGAGCTTGTGCAGGGGAAGGCTCCCTTTTCTCCTCAGAAGCTGCGGGCCTCTTCGGAGCACCCCGCCGACTGCTGAATGCAGGTAATCGTGAGCCGGTCCGCCTTTTCACTCCTGAGCGGCGGCTGGGGCCCGCCTGTCCATCGTCATCCTCCGCCGCCATGTTGTCCTCCGCCGCTGCGTCCACCGTCGTTACTGCTGCTGGGCTGGCTCTCCTGGGGGCTGTGCTCCGGTGCTGCCGCCCGCTGACCTCCGGTTCGTCTACCCACTGGCCGGCACTTCTCCTGTGCGATGTGACCACATCCGCTTCGGCATCTTCCTCACTCCCGGTGGCTGTCTCAAGACAGCGCCACAGCCAGGCTTTGCCTCCATCTTCACTGGCTTTGTTCAGCAATTGTCTTACCAGGGATTCCATGTTGACAGGTATGGTGTCTGAAAAACCGGCAGCACTTCGTCCTGTTGATCTGTTCCAGGGGGGAAGGTGAATAAGCCCCACTGCAGCTGCCTCTTTATAGGCCGACTGGGTTCAGCCAGAACCTTCCATTCAGTTCTATTGGCCAGTACACACCTGAAATATAAAATTTGTGACACAAACCAGCACATTTGCCTAGCTACACCTAATTACCCTGGTGTGTGCTGGCCACAGTCTCACGCAGGTGGGCCCCAATTAGTGCCCTCCTTTTGTCATTATAGCCCAGTTTTGATGGAATCCGGAAGTGCCACCCCCATCGCCTCTGATTTACCATAATTTATTTTTAAGTTTATTTTTAAGTTTGACATGGTCCCGTATAATTCTACTTTTTTCATTAAATTAGGTAACGAGATTTGTGGTCTTGCTAGTGAGAAGAGCATATCATCCGCATATGCCGATACTTTATATTCCTTTCCCCCCACATCAATACCCACAATATCCAGGTTCTGTCGGATCTTATTTAAGAGTGGTTCTAATGTTAGAGCAAATAAAATAGGCGACAGGGGGCAGCCCTGCCGGGTTTCATTTGTAATAGCAAAGGGCCTAGAGTAAATCCCATTTACTTTTACCAGTGCGCAAGGACCCGTATATACTCCTGCTATCCATTGGACCATCGGCTCACCTAATCCCATCTGTTTTAAGACCTCAAACATAAATTTCCAGTTTACTCTGTTGAATGCTTTTTCTGCATCCATATTTAAAAAAACACTCAGTATCTTCTTGTGGTTTACCCTATGAATCAAATTTAACACTTTTATAGTGCTGTCTCTTTCCTCTCTTGTCGGGATAAATCCTACCTGATCAAGATGTACTATTTCTGAAAGATGAGACTGTATACGGAATGCTAAAATCTTGGTCAAGATTTTTAAATCCACATTCAGCAGGGATATTGGTCTATATCTACTACAGCTCACTGGGTCCTTCCCCTCTTTTGGAATGACTGTAACGTACTTAACAGCTGGCAGTCCCTCACCCTGCATCTTGGTTGCGTTCATCCGCATGCAGTAAGTGCAAACTTTGCGTGCACACAAATAAGTTGTCTTAATAGGTGTATACAAAGGACGTATGTCCATTTATTAAAAAAATATTAACAACTTGACCACTGGGCACTTAAACCCCCTTCCTAACCAGACCAATTTTCAGCTTTCGGTGCTCTCACATTTTGAATGACAATTACTCAGTCATACAACACTGTACCCATATGAAATTTTGGTCCTTTTTTTCACACAAATAGAGCTTTCTTTTGGTGGTATTTTGGTGGTATTTAATAACCGTTGGATTTTTTATTTTTTGCGCTATGAAAGAAAAAAGACTGAAAATTCTGTAAAAAAATGAATTTTTCTTTGTTTCTGTTATAAAATTTAGCAAATTAGTAATTTTTCTTCATAAATTTTGGCCAAAATTTATACTGCTACATATCTTTGGTAAAAATAAGTACAGATTGGTGTATATTGTTTGGTCTTTGTGAAAGTTTTAGAGTCCACAAGCTATGGTGCCAATATCTGAAAATTGATCACACCTGAAGTACTGATAGCCTAATTTCTTGAGACCCTAAGAGCCCATTCACACAGGGGCGTCTTTGGATCCGACTCCAAATCGCCCCAGGTCGCCCCTAGTCGCCTCAGGTCGCGCTGGCTGAAGAAATCAATGTAAGTTAATGGAGCCGTCCTTATGCACACTACTGCAGTCGCTCCGACTTCAAAAAAGGTCCCTGTACTACTTCAATCCGACTCCTAGGCGACCTGTAACCATTCATTTCAATGGGAGTCGCCTCTCCCTGTCTTAATAGGAGCGACTCTCCAGGAAGATAACATACATTTCTCCTGCAAAACTCTCTCTCCCCCCTCCCTCCCACAGAGCTGATTCTTGTTTGATTGGCCACTGGAATGTCTCTTGTCCTGCAGGCAACTTGGAGTTGCCTTGTAAATAGCTCCAGGTCGCGCTGTGATTCATACTCAGGTCGTGTCTGAGTTGCCTCATAAAATCGCGCTGGAAGTCGTGTTGCCCCTGTGTGAATGGGCGGTTCCATGCCAGAAAAGTACAAATACCCCCCAAATTACCCCTTTTTGGAAAGAAGATATTCCAAGGTATTTATAAAAAGCCATGGTGAGTTTTTTGAAGTTGACATTTTTTTCCCACAATTCTTTGCAAAATCAAGATTTTTTTTCTCACAATTGTCATATTAGCAGGTTATTTCTCACACATAGCATATGCATACCACAAATTACACCCCAAAACACATTCTGCTATTATTCCCAAGTATGGCGATACCATATGTGTGCGACTTTTACACAGCGTGGCCACATACAGAGGCCCAACATGCAGTGAGCACCTTCAGGCGTTCTGGGGCACCCAGGCCAATTCTGACAATTATCTCCTACATGTAAAAATCATCATTTATTTGCTAGAAAATTACATAGAACCCCAAAACATTATATATATTTTTTTTAGCAAAGACCCTAGAAAATACAATAGCGGTCGTTGCTACTTTTTATCTCGCACGGTATTTGCGCAGCAATTCACTAACGCGTTTGGGGGGGCAGTTTTGTGCTTTAAAAAAACAAAACATTAAAGTTAGCAAATTTTTTTTTTGCATAATGTGAAAGATGAAGTTACGTCGAGTAAATAGATACCTAACATGTCACCCTTAAAAATTGCACATGCTCGTGGAATGGCGCCAAACTTCGCTACTTAAAAATCCCCATAGGCGACGTTTTAAGTTTTTTTTACTGTTTACAGTAGGTGCCGCCGATATTGTGTCAATCTCGCCGCTTCTAGCGGCGAGATTGACACCCTATGAGCTCCGTCGCGAGAGCCAGCGCCGAGCTGTCTCATCATCGGGAAAGGAAAAATGTTCCTTTCACGATGAGCGACACGCATTGCCGATAGACAGGGATCCGACGTGGATTCCCGCCAATACCAGGCACTGCATTTGGTATGAATCCTGAGCGGGAACTCCACGCCAATTTTTAAAGAAAAAAACGGCGTGGGTTCCCCCTCCAGGAGCATACCAGGCCCTTGGGTCTGGTCTGGATTTGAAGGGGAACCCTACGCCGAAAAAACGGCGTGGGGGTCCCCCTCAAAATCCAAACCAGACCCTTATCCGAGCACGCAACCTGGCAGGTCGCAGGGGAAGAGGGGGGGCCTCAACCGTACCAGGCCGCATGCCCTCAACATGGGGGGTTTGGTGCTCTGGGGCAGGGGGGTGACCTGCTGCCCCCCACCCCAAAGCACCCTGCCCCCATGTTGATGAGGACAGGGCCTCTTCCCGACAACCCTGCCCGTTGGTTGTCAGGGTCTGTGGGCTTATCGGAATCCGGGAGCCCCCTTTAATAAGGGGGCCCCCAGATCTCGACCCCCCCACCCTATGTGAATGAGTATGGGGTACATCGTACCCCTACCCATTCACCTGGTGGAAAAAAAATGGCAATAAAAACACAACACAGTTTTTTTAAGTATTTTATTGCACAGCTCCGGGGGTCTCTTCCGTCTTCGGGGGTCTCCGGTGTCGTCGCCGTGCTCTCCGGTTCTTTCTTCTGCCGGGCCACCGCTATCTTCTGGGAGGATTCTGGGAGGACTTCAATGTACACCCTCCCGGAGTTAACAAATCGCCCTGTAGCTGTCATTCGGCTATGGGCCGGTTGCTAAGTGCTTAATCTGCAAATAAAATAAACTTTTTGGATGTTGTTAAGCAACATTTAAAGCATGTGAATGATAATTTGTTCATTGTTCACTCTTACCTTTCAATGGCATTGCATGGCTTTGTAGTGACTTGGAAAAATTCTTGTCACTGGTGCCGCTCTTTTGTCCTAATGGGCCTCAAACGTATGGGAACTGCCCTGTGCAGGCTTTCAAAATTTCAAACTCTTTAAAATATCCAGCATCAAAACTTGTGCGGTTGCACGTTTGGCAAATATATGTGTCTTGCAATTTCAGTCAAATGAAAAGATAATTTTTTTAAGTAAATGTAAGTGTTTTAAGAACTAATGAAAATTAAGTAAGGTACCGTATATACTCGAGTATAAGCCGACCCGAATATAAGCCGAGGCACCTAATTTCACCACAAAAAACTGGGAAAACTTATGGACTCGAGTATAAGCCTAGGGTGTCCATCTGCATGCCTCACTGTGCCTCACTTTGCCTCACTGTGTCCATGTGCATGCCTCACTGTGCCCATGCCTCACTGTGTCCATGGCTAGATTGACGTTTAACATGGGAGTCTATGGAAGGGGTTCCCAGCTTTGAAATATCGGTGCTCCCCGGACGTAGGTCCCCCAGACAAAAAACTTTGCACACTTATAGAGGAGAAATGGGGCAACAGGTGTGCCAAGTTCCGGGTCCAGGGGACCTACAACCGCCGGTATCAGGTCCCCAAAGTCACTGGAGAAATTACCATTTAACATGGGAGTCTATGGAAGGGGTGCCTGGTTTGAAAAATCGGTGCTCCCCGGCCTTAGGTCCCCCGGACAACAAACTTTGCACACTTGTAGAGGAAGAGTGGGGCTACATGTGTGCCAGGTTTGGGGACCTACGGCTGGCCAGTACCGGGTCCCCAAAATCCGGGAGATCAGGCGCAAAAAGGTGACTTGAGTATAAGCCGAGGGGGGCATTAAAAAAAATGTGCTGAAAAACTTGGCTTATATTCGAGTATATACAGTACTTAAAATCTTATAGAAAATTCATTAACATTTATTTTTATGTTGAAAATTATAAAAAAATTATGTTAAAATTACAAGCCAACAGAATTATTTTTATCAGTGTGGGTATATGATTTGTATATATAGGACTGTATGATTTTTTGGATTATTTTGTTTGAACTAGATGGACTTTTTTTAACCTGACTAACTATGTAACTATCTTTGCAATACATTTCTATCCAGTTCTCATCCCTTGAGGTCACAACTGACTTTTTCAATTACCTAAGTTTTCAAATATTTTATTTCCCATCATTTTAAAATATTAAATGTCTTGGAATGGATGATCTAATTTTGTAGGTGTTGATGTTCTTAATATGATCATATAATTTTTATCTCACTGTCATTATGAACTTCCTCACTAGGGATGAGCTTCGTGTTCGAGTCGAACATACGTTCGACTCGAACATCGGCTGTTCGATCGTTCGACGAAGATTGAACGATTTGGGCCGTTCGCGCCAAATTCGAGTGACGCGAACGGCCCACAATGCACTACGCCATCGCAGTGTCATCCAGGCGCTGTGATTGGCCAAGCATGCACTGTGACCCCGCATGCTTGGCCAATCACAGCGCCGGCAGCGAGGAGAGCAATGATTGGCCACAGGCAGGATGCCTGTGGCCAATTATTGCTGATGGGGTTTAGTACACGCCCCACACTATAAAAGGCCGCCAGCGTGGTGGCCTTGTGTAGTGTGTTCCGGAGCAGGGAAAGAGAAGCATAGGCAGGGACAGTGTCATTATTTTTCCTTTACTATTCCTGGATTCCTTGTGTTTAGGGACAAATAAGGATAGGTAGGGAGAGTGTCAGTGACAGTGTGCTATTCTGTGCTAATCCTTGTTTGTAGGGACAGAGAGGTACAGTGAGGGAAAGTGTCAGTGTGCTATTCTGTTCTAAAACTATTTTGCTGAACCATATTTTCAATCCTTGAGTTTAGGGACAGAGAGGTACAGTGAGGGAAAGTGTCAGTGCGCTATTCTGTTCTAAAACTATTTTGCTGAACCATATTTTCAATCCTTGAGTTGAGGGACAGAGAGGTACAGTGAGTGAAACTGACAGTGTGCTATTCTGTTTTAAACCAATTTTGCTGTTCCATATTTTCAATCCTTGAGTTTAGGGACAGAGAAGGACACTCGTAGAAATTATCAGTGTGCTATTCTGTGCTAAATCTTGTTTGTAGGGAGGGACAGAGTAGGACAGTGAGGGAAAGTGTCAGTGTGCTATTCTGTTCTAAAACTATTTTGCTGAACCATATTTTCAATCCTTGAGTTGAGGGACAGAGAGGTACAGTGAGTGAAACTGACAGTGTGCTATTCTGTTCTAAACCAATTTTGCTGTTCCATATTTTCAATCCTTGAGTTGAGGGACAGAGAGGTACAGTGAGTGAAACTGACAGTGTGCTATTCTGTTCTAAACCAAGTTTGCTGTTCCATATTTTCAATCCTTGAGTTGAGGGACAGAGAGGTACAGTGAGTGAAACTGACAGTGTACTATTCTGTTCTAAACCAATTTTGCTGTTCCATATTTTCAATCCTTGAGTTGAGGGACAGAGAGGTACAGTGAGTGAAACTGACAGTGTGCTATTCTGTTCTAAACCAATTTTGCTGTTCCATATTTTCAATCCTTGAGTTTAGGGACAGAGAAGGACACTCGTAGAAATTATCAGTGTGCTATTCTGTGCTAAATCTTGTTTGTAGGGAGGGACAGAGTAGGAGAGTGAGGGAAAGTGTCAGTGTGCTATTCTGTTCTAAAACTTTTTTGCTGAACCATATTTTCAATCCTTGATTTGAGGGACAGAGAGGTACAGTGAGTGAAACTGACAGTGTGCTATTCTGTTCTAAACCAATTTTGCTGTTCCATATTTTCAATCCTTGAGTTGAGGGACAGAGAGGTACAGTGAGTGAAACTGACAGTGTGCTATTCTGTTCTAAACCAATTTTGCTGTTCCATATTTTCAATCCTTGAGTTGAGGGACAGAGAGGTACAGTGAGTGAAACTGACAGTGTGCTATTCTGTTCTAAACCAATTTTGCTGTTCCATATTTTCAATCCTTGAGTTTAGGGACAGAGAAGGACACTCGTAGAAATTATCAGTGTGCTATTCTGTGCTAAATCTTGTTTGTAGGGAGGGACAGAGTAGGACAGTGAGGGAAAGTGTCAGTGTGCTATTCTGTTCTAAAACTATTTTGCTGAACCATATTTTCAATCCTTGAGTTGAGGGACAGAGAGGTACAGTGAGTGAAACTGACAGTGTGCTATTCTGTTCTAAACCAATTTTGCTGTTCCATATTTTCAATCCTTGAGTTGAGGGACAGAGAGGTACAGTGAGTGAAACTGACAGTGTGCTATTCTGTTCTAAACCAATTTTGCTGTTCCATATGTTCAATCCTTGAGTTGAGGGACAGAGAGGTACAGTGAGTGAAACTGACAGTGTGCTATTCTGTTCTAAACCAATTTTGCTGTTCCATATTTTCAATCCTTGAGTTGAGGGACAGAGAGGTACAGTGAGTGAAACTGACAGTGTGCTATTCTGTTCTAAACCAATTTTGCTGTTCCATATTTTCAATCCTTGAGTTGAGGGACAGAGAGGTACAGTGAGTGAAACTGACAGTGTGCTATTCTGTTCTAAACCAATTTTGCTGTTCCATATTTTCAATCCTTGAGTTTAGGGACAGAGAAGGACACTCGTAGAAATTATCAGTGTGCTATTCTATGCTAAATCTTGTTTGTAGGGAAGGACAGAGTAGGACAGTGAGGGAAAGTGTCAGTGTGCTATTCTGTTCTAAAACTATTTTGCTGAACCATATTTTCAATCCTTGAGTTGAGGGACAGATAGGTACAGTGAGTGAAACTGACAGTGTGCTATTCTGTTCTAAACCAATTTTGCTGTTCCATATTTTCAATCCTTGAGTTGAGGGACAGAGAGGTACAGTGAGTGAAACTGACAGTGTGCTATTCTGTTCTAAACCAATTTTGCTGTTCCATATTTTCAATCCTTGAGTTTAGGGACAGAGAAGGACACTCGTAGAAATTATCAGTGTGCTATTCTGTGCTAAATCTTGTTTGTAGGGAGGGACAGAGTAGGACAGTGAGGGAAAGTGTCAGTGTGCTATTCTGTTCTAAAACTATTTTGCTGAACCATATTTTCAATCCTTGAGTTGAGGGACAGAGAGGTACAGTGAGTGAAACTGACAGTGTGCTATTCTGTTCTAAACCAATTTTGCTGTTCCATATTTTCAATCCTTGAGTTGAGGGACAGAGAGGTACAGTGAGTGAAACTGACAGTGTGCTATTCTGTTCTAAACCAATTTTGCTGTTCCATATTTTCAATCCTTGAGTTTAGGGACAGAGAAGGACACTCGTAGAAATTATCAGTGTGCTATTCTGTGCTAAATCTTGTTTGTAGGGAGGGACAGAGTAGGACAGTGAGGGAAAGTGTCAGGGTGCTATTCTGTTCTAAAACTATTTTGCTGAACCATATTTTCAATCCTTGAGTTGAGGGACAGAGAGGTACAGTGAGTGAAACTGACAGTGTGCTATTCTGTTCTAAACCAATTTTGCTGTTCCATATTTTCAATCCTTGAGTTGAGGGACAGAGAGGTACAGTGAGTGAAACTGACAGTGTGCTATTCTGTTCTAAACCAAGTTTGCTGTTCCATATTTTCAATCCTTGAGTTGAGGGACAGAGAGGTACAGTGAGTGAAACTGACAGTGTGCTATTCTGTTCTAAACCAATTTTGCTGTTCCATATTTTCAATCCTTGAGTTGAGGGACAGAGAGGTACAGTGAGTGAAACTGACAGTGTGCTATTCTGTTCTAAACCAATTTTGCTGTTCCATATTTTCAATCCTTGAGTTGAGGGACAGAGAGGTACAGTGAGTGAAACTGACAGTGTGCTATTCTGTTCTAAACCAATTTTGCTGTTCCATATTTTCAATCCTTGAGTTTAGGGACAGAGAAGGACACTCGTAGAAATTATCAGTGTGCTATTCTGTGCTAAATCTTGTTTGTAGGGAGGGACAGAGTAGGACAGTGAGGGAAAGTGTCAGTGTGCTATTCTGTTCTAAAACTATTTTGCTGAACCATATTTTCAATCCTTGAATTGAGGGACAGAGAGGTACAGTGAGTGAAACTGACAGTGTGCTATTCTGTTCTAAACCAATTTTGCTGTTCCATATTTTCAATCCTTGAGTTTAGGGACAGAGAAGGACACTCGTAGAAATTATCAGTGTGCTATTCTGTGCTAAATCTTGTTTGTAGGGAGGGACAGAGTAGGAGAGTGAGGGAAAGTGTCAGTGTGCTATTCTGTTCTAAAACTTTTTTGCTGAACCATATTTTCAATCCTTGATTTGAGGGACAGAGAGGTACAGTGAGTGAAACTGACAGTGTGCTATTCTGTTCTAAACCAATTTTGCTGTTCCATATTTTCAATCCTTGAGTTGAGGGACAGAGAGGTACAGTGAGTGAAACTGACAGTGTGCTATTCTGTTCTAAACCAATTTTGCTGTTCCATATTTTCAATCCTTGAGTTTAGGGACAGAGAAGGACACTCGTAGAAATTATCAGTGTGCTATTCTGTGCTAAATCTTGTTTGTAGGGAGGGACAGAGTAGGACAGTGAGGGAAAGTGTCAGTGTGCTATTCTGTTCTAAAACTATTTTGCTGAACCATATTTTCAATCCTTGAGTTGAGGGACAGAGAGGTACAGTGAGTGAAACTGACAGTGTGCTATTCTGTTCTAAACCAATTTTGCTGTTCCATATTTTCAATCCTTGAGTTGAGGGACAGAGAGGTACAGTGAGTGAAACTGACAGTGTGCTATTCTGTTCTAAACCAATTTTGCTGTTCCATATTTTCAATCCTTGAGTTTAGGGATAGAGAAGGACACTCGTAGAAATTATCAGTGTGCTATTCTGTGCTAAATCTTGTTTGTAGGGAGGGACAGAGTAGGAGAGTGAGGGAAAGTGTCAGTGTGCTATTCTGTTCTAAAACTTTTTTGCTGAACCATATTTTCAATCCTTGATTTGAGGGACAGAGAGGTACAGTGAGTGAAACTGACAGTGTGCTATTCTGTTCTAAACCAATTTTGCTGTTCCATATTTTCAATCCTTGAGTTGAGGGACAGAGAGGTACAGTGAGTGAAACTGACAGTGTGCTATTCTGTTCTAAACCAATTTTGCTGTTCCATATTTTCAATCCTTGAGTTTAGGGACAGAGAAGGACACTCGTAGAAATTATCAGTGTGCTATTCTGTGCTAAATCTTGTTTGTAGGGAGGGACAGAGTAGGACAGTGAGGGAAAGTGTCAGTGTGCTATTCTGTTCTAAAACTATTTTGCTGAACCATATTTTCAATCCTTGAGTTGAGGGACAGAGAGGTACAGTGAGTGAAACTGACAGTGTGCTATTCTGTTCTAAACCAATTTTGCTGTTCCATATTTTCAATCCTTGAGTTGAGGGACAGAGAGGTACAGTGAGTGAAACTGACAGTGTGCTATTCTGTTCTAAACCAATTTTGCTGTTCCATATTTTCAATCCTTGAGTTTAGGGACAGAGAAGGACACTCGTAGAAATTATCAGTGTGCTATTCTGTGCTAAATCTTGTTTGTAGGGAGGGACAGAGTAGGACAGTGAGGGAAAGTGTCAGTGTGCTATTCTGTTCTAAAACTATTTTGCTGAACCATATTTTCAATCCTTGAATTGAGGGACAGAGAGGTACAGTGAGTGAAACTGACAGTGTGCTATTCTGTTCTAAACCAATTTTGCTGTTCCATATTTTCAATCCTTGAGTTTAGGGACAGAGAAGGACACTCGTAGAAATTATCAGTGTGCTATTCTGTGCTAAATCTTGTTTGTAGGGAGGGACAGAGTAGGAGAGTGAGGGAAAGTGTCAGTGTGCTATTCTGTTCTAAAACTTTTTTGCTGAACCATATTTTCAATCCTTGATTTGAGGGACAGAGAGGTACAGTGAGTGAAACTGACAGTGTGCTATTCTGTTCTAAACCAATTTTGCTGTTCCATATTTTCAATCCTTGAGTTGAGGGACAGAGAGGTACAGTGAGTGAAACTGACAGTGTGCTATTCTGTTCTAAACCAATTTTGCTGTTCCATATTTTCAATCCTTGAGTTTAGGGACAGAGAAGGACACTCGTAGAAATTATCAGTGTGCTATTCTGTGCTAAATCTTGTTTGTAGGGAGGGACAGAGTAGGACAGTGAGGGAAAGTGTCAGTGTGCTATTCTGTTCTAAAACTATTTTGCTGAACCATATTTTCAATCCTTGAGTTGAGGGACAGAGAGGTACAGTGAGTGAAACTGACAGTGTGCTATTCTGTTCTAAACCAATTTTGCTGTTCCATATTTTCAATCCTTGAGTTGAGGGACAGAGAGGTACAGTGAGTGAAACTGACAGTGTGCTATTCTGTTCTAAACCAATTTTGCTGTTCCATATTTTCAATCCTTGAGTTTAGGGACAGAGAAGGACACTCGTAGAAATTATCAGTGTGCTATTCTGTGCTAAATCTTGTTTGTAGGGAGGGACAGAGTAGGACAGTGAGGGAAAGTGTCAGGGTGCTATTCTGTTCTAAAACTATTTTGCTGAACCATATTTTCAATCCTTGAGTTGAGGGACAGAGAGGTACAGTGAGTGAAACTGACAGTGTGCTATTCTGTTCTAAACCAATTTTGCTGTTCCATATTTTCAATCCTTGAGTTGAGGGACAGAGAGGTACAGTGAGTGAAACTGACAGTGTGCTATTCTGTTCTAAACCAAGTTTGTTGTTCCATATTTTCAATCCTTGAGTTGAGGGACAGAGAGGTACAGTGAGTGAAACTGACAGTGTGCTATTCTGTTCTAAACCAATTTTGCTGTTCCATATTTTCAATCCTTGAGTTGAGGGACAGAGAGGTACAGTGAGTGAAACTGACAGTGTGCTATTCTGTTCTAAACCAATTTTGCTGTTCCATATTTTCAATCCTTGAGTTGAGGGACAGAGAGGTACAGTGAGTGAAACTGACAGTGTGCTATTCTGTTCTAAACCAATTTTGCTGTTCCATATTTTCAATCCTTGAGTTTAGGGACAGAGAAGGACACTCGTAGAAATTATCAGTGTGCTATTCTGTGCTAAATCTTGTTTGTAGGGAGGGACAGAGTAGGACAGTGAGGGAAAGTGTCAGTGTGCTATTCTGTTCTAAAACTATTTTGCTGAACCATATTTTCAATCCTTGAGTTGAGGGACAGAGAGGTACAGTGAGTGAAACTGACAGTGTGCTATTCTGTTCTAAACCAATTTTGCTGTTCCATATTTTCAATCCTTGAGTTGAGGGACAGAGAGGTACAGTGAGTGAAACTGACAGTGTGCTATTCTGTTCTAAACCAATTTTGCTGTTCCATATTTTCAATCCTTGAGTTTAGGGACAGAGAAGGACACTCGTAGAAATTATCAGTGTGCTATTCTGTGCTAAATCTTGTTTGTAGGGAGGGACAGAGTAGGACAGTGAGGGAAAGTGTCAGTGTGCTATTCTGTTCTAAAACTATTTTGCTGAACCATATTTTCAATCCTTGAATTGAGGGACAGAGAGGTACAGTGAGTGAAACTGACAGTGTGCTATTCTGTTCTAAACCAATTTTGCTGTTCCATATTTTCAATCCTTGAGTTTAGGGACAGAGAAGGACACTCGTAGAAATTATCAGTGTGCTATTCTGTGCTAAATCTTGTTTGTAGGGAGGGACAGAGTAGGAGAGTGAGGGAAAGTGTCAGTGTGCTATTCTGTTCTAAAACTTTTTTGCTGAACCATATTTTCAATCCTTGATTTGAGGGACAGAGAGGTACAGTGAGTGAAACTGACAGTGTGCTATTCTGTTCTAAACCAATTTTGCTGTTCCATATTTTCAATCCTTGAGTTGAGGGACAGAGAGGTACAGTGAGTAAAACTGACAGTGTGCTATTCTGTTCTAAACCAATTTTGCTGTTCCATATTTTCAATCCTTGAGTTTAGGGACAGAGAAGGACACTCGTAGAAATTATCAGTGTGCTATTCTGTGCTAAATCTTGTTTGTAGGGAGGGACAGAGTAGGACAGTGAGGGAAAGTGTCAGTGTGCTATTCTGTTCTAAAACTATTTTGCTGAACCATATTTTCAATCCTTGAGTTGAGGGACAGAGAGGTACAGTGAGTGAAACTGACAGTGTGCTATTCTGTTCTAAACCAATTTTGCTGTTCCATATTTTCAATCCTTGAGTTGAGGGACAGAGAGGTACAGTGAGTGAAACTGACAGTGTGCTATTCTGTTCTAAACCAATTTTGCTGTTCCATATTTTCAATCCTTGAGTTTAGGGACAGAGAAGGACACTCGTAGAAATTATCAGTGTGCTATTCTGTGCTAAATCTTGTTTGTAGGGAGGGACAGAGTAGGACAGTGAGGGAAAGTGTCAGGGTGCTATTCTGTTCTAAAACTATTTTGCTGAACCATATTTTCAATCCTTGAGTTGAGGGACAGAGAGGTACAGTGAGTGAAACTGACAGTGTGCTATTCTGTTCTAAACCAATTTTGCTGTTCCATATTTTCAATCCTTGAGTTGAGGGACAGAGAGGTACAGTGAGTGAAACTGACAGTGTGCTATTCTGTTCTAAACCAAGTTTGCTGTTCCATATTTTCAATCCTTGAGTTGAGGGACAGAGAGGTACAGTGAGTGAAACTGACAGTGTGCTATTCTGTTCTAAACCAATTTTGCTGTTCCATATTTTCAATCCTTGAGTTGAGGGACAGAGAGGTACAGTGAGTGAAACTGACAGTGTGCTATTCTGTTCTAAACCAATTTTGCTGTTCCATATTTTCAATCCTTGAGTTGAGGGACAGAGAGGTACAGTGAGTGAAACTGACAGTGTGCTATTCTGTTCTAAACCAATTTTGCTGTTCCATATTTTCAATCCTTGAGTTTAGGGACAGAGAAGGACACTCGTAGAAATTATCAGTGTGCTATTCTGTGCTAAATCTTGTTTGTAGGGAGGGACAGAGTAGGACAGTGAGGGAAAGTGTCAGTGTGCTATTCTGTTCTAAAACTATTTTGCTGAACCATATTTTCAATCCTTGAGTTGAGGGACAGAGAGGTACAGTGAGTGAAACTGACAGTGTGCTATTCTGTTCTAAACCAATTTTGCTGTTCCATATTTTCAATCCTTGAGTTGAGGGACAGAGAGGTACAGTGAGTGAAACTGACAGTGTGCTATTCTGTTCTAAACCAATTTTGCTGTTCCATATTTTCAATCCTTGAGTTTAGGGACAGAGAAGGACACTCGTAGAAATTATCAGTGTGCTATTCTGTGCTAAATCTTGTTTGTAGGGAGGGACAGAGTAGGACAGTGAGGGAAAGTGTCAGTGTGCTATTCTGTTCTAAAACTATTTTGCTGAACCCTATTTTCAATCCTTGAGTTGAGGGACAGAGAGGTACAGTGAGTGAAACTGACAGTGTGCTATTCTGTTCTAAACCAATTTTGCTGTTCCATATTTTCAATCCTTGAGTTTAGGGACAGAGAAGGACACTCGTAGAAATTATCAGTGTGCTATTCTGTGCTAAATCTTGTTTGTAGGGAGGGACAGAGTAGGACAGTGAGGGAAAGTGTCAGTGTGCTATTCTGTTCTAAAACTATTTTGCTGAACCATATTTTCAATCCTTGAATTGAGGGACAGAGAGGTACAGTGAGTGAAACTGACAGTGTGCTATTCTGTTCTAAACCAATTTTGCTGTTCCATATTTTCAATCCTTGAGTTTAGGGACAGAGAAGGACACTCGTAGAAATTATCAGTGTGCTATTCTGTGCTAAATCTTGTTTGTAGGGAGGGACAGAGTAGGAGAGTGAGGGAAAGTGTCAGTGTGCTATTCTGTTCTAAAACTTTTTTGCTGAACCATATTTTCAATCCTTGATTTGAGGGACAGAGAGGTACAGTGAGTGAAACTGACAGTGTGCTATTCTGTTCTAAACCAATTTTGCTGTTCCATATTTTCAATCCTTGAGTTTAGGGACAGAGAAGGACACTCGTAGAAATTATCAGTGTGCTATTCTGTGCTAAATCTTGTTTGTAGGGAGGGACAGAGTAGGACAGTGAGGGAAAGTGTCAGTGTGCTATTCTGTTCTAAAACTATTTTGCTGAACCATATTTTCAATCCTTGAGTTGAGGGACAGAGAGGTACAGTGAGTGAAACTGACAGTGTGCTATTCTGTTCTAAACCAATTTTGCTGTTCCATATTTTCAATCCTTGAGTTGAGGGACAGAGAGGTACAGTGAGTGAAACTGACAGTGTGCTATTCTGTTCTAAACCAATTTTGCTGTTCCATATTTTCAATCCTTGAGTTGAGGGACAGAGAGGTACAGTGAGTGAAACTGACAGTGTGCTATTCTGTTCTAAACCAATTTTGCTGTTCCATATTTTCAATCCTTGAGTTTAGGGACAGAGAAGGACACTCGTAGAAATTATCAGTGTGCTATTCTGTGCTAAATCTTGTTTGTAGGGAGGGACAGAGTAGGACAGTGAGGGAAAGTGTCAGGGTGCTATTCTGTTCTAAAACTATTTTGCTGAACCATATTTTCAATCCTTGAGTTGAGGGACAGAGAGGTACAGTGAGTGAAACTGACAGTGTGCTATTCTGTTCTAAACCAATTTTGCTGTTCCATATTTTCAATCCTTGAGTTGAGGGACAGAGAGGTACAGTGAGTGAAACTGACAGTGTGCTATTCTGTTCTAAACCAAGTTTGCTGTTCCATATTTTCAATCCTTGAGTTTAGGGACAGAGAAGGACACTCGTAGAAATTATCAGTGTGCTATTCTGTGCTAAATCTTGTTTGTAGGGAGGGACAGAGTAGGACAGTGAGGGAAAGTGTCAGTGTGCTATTCTGTTCTAAAACTATTTTGCTGAACCATATTTTCAATCCTTGAATTGAGGGACAGAGAGGTACAGTGAGTGAAACTGACAGTGTGCTATTCTGTTCTAAACCAATTTTGCTGTTCCATATTTTCAATCCTTGAGTTTAGGGACAGAGAAGGACACTCGTAGAAATTATCAGTGTGCTATTCTGTGCTAAATCTTGTTTGTAGGGAGGGACAGAGTAGGAGAGTGAGGGAAAGTGTCAGTGTGCTATTCTGTTCTAAAACTTTTTTGCTGAACCATATTTTCAATCCTTGATTTGAGGGACAGAGAGGTACAGTGAGTGAAACTGACAGTGTGCTATTCTGTTCTAAACCAATTTTGCTGTTCCATATTTTCAATCCTTGAGTTGAGGGACAGAGAGGTACAGTGAGTAAAACTGACAGTGTGCTATTCTGTTCTAAACCAATTTTGCTGTTCCATATTTTCAATCCTTGAGTTTAGGGACAGAGAAGGACACTCGTAGAAATTATCAGTGTGCTATTCTGTGCTAAATCTTGTTTGTAGGGAGGGACAGAGTAGGACAGTGAGGGAAAGTGTCAGTGTGCTATTCTGTTCTAAAACTATTTTGCTGAACCATATTTTCAATCCTTGAGTTGAGGGACAGAGAGGTACAGTGAGTGAAACTGACAGTGTGCTATTCTGTTCTAAACCAATTTTGCTGTTCCATATTTTCAATCCTTGAGTTGAGGGACAGAGAGGTACAGTGAGTGAAACTGACAGTGTGCTATTCTGTTCTAAACCAATTTTGCTGTTCCATATTTTCAATCCTTGAGTTTAGGGACAGAGAAGGACACTCGTAGAAATTATCAGTGTGCTATTCTGTGCTAAATCTTGTTTGTAGGGAGGGACAGAGTAGGACAGTGAGGGAAAGTGTCAGGGTGCTATTCTGTTCTAAAACTATTTTGCTGAACCATATTTTCAATCCTTGAGTTGAGGGACAGAGAGGTACAGTGAGTGAAACTGACAGTGTGCTATTCTGTTCTAAACCAATTTTGCTGTTCCATATTTTCAATCCTTGAGTTGAGGGACAGAGAGGTACAGTGAGTGAAACTGACAGTGTGCTATTCTGTTCTAAACCAAGTTTGCTGTTCCATATTTTCAATCCTTGAGTTGAGGGACAGAGAGGTACAGTGAGTGAAACTGACAGTGTGCTATTCTGTTCTAAACCAATTTTGCTGTTCCATATTTTCAATCCTTGAGTTGAGGGACAGAGAGGTACAGTGAGTGAAACTGACAGTGTGCTATTCTGTTCTAAACCAATTTTGCTGTTCCATATTTTCAATCCTTGAGTTGAGGGACAGAGAGGTACAGTGAGTGAAACTGACAGTGTGCTATTCTGTTCTAAACCAATTTTGCTGTTCCATATTTTCAATCCTTGAGTTTAGGGACAGAGAAGGACACTCGTAGAAATTATCAGTGTGCTATTCTGTGCTAAATCTTGTTTGTAGGGAGGGACAGAGTAGGACAGTGAGGGAAAGTGTCAGTGTGCTATTCTGTTCTAAAACTATTTTGCTGAACCATATTTTCAATCCTTGAGTTGAGGGACAGAGAGGTACAGTGAGTGAAACTGACAGTGTGCTATTCTGTTCTAAACCAATTTTGCTGTTCCATATTTTCAATCCTTGAGTTGAGGGACAGAGAGGTACAGTGAGTGAAACTGACAGTGTGCTATTCTGTTCTAAACCAATTTTGCTGTTCCATATTTTCAATCCTTGAGTTTAGGGACAGAGAAGGACACTCGTAGAAATTATCAGTGTGCTATTCTGTGCTAAATCTTGTTTGTAGGGAGGGACAGAGTAGGACAGTGAGGGAAAGTGTCAGTGTGCTATTCTGTTCTAAAACTATTTTGCTGAACCCTATTTTCAATCCTTGAGTTGAGGGACAGAGAGGTACAGTGAGTGAAACTGACAGTGTGCTATTCTGTTCTAAACCAATTTTGCTGTTCCATATTTTCAATCCTTGAGTTTAGGGACAGAGAAGGACACTCGTAGAAATTATCAGTGTGCTATTCTGTGCTAAATCTTGTTTGTAGGGAGGGACAGAGTAGGACAGTGAGGGAAAGTGTCAGTGTGCTATTCTGTTCTAAAACTATTTTGCTGAACCATATTTTCAATCCTTGAATTGAGGGACAGAGAGGTACAGTGAGTGAAACTGACAGTGTGCTATTCTGTTCTAAACCAATTTTGCTGTTCCATATTTTCAATCCTTGAGTTTAGGGACAGAGAAGGACACTCGTAGAAATTATCAGTGTGCTATTCTGTGCTAAATCTTGTTTGTAGGGAGGGACAGAGTAGGAGAGTGAGGGAAAGTGTCAGTGTGCTATTCTGTTCTAAAACTTTTTTGCTGAACCATATTTTCAATCCTTGATTTGAGGGACAGAGAGGTACAGTGAGTGAAACTGACAGTGTGCTATTCTGTTCTAAACCAATTTTGCTGTTCCATATTTTCAATCCTTGAGTTTAGGGACAGAGAAGGACACTCGTAGAAATTATCAGTGTGCTATTCTGTGCTAAATCTTGTTTGTAGGGAGGGACAGAGTAGGACAGTGAGGGAAAGTGTCAGTGTGCTATTCTGTTCTAAAACTATTTTGCTGAACCATATTTTCAATCCTTGAGTTGAGGGACAGAGAGGTACAGTGAGTGAAACTGACAGTGTGCTATTCTGTTCTAAACCAATTTTGCTGTTCCATATTTTCAATCCTTGAGTTGAGGGACAGAGAGGTACAGTGAGTGAAACTGACAGTGTGCTATTCTGTTCTAAACCAATTTTGCTGTTCCATATTTTCAATCCTTGAGTTGAGGGACAGAGAGGTACAGTGAGTGAAACTGACAGTGTGCTATTCTGTTCTAAACCAATTTTGCTGTTCCATATTTTCAATCCTTGAGTTTAGGGACAGAGAAGGACACTCGTAGAAATTATCAGTGTGCTATTCTGTGCTAAATCTTGTTTGTAGGGAGGGACAGAGTAGGACAGTGAGGGAAAGTGTCAGGGTGCTATTCTGTTCTAAAACTATTTTGCTGAACCATATTTTCAATCCTTGAGTTGAGGGACAGAGAGGTACAGTGAGTGAAACTGACAGTGTGCTATTCTGTTCTAAACCAATTTTGCTGTTCCATATTTTCAATCCTTGAGTTGAGGGACAGAGAGGTACAGTGAGTGAAACTGACAGTGTGCTATTCTGTTCTAAACCAAGTTTGTTGTTCCATATTTTCAATCCTTGAGTTGAGGGACAGAGAGGTACAGTGAGTGAAACTGACAGTGTGCTATTCTGTTCTAAACCAATTTTGCTGTTCCATATTTTCAATCCTTGAGTTGAGGGACAGAGAGGTACAGTGAGTGAAACTGACAGTGTGCTATTCTGTTCTAAACCAATTTTGCTGTTCCATATTTTCAATCCTTGAGTTGAGGGACAGAGAGGTACAGTGAGTGAAACTGACAGTGTGCTATTCTGTTCTAAACCAATTTTGCTGTTCCATATTTTCAATCCTTGAGTTGAGGGACAGAGAGGTACAGTGAGTGAAACTGACAGTGTGCTATTCTGTTCTAAACCAATTTTGCTGTTCCATATTTTCAATCCTTGAGTTGAGGGACAGAGAGGTACAGTGAGTGAAACTGACAGTGTGCTATTCTGTTCTAAACCAATTTTGCTGTTCCATATTTTCAATCCTTGAGTTTAGGGACAGAGAAGGACACTCGTAGAAATTATCAGTGTGCTATTCTGTGCTAAATCTTGTTTGTAGGGAGGGACAGAGTAGGACAGTGAGGGAAAGTGTCAGGGTGCTATTCTGTTCTAAAACTATTTTGCTGAACCATATTTTCAATCCTTGAGTTGAGGGACAGAGAGGTACAGTGAGTGAAACTGACAGTGTGCTATTCTGTTCTAAACCAATTTTGCTGTTCCATATTTTCAATCCTTGAGTTGAGGGACAGAGAGGTACAGTGAGTGAAACTGACAGTGTGCTATTCTGTTCTAAACCAAGTTTGCTGTTCCATATTTTCAATCCTTGAGTTTAGGGACAGAGAAGGACACTCGTAGAAATTATCAGTGTGCTATTCTGTGCTAAATCTTGTTTGTAGGGAGGGACAGAGTAGGACAGTGAGGGAAAGTGTCAGTGTGCTATTCTGTTCTAAAACTATTTTGCTGAACCATATTTTCAATCCTTGAATTGAGGGACAGAGAGGTACAGTGAGTGAAACTGACAGTGTGCTATTCTGTTCTAAACCAATTTTGCTGTTCCATATTTTCAATCCTTGAGTTTAGGGACAGAGAAGGACACTCGTAGAAATTATCAGTGTGCTATTCTGTGCTAAATCTTGTTTGTAGGGAGGGACAGAGTAGGAGAGTGAGGGAAAGTGTCAGTGTGCTATTCTGTTCTAAAACTTTTTTGCTGAACCATATTTTCAATCCTTGATTTGAGGGACAGAGAGGTACAGTGAGTGAAACTGACAGTGTGCTATTCTGTTCTAAACCAATTTTGCTGTTCCATATTTTCAATCCTTGAGTTGAGGGACAGAGAGGTACAGTGAGTAAAACTGACAGTGTGCTATTCTGTTCTAAACCAATTTTGCTGTTCCATATTTTCAATCCTTGAGTTTAGGGACAGAGAAGGACACTCGTAGAAATTATCAGTGTGCTATTCTGTGCTAAATCTTGTTTGTAGGGAGGGACAGAGTAGGACAGTGAGGGAAAGTGTCAGTGTGCTATTCTGTTCTAAAACTATTTTGCTGAACCATATTTTCAATCCTTGAGTTGAGGGACAGAGAGGTACAGTGAGTGAAACTGACAGTGTGCTATTCTGTTCTAAACCAATTTTGCTGTTCCATATTTTCAATCCTTGAGTTGAGGGACAGAGAGGTACAGTGAGTGAAACTGACAGTGTGCTATTCTGTTCTAAACCAATTTTGCTGTTCCATATTTTCAATCCTTGAGTTTAGGGACAGAGAAGGACACTCGTAGAAATTATCAGTGTGCTATTCTGTGCTAAATCTTGTTTGTAGGGAGGGACAGAGTAGGACAGTGAGGGAAAGTGTCAGGGTGCTATTCTGTTCTAAAACTATTTTGCTGAACCATATTTTCAATCCTTGAGTTGAGGGACAGAGAGGTACAGTGAGTGAAACTGACAGTGTGCTATTCTGTTCTAAACCAATTTTGCTGTTCCATATTTTCAATCCTTGAGTTGAGGGACAGAGAGGTACAGTGAGTGAAACTGACAGTGTGCTATTCTGTTCTAAACCAAGTTTGCTGTTCCATATTTTCAATCCTTGAGTTGAGGGACAGAGAGGTACAGTGAGTGAAACTGACAGTGTGCTATTCTGTTCTAAACCAATTTTGCTGTTCCATATTTTCAATCCTTGAGTTGAGGGACAGAGAGGTACAGTGAGTGAAACTGACAGTGTGCTATTCTGTTCTAAACCAATTTTGCTGTTCCATATTTTCAATCCTTGAGTTGAGGGACAGAGAGGTACAGTGAGTGAAACTGACAGTGTGCTATTCTGTTCTAAACCAATTTTGCTGTTCCATATTTTCAATCCTTGAGTTTAGGGACAGAGAAGGACACTCGTAGAAATTATCAGTGTGCTATTCTGTGCTAAATCTTGTTTGTAGGGAGGGACAGAGTAGGACAGTGAGGGAAAGTGTCAGTGTGCTATTCTGTTCTAAAACTATTTTGCTGAACCATATTTTCAATCCTTGAGTTGAGGGACAGAGAGGTACAGTGAGTGAAACTGACAGTGTGCTATTCTGTTCTAAACCAATTTTGCTGTTCCATATTTTCAATCCTTGAGTTGAGGGACAGAGAGGTACAGTGAGTGAAACTGACAGTGTGCTATTCTGTTCTAAACCAATTTTGCTGTTCCATATTTTCAATCCTTGAGTTTAGGGACAGAGAAGGACACTCGTAGAAATTATCAGTGTGCTATTCTGTGCTAAATCTTGTTTGTAGGGAGGGACAGAGTAGGACAGTGAGGGAAAGTGTCAGTGTGCTATTCTGTTCTAAAACTATTTTGCTGAACCCTATTTTCAATCCTTGAGTTGAGGGACAGAGAGGTACAGTGAGTGAAACTGACAGTGTGCTATTCTGTTCTAAACCAATTTTGCTGTTCCATATTTTCAATCCTTGAGTTTAGGGACAGAGAAGGACACTCGTAGAAATTATCAGTGTGCTATTCTGTGCTAAATCTTGTTTGTAGGGAGGGACAGAGTAGGACAGTGAGGGAAAGTGTCAGTGTGCTATTCTGTTCTAAAACTATTTTGCTGAACCATATTTTCAATCCTTGAATTGAGGGACAGAGAGGTACAGTGAGTGAAACTGACAGTGTGCTATTCTGTTCTAAACCAATTTTGCTGTTCCATATTTTCAATCCTTGAGTTTAGGGACAGAGAAGGACACTCGTAGAAATTATCAGTGTGCTATTCTGTGCTAAATCTTGTTTGTAGGGAGGGACAGAGTAGGAGAGTGAGGGAAAGTGTCAGTGTGCTATTCTGTTCTAAAACTTTTTTGCTGAACCATATTTTCAATCCTTGATTTGAGGGACAGAGAGGTACAGTGAGTGAAACTGACAGTGTGCTATTCTGTTCTAAACCAATTTTGCTGTTCCATATTTTCAATCCTTGAGTTTAGGGACAGAGAAGGACACTCGTAGAAATTATCAGTGTGCTATTCTGTGCTAAATCTTGTTTGTAGGGAGGGACAGAGTAGGACAGTGAGGGAAAGTGTCAGTGTGCTATTCTGTTCTAAAACTATTTTGCTGAACCATATTTTCAATCCTTGAGTTGAGGGACAGAGAGGTACAGTGAGTGAAACTGACAGTGTGCTATTCTGTTCTAAACCAATTTTGCTGTTCCATATTTTCAATCCTTGAGTTGAGGGACAGAGAGGTACAGTGAGTGAAACTGACAGTGTGCTATTCTGTTCTAAACCAATTTTGCTGTTCCATATTTTCAATCCTTGAGTTGAGGGACAGAGAGGTACAGTGAGTGAAACTGACAGTGTGCTATTCTGTTCTAAACCAATTTTGCTGTTCCATATTTTCAATCCTTGAGTTTAGGGACAGAGAAGGACACTCGTAGAAATTATCAGTGTGCTATTCTGTGCTAAATCTTGTTTGTAGGGAGGGACAGAGTAGGACAGTGAGGGAAAGTGTCAGGGTGCTATTCTGTTCTAAAACTATTTTGCTGAACCATATTTTCAATCCTTGAGTTGAGGGACAGAGAGGTACAGTGAGTGAAACTGACAGTGTGCTATTCTGTTCTAAACCAATTTTGCTGTTCCATATTTTCAATCCTTGAGTTGAGGGACAGAGAGGTACAGTGAGTGAAACTGACAGTGTGCTATTCTGTTCTAAACCAAGTTTGTTGTTCCATATTTTCAATCCTTGAGTTGAGGGACAGAGAGGTACAGTGAGTGAAACTGACAGTGTGCTATTCTGTTCTAAACCAATTTTGCTGTTCCATATTTTCAATCCTTGAGTTGAGGGACAGAGAGGTACAGTGAGTGAAACTGACAGTGTGCTATTCTGTTCTAAACCAATTTTGCTGTTCCATATTTTCAATCCTTGAGTTGAGGGACAGAGAGGTACAGTGAGTGAAACTGACAGTGTGCTATTCTGTTCTAAACCAATTTTGCTGTTCCATATTTTCAATCCTTGAGTTTAGGGACAGAGAAGGACACTCGTAGAAATTATCAGTGTGCTATTCTGTGCTAAATCTTGTTTGTAGGGAGGGACAGAGTAGGACAGTGAGGGAAAGTGTCAGTGTGCTATTCTGTTCTAAAACTATTTTGCTGAACCATATTTTCAATCCTTGAGTTGAGGGACAGAGAGGTACAGTGAGTGAAACTGACAGTGTGCTATTCTGTTCTAAACCAATTTTGCTGTTCCATATTTTCAATCCTTGAGTTGAGGGACAGAGAGGTACAGTGAGTGAAACTGACAGTGTGCTATTCTGTTCTAAACCAATTTTGCTGTTCCATATTTTCAATCCTTGAGTTTAGGGACAGAGAAGGACACTCGTAGAAATTATCAGTGTGCTATTCTGTGCTAAATCTTGTTTGTAGGGAGGGACAGAGTAGGACAGTGAGGGAAAGTGTCAGTGTGCTATTCTGTTCTAAAACTATTTTGCTGAACCCTATTTTCAATCCTTGAGTTGAGGGACAGAGAGGTACAGTGAGTGAAACTGACAGTGTGCTATTCTGTTCTAAACCAATTTTGCTGTTCCATATTTTCAATCCTTGAGTTTAGGGACAGAGAAGGACACTCGTAGAAATTATCAGTGTGCTATTCTGTGCTAAATCTTGTTTGTAGGGAGGGACAGAGTAGGACAGTGAGGGAAAGTGTCAGTGTGCTATTCTGTTCTAAAACTATTTTGCTGAACCATATTTTCAATCCTTGAATTGAGGGACAGAGAGGTACAGTGAGTGAAACTGACAGTGTGCTATTCTGTTCTAAACCAATTTTGCTGTTCCATATTTTCAATCCTTGAGTTTAGGGACAGAGAAGGACACTCGTAAAAATTATCAGTGTGCTATTCTGTGCTAAATCTTGTTTGTAGGGAGGGACAGAGTAGGAGAGTGAGGGAAAGTGTCAGTGTGCTATTCTGTTCTAAAACTTTTTTGCTGAACCATATTTTCAATCCTTGATTTGAGGGACAGAGAGGTACAGTGAGTGAAACTGACAGTGTGCTATTCTGTTCTAAACCAATTTTGCTGTTCCATATTTTCAATCCTTGAGTTGAGGGACAGAGAGGTACAGTGAGTGAAACTGACAGTGTGCTATTCTGTTCTAAACCAATTTTGCTGTTCCATATTTTCAATCCTTGAGTTTAGGGACAGAGAAGGACACTCGTAGAAATTATCAGTGTGCTATTCTGTGCTAAATCTTGTTTGTAGGGAGGGACAGAGTAGGACAGTGAGGGAAAGTGTCAGTGTGCTATTCTGTTCTAAAACTATTTTGCTGAACCATATTTTCAATCCTTGAGTTGAGGGACAGAGAGGTACAGTGAGTGAAACTGACAGTGTGCTATTCTGTTCTAAACCAATTTTGCTGTTCCATATTTTCAATCCTTGAGTTTAGGGACAGAGAAGGACACTCGTAGAAATTATCAGTGTGCTATTCTGTGCTAAATCTTGTTTGTAGGGAGGGACAGAGTAGGACAGTGAGGGAAAGTGTCAGTGTGCTATTCTGTTCTAAAACTTTTTTGCTGAACCATATTTTCAATCCTTGAGTTGAGGGACAGAGAGGTACAGTGAGTGAAACTGACAGTGTGCTATTCTGTTCTAAACCAATTTTGCTGTTCCATATTTTCAATCCTTGAGTTGAGGGACAGAGAGGTACAGTGAGTGAAACTGACAGTGTGCTATTCTGTTCTAAACCAATTTTGCTGTTCCATATTTTCAATCCTTGAGTTGAGGGACAGAGAGGTACAGTGAGTGAAACTGACAGTGTGCTATTCTGTTCTAAACCAATTTTGCTGTTCCATATTTTCAATCCTTGAGTTGAGGGACAGAGAGGTACAGTGAGTGAAACTGACAGTGTGCTATTCTGTTCTAAACCAATTTTGCTGTTCCATATTTTCAATCCTTGAGATTAGGGACAGAGAAGGACACTCGTAGAAATTATCAGTGTGCTATTCTGTGCTAAATCTTGTTTGTAGGGAGGGACAGAGTAGGACAGTGAGGGAAAGTGTCAGTGTGCTATTCTGTTCTAAAACTATTTTGCTGAACCCTATTTTCAATCCTTGAGTTGAGGGACAGAGAGGTACAGTGAGTGAAACTGACAGTGTGCTATTCTGTTCTAAACCAATTTTGCTGTTCCATATTTTCAATCCTTGAGTTTAGGGACAGAGAAGGACACTCGTAGAAATTATCAGTGTGCTATTCTGTGCTAAATCTTGTTTGTAGGGAGGGACAGAGTAGGAGAGTGAGGGAAAGTGTCAGTGTGCTATTCTGTTCTAAAACTTTTTTGCTGAACCATATTTTCAATCCTTGATTTGAGGGACAGAGAGGTACAGTGAGTGAAACTGACAGTGTGCTATTCTGTTCTAAACCAATTTTGCTGTTCCATATTTTCAATCCTTGAGTTTAGGGACAGAGAAGGACACTCGTAGAAATTATCAGTGTGCTATTCTGTGCTAAATCTTGTTTGTAGGGAGGGACAGAGTAGGACAGTGAGGGAAAGTGTCAGTGTGCTATTCTGTTCTAAAACTATTTTGCTGAACCATATTTTCAATCCTTGAGTTGAGGGACAGAGAGGTACAGTGAGTGAAACTGACAGTGTGCTATTCTGTTCTAAACCAATTTTGCTGTTCCATATTTTCAATCCTTGAGTTGAGGGACAGAGAGGGACACTCGTAGAAATTATCAGTGTGCTATTCTGTGCTAAATCTTGTTTGTAGGGAGGGACAGAGTAGGACAGTGAGGGAAAGTGTCAGTGTGCTATTCTGTTCTAAAACTATTTTGCTGAACCATATTTTCAATCCTTGAGTTGAGGGACAGAGAGGTACAGTGAGTGAAACTGACAGTGTGCTATTCTGTTCTAAACCAATTTTGCTGTTCCATATTTTCAATCCTTGAGTTGAGGGACAGAGAGGTACAGTGAGTGAAACTGACAGTGTGCTATTCTGTTCTAAACCAATTTTGCTGTTCCATATTTTCAATCCTTGAGTTGAGGGACAGAGAGGTACAGTGAGTGAAACTGACAGTGTGCTATTCTGTTCTAAACCAATTTTGCTGTTCCATATTTTCAATCCTTGAGTTTAGGGACAGAGAAGGACACTCGTAGAAATTATCAGTGTGCTATTCTGTGCTAAATCTTGTTTGTAGGGAGGGACAGAGTAGGACAGTGAGGGAAAGTGTCAGTGTGCTATTCTGTTCTAAAACTATTTTGCTGTTCCATATTTTCAATCCTTGAGTTGAGGGACAGAGAGGTACAGTGAGTGAAACTGACAGTGTGCTATTCTGTTCTAAACCAATTTTGCTGTTCCATATTTTCAATCCTTGAGTTGAGGGACAGAGAGGTACAGTGAGTGAAACTGACAGTGTGCTATTCTGTTCTAAACCAATTTTGCTGTTCCATATTTTCAATCCTTGAGTTTAGGGACAGAGAAGGACACTCGTAGAAATTATCAGTGTGCTATTCTGTGCTAAATCTTGTTTGTAGGGAGGGACAGAGTAGGACAGTGAGGGAAAGTGTCAGTGTGCTATTCTGTTCTAAAACTATTTTGCTGAACCATATTTTCAATCCTTGAGTTGAGGGACAGAGAGGTACAGTGAGGGAAAGTGTCAGTGTGCTATTCTGTTCTAAAACTATTTTGCTGAACCCTATTTTCAATCCTTGAGTTGAGGGACAGAGAGGTACAGTGAGTGAAACTGACAGTGTGCTATTCTGTTCTAAACCAATTTTGCTGTTCCATATTTTCAATCCTTGAGTTTAGGGACAGAGAAGGACACTCGTAGAAATTATCAGTGTGCTATTCTGTGCTAAATCTTGTTTGTAGGGAGGGACAGAGTAGGACAGTGAGGGAAAGTGTCAGTGTGCTATTCTGTTCTAAAACTATTTTGCTGAACCATATTTTCAATCCTTGAGTTGAGGGACAGAGAGGTACAGTGAGTGAAACTGACAGTGTGCTATTCTGTTCTAAACCAATTTTGCTGTTCCATATTTTCAATCCTTGAGTTTAGGGACAGAGAAGGACACTCGTAGAAATTATCAGTGTGCTATTCTGTGCTAAATCTTGTTTGTAGGGAGGGACAGAGTAGGAGAGTGAGGGAAAGTGTCAGTGTGCTATTCTGTTCTGAAACTTTTTTGCTGAACCATATTTTCAATCCTTGATTTGAGGGACAGAGAGGTACAGTGAGTGAAACTGACAGTGTGCTATTCTGTTCTAAACCAATTTTGCTGTTCCATATTTTCAATCCTTGAGTTTAGGGACAGAGAAGGACACTCGTAGAAATTATCAGTGTGCTATTCTGTGCTAAATCTTATTTGTAGGGAGGGACAGAGTAGGACAGTGAGGGAAAGTGTCAGTGTGCTATTCTGTTCTAAAACTATTTTGCTGAACCATATTTTCAATCCTTGAGTTGAGGGACAGAGAGGTACAGTGAGTGAAACTGACAGTGTGCTATTCTGTTCTAAACCAATTTTGCTGTTCCATATTTTCAATCCTTGAGTTGAGGGACAGAGAGGTACAGTGAGTAAAACTGACAGTGTGCTATTCTGTTCTAAACCAATTTTGCTGTTCCATGTTTTCAATCCTTGAGTTGAGGGACAGAGAGGTACAGTGAGTGAAACTGACAGTGTGCTATTCTGTTCTAAACCAATTTTGCTGTTCCATATTTTCAATCTTTGAGTTGAGGGACAGAGAAGGACACTCGTAGAAATTATCAGTGTGCTATTCTGTGCTAAATCTTGTTTGTAGGGAGGGACAGAGTAGGACAGTGAGGGAAAGTGTCAGTGTGCTATTCTGTTCTAAAACTATTTTGCTGAACCATATTTTCAATCCTTGAGTTGAGGGACAGAGAGGTACAGTGAGTGAAACTGACAGTGTGCTATTCTGTTCTAAACCAATTTTGCTGTTCCATATTTTCAATCCTTGAGTTGAGGGACAGAGAGGTACAGTGAGTGAAACTGACAGTGTGCTATTCTGTTCTAAGCCAATTTTGCTG
Source organism: Rana muscosa (assembly GCA_029206835.1). Classification (NCBI taxonomy): domain Eukaryota; kingdom Metazoa; phylum Chordata; class Amphibia; order Anura; family Ranidae; genus Rana; species Rana muscosa. Next base: position 341,175,137 of record CM055116.1, on the reverse strand, counting down.
TTCCATATTTTCAATCCTTGAGTTTAGGGACAGAGAAGGACACTCGTAGAAATTATCAGTGTGCTATTCTGTGCTAAATCTTGTTTGTAGGAAGGGACAGAGTAGGACAGTGAGGGAAAGTGTCAGTGTGCTATTCTGTTCTAAAACTATTTTGCTGAACCCTATTTTCAATCCTTGAGTTGAGGGACAGAGAGGTACAGTGAGTGAAACTGACAGTGTGCTATTCTGTTCTAAACCAATTTTGCTGTTCCATATTTTCAATCCTTGAGTTGAGGGACAGAGAGGTACAGTGAGTAAAACTGACAGTGTGCTATTCTGTTCTAAACCAATTTTGCTGTTCCATATTTTCAATCCTTGAGTTGAGGGACAGAGAGGTACAGTGAGTGAAACTGACAGTGTGCTATTCTGTTCTAACCCAATTTTGCTGTTCCATATTTCCAATCTTTGAGTTGAGGGACAGAGAAGGACACTCGTAGAAATTATCAGTGTGCTATTCTGTGCTACATCTTGTTTGTAGGGAGGGACAGAGTAGGACAGTGAGGGAAAGTGTCAGTGTGCTATTCTGTTCTAAAACTATTTTGCTGAACCATATTTTCAATCCTTGAGTTGAAGGACAGAGAGGTACAGTGAGTGAAACTGACAGTGTGCTATTCTGTTCTAAACCAATTTTGCTGTTCCATATTTTCAATCCTTGAGTTGAGGGACAGAGAGGTACAGTGAGTGAAACTGACAGTGTGCTATTCTGTTCTAAACCAATTTTGCTGTTCCATATTTTCAATCCTTGAGTTTAGGGACAGAGAAGGACACTCGTAGAAATTATCAGTGTGCTATTCTGTGCTAAATCTTGTTTGTAGGAAGGGACAGAGTAGGACAGTGAGGGAAAGTGTCAGTGTGCTATTCTGTTCTAAAACTATTTTGCTGAACCCTATTTTCAATCCTTGAGTTGAGGGACAGAGAGGTACAGTGAGTGAAACTGACAGTGTGCTATTCTGTTCTAAACCAATTTTGCTGTTCCATATTTTCAATCCTTGAGTTTAGGGACAGAGAAGGACACTCGTAGAAATTATCAGTGTGCTATTCTGTGCTAAATCTTGTTTGTAGGGAGGGACAGAGTAGGACAGTGAGGGAAAGTGTCAGTGTGCTATTCTGTTCTAAAACTATTTTGCTGAACCTTATTTTCAATCCTTGAGTTGAGGGACAGAGAGGTACAGTGAGTGAAACTGACAGTGTGCTATTCTGTTCTAAACCAATTTTGCTGTTCCATATTTTCAATCCTTGAGTTGAGGGACAGAGAGGTACAGTGAGTGAAACTGACAGTGTGCTATTCTGTTCTAAACCAATTTTGCTGTTCCATATTTTCAATCCTTGAGTTGAGGGACAGAGAGGTACAGTGAGTGAAACTGACAGTGTGCTATTCTGTTCTAAACCAATTTTGCTGTTCCATATTTTCAATCCTTGAGTTTAGGGACAGAGAAGGACACTCGTAGAAATTATCAGTGTGCTATTCTGTGCTAAATCTTGTTTGTAGGGAGGGACAGAGTAGGACAGTGAGGGAAAGTGTCAGTGTGCTATTCTGTTCTAAAACTATTTTGCTGAACCATATTTTCAATCCTTGAGTTGAGGGACAGAGAGGTACAGTGAGTGAAACTGACAGTGTGCTATTCTGTTCTAAACCAATTTTGCTGTTCCATATTTTCAATCCTTGAGTTGAGGGACAGAGAGGTACAGTGAGTGAAACTGACAGTGTGCTATTCTGTTCTAAACCAATTTTGCTGTTCCATATTTTCAATCCTTAAGTTTAGGGACAGAGGAGGACACTCGTAGAAATTATCAGTGTGCTATTCTGTGCTAAATCTTGTTTGTAGGGAGGGACAGAGTAGGACAGTGAGGGAAAGTGTCAGTGTGCTATTCTGTTCTAAAACTATTTTGCTGAACCATATTTTCAATCCTTGAGTTGAGGGACAGAGAGGTACAGTGAGTGAAACTGACAGTGTGCTATTCTGTTCTAAACCAATTTTGCTGTTCCATATTTTCAATCCTTGAGTTGAGGGACAGAGAGGTACAGTGAGTGAAACTGACAGTGTGCTATTCTGTTCTAAACCAATTTTGCTGTTCCATATTTTCAATCCTTGAGTTTAGGGACAGAGAAGGACACTCGTAAAAATTATCAGTGTGCTATTCTGTGCTAAATCTTGTTTGTAGGGAGGGACAGAGTAGGACAGTGAGGGAAAGTGTCAGTGTGCTATTCTGTTCTAAAACTATTTTGCTGAACCCTATTTTCAATCCTTGAGTTGAGGGACAGAGAGGTACAGTGAGTGAAACTGACAGTGTGCTATTCTGTTCTAAACCAATTTTGCTGTTCCATATTTTCAATCCTTGAGTTTAGGGACAGAGAAGGACACTCGTAGAAATTATCAGTGTGCTATTCTGTGCTAAATCTTGTTTGTAGGGAGGGACAGAGTAGGAGAGTGAGGGAAAGTGTCAGTGTGCTATTCTGTTCTGAAACTTTTTTGCTGAACCATATTTTCAATCCTTGATTTGAGGGACAGAGAGGTACAGTGAGTGAAACTGACAGTGTGCTATTCTGTTCTAAACCAATTTTGCTGTTCCATATTTTCAATCCTTGAGTTTAGGGACAGAGAAGGACACTCGTAGAAATTATCAGTGTGCTATTCTGTGCTAAATCTTATTTGTAGGGAGGGACAGAGTAGGACAGTGAGGGAAAGTGTCAGTGTGCTATTCTGTTCTAAAACTATTTTGCTGAACCATATTTTCAATCCTTGAGTTGAAGGACAGAGAGGTACAGTGAGTGAAACTGACAGTGTGCTATTCTGTTCTAAACCAATTTTGCTGTTCCATATTTTCAATCCTTGAGTTGAGGGACAGAGAGGTACAGTGAGTAAAACTGACAGTGTGCTATTCTGTTCTAAACCAATTTTGCTGTTCCATATTTTCAATCCTTGAGTTGAGGGACAGAGAGGTACAGTGAGTGAAACTGACAGTGTGCTATTCTGTTCTAAACCAATTTTGCTGTTCCATATTTTCAATCTTTGAGTTGAGGGACAGAGAAGGACACTCGTAGAAATTATCAGTGTGCTATTCTGTGCTAAATCTTGTTTGTAGGGAGGGACAGAGTAGGACAGTGAGGGAAAGTGTCAGTGTGCTATTCTGTTCTAAAACTATTTTGCTGAACCATATTTTCAATCCTTGAGTTGAGGGACAGAGAGGTACAGTGAGTGAAACTGACAGTGTGCTATTCTGTTCTAAACCAATTTTGCTGTTCCATATTTTCAATCCTTGAGTTGAGGGACAGAGAGGTACAGTGAGTGAAACTGACAGTGTGCTATTCTGTTCTAAGCCAATTTTGCTGTTCCATATTTTCAATCCTTGAGTTTAGGGACAGAGAAGGACACTCGTAGAAATTATCAGTGTGCTATTCTGTGCTAAATCTTGTTTGTAGGGAGGGACAGAGTAGGACAGTGAGGGAAAGTGTCAGTGTGCTATTCTGTTCTAAAACTATTTTGCTGAACCATATTTTCAATCCTTGAGTTGAAGGACAGAGAGGTACAGTGAGTGAAACTGACAGTGTGCTATTCTGTTCTAAACCAATTTTGCTGTTCCATATTTTCAATCCTTGAGTTGAGGGACAGAGAGGTACAGTGAGTGAAACTGACAGTGTGCTATTCTGTTCTAAACCAATTTTGCTGTTCCATATTTTCAATCCTTGAGTTTAGGGACAGAGAAGGACACTTGTAGAAATTATCAGTGTGCTATTCTGTGCTAAATCTTGTTTGTAGGAAGGGACAGAATAGGACAGTGAGGGAAAGTGTCAGTGTGCTATTCTGTTCTAAAACTATTTTGCTGAACCCTATTTTCAATCCTTGAGTTGAGGGACAGAGAGGTACAGTGAGTGAAACTGACAGTGTGCTATTCTGTTCTAAACCAATTTTGCTGTTCCATATTTTCAATCCTTGAGTTTAGGGACAGAGAAGGACACTCGTAGAAATTATCAGTGTGCTATTCTGTGCTAAATCTTGTTTGTAGGGAGGGACAGAGTAGGACAGTGAGGGAAAGTGTCAGTGTGCTATTCTGTTCTAAAACTATTTTGCTGAACCATATTTTCAATCCTTGAGTTGAGGGACAGAGAGGTACAGTGAGTGAAACTGACAGTGTGCTATTCTGTTCTAAACCAATTTTGCTGTTCCATATTTTCAATCCTTGAGTTGAGGGACAGAGAGGTACAGTGAGTGAAACTGACAGTGTGCTATTCTGTTCTAAACCAATTTTGCTGTTCCATATTTTCAATCCTTGAGTTGAGGGACAGAGAAGGACACTCGTAGAAATTATCAGTGTGCTATTCTGTGCTAAATCTTGTTTGTAGGGAGGGACAGAGTAGGACAGTGAGGGAAAGTGTCAGTGTGCTATTCTGTTCTAAAACTATTTTGCTGAACCATATTTTCAATCCTTGAGTTGAGGGACAGAGAGGTACAGTGAGTGAAACTGACAGTGTGCTATTCTGTTCTAAACCAATTTTGCTGTTCCATATTTTCAATCCTTGAGTTTAGGGACAGAGAAGGACCTCATCCTCCTCATCCTCTCTCACCTAGGCTCAGGGTACTGGCAAAGCAGCTGCCAAAGCGTCCTCTTCTCTGGTATCATTATCTTCATTAGTCAATCCTTCCCTAGACCCACCATGCCCTCTTCCTGAGGAGTCCCCCGAACTGTTTGAGCACAGTGTTGGGTACATGCTCCAGGAGGATGCCCAGCGTTTGGAAGGATCTGATGATGATACCCAGCTAGAGGAAGGCAGCAGCGTGAGAGCAGAGAGAGGGGATGCTCAAGAAGGACACCAATCTGGCAGTCATGCTCCAGCAGCTGCAGCATACTGCCAGATTGGCTCTAGTGATGAGGAGGGAGGGGATGATGAGGTCACTGACTCCACGTGGGTGCCTAATAGGAGAGAGGAGGAGGAGGATGAGGAGGAGGCACATCTCCAACGAGGCAGGATGCCCTTGAGTGGCCAGCGTATGGGCAGCACACCGACGGAATCACACCGCAGAGCTCCGCCTGTGCAGGGCGCTCCCTTACCCGTCATTCAAAAAGTTCTTTGGTGTGGGCCTTTTTTGAGGCGAGTGCATCAGATCGCACAGCTGCTGTTTGCAACATATGTCTCAAGCGTATATCGCGTGGCCAAAACATCAGCCGCTTGGGCACCACATGCTTGATCAGACATATGTTGACCTGCCATGCAGCTCGTTGGCAAGCCTACCTTAAAGACCCACACCAAAGAACAAAGCTGACCTCTTCTTGCACCGCATCAGCTGGGATCTCCAACCCCAGTATACCTTCAGTCCTCTCTGAAACCTGCTCTGAGAGGAATGAAGGTGTAGAATTAGGTGTGTCACAGCCAAGTACTTGCGGGCACTCTGCTAGCAGTACACCGACGTCCGATTCTAGCAGGCAAATTTCCCTGCCCCAGCTGCTGGACCGTCGAAAGAAGTTCACTCCCAGCCATCCACATGCCCAGCGGTTGAATGCTAGCTTGGCTAAATTGCTAGCGCTTCAACTGCTGCCTTTTCAGTTGGTAGACTCGGCCCCCTTCCGTGAGTTTGTGCAATGTGCGGTTCCTCAGTGGCAGGTTCCCAAACGCCACTTTTTCGCACGGAAGGCTATTCCGGCTCTCTACAGGCATGTGGAAGGCAATGTCTTGGCCTCGCTGGACAGGGCGGTCAGCGGTAAGGTGCATATTACCGCTGACTCATGGTCCAGCAGGCATGGACAGGGACGTTACCTGATATAACAGACTAATTGATTTTAAAATGTCACATCCCTTCAAGACTGATGCTGATGCTGAGTGCCTGTGCTGTTATGTTGACTGGCTATCCTCCTCCTCCTCCTCAATGATACGATTAACGATGATAGCTTGGAAGATCATTTTGGTTTATGGGTGACGCCACCAGTGGCTAAGGCCCAATTTTTCAGCCCCTGTTTAACAGGGGCGTGTAATTAAAATTTTTGATGCAATACTTTGCAACAGGCCTCATTGCTGTGCTCCAAGTACAGTATCTGTGAGGGGTTGCAGTGTTGTGCCACCAGTGCCTAAGGCCCAATTTTTCAGCCCCTGTTCAACAGGGGCATGCAATTATAATTATTGATCTAATAATTCACAGCAGGGCCCATTGCTGCGCCCACCAAGAGTAACTGTCAGGCCTTACAGTGTTGTGGCACCAGCACCACCATCACCACCACCACCACCACCAAAGGCCCAATTTTTCAGCCCCTGTTCAACAGGGGCATGCAATTATAATTATTGATCTAATAATTCACAGCAGGGACCATTGCTGCGCCCACCAAGAGTAACTGTCAGGCCTTACAGTGTTGTGGCACCAGCACCACCATCACCACCACCACCAAAGGCCCAATTTTTCAGCCCCTGTTCAACAGGGGCATGCAATTATAATTATTGATCTAATAATTCACAGCAGGGACCATTGCTGCGCCCACCAAGAGTAACTGTCAGGCCTTACAGTGTTGTGGCACCAGCACCACCACCACCACCACCACCACCACCAAAGACCCAATTTTTCAGCCCCTGTTCAACAGGGGCATGCAATTATAATTATTGATCTAATAATTCACAGCAGGGACCATTGCTGCGCCCACCAAGAGTAACTGTCAGGCCTTACAGTGTTGTGGCACCAGCACCACCATCACCACCACCACCACCACCAAAGGCCCAATTTTTCAGCCCCTGTTCAACAGGGGCATGCAATTATAATTATTGATCTAATAATTCACAGCAGGGACCATTGCTGCGCCCACCAAGAGTAACTGTCAGGCCTTACAGTGTTGTGGCACCAGCACCACCATCACCACCACCACCACCACCAAAGGCCCAATTTTTCAGCCCCTGTTCAACAGGGGCATGCAATTATAATTATTGATCTAATAATTCACAGCAGGGACCATTGCTGCGCCCACCAAGAGTAACTGTCAGGCCTTACAGTGTTGTGGCACCAGCACCACCATCACCACCACCACCAAAGGCCCAATTTTTCAGCCCCTGTTCAACAGGGGCATGCAATTATAATTATTGATCTAATAATTCACAGCAGGGACCATTGCTGCGCCCCCCAAGAGTAACTGTCAGGCCTTACAGTGTTGTGGCACCAGCACCACCATCAAAGGCCCAATTTTTACTACCACTGATCAACAATTATATGTTATTACAATTCCTGATATTATACTTGACAGCAGGGCGTTCCAGCACCCACCAAGAATAACTGTGAGTGCTTTCAGTGTTGTGCCAACACCAACACCTAAGGGGCCAATTTCTGCAGAGTATATACGGAAGGTCCCTACTTTCAAACATCCAACTTACAAACTACTACTACTTGCAAACGGAAGAAGACAACAGGAAGTGAGAGGAAATCTACCCCTTGGAAGGAAAATTCTCTCCTGTAAGAATTAATATGGGAGAAAGGTGTCTCCTCTCTACTGATGCTTTATCACCAATCCTTGTTTCAATAAAAACACCACATTTCAAAAACAGTTGTCATTGGGACGCAAAGTGAGGTGAAATGTTCTGAACAGGGGCACAGACAGCAAAAAAAATGTGACAGGGGTGATAACCGTTCCCTATGTTTTACAAAAAGCTAAAAAAAAGGAATTTGCCATGGAGCTCCACTTAAACAATGCAGCTGTTCAAAATTATAAACAGATTCTACATAAGAACAAACCTTCAGTCCCTGTCTTGTATGCACCGCCTGTATACGGCTGTTCAGAGTATATAGGTCCTTTTTTATTTTGTGTGTGGGGTTCCCCTTAATATCCATACAAGACCCAAAGGGGCTGGTAATGGGCTGGGGTGGGGGGGGGGGGTTGATGGGGTAGCTATGCCATTTTTCCTAAAGATTTTCATCCATATTACCGGGACCAGACATTGCATTAAAGCCGCAAGCAGTTTTAAATGACTTTTTTCCCTTTAGAAATGTTATTTTGTGCAGGGACAGTTCTAAACACGGGAAACACGTGGCACTTCACAGGCATACTTTAGACACCCCCCAGGTACAATATTTAAAGGAATATTTGACTTTTTTTTTCACTTTATGCATCATTAAAATGACTGCTCCCGGAAAACGTCAGTTTTTAAAACTTCTTTTTGCATTGATACATGTCCCCTGGTGCAGAAGCCGGGTTCCCAAACTCTGTTTCGGACAATAACATGGATAATAGTCGTTATAATTAGCACTTTAGAATCCGAACGTTCGCATCCATTGTATTTAATAGGGTTCTAATGTTCGTGCGAACTTTCGGTCCGTTCGCGGGTTCTGGTGCGAACCGAACCCGGGGGTGTTCGGCTCATCACTATTCCTCACATATAAACTCCTAACATTTACAGACCAATATTTACACCGTTCCTTGGGATAGTGTAGTGCACAAGTTCTTGAAAAGGGACTTTAAAGGTGCTACGCAGTCTACAATATAGTTAAAATAGCACAAATTTAAAAACAAACATATTCCCATACCAGAGTATGTGAACAATATCTTGCATAGAGTGTCTACAGAGTAGAGTAAACAATTCCTGTTACATATCCCCAAAAAACAAAATACTGTCACTGCCCCCACCTATGACAGGTCTTCACAGCAAGGAGCACTGGATGGGCGGATGCATGTAGACAAAAAACACAAAATATCCAAGCTCAACTTACCAACCAATCAGCAACCAAACGAATTCACCTGTCTAACAGTGCGTTTAAAAACAGGGGTTTAGTTGCACGCATTTGCAAATACATGTGTAAGCTGCAGGCCCCGTCAAGGCTCCCTGTATACTGCAGTCCTAACTCTAAAATTTAAGGTCTCCTCAGTGGAAGCACATGTATGCTGATGGATAGATGAAGGGCAGATGACTGGAGGGAGCCCCACCCTCCTTAAAGGGGCAGGAGCACACTAGACACCCAGCACATAGAAGCAAAGGTGCTAGTGCGTTGCCTGACCACAATGACATCAATACACAAAATACTGTCACTGCCCCCACCTATGACAGGTCTTCACAGCAAGGAGCACTGGATGGGTGGATGCATGTAGACAAAAAACACAAAATATCCAAGCTCAACTTACCAACCAATCAGCAACCAAACGAATTCACCTGTCTAACAGTGCGTTTAAAAACAGGGGTTTAGTTGCACGCATTTGCAAATACATGTGTAAGCTGCAGGCCCCGTCAAGGCTCCCTGTATACTGCAGTCCTAACTCTAAAATTTAAGGTCTCCTCAGTGGAAGCACATGTATGCTGATGGATAGATGAAGGGCAGATGACTGGAGGGAGCCCCACCCTCCTTAAAGGGGCAGGAGCACACTAGACACCCAGCACATAGAAGCAAAGGTGCTAGTGCGTTGCCTGACCACAATGACATCAATACACAAAATACTGCCACTGCCCCCACCTATGACAGGTCTTCACAGCAAGGAGCACTGGATGGGCGGATGCATGTAGACAAAAAACACAAAATATCCAAGCTCAACTTACCAACCAATCAGCAACCAAACAAATTCACCTGTCTAACAGTGCGTTTAAAAACAGGGGTTTAGTTGCACGCATTTGCAAATACATGTGTAAGCTGCAGGCCCCGTCAAGGCTCCCTGTATACTGCAGAAATAATCAATCACTGATTAAATATGGAAAAATTATCTCAGATGGTAAGTATGATGAGCTGGGATGTTAAAGGGAACTGAAACTTCAATAAATTTTTCTGGAAAAACATGCTTCTTTAGGAGGATATAGGGAGACCAATAATTCTGTGCATCAGTAAGACCCATTGGGGCAATTAAGCGCCAAAAACAGGTATACCTTCCAAAGGCAAGCATGGGGCCAAACACAAGATGGCACTGAATAGGTAATGACATTCAGTGATAAGTATGTGTTCTCCTAGAATGGGAAAGATGTGTAGGTCCAGGTGGAAATTAAAAAAAAACATTAAATTGTAGGAAGCTAGAGTAAATGTTTTCATAGTCTCACATTTATAGACTTGTAAAGGTGGAATGTAATAAGCAGGCTGGTAAATGTTGTAAGGACAACAAGTTAGTATCTATGTAGAATAATTTGAACATCCATTCCCAGGAATGGCAGACATCAATTCTCTACATTTAATCAGTGATTAGGTATTGTAATAGGAATTGTTTACTTTGGGACATTAAGGGGCCTCTCATATTTGGAGGGACCAATTTATTACTCTGCAGGCATTCTGTGTTTTAAATGCTGCATTACTCTATTATGTTAATATGTTTGCTTTTATATTTTTGTAACAATACATTTGTGCTAATCAAACTATATTGTAGACTGTGTGGCTGTCATGGCTGCGTTAAGCCCTTCCTTCTCTGTGCTGGCAGCTCAGCTGTCAGCTAATTGCCAGCTTTCATCTCTCCAGTGATCCACCTGTTGATGATCCGTTCGTCAGCTGCCTACTTAAGGGCTTCCAGTTCATTTGCTCTTCGCCTTCGCCTGTGTTAACATCACTACAGACTTTCTCCTGCGTTGCTGTTGAAGACATGCTTGACTACGTTCCCTCTGGCTACTGATCCTGCTTGCTGGACTCTATCTTTATCCCTGGTTCTTGGACATTGGCTTGGCTGACTACCTGATCCGGTTACCGAACCCTGGCTTGTTTTACTACGCTTACTCTGTTTGCCTTTTAATTTTTATTATTAAACAAATGTGGTTTAACTGTACTTCTGTCTCAGTCTGCTTCATGGTTCCTGACAGTAGGCGAAGGCCATGACTTCAGAAGTTGCAGCCAATCCACTTGTTGATAATATTTTTTCCAGATTGAATGACCTGGATCACCGCATGGATCAGGTTGCCACGGCGATAAGGATGCTCCTGAGTCGCACGGCTCATCTAGAGTCTCCTACTGTGGCTGCTCCGGTAGCCCCTGTGCAGGCAGACCCTGCTGCTGCTCCAGCCTCTGTGCAGGCACCCGCTTCGAGTATTTCCTCTTTAAGAGGTATGTCTGGTTCCGCTCCACTTCCTCATCGATTTGGGGGCGATCCAGTCCAATGCAGAGGTTTTCTCAACCAGGTTGAAATATATTTTGAGATGCTGCCCCAGGCGTTTCCCACGGACATAAGCAAAGTAGGTTTTGTGATATCTTTGCTTTCTAAGAGAGCCTTGGCCTGGGCAAACCCTCTATGGGAGATGCAAAAACCTGTGGTCCTGAGTTATCCAGAATTTGTGGCTTCCTTCAAAAGGGTATTTGACGTTCCCGCACGCTCCGCTTCTGCTGCCAAGTGCCTCATGTCCATCACACAGAGTACGAGGACGGTAACCCACAGACTTGGTCTCCAGAGTCCATCAAGGCTTTTGAGAGTCTTAAAACTACCTTTGTTTCTGCTCCTGTGTTGGCACATCCTGATCCTACGTTGCCCTTTATCCTTGATGTTGATGCTTCTGAGACTGGAGTTGGCGCTCTTCTGTCTCAACGACCTAGCTCTGACAGCGCTATGCATCCGTGTGGCTACTTTTCCAAGAAATTGTCACATGCTGAGTGCAATTACGAGATTGGTGAGCTTTTGGCGATCATTTTAGCCCTGAAAGAATAGAGACATCTCCTGGAGGGTACCACTGTGCCGGTTCTCATTCTTACTGACCATAAGAATCTCACATTCTTGTCTGAGGCTAAGCACCTCTCTCCCAGAAGGGCACGGTGGGCTCTTTTCTTGTCGAGTTTCAATTACATTGTCTCATTCTTACCCGGTACTAAGAATGTAAGGGCTGACGCCTTGTCACGACAATGTTCCTCCACTTCCAAGATGGAGTCGGTTCCGGTTCCTGTGATTCCTTCTGATCGTATTCTGGCTACGGTTCGCACCAGTCTCACTTCTCCTTTGGGAGACAAAATTCTGGCTGCTCAGGTCAATGCTCCTCCTGAGAAACCTTGTGATCGCTGCTTTGTACCCGAGAGTCTTCGTACTGCTGTGCTCGAGACTTACCATTCTCCCAAGGCTGCTGGCCACCCTGGGAAGAATCAACTCTGTTGGGCTATTTCCCAACAATTCTGGTGGCCTAGTCTATGTGCTGATGTAACCGCCTTCGTAGCTGCCTGTTCCGTGTGTGCTCAGAGTAAGACTCCACGACACCTTCCAGTGGGCCTCCTACAACCCATACCCAATGGAGAGAGGCCCTGGACCCACCTGTCCATGGATTTCATTGTGGAGTTACCCAACTCCCAGGGCAACACAGTTATCCTTATGGTGGTAGACCGGTTCTCAAAAATGTCCCACTGTATTCCACTTAAAAAATTGCCTACGTCTAAAGAACTGGCCTCAATTTTTGCTTGGGAGATCTTTCGCTTACATGGCCTACCCAAGGTCATCGTCTCTGACAGGGGAAGTCAGTTTGTGTCCCGGTTCTGGTGAGCCTTTTGTGCACAGTTGGGAATTCAGCTTGCTTTCTCCTCTGCGTATCACCCGCAGTCTAATGGGGCCGCAGAACGAGACAATCAGTCCTTGGAGCAATTCCTGCGTTGCTATATTTCTGACCATCACAACAACTGGTCAGACCGCTTACCATGGGCGGAGTTTGCTCACAATAGCGCTCTGAATTCTGCTTCCCGTTTGTCCCCGTTTATGGCGAATTATGGTTTCCAGCCTTCCATGTTGCCTGACTCGTTTGTTCCTCAGAGTATTCCTGCATTAGAGGAACATCTCCGTGGTCTTTGTTCCACTTGGGTACAAGTCCAGGAGGCTTTGCGACAGGCTAACGAGAGGTACAGACTCCATGCTGACCGCAGACACCTGCCTGCGCCTTCCTACCAGGTCGGGGACAGGGTCTGGCTGTCATCTCCCAACCTCTGATTTCGTGTTCCTTCTCTGAAGTTTGCACCTCGGTTTATTGGGCCTTTCAGTATTCTTCGCAGGATAAATCCAGTGGCTTACGCGTTGGATCTTCCTTCCAGTATGCACATATCTAATGTGTTTCATGTCTCCTTATTGAAACCTTTGGTCTGCAACCGTTTTACCACCTCGGCGCCACGTCCTCACCCTATACAGGTTGAGAACCATGAGGAGTATGAAGTACAGCCCATTGTTGACTCCCGTAGGTTCCGTGGGCGCATATAGTACCTGCTGCATTGGAGGGGTTACGGTCCGGAGGAACGCTCTTGGGTCCCATCCTCGGACGTACATGCCCCTGTCCTCCTTCGTGATTTCCATAGATGTTTTCCCCTCAAGCCCAGTGGACCTCCGAGGGGGAGGGGTCATTTAGGAGGGAGTACTGTCAGGGCTGCGTTCAGCCCTTCCTTCTCTGTGCTGGCAGCTCAGCTGTCAGCTAATTGCCAGCTTCCATATCTCAAGTAATCCACCTGTTGATGATCCACTCGTCAGCTGCCTACTTAAGGACTTCCAGTTCATTTGCTCTACGTCTTCGCCTGTGTTAACATCACTACAGACTTTCTCCTGCATTGCTGTTGAAGACCTGCTTGACTATGTTCCCTCTGGCTACAGATCCTGCTTGCTGGACTCTATCTTTATCCCTGGTTCTTGGACATTGGCTTGGCTGACTACCCGATCCGGTTACCGAACCCTGGCTTGTTTTACTACGCTTACTCTGTTTGCATTTTTATTTTTATTATTAAACAAGTGTGATTTAACTGTACTTCTGTCTCAGTCTGATTCATGGTTCCTGACAGTGGCACCTTTAAAGTCAATTTCCAAGACCTTTTGTAGTAACTAATTAGGATGTGGTGCCATTTTAACCGCCCACACACTATTCTAAATATCCGTATTGCAGTGGGTATTCTCCTCAACTATTCCCACATTGCTGTGTGGACATGTCGCATATTGACTTAGCTCTTCAAAAAATAATACCTGGTTGTACAGTTAAGTATTTTTTAAGCTTATTGTTTGACATCAGGAGACTCCAATGTCTCAGATAGATATCAAGTACTTTGCTGAAACTTTGGTATATTGGAAACACAGCTTTGTGATGTTGTTACTCTTCTTTCAATTTGGTCTGTAATGTGAATCATTGCCTAAATCTTCTCTTGACCTACAATACACTTTTTATGCCAATTTTCTTTGTAAACTCTTCCACAAAATCTTGATCTCGATTCACCTTCCTTTTTTTTTAAATCACTAAAGGGATTACAGTTCCTGCAAGTCTGCATATACTGTGTAACTGGTATATCCCTAATTAGAGGTTCTGCAGCATGCAGAAGATTCAAGCCGCGGGCTTTCCATTTGGAAGAAAATACTCTGTTCTTTCCAACTTCTACTGTTAGGTCCAATAATGTGCAGTTTCCCACAAATTACTTGTAAATTTCACATTTAAAGAATTAAGTGCCTCCATGAAGAATGACTAAAGCTCCTTATTCCCTTTCCACAGGATGAAGACATTTTCAACATACCTGTAACTGGCTAGAACCCTGGACAGGCACACCAACAAGGCCACTTGGCATTTCTATTTCCATAAATGAAGATTTGCATATGAAGGGGCACATTTTGTGCTCATAAATGTACCTTGAGCTTGGTAATAATTACCTATGTTACACATATTTGTATTATTTATTGTGTGCTTGATTCTTTAGTCTAATACTTAATACTTTTTCACCAACTAAATACCCAATATGTGGGGAATGGAGAAATATAAAGCTTTACTCTCCAGTGTCACTTATAGCATGCCAGCAGGCACCATGATAGCATCCTATAGTGTCATGAGATATTCAGTATCCCTTGCATATAAGGGTAACGTCACTGCAAATGGTTGAAAAGGCTTATTAATGCATTCACTGACCTTCTCGATCAGGGAACCCCTCCTTGAGATAACTAAATATACTCATATACACATTTTGGGGTTTGGGTTTAATACCACTTTAAATAATTTGACCTATCTAGGATCATGATATGCCCCCTTGCTTTATTGTGATGTCCTGATTCTGTCTGAATTCCTCCACAAACATTGATTCTCCAATTGTTAATTTGTCTCTGAGTGGTTTTGGAAATTTAATTTCTTTAAATTCCCTATAACAGCTCCAAGAAAACTTTGTATACTTGCCACTGTTGACATGAAAGGGAAAATCCTCGAATTGGTCCTCAAATTAATTTCCTCCAAGCTTGTAATAGACCTACACACTTCACCTTCCTCGCCCAATTACTCATTCTCCCTTACCAAACTAAGGACTATGGGGGTAATTGACTATAGCGCCGCGGCGCTAATTAGCGCAAATTGCCGCAAATTCACAGCAATTTGCACTAATTAGCGCAAAAACGGTATTCACTATAGTGCTCGAGAGAAAATACTCCCAAAATCAAATTTACTATAGCTCCCAGAATCCAAATAGCGCCCAAATCCTTACTCTACTAAAATCTGGAATATTGTACATGGAAATAATGTTTAGAGCATGATATAATTGCCTAAATGGTACTGAAATATGCAGTATATTATTTAAAGATAATCTGCTTTTAAACTGTGTGAAAAAGTGATTTCTACACTGAAATATCTTTAAAAGTCTGAGAAGTGAAAAATTCCTTGTTTTTTGGACAAATTTGGCAACACAACTGAGCATGCTCAGAAGTGAAATAACTCAAATTTTAACTCAAGTGACTTTTTTCACAAGAGTTATAGTAAATACCAAAAAGAGAGCTAATTAAAGAGCATTTTTTGGAAATGAAAATCTGCTCTATTTTAGTCCAATGCAAGTTTTAGCCATTGATTCTAATGATACAATTGTAACTTTCACAAATAAATTATTTTAATGTTGAGATGAAATGTATCTTTCTCTGAAATAAAATTTCCTTTGCAACAATGTTGCTTCTAATTAAAATATTTTGTTTTTAAGAATGCTAGAATGTGGAATGTGAAATGTTTTGATAAAATATATTTTTCTCTGTCACTTTCACTCTCCATCTCACAACAATCTTTATCCAAACTCACACAGGTGTCTTTACAAAGCACAAACAATACCATTGCTGTGCAAATTTAAAACCAGTCACATTTTTTTGTGCTTTTTATTATTTCTAAATAATCATAATTTGAGCCCCAAAAATTTGATATGTGTTCCAACAACAGAAATCAAAATGTAATTCCCCAAAATTTGAGGGTAATATCACTATTATAAACTCACCCACAAAAAAACACCAAATTTCACAGAATAAATCAAGAAGAATAACTCTTGAGTAATGTAATTCCATCACCTGTATGTCCAAAGAAATGCAGTATTTACGTGTATTTATGTGCATGAGGACCTCACATGTGGCAGCTCTGTGGCTTAGAGGTTAGAACTTCTGCTTAGCATCCCTGAATGTCTGGGTTCAAATCCCAAGCATGCTGCTTCATGTAGAGAAGTTGTCTCATCTCCCAGGTCTTACAAATATGTCTAAATGTCGTATTTATGTGTAGGAGGGTTCCACCACCATTGTAAATCTTGCCAGATACAAAATTTTGCCAAAAGTATTGGGACACCTGCCTTTACACACGCACATGAGTTGAGTTGAGTTGAGAGGTATCTTAATATAGTGCGGTCTTAGCCCGAAGGGTCCCGACGCGCATGAACTTTAATGGCAGCCCAGTCTTAGTCCATAGGGTTAAAATTTGATTTGGCCCACCCTTTGCAGCTAGAACAGCTTCTGGGAAGGCTGGGAAGGCTGTCCACAAGGTTTAGTGTGTCTATGGAGATGTTTGATCATTCTTCCAGAAGTGCATTTGTGAGGCCAGGCACTGATGTTGGATGAGAAGGCCTGGCTCGCAGTCTCTGCTCTAATTCAGCCAAAGGGTGTTCTATCGGGTTCAGGTCAGGACTCTGTGCGGGCTAGTAAAGTTTCTCCACCCCAAACTCGCTCATCCATGTCTTTATGGACCTTGCTTTGTGCACTGGTGTGCAGTCATGTTGGAACAGGAAGGGGCCATCCCCAAACTGTTCTCACAAAGTTGGGAGCATGAAATTGTCCAAAATGTCTTGGTATGCTGATGCCTTAAGAGTTCCCTTCACTGGAACTAAGGGGCCAAGCCCAACCCCTGAAAAACAACCCCACACCATAATCCCCCCTCCACCAAATGATTTGGACCAGTACACAAAGCAAGGTCCATAAAGACATGGATGAGTGAGTTTGGGGTGGAGGAACTTGACTGGCCTGGACAGAGTCCTGACCTCAACACAACAGAACACCTTGGGGATGAATTAGAGTAGAGACTGTAGGCCAGGCCTTCTCGTCCAACATCAGTGCCTGACCTCACAAATACACTTGGAAGAATGGTCAAACATTCCCATAGACACACTCCTAAACCTTGTGGACAGCCTTCCCAGAAGAGTTGAAGCTGTTATAGCTGCAAAGGGTGGGCCAACTCAATATTGAACCCTACGGACTAATACTGGGAGGCCATTACAGTTCATGTGTGTTTAAAGGCAGGCGTCCCAATACTTAGGCCAATATATTGTATATTGCTTGGAGACACTGAACATGGATATGGACTTAGGGCTGGTTCACACCACAGAGATGCAGAGAACATGTGTGAGGCTGCCTGTTGGCTAAGTGGGTAGCAATTCCGTCTAGTAGCACTGGGGTTGCTGGTTCAATTCCCCAACATGCCAAAGCTTGTGTTGAAGTTTATATGTTCTCCCTGTGTGGGCTTCTCACCACAATCCAAAGACATGCTGGTATTTTATTTGTCTCCTGTCAAAATAGTCTCTAATGTAAAAAAGTTAGTTTTGGACTTTAGATTGGAAGCTCATTGGAGCCAGGGCCTGATGTTAATGTTTGTTAGCACTAATCATGCCCGGGGACTTGGACATTTAAAATTGTAGGGTTTACACTGCACAGGTACATTTGCTTAGAAAACTGTTGCTTTGTTTATGTGCATGCAGATGGACTTGGAACTTTGGCCTGTAGTTGGAGATTTGATGCACATAGCCAAGGGCTAACACAGTTGCAAATAGTATTATGTGTTCCTGCCCATCAGGTGAAATCACTTTAGACATACATGAAGAGACAAATTGAAAGATACTGGCTGGCGTGTACTTCTATTGGGCGTGTACTTCTATTGGGCGTGTATAATTTTGCTAACAATACAACCTCTCTTATATAAAGGCCTGCAGTATGGGGGATCGTTTGGTCTGAGAAGGCCAGGTTTTTTGCTGTGATTTGGGGGGGGGGGGGGGGGAAGGAATGATAGATATTGTGCAGATTGACAAATGTCCCAACTAGTGCTATTTGCTGAAATTCTTGTGCATTTTTTCAATCAAAAATTGTGTGTGTATTGTTCATGTCTGACCGTGCAAAATCGTTTGGAAGCATCTGCTGACCTTCTACTCTTGGATCTCATTGCTTAATCATGTACACAGAAATGCAGCTTCCAGCAGAACATGGTCACCAATGTATGTATATGTGGATTGTGGGATGGGTGTTTTGAACATGTGTATTTTTTTTATATTATGTTGGAATGCTTTGTAAGAATATGACTTAATGTTTCTATAATCTTGCAGATAAAAATGTGATGTGTTGCCCGTTATACACTAAAAGTAAAGCTGTGTGCACTCTAAGGTTTTGACAAATTTTAGATTGTAAGCTCCTATGAGCAGGGCCCTTAAAATCCAATTGCTAAATGTAGCACCATGTATCCTGTCCAAATTTTTTTGAAGCTAGTAAATGAATGTACATAATTTTGTTTCTGCTGGCAAAATAAAAGTACATTATTGAGCTTTGGTGTGGGTTTTTTTATTTTTTTTGGTGGTGGTGGTGGTGGTGGTGGTGGTTTTGGCAAAGTGCAATATCTTTTATATTTTATTTCTATATGCATTTGTGCACCAAAAAACGAATCTCTTCACCCTGGTTCACATTGATGCTACTTTGAAATTGCGCTACTTCACTTGAGCGATTTTAGGTACTACTTGATAGACATCTGTGTGGCTTCATACACAAATGTCTATTGAAGTCGCACCTGAAATCGGCAAAAGTAGTGAAGGAACTACTTTTGCAAATCGGGGCGGTGCCACAAAATTGGGGTTGCATCGATTGGAACAGTGCCATTGCCACCAATAGTCATGCGATTTGATATCTGAAATTGCATGACAAATCGCCCCAATGTAAACCTAGGCTTCAGCACACCTGCAAGTAAATTATAACGGTGGAATCTTTATATATAACAGCTGTGGAGAATTGCAGGTAATGAATTCAGCTGGAGGATAGGCAGTGTTGTGTGAGTCAGCTCTGGTTCACATTGGTGCGATTTGACATGTCAAATCGGTGGCAATTGCACTGTTCTAATTGGTGCGATTTGTATTGATAGTGCAGAAACCTGCACAGATTTCTCTGATGTCCCCCCCCCCCCCCTGCAGTCGGGACTGACATGTGGGAATGAAATCGTATGAGTTCAGCTGAACGATTTCCTCCCATTGTCAGTGTGAAGCAGGGCTCAAACTGAGCATTTTGCCTTTGTAATTCACCTGCTGCTATGCCAGAGACACCATTTCTTATCAAACTCCCTTAAGTTTACCTTCAAATATCATATGTAGAAATACAGATTTGCATATATGTAAATAATCAAAAATAATAGATTCTAATCGTGATTGAGATCAAATATTCGCAGCTGCAATCAACAGAGCGTGGTTTCACCTCCTGACCCGGACATGAGTCATTGTAATCACCCGAAAGTTCCTGTGCTGGTCAGGATCTCCATCTAGGTGGACATGGCGAGGTCCCTCTTTAGCAAAGAGGAGGTTCTGCTGATTTGCCGGGTAAGTGTAGGATATGTACTTACTCAAGGTGGGGGTGGATTTGGTGTGGGTGGGCTTCATTGATTTGTTTGACATCACCACACGTTTGCTTCTGGCCAATGTGCACACATCACTAATTCCTGCATTTGTTCTGCTGATGTAAATCAGTAAGGACTATGCAAGTATAAATGAGAGCTCCTTTCTATTAAAATATATATGACTTGATTCACAGTTGGCCGACTTTTCATGATTCTCAATGATAACCATTCATATCTGTGCTACTTTAAGTCACACCAACTTCAAAGTAGTCCCTGTACTACTTTGGTTTGACTTTCAGGCTCAGTTTCCACTAGTGTGACTTGTCATGCGACTTGGGACTGCAAAGTCGATTGACATGTCATACCCCATGATTTCCAATGAGTATGGTTCATATCTGTGCGACTTCAAAGTAGTCCCTGCACTACTTTGGTCCCACTTTGATACGACTTGAGGTCCATAGACCTCAAGAATATACAGGCATTGCTCCAAGTCGCATCATAATCGCGGCAAAAAAACTGCGGCAACATCATGCTAATTTAGGGTTGTAATAGTGGAAACAGAGCCTCATGTGACTTAAGGTACATAGGGTGCAATATTACACAGGCATTCCCAGAAGTTGGGGCCAAGTTGCAGCAGCAAAGTGGCACCAAATTAGTGTGAATTTCAGGTCGCAGCAGTGTGAAAGAGATTCAAGGATATCTTTGAATTTGGCCCTATTGTCACTTGTGCATCCTGAAAGTGGGGCAAATTCATCCCTGCACTACCTTAGTTTGACTTTGATGCGATTTGAGGTCCATACACCACAAGATTACACAGACATTGCTTCAAGTCATGGCAAAGCTGTGCAATTTTAAGGTCGCACAAGTGCAAATGGGGCTTTATTCAAAGGTGTTATAATTTAATCTCATTAGGTTACTTTCACACTTATGTGACTTTTCATGCAGCTTTGGACCTCAGAGTCGCATTAAAAGTTACCCCCCCATGAGTTCCATTCATATCTATGCAACTTCACCCATGTTAACATAGCTCTGAATTGACATGTTAAATTACAGTCCAAATCAGCGCCTATTGACAGCAATAGAACTGTCCAAATTGGTGCGACGCCACACAGATTCCCAAAAGTATTTCCTACACTACTTTGGGCGACTTCAGGAGGCGATTTCTTACCTCCCAACTTTTTGAGATGGGTATAAGGGACACCTATTAGCAAAAGTATGTAGGCATAGGACACACCTCCTAAAACACCTTCTTAAAGGAGAATTATTCCCAAAAAAAAGGATTAGTTAAACCCCCAAGTGTTTTTTTTTTTAACAATAATATCCCTTTAGATTTGTTTGTAAATTCCCAAAGCCAAGCAATTTAGAAATTAGATGAAAGGTTTAGTGCTGGAAAACCCTTTTTGAAAGATAAAAATTGCATTTTATACAAAACTATACAGATCAGAACAAAATGAGGGATAAATGAGGAGGAAAGAGGGACAGAGGGACTTTGTTCCAAATCAGGGACAGTTGAGACCTATGTGATTTCACTAGACATCTGTGCAGGAAATTGCACTGATGTCTCTGAAATCACTCACAAAGTCGGGCTGAGGTCCCTTTCACACTTAAGCGACTTTTCCTGTGACTTTGGTCATCAGAGTTGCATGACAAGTCATACCCCATGATTTTCAATGTGTACCATTCATATCTGTGCAACTTCAAGTCCCACCGACTTCAAAGTAGTCCCTGTACTACTTTGGTCCGACTTTGATACGAGTTGAGGTTCATAGACCTTAAGTTTACAGGCATTCCTTGGAATCGCAGAAAAATTGCAGACGGAAATTTGCGCGCCTTTCCCTGCGACTCCTGCGTCCATAGACCTCAAGATTACACAGGCATTTCTTAAAGTCGTATCAAAATCACACAACTTTTAGGTCGCACAAGTGTGAAAGGGGCCTAAGTCACTGTGCTGAGTACTATTATACCTAGAATATAAAGTAGTCCCACCATCAAACACTCAGCAGCATATGCTGAAAAGAGGCGAACGCCTATTAGCCAATGCCACATCAGCATGAGCATGGTTGTTACTATAATATTAAAGTGGTTGTAGACCCACTTAGACAACTTGCACCTACATGTAAGCCTAGATTAAGGCTTACCTGTAGGTACAATAAATATCTCCTTAACCTACACGGTCAAGGAGATATTTGCTTTTAAAACAGCACCGATGACATCACACGCATGCCCACTAGCGGGCCGGCATCATTGCTGGTTTTCTGAATGGGATCTTGCAGGCCCCAGCGTGCATGCGTGTGATGTCATCGCCGCTCCGGCCAATCACAGCGCCGGAGCGGCGATACACTGATGGCAGTGAATGGACATCGAGGCAAGATGGCGGTGGAGGGGAACGACGAGCAGTTCGGGGGCTTCGATCTCAGGTAAGTCATTCATAATGCATACTAGCTCATTATGCCTTTCTTTTGCAGGGTTTTAAAAAAATAAGAAAATGGGTTTACTTCCTCCCTAATGCCTGAAATGCAAAACATTATTGTATAGAATTAAACATTAGTAAATGTATTTTCTCTGTAGGTATGTGCTCAGCTCTGTAGCATAGTGGTATTCCCTGCTGCCCTCAAAGTTTTAAGCCATGAATTCAAATCCTACTGACGGCAGCACCTCCTTAAAGTGTGCATTTTACTCAGCAGCATATTTCTCCCGTTGCTGTGTTCTTCCGCGCAGTTGATTACCTGCTAATAAAAAAAAAGCCGCTCTTCTTCTGTGGCGGTCTTCCTCCTCTGTGTTGTCACGCGCTGTGTGGCGTCTCTTACATAGCCATGGAGCGGGCTCTCTGGGTGACGATATCGGATAGCCACAGAAGAAGAGCAGTTTTTTTTTATTAGCGGGTAACCGACTGTGCGGAAGAACACAGCAGTGGGAAAAGACGGCGGTGACAAGGAGAGACAGCTCGGGGAGAAGAAACATCACACACTAGTAGATGTTTGTGCTACGCTCAATAGGCTAGTAGTCAGCACTTCTACCTTGAAAAACTCAGGCTTTGAAGCACTCAAATCCCACAGAGAGATACTAAAAGATTGACTGCCAATTAGCCAATGCACTTTTATTCAATAATATTATGGTGTGGAATTCCAAACATCACACACTAGCTAACGGGCAGTTTACATTTCTTTGTTTGTTTATTTTAATTTGCTTGTGCAAAAAATAAACATAGCTGTTGGATGGTTGGTTGGCTGGTATTTGAACTTGTACCATGAGAGCTGTGGAGACATCTGAGCAGACCACTAAGCCATTGTGCTAAGTACAAGACCTGCATAATAGTGTAGTATGATTAAAGAATGAACATAAATAATTACCGCTTTATAGCCACCTAAATGAAAAAAAAAAAAAAACATGAAAAAAACAACATACAACAAATGGGTAACCTAAATATTTAATACATGTAATTTTACAGAATAGCAGACATTACTATGTAATAATAATTCATAACTGCATTCATTAGCAAAAGAAGGAAAAAAACTAGGAATACTAATTGCAATATACAGCACTAGATGCACACGAGGTAGAGCACATCTCATATAAAAATGTTTCTTTCACATACATGGATCATGGTTACAGTACAGTGCTATATAAAAACGTAGTGGAAATTGGCATTTGCATGTACGCGGATGCGCTAATTAGCGCTGATTTCAGATTTACTAACACTTGTTTGCTGCTAATAGCGCTCTTTTTCATTCGCAAATTCGCGCATTGAATTTTTAATTGGCAAAAATGGGAGCTATTACTGTATTTGCTCAGTACTTCCTGGAGTTATAGTAAATCAGCCCCTAAGTCTATTAGTTCATCCTTCATTGCACCCACATGCCTTTCATCCCACAAGTGAACTAGATATCTTGGGGATCTATATTGGGGATCTATATTCCTGTCTCATTATCTGTGACCAATCACCCATTAATTTGACTTCCCAAATGCTGGAGTTTCTGGAGTGCTCAGTTTTTAATAGCAATGGAAGATATTGATCTGTCAAAGCAATTACATTTCATTATGAGACACAAATTCAGTCCCTTTACCAAAATAGCCTCATGAATGGCCAAGAGCTAATAAGAAAGACTGACAGTTTTAATTTCTGTCTCTCCATTTTGTGTGACAGGTATTTTTCCATCCCATACCTTTTGGGACTCTAACCCACCTGTGGTCCCACAAGTGTCTCTTCTACAATTCAACACTGCCAAAAAAAACAAATAAGGAACTGTAAATTGCAAATATTATCCCAAAAAAATTATATTAAAAACTTCTTAAGATGGTGTCCCATAGTCTACTTACATTTCACTTGGACATATGAAAGTGTCTCTAAGACAACACATTCCTCCCAGCATCAATTCTAATGATCACAAAGTTAAGGGGAATATATCAAAAAGATATCCAATTTCCAGCACCAAAAAAGGAAAGAAAGCCAGGGTGTATCTGAAAATATATAAATGTATGGGGGGATTACTCTCCTAGGGATCATAGAGAGACCCCTCACATGTATATCAATGATAATACATAAACAAATGTCTAAAAAAATTAGACCAATTGTCTTAAGGAGATTTTTTTTACCTGGCTTTAGGCTGGCTCAATGTTTGTGTGTGGTCTGATGGTGTGCACCAGAGACTAATTCACTTATTTTTAGAGCTATATATGGGCAACTGGTGTGTGATTGGGCCAATGGAAGGTTACTTCAATCAGCAATGGCATGCGTGCGCATCCAGCAGTCCAAAGCTCTGTACAAAGGGAACAATCCTATACATACAAATGAGCAGAATACATAAACAGACACATAGAACCGCTAAAACATTAAAATTTGTTTCTGCTGCCGCTCTTAGAACTTTACATGAAGGGATTGCCAAAGATCAACCATGTCACTCTGTGGACCTCTAAGATTGTCCAAGACACAAAGAAGATGGTCAAAGCCATCAAAGAGCTGCCAAAGATATCAGCTGCCAAATTATACATTTTAAACTTTTATTTTTTTTATGTTGTTTCCATAAAATTGTATTGTATACTTTTCACTGACCTTGCCATAGAATACTGCCACATAATGGAGGGTAAAATTTAGTGGTTATATTATTTAATTTACTATTCTAGGTCTGCAGAAGTCCATAAGTCAATGATTCTTTTAAGGTTTATTAATTCAGCTTGTACGGGGACTCTAAATTGAAGGAGGTTGAGTCGATTTTTAGCAGAATGTGTCCTTAAAGGAGCCATCTATTTTGACAAACACAATCAATATATCATTGTTATATTAATATAAATTATTAATAATCATATTAATATAACATTGTTGTACAAACATGTTTACCTAAAAAGTATCTTTTTATTCCAGTCTACTGCCAGCTGGTATTTTTATTTTTTTTGTTCTGCAGAAAGGGTTAACTGTATTATCCTGGCAAATATGGGAGCATAGCTCCATTGGTACATAGGATCATTACTTGATATTCTTTAGGTAGTTTTGTACAAAAGAGGAAAATATGTATAATGAAATTGCAAAAGGTAACAAAAAAGAATTAAAATGCTGTCTAAAAAGCAAAATTGTTAAAAGTGCAAACAATTAGGCTAGAAAATGTGAGAAAATGCATGTCAGACTATTGACATTTAGTCTGACATTTTAGGTGTTATCTGAAGTTAAGAGCTTTTAGAGAACTGTGCCTTCAACTGTGGACAAAAATGAAAGCATACAACCTGAAATTAGATTAAAGTGTATGTCTGAGGAAAAAAAAAAAAACATGTGCAGTAAATATCTAATACAGTACATGTACATTTCCTTATGCTTTATATTGGTAAAAATGCTGTAACTACAGACAATTATCTTTTGATACTTTAAGATTCAAGGGGATCCTAACTTTAAATTTTTAGCTAACAACTTAGTGCCTTTGCTGCACTAAAATCCCAAGTAGTTAGTCCTCTCCAGTCCTCTAAATTAGGAAACACGTCTTGTTTAATTAAATGAGGAAAGTGGGAGGTGGTCTAGGAGAACTAGGTAGAACTGTTAACACTTATGATTTCAGAGCACTGTGCTTTTTGCCCACGAAAGGAAGATAGAAGGCAGAATCAAGAGGTATTTTTCTGCAATTCTGCATTTTTAAAGGGGTAAAATGTGGAGAAATGTAAGTGCATTGTGGAGATTTACCTTTTTTCCTCAAATAATTACTTTAACCTACTACCATATTTACATATTTCCACATATGTACTGTACATTTAAAGTGAACCTACGTCCCGGCTATGCACACTAAAATATTTACAGATTCTGAACAAACAGCAAAACCATTTTAAAACAAGGCTTTTTACCCCTTCTGTAGCTATGGGCATTGTAGATAACTGCATCTCCTAAATTTACAACAGAAGCCCTGAAATCTTATTTTTTTCCATTATTTTCTATTGC
Organism: Rana muscosa; assembly: GCA_029206835.1. Classification (NCBI taxonomy): domain Eukaryota; kingdom Metazoa; phylum Chordata; class Amphibia; order Anura; family Ranidae; genus Rana; species Rana muscosa. The sequence goes on along the minus strand of CM055116.1, from coordinate 341,148,981 downwards.
ACCAGAATCAGCCTAAAAGCCCTTTAGGGTAAATACGCAGCAGGTGTTTCCAGGCTGTTAGAAACTGTAACTGGACTTTGGAGTCTTTGTTGTGATCTTTAAGGATAGATTTGCTCATAATACAAGTAGATAGAGTGGTCAGTAATGGCTTGCTTTAAAGCTCTTTTTGTGATTGTTAAGAATATGTAAATGTTTTAATGTTTGTAGTCTGGGCACAAGTGAACGTTCAGGCACTATATGTGTGTCCTCCTTTGTGATGTGACTACCTTCAATAAACTGCCCCCTGTATGATTATAGCATAGTATAGTACACTACCAACACCTGTGTATGCCTCTCTGCAGTTTATAATCACTCTTAGGATAGCTGTCTGCTCATGCCTTGTACGGACAGGCAACAGGAAGATCAATGGATTTGGGAGCGCTCACTTGCCCCCCCATAGTTCATTGAGAGCTGCAATGGCTGATGGCATTTGTAGGCATTTATTGAAAGGAAACTATGGCCTTGTATGACCGTGTTATTTTCAAATTGTGACAGCAGATGTGGGGAGAAGGTTCCCTGCCCACTGTCACAGGGAGGGGGGAGAGGCTGCAGATACTAGAGCATGTTATATGTTCCACCCTAAAAACAACTGGAACATGTAGCATGTTTCAAAGGGAAACATATCCTTTAAGAGTTCAGACATACTGTTATTAATGAACAGGATGCAAAACCAAGTATCCAAATATGAGTACCTCGAAAAGTAGTTGCTAGAAGAATGATTGTTTACACCAGTGGTTCTCAACCCTGTCCTCAAGTACCCCCAACAGGCCATGTTTGCAGGTTTTCCTTTATCTTGCACAGGTGCTTTAAATCAGAGACAATGCCTTGTTTTTTGGACATCTATTTTATCTAAGAGAAATTCCCAAAACATGGCCTGTCAGGGTACTTGAAGACAGGGCTGAGAACCACTGGTTTACAAATCAGCAATGTCTACAATTGCAGACATGCCATATCTGACTATGACTAAATAAATAGATGAAATGTCACTGCTTATGAACATATTAGTGAAACTAATCAAAAAACTGTACTGGCTCTTTTTTTTTTTTTTTAAGAAAAGAGTCATACATTTGACAACAATGGGCTAATGCTACATTTGGAAATATTCCAGAAGCTGGACATCACTGTTGCTGTAAGAACGTATCTGTGTGCAACTAAAGAATAAGAATACTACAAAACAGTCTGTGTAGTGCAGGGGTCTCAAACTGGTGGCCCTCCAGCTGTTGTGAAACTACAAGTCCCATCATGCCTCTGCCTGTGGGAGTCATGCTTGTAACTGTCAGCCTTGCAATGCATCATGGGACTTGTAGTTTTGCATCAGCTGGAGGGCCACCAGTTTGAGACCTCTGGTGTAGTGCATTTACTATGATTGACATCTGCAGACACTTTTGTTAGCCAGAAGATGCAGCTGTTCATATCATATGTCAAAATGATATATTCAACATCAAACAGATCTAAGACAGTCCAGCCACACTCTAGCCAAAGATAACAACATAACATCATTAATGATGATACCTAGGTACACCTAGTATTCACCATGGTAAGTCACACCTCATTGCTTTTAAAAATAATATTGAAGTAACAAGTGCGTGCAATACAGGGAAAATGTTAAAGGGCATCTAGTCTGAGATGGCTTCATTTCAAGGCAACATTTTGTAATCAACGTGTGGCTTTTCTCTGGTGGTATTACATTGGTGTTTGGAGAATATTTTTTTGCTTTTGCTGCCTGAATTACTATGTGTGTATCTTTTGTTTCTACCACATTTTGCTGTAGTCCTCAACTACTCAATTTGAAAGCAGTAATGTATTTTCTAACCTCTGCGCCTGTGATTTTCCAAACTCTGTGTCTTCCAGAGATAAATTAAGATCAAATAGAGTCTTACGAAGAACACCCCACCATACTACCTACTATATTATTGTTGCCACCCATTCCATTTTACTGGGGGGGCAGTCCCCTTTTTGAAGCATCTGTCAATGTCATTTAACATCCCCTGACTGTTGTTCCAATCATTTGTGCAGTTGGCAGCTTCTCTCCCTACCCTCCATCTGTCTCCTGTAGCACAAACTGGGGAAGCATTTCAGAGCACTTACTTGAGTTTTGTGCTATAGGACTGACTGGGCTGGAGGAAGGGAACAGAAGTCAACAGCTGCCAAGGAAGTCTAAAGCATTTTGCCAGTGGGTACCAGAGACTAGGGATGGGTGATCGTTTTGGGTCGAGCATACATTTGGCCCAAACATCGCCCGTTCGTGAGTTTTCCAAACACCCAATTTTTCTGTGCGCTTGGTGGGATTTTCGCATGCCAAGCGGACAGTCAATAGGTTGTTAAGGGGTGGGACCGGGAACCCGGCCGCCGTGTCCTTAACAATGGATGAGTCATCAGCTGTCAGCAGCCTTCCTCGGTGAGAATGAAAAAAAAAAAACATTGCCGAATTTGCCAGCAATATAATTTTTTATTTTAAAAACCGTGTGTGGTCCCCCCCCCAAATCCATACCAGACCCTTATCTGAACATGCAGCCTGGCAGGCCAGGAAACGGTGGGAGGTTGAGTGAGCGCCCCCCCCCACCTGAACTATACCAGGCCACATGCTCTTAACATGGGGGTACTTTGGCTCCAGATGCCAATAAGCCCCCTGCCCGCAGACCCCTACAACCACTTCCCAGGGGTTCCTCTCAAAATCCATACCAGACCTAAGGGCCTGGTATGGATTGGGGGGACCAAAATGTCGTGTTTTTTTATTACTCTATTTCCGGCAATGTTTTTTTTTTTTTTGCAGCCGGAAAAATAATTTTAAATGTAATTTTTTTTCTTTAAATATGTCTGTTTTGCTGCAGCAGGTTCTCTACACGGTACAGATGAGCCACTTTTCAGTCAGACTAAGTGGACCCCCCAGGCACTATATTTAAAGAAATGTTTTATTGTTTCACTTTAAGCATCAATAAAATCACTGCTGCTTTAAAAACAATTGTTTTTTTTTTAATATAAAATGCTTAACAATAAAACACGAAAAATAAAACATTCCTTTAAATATAGTGCCTGGGAGTCCCCTTAGTCTGCCTGTAAAGTGGCCATCGGTACCATGTATAGAACCTGCTGCAGCAAAACTGACATATGGACAAAAAAATTAAATTTAAATAGATTTTCCTGGCTGCAAGCCAATTCCGGCAATACAAAAAATTTAAAAAAAAAATGGCATGGGGGGGTCCCCCCCAATTAATACCAGGCCTACATTGTACCCTTATCCATTCACCAAAAAAGCGTCAAAAATAAATAAAAACACACACACAGTTTTTGACAATAGCTTTATTAAAAATAAAAAACAATGTCCCCCGATGTAGATTCATCGTCAATCACAAAACCCGCTGGACCTGGAAAAAAAAAAGAAGAAAAATCTCTGCCTGCGATGAAGTCTAACCGCTGTCTGCCTACTCTGCCATCTGACAGTTCTTAAATAGGTAAGGGGCGGAGCCAACTGGCAACGTTACCTGGTGGCACCGCCCCATGTGACGTTACCAGGCACTATATTTAAAGGAATTTTTCATTTTTATTGTTTCACTTAAAGCATCATTAAAATTATTTCTCCTGTAAAAACAATCTTTTAAAAAAAAAATGTTTGCATGGATACACGTCCCCCATGGCAGTACCTGGGCCCTATACCATTTTTATGGTCAATAACTTGCATATAAGCCTTGGGGACCTAACTTTTTCAAGTCCAGGTCCTATAGACTTTAATAAAGTTTGCGACTCAGGTCCAAACTTTTTACATGTTTTGGAGTTCTGGTGCAAACCAAACTGGGGGGTATCAGCCCACCACTACCAGAAACCATACCATTCATGGTAGGAAGGATAAGAGGGAGGGGGCATTGGACAGCTAACACTTCAGGGGGACAGGATGACTGAAAAGCTTTTAGCTTCCCCTGGGACTGAAATTATTAGTGACACATTTTTTATATTTATTTTTATTTCATTTTTAATTTTTTTTGTTTATTTCTATCTGTTAATTTCTTTCTATCCTTATCTTTATTTATTTTTTTCTACCATTATTGTTCATTCCACCTAGTGCCCATGTTTTTCCTAAATCCCGTGTGATTTGACCCTTGGGGTTGGGTCCGGTGGTGTCCCGCTGTCCATTTTGTCCACTTCCGGGGTTGCGATCAGCTCAGCTCCTTCCCCCCCTCCCGCCCACGTGACGGGGGCGGGGTCGGATCTCGGCTCTTCGGCGTCATGTTCAGTGTGCCTGGTATTCGACGTCGCACGACGCTGCTCTGCCGTGGCGCGCTGACTCCATCTCTCGCCTTGCAGGGGATTGGATGGACCCCAGCAATTGCGAGTTTACACATGACGTTGGCGGGGTTCCGCCCAGGACTGGGGGCTATTTAACAGTGGATGGCGGACTGCTTTCTCCCTGCCGGCCACCATTCCATAGACACACCATCTGCTTGTTCAACCTTTGGAAACTTAGGTAAATGGGGCATTTTACATCGTCCCCGTCACATACTCCCAACTCAGCTATACATATAGTCAACTCCATTGATTCTTACACACACACATTGTATATTCATTTATGCACACACATCCATACACACTGATATACATTCATACTCACATATACACTTTCATACATAACACTCACACATATATATATATTTTTTTTTTTCATTTTTATTATTACCATTTTTATTTGTTAAAAAAAAAATGTATTCCCCTTTTTATTCACTTATACACCATCTACTGTATGTATGGGTATGCTCTTCCATGTGCATTTGATATGCAGATGCGTCAACATCACTTTCACCCCTACCACTCTAGCACTTTATCATTTATTCATCATACAATAGCTCTCTTTCACCCTTTTCACATATCTACATAGTCTCTTACTTTTCGATACATTTCCACATTGATACATTTTTCATAGCCCCATTCATTCAATTTTTCCATTTTTATACAGATATTTCCAATCAGTATACAAGCATTATTTCCTGGCATGGTGGCTCGCGGCGAGCAATGGGTCTGCCGCCCACGACCCCCCCATGCATCCTGGCCAACGTATCTCCCGCCTCTACCCCGGGTGATACATCGTACGCGGTATGACCTCCCGAGCCTTTCCCCAAACAAGGTCTCATTACACGGGCTGTTTAGCAAGGTACAATATTGTTATGTATTTTTCACTATTCCCTTTTTCTTTACTTCTGTTTCCCCCCCCCCCCCTTTTTTCCTTCATCTCATTGGGTTTGTCTATGGGGACTAGTGGATCCCCAAAAACTACCACAACAAATTTTTCCATTTATCTCATTTTAGATTACTTTCATGCATCCAAACTCCTGATGAGTGGTAGGCGACCATGAAACGCGTAGAGTTTACATCCTCGGATGCTCTACAACAGCTTATATCATTATTTATCAATCAGATATGTGTCAATCATGTTGTTATTACTTATATATTTATTATTCATTGAATTATTTATTATCATGTTTGTATGTCATTAATCATGTTCCCCAATTAATCATGTGTTATTAAATTAATGATGATTATGAATTATTCCTTTGTGATTACATTTTTGTATCATAAACGTATTGTGATTACTGGTTTACTTATACCGTATCATGTCAATTTAGAGGGAACTATGACATCCAAGCTATCTATTTTATTTTATTTATTTTACCTTTATACCTCAATTAAAGTCCCAACTCCACTACTTTCCTGCATTTTACTTATTAGTGACACAGACATACTTATCTCCTTCAGATATGAGAGAAGCTATCCTATCAGAGATAAGATAAATTGTCCCCACCACTTGCTCATATTAACTATTAGGCCCCTTTCACACGGACGGATAGAATGGTGCTTTTAGCTGCGGATTTTCTATTTTTCTACCGCAGCTAAAAGCACACAACGCTTTCCTATGGCCCCATTCACACACAGCGTTTAGCTGCGATTTCGTTACATGCGGTTCCGTGCGAATAGAAAAAATTGAATTGAATGCGTCCAGGTGCGATGTAGCGCAGCTATCTGCAAACAACCGCATGTAATCGCAGTCTTTTGAGTCAGCTGCGGATAGCAGCGTGAGAAAAAAAAATCACCCGGAAGCGCATCATAACCAGTAGGTGTACCTGGGAAATGACACAGGAAGTTCAGAGGGATATTGGAAAGAGGAGAAGGCAGCATGGCGGCGCGAGATATATCACATGAGGCCATAATATCCCTTGTGCATTCCCGACCAGAGTTATGGGACTCAGAATGCCCAGGATATGCCGATCGAGTGTTGCAGAGATCCAAGTGGGAGGAAGTATACAAATTTGTCACACCGAACTGGGACAATATGTCTGCCACTGAGCAGGATAACCGAGGTGAGTGCAATGTTTGTTGTGTCTATGAAGCAGGGTACACATGTATCATAGCTGTTTCCCATAATAACCACAAACAGAAGATTTACCCCCTAAATGACCAGGCCATTTTTTAGCGATCCAGCACTGCGTCACTGGCAATTGTGCAATGCTGCAAACAAACCTAATTTTAAAATGGGAAATCAAATGGTTGGTGTCTTCCCTTAAGTTTTTTCTTGGGTGGGGGGGGTGAGCAGATCTCTCTCGACTTTTCCTAACATGCGTTATGTTTGATATATATATTGCAGGAAAAGAGGTTTATACACGTTGGAGGTCCCTACGTGACCGGTACAAGAAAGAAGTTAATGAAGAGAAGTCTGCGGAGAGAAGCGGAGCACCCTTAACTCATCGCAGGGCTAACCCCCATGCAGAGGCTTTGTCTTTTTTGAGGCGCACCACCGAGTTGCGTTCGTAAGTATATATATTATATATTTTACTTTTAACAAATTTGTGGGCAGTATAGCCGCACTGTCCTAATGATTTGAGTGGGCTGGAGAGGTGTAGGAGCGGTATACACACCGCTCCTTCACCACTCCAAGGATGCTGCTATCAGGATTTTTGGTTGCGTCACCGCTCCAGTGTGAACGGTGTCTAAACCCACCCTGCTCTATATAGAGGGCTATTCTGTAGTGTACACATGACAGTATTCATGTTATTTTTAAACTTGTAATTTTGTTATTATTAGAACTGTGTCAAGTGTTCCTGAGAGAGCAAGCGCAAGACGTGAAAGTTCGTCACCAGATGACGCGGACACCAGTCAAGAAACCAATTCAGAGTCACTTTCATCCCAAGAATATCAACCATCCACTGAAGAACCTGTGGTATGTACTTTCAAAACGTCACAATGATGGTTTTTACAATTATTTTTTTTACAATGCTTTCATTTTTTAATGGGGGGGGGGGGGGGCCCAGTGTCAGTGTGTGTTTTCTTTTAGTTTTTGTATTTTTTTACAATTATTTTTTTTCTTTTTTTCTTTTTTTTTATCAGCCCTCTCTTTGGTGAGATATCAGGGGTCTTAACAGACCTCTGACATCTCCCCTTTGAGACAGGGAATGGGACTAGGGACACAGATTCCCCAGTCCCTTTCTCAGCAGCCTCCGCTGCGCTGAAAATGAATGGAGAGAAGACAGCGGCTTCTCTTCATTCATCAACTGAAACATTGTAAAAACAGTTTTGGTGGTCTGGCTGCCAATACAGTGACAACAGGTTTTCGGGGCTAAAACAAGTGCCTGTGTCTGATCTATTGAAAACAGGTGTTGCAAGCTCGCACATGACTTTAATAATTGTGCAAGCATCATGTTTATTATTATGTAAGTGTGATCTCAACATCAGAAGCATAATCTATATATTTGATCTATTTGCAGGCAAATGTAGGTAGGAGAGGACAGTCTACTTCCACCAGCCGTCAAAAACGTACTCAACAAGAGACACCTTTTGAGGAATATTTTAACCGTATTATAGCAGAAATGAGAAACCAATCGCAAAACCAGGCCAAAGATGATGAATTTCTCAATATCTCAGACCCAGATGTTATGTTTTTGAGAATGTTGCTTTGTGTAGTCAGGGAGATTCCCCCTGATAAGCGCACTGGGGTCAGGGGTGATATACATGCCTATTTAACGTATATTGTATCCGCTTGCAAAGAGCAACGCCCATATCCAAAATTTCAGCCATGAGCTATGGGTTTTAATTCACCCTGTGGCTCTTTGAGTCGACCAATGGCCAATCAGCAGTTCCATGACACAACACCTGCCATTAATCCTTATGCAGGACCCCCACCGATGTATACACCTTACCCACCTAATCCTGGTTATCAAAGGATGCACGTGCAGCCACACCCAGTTACTTCACCCTCATCTTCCCAATCAGGATCAGGATCACCCATAGATGTTGGCACTGAACCAAGCCACTCTTCCCTGCGTCCCCCTTATCCGGTGTATGAAAACTTGTAGTTTTGACCTTTTAATTTGTTATATTACTGTTTAATTTTTTTATGTTTTGTTACTTGAATTTTATTGATACCTACCTCAATATCCGCTGAACTGTACAGATGTAAGAAACTGTACTGTACTGTTCCAAGCTTCCATATCTTGCTACTCCGCCACGCTGGCTCTCACAGTACCAAAGCATTGTTTAGGTTGAGAGCCAGCATGGCCGACTAGAAAGATACTGAAGCTTGGCCCAGTGGGAGATCCCCCAATCTACACAGTGCAGCATACATGGCGAAATCAAAATTAAGGTGACGAAGGTTAGGGTTTTGACACTTTCTCTATGGGGCCATGCCCTTTAGCAGACTGGCCATACACCTATAGGTTATCTTCTGTTTTTCTATGTTCAGATGGAAAAAGTGGAACAGATTCCTCCATCTCCGCTAAACTGTGCGGATGTAAGAATCTCCCACTGTTCCAAGCTTCCATATCTTGCTACTCGGACGACTAGAAAGATACTGAAGCTTGGCCCAGTGGGAGATCCCCCAATCTACACAATTGCAGGTGGTGTACCTGTGAACGAAAAGTCAATTATTTTTTTTCTCTGTGGTGAACTGCTGCTAGCTGTGTGTGGCAGCCAGGTGAACTGCATTGCGCAGAAGTTTATTTGATGGACTGTTGCATGCAGGTTGTGTACCTGTGAAAGGAGAAACAAACAGATTTTTTTTTTCATTTTCTCCGCCAAGAGCTGTTACAAGTTGCTGTGTGCAAGACCGCAAGGATGGGGCGGTCAAAGCAGAAAAAGGAAGCAATCCTTGCTAAAGCCAGGGAACGGCTACAGTGGCTGGAGGGTATAGCACCACATGCCCCAGCCACACCAGAGAATTCGTCTGAGTGTGACATCGCTGTGATCTGGGGTAAATTACTCATGTCACCCCCAGTTAAAGCGGAAGTGAAAGAGAACGTTGTGCCTGGCAGCCTGAGCCCTAAGGTGCCACAGCATGAGGCAAGGAGGCCTCTGCGCTGCATGCGTTGTAATGAGTGGGGACATGCTATTGCCCAGTGCCCCTTGTCACAGGAATGTTCGTGGAATAACCAAGCCGGACAGAAGGTTGATGAATTCTGGAACTCACCTGCTAGAGAATGTCACCAGTGGCGTCCCAGACAGAGGGATCAAGTAATCCGAAGTCGGCCTACTGATGATCGTGACCAACGTTGTCCTCAGGAGTGGTATCCCATGGCAACGAGTGAGAGACTGTCATTGAGGAGATGCCAAGGAGTTGAAATTCATCGTCCAGTACCATGCCCGGAATGTGGCCAGCTGGGGCACGAAATATTGTCTTGCCCTATATTCTGGGGTGCACCTAGAGGTAATGTTGCTAAACAGAACTCTTTACCTGTGGGCCAAGATCCCTTTGCAAATATGTTTGCAGTCACCCCTGGCAACAAGGAGGAGTTTTCTGTGGTGTCTGCAGGCGGTGCTAAACAGTGGGAGATGCCTGCTGTGATTTCATCCCATGGCCACCAGGGGGAGTTGGCCAGTAAATATGCAGCTGAGAGACAGCGCACTCAAATGAAGCCAGAGTTACCTGCTACAGGATATGGTAAGACTGTTGCAGTTTGTGGGACTGATCCCAGTGAAGTGGGAGTATGTCCAGTGGGGAGATCCGCAGTGCCAATGGACATAGACTTGCTGCAGTGTGCTACCCAGAGCAGTGGGGAGGCACAGCGTAAAGCCCAACTAACTGCAGGGCTAAAGACTGGAAAGGACATGGGGACTATGCATGTGCCTGCAATAATCCAGCATAGTGCTGGAGAAGTTAAACTAGGGGTGACCAAAACTGTCCTTTTGCCATGTTCCCTAGTGACAGGTGCTGCAGAGTTGCCCAGGGAAATTTCCAAGAAGCCCGTAGTGACGGAGCCGAGAGTTTCCCAGGTCAGCTATGGAGCTGCCCAAGAAGGTAAGAGTGCCCCTTTACAGCGAGCGGGCGCTGTGAGGAGTCACTCAGAGGTTGTGGTGGCTCATGGACAACCCACAAAAGCAGTAGCCATGTCTCCATGTAATGAGAATATTGATGGTCGTGCCGACGTTAGTGTTGTCCAATGTGATGTTATTGGTGATGATGACGTTGAAAAATGTGTTTCCTGTAATGTCATGACTGAGTCAGCCAGTGAGAGTGTGTGGGCGCAGCCCCACAACCCTAAGTGTAACCCAGTGCACAAGGGGTTAATTCAGCCTGTAAAAGCTGAGTGTGCAAAGCTGGAGGTGGCGGTAGCGCCACCAGAGCAAGGTGGTCAAAATGGTGTACTGCACCTGGCTTTAGGTGACAAAGCATCACCTCAATGCAACATTAGTAAAAGTGTGGTGTCACAAGATGATATGTATAGAAGTGGCGAGTCTGCGGTTCTGGCTAATGAATCCCAGGTTCCTGTGCGGCCTTCTACAGCAGGTGATGCAACGCTGTGGAACGCCAATGAGGAAACCACAGTAGACTGGGACAACTGGGCCAAACAATTGTTAGCCATGCTGACTAAGGCTAGCTTAAGTAACAAGGGGGTGGACACAACTGTGATGCCAGACAGGGGGATCGCAGAGCAGCCGGTGGTTGAGGGCGCCTTGGTCCCTGCAAAGGTTGCTGCCCTCCAGTCTGAAGAAACAGTTCAGGGCGCTGGCATCACAGATGTGTTGTCCACAGCCCAGCTACTAAATAATGTTGCGTGTCAAAGTGACAGTGTGATGCGTAATGACCTGCAGTGGCTCACTGACACTGGTGCAGAAGGCATAAGTGTGAGACAGGTGTCTGACAACGCTCCAGGGGAGCAACAGGCTGTAATGTTGGTTACCTTCAAGGAGGTGGAGGTCTCTTCAAATGTCTCACCCCCTAAAACTACAGTGGATGAGCCCCTCCATGTCTTGGACAGGGGAAAAGACCCTAGAAAGGTCCGGTATTTAGACATGGGATGTTTTGAGATGACAGAAACCTTACTGGAAATGCTAGAGTTGGTAAAAATGCACTCACTGTACACTTGGGTGTCTCCACCGCAGTTGGACCAAGTGGTGCTGCGTAGCACCAATGGGTGGAGCCAGGTGGTACAGGAGGTGCTGGGAAACCTTGACTAGGAGTGGAACTGGTGGGACCAATGTTTGTTAACCATTTGGCACAGGATCTCCAGATTCCCTGTGAGCGCCCTTCCAGTTATTGATTGGTATGGAAGGCGCACAGGAGAACTGTTTGAGATATCAGAGGTCTCTTGGTCTGATGCGGTGACTAGAAACATCTCTGCTGGTGTGGTTCGAGGTGCGGATGAGCAGTGGTCAGTAAAGGGCGCAGATACTGCCTCACCCGCTAGACCTCTAGGGAAGGAAGGACCCAGAATAGACGCAGCAGTAGCAGAGATGATTTCTGTCACTAGCCCAGAGGTACAAGTTAAAGTACCCGGGGACACTGGGGGAGAAGGTGCTAATGTTGGTTGCCGTAGCAATGTAAAGTATACACCAGGAAAAAATGGTTTATGCCAGTGTAGTTTGTTAGAACAGGTACCCCTGGAGTGTTGGACTGCAGGTGAGATGGAACTTGGCTTTGGTCCTGTGGGATGTAGTCCCTCGCCTGTGTGTGATCCCTCCTCAGGTCTGGTTCTAACAAGCACTGAGATAGAAGGCACTGATGATATTGAAAGCTGTGATCTGTTAATGGTTCATTCTGCAAACAATGATTTGGTTACCGTGGGTAACCAGAGAAACAGTTTTGAACCTGAAAGGCCGTGGGTGAAGGGTAAAATGGGTATTCGTAAGTTGAAAGGAAGGATCAGGGAATTCAGAGTTTCCCCCCAAAAAAATGAGTAAGCCCAGGGACCCCAAAGGAGGGAGGAGGCTGAGTATAGGGAAATATAGGACCCTGTTAAGATCCAGGGTGGGACGTACCTGGAAGCACACCCGGAAAAAGGGTTGGGCCTACGTGGCTGACAGCCAGCACAGAGGTGTCCCAACCATTATGATGGGTGCTGGTGTTCCTCCCTCCGGATCGAAACAAAGGAGGGGGATATGTGACAGAACAAGGCTCTGTCCCTATAAAGTTGGAGGTAAATGGGACACAGGGTTTGCAAATCTGCGGACTGCAAGACTACAGAGTGTAGAGTTTAAATGGAGAGAACTGCTCTGTCAGTTTTCTCCAGGTTTTACTAGTTTAGTATGGGATTCTGTTGTTTGGAGATCCTTAAGAGACTTGGGTGGGACGGGATCTCCAACCCTGTGTCCGGATCTTGTAGACAGCGTGCAGGGTGTGTGCCCAAGTGCACACAGCCCATATAATGAGGGACTGGTCAGAACAGTGTGGAGAGGAAGGTGGAGTGTGTGCAGCTTGTTACTGCTGCTTTATCAAGACAGATCTGTGTGTGGAAAGCTGTCTGTCTGTGTGAGACTCCATCCCTGGTGAGGGGGGACTTCATGCCTGACGGACTGGGAGACTGGTAGAGCTGAGGCGACTAGCAAGTCCAAGGGGGCTGAAGGAAGTCCTGAAGCTTGGGAGACAGTAAGCTAACCCAGGGGCTGGAGAATCCTGTTGAGATCAGGGGTAGGCTGGGAACTGCAAGGCAAAGTAAGCCTAGGAGCCAGGAGGCTTGGCATTTTCTTTTGTGTATGAGTTTACTGGAGAAGAACCCCTGTGTGGGAAATCCTATGTATGAACTTTTATTTTTGATCCTTTTTAATAAAAATGGGCTGCCATGCCCTCAAACCTTAGTTCCTGTTGGCCGTGAACTCACTTAAAAACGCATTTTACCACTTGAGCTAAACACCCCCATCCCACAATATATATATATATATATATATTAGGGCTGTGGAAATTAACTATTAATTCCTCGATTAATCGATTAATTGTTTTGATCGATTAAAATTCTTTTGATCGAATAAAATTATTTTGATCAGTACTCACCTCTCCCCCGGCTTCCGGGTCTTCAGGGAGATCCAGTGATGTCACAGACACCGGCAGGGCTTACTGTGTCCATCTGAAGGGCTCCTTTGCTGTGCCTGCATATCTGCATGCCGGCGGGACCTTACTATCTGCCACACGCAAGGGCTGTTACACTTCCCGGTATCAACCTGGGATTCTACAGCCATCCACTGGGAGTTGTGATAGTTCCCTTCACGGGGCATCTACATGCCGACGGATGTTAGCCCCTTCTCATTTGGATTCAGCAGTGGTATCGTTGTACACATTTTTATACCAGTATCATACTTAGCTACATGTTTTTATGACTGCTTTTGCTACCATTTGGTATTACTCGCACCATTTTTACAGTTTATGTAGCTACAATAATTTTATCTCCAGTGCAATATTTATTTTGTTATCTACTTGAAGACTATAAAAGTTTTAATGCTATTCCCATCGAGCGCTGCCTTTGTGTGTTTTTTGTATCCTGCTATCCATTTTTCCAATGGTTGGCAGCTGCACTGGGAATCGGCCTGCAAGGAGATCAGCTAAAAGTAGTTGGATCTGTATGTGCGTTATAATTAATCGAAATTAGTCGATTAATCGATTAAAAAAAAAAACGATTAATCGAACACGAAAATTTTAATCAGTAACAGCCCTAATATATATATATATATATATATATATATATATATGTGTGTGTACTTAAGGTGGTATATTTACATGCAGAATTGTGTTTCCCCATAGCCAGTGGGTTTTACAATTCTTCCCGCTACCAGTTGTGCCAAGGGAGGGTTCGAGACAGTTAAGGGGTTGAGAATCAGAGGGCAGGCCCAAACAAAACCAGCAGCTCCTATGGGGGTAGTGCTACACTTACAATCCCTTTATTTGCACAAGCTGAAGTTAGAAGCTGATTGGATACCATGTATAATTGCACTCTCCAGTTTTTGCACTCTCCAGTTTTAGTAAATTAGCCCCTTTGTGTAAGTGCAAAAAACAACATAAATCTTTAAGCTTTTTTTTTCCATTAAGTAAAAATGATAATACCAAATATATCAAACCTCTGACAAAATATCATAAAGTTACAATACCCAAAATTGTAACTACACTACTACAGTAGTTTTTAAAGCCTTTTTCAGCTCATCAGTTTATACTAAGGCTAAAATGGCTTTACATTATTATTCTATATTTGTTGTCTGTGGAGATACATAATGAGTGTGGCTCAATAGGTGTGTGAAGTATGTATGTGTGTTCTAAGGCTGGTCATAGATGGATCAAAATGTTGCTGGTTCAGCAGGGACTGGCTGAATTTCAATCCATGTATGGGCACTGTGGTTGTAAATAAGTAGATCTACAGATTTTCCATGCTCGAACACCCCACCATCAGAATACACTGAACAACTCTGCAATATATAGTGTGCAGCGCTGTTCAGAGTATTTTGATGGTGGGGAAGTCCCCACTGTCACAAAACAATAGCACAACCCGCTGATTGAACAAAATGAACTGAATAATGTATAGACTGCCTTACTCTGTGTATGTACAGTATGTGTCTCTATATTTATGTGTTGGTGTTACATAAAGCAGGGCTCAAAATTTAAAGTCCTGAGCTACTAGCCAGGGCTTAAGAGTTACTCGCCACCATTTTTCCCACCCAGCCCCTCCCTGCCTTGCTCCTAAGTCCGCCCCTAAACACGCCCTCGCAAATTATCTCATGAAATTACACTGTTAAATGTTTTATGCAGAATTAGGCTAAAAATAAATATTAACAACAACTTTAACAGTATTAACATAAAGCATATTTCATTGATCTGACTTAGATAAATAAAGTAAGGACAAAATATGATTGGCTATTAAAGGTACTGTACCCCAGTACAGTGGAAAAAAAAAAGAAAAAAAAAGCACCTGGAATGCATCCGGAAACGCATAAAAAATGAGCATGCAGAAATGCATTTGGAATGGATCTGGAATGGATCTGAAGGTCGCTTTTGTGGTGTAATTGAGGACTTAAATCGAGCTGCCTCCTCCTAAAAAAAAGCATCAGCATGAAAAATGAACAAATGCACAATGTCGCACTACAAAAATGCACTGGTTCACAATAGAATACATGCATTCCCATTTTGACAGAGCGCATGAGAATATGCAAAAAGTAGCGCAAGCACAACTTTCTCAAATTGTGCCGCACCAAACCGCATGCTACTGCGGTTACCATACGGCCTTGGTGGCTGCAACTGATGTGTTTTGGGTGCCATTACAAATGAATGGTTCTGCGTGCATCTCTCAAGGGCAGTGCATTAACACGTGGTACAGGAAACCAGCATTGAATGCGATTTTGCCGCAACGCGTTCTAGTGTTAACTGGCCCAACACTAATTTAGCAAGCTGCACAGTGTCACAAATAGAAAGGCAGAAGTAGAGGGGGAGTTTCACTGACAAAAATACACTTTTACTGCACAGAAGTGAGTTGCCCTTTCTGCTCCAGCTATCATCAGACTGGATGTAAAGTTTTCCATTGACATGACAGGTTGGAGTGCAGAGGAAGAAATCCCTGACCTGGAACAAGATTGCAAACACAAGCTCTGAATGAGGACATGCCACATACCTGACCTCTAAGGACTCCACACAGGAAGCCACTAACATTTCCTCTCATGTCACTGATGAAGTTCCAATGAATCGTAGCTTTGGAGACACCTTATTGGTATCTGGTTGCCATTGGTAGAGCGGTGGTCAGTCTGAGTTGCGGTGCGTTCACCTCCCCGCCTCCCTGCCCGAGAAGAGAAGACACGCCCCCCACCCGAGTCAAGCTGAGCTGAGCCGACCCGCCTCCCCGCCTGAGTAGACACGCCCCCGCTTGAGTCAAGCCAAGCTGAGCCTGCCAGCCTCCCTGCCTGAGCAGACACGCCCCCCGTCCGAATCAAGCCTAGCTGAGCCGGCCCGCCTGAGCAGACACGCCCCCCGCTTGAGTCAAGCCGAGCTGAGCCGGCCCGCCTCCCCGCCTGAGCCGAGTGGACCCTTCTCCCCGCTCAAGCCAAGCCTCCCCGCCTGGATCCGCCCCCAGCTAAGCCGAGATAAGCCAGCCCGCCTCCCCGCCCGAGCCAAGCAAGCGGACCTGCCTTCTGTCCAAGCCAAGTGACATGCCATGCTAGTACACTCGCCCTCAACGTTTTTTCACTCGCCAAATGCGAGCAGGCGAGTGAAAATTTTGAGGGCTGACATAAAGTATACATTTTATAAATATACATGAAAAACCTGTAAAATCAAAGGTCTAATTATATAGGTGTCTAGCATATTAATAATAAAGTGTAAAATGTATTTAACAACTGCAAGCCATGAGGTTAAGGATTGGGTTATTGTTTTTTTGTAAAGCATTACCTATTTTACACTGTGTTGTCCTATTACGAAGGGAAGGTGATCTAAACTGAAAGACACCGGTGGTCTATTCAGCCTCTGATGCGTCTAGCCCCTACAGTGCTCCTTCTCCAACCACTGCTAGCTGGTATTTGACAGCTCTGAACTTGGTAGTGTCCGTACCTGAGCACTTCCTAGTTCTGACTAAACAGAGGAGATTAAGAAACATACATAGGCGTGCGCACGTGAAATGCTAAGTGTGCATGGGCACACCCTAATCACCCTTTACTGTACAGATTCCCTCTCCTTCCTGGCTGCAGAGAAAGGGACTGGGGAATCTCTGTCATCAGTCACTTTCTCAGGGGTTCAAAAGTGAGACATCAGGGGTCTGTTTAGGTACCTGATATTTCACCAAAGTCCTTGAACAGGGCTCCTAAATAAATAAATGAAAAAAAATTACTGACACCAATCTCTGCTCTACTGGCACTGTCCTCTGCCCTACTGACACATCCACTGCTCTACTTACTGATATATATTGTGAGGGGGTTAGCTCGGCAGCGGGTGTGTGTGACCCCCGGGATGGGCTCCCCACACAAAAACAGGCCCAGCAGACGGAGGTTGTGGTTTTCAAAATCAAAAAGGTGCCGTTTATTTTCTATTTACAGTGACAAAAACACAGCAAAGCAAAAGAAACAAACAAAATAAATCCTGGTCAACTTGACCTCTGACTAAACATACAGGTTTCCTAACTAACAACTGGGATCAGCCTAGTGCTGTCCTAGTCCCTGGTTTTAAATGTCCAAGCAAAATATAGCCACACAGGCTTTCTCTCACCGCACAGGGGTTCACTCTCCCTAGACAGTCCACACAGGTCTGCTTCCAGGCATGAGCTAACATCTAATGAATCTGGGAGTTTTTATAGAGGCCTTAAACGAACTGACAGGCTTCAGCTGGCCTCATCAACTCCCTGCCTGCACGACGCCCAGCCCTCTCCCTAGAGGTATGAGTCATCAATGAGCCCACTAGTCTCAGCTGGGCTTATACAACTCTCCACCTAGCTGTATAAATCGGCGTAAAGCCTGAATCTGGGCGAAATATATCTACCCCCCTGGATGCAACCAGGTGACTTTACCTTCCTGCTGTCACATACCCCCCCCTCTTGTTTTAACCTCGGGGTTGGAACACCAGCAATCAGGCATTCATGTACTCGAGACAAAGCATCCACATTCCCCATTTGAACGCCAGGGCGATGCTTTACTGTGAAGTTGAATTCCTGGAGGGCCAGGAACCACCTATTCACTCTTCTATTTGTTTCCTTGTTTTGAGCCATCCACTTTAACGGAGCGTGATCCGTAACCATGTCAAAGTGCCTACCTAGCAGGTAGTACCGAAGGGAATCTAGAGCCCACTTCACCGCTAAACACTCCTTTTCAACGGTGGCGTAATTTACCTCATGGGACTTCAACTTCCTGCTGAGGTAAATGACTGGGTGCTCTTCCCCGTTCCAGACCTGGGACAATACTGCTCCTAACCCCACATCTGACGCATCACTTTGTACGACAAAGTCTTTAGAGAAGTCGGGTGAGTACAACACTGGCTGGCTACATAAGGCTTGTTTCAAGAATTGGAATGCTGCCTCAGCCTCGGGGGTCCATTTAATCATGACCGACCCTTTCCCCTTCGTCAGGTTGGTTAGGGGCACAGCCTTAGAAGCAAAGTGGGGAATGAATCGCCGATAATACCCAGCGATTCCCAGAAAGGCTCGTACCTGCTTCTTGCTGTTGGGACGTGGCCAACTCTGGATGGCCTCGACTTTGTTGAGTTGGGGTTTTATTACTCCCCTCCCAATGGTGTACCCAAGATATTTGGCCTCCTCCTGCCCAATGGTACACTTCTTGGGGTTAGCCGTAAACCCTGCTTCCCGAACAGAGTCCAGGACTGCTTGCACTTTTGGCAGATGTGAGGCCCAATCTGTGCTATGGACAATTACGTCATCCAGGTAAGCCGCAGCATACTTCCGATGGGGCCTCAGCATCTGGTCCATTTTCCGCTGGAATGTGGCCGGCGCATTCTGTAACCCGAACGGCATTCTTTTATATTGGAACGCCCCGTCTGGGGTTACAAATGCGGTTTTCTCTTTGGCTGACTTGGCCAGGGGGATTTGCCAATACCCTTTTGTGAGGTCAAGAGTCGTCATGTATCGGGCTGTTCCCAGCCGGTCGATCAACTCATCTATACGTGGCATGGGGTAGGTGTCAAATTTTGTAACTTTGTTCAACTGACGAAAATCGTTACAAAATCGCCAGCTCCCATCCGGTTTAGGCACCAACACAATGGGACTAGACCAATCACTTTGGGACTCCTCTATCACCCCTAAGTTCAGCATTTTCTGTACTTCCTCCCGTATTGCCTCCCGTCGGGCCTCTGGGATCCGATAGGGTTTTAACTTCACCCTTTCACCGGGCGGGGTAATAATGTCATGCTCTACCCCAGATGTTTGTCCCGGCAGCTCAGAGAATACCTCCTTGTTGCGAAGCACAAACTCCTTAACCTCCTGTTGTTGGGGTTGTGACAAGGTGGCTGCGATTCCAACCTCAGGAATCACGCAACCAGTTTGAGCTGGTGACCAAGTGTCTGCGACTAGGGACTCTCTATCCCTCCAGGCTTTCAACAGATTAACGTGATAGATCTGTTCGGGCTTTCGCCTTCCTGGTTGTCTGACCTTGTAATTCACTTCGCTCACTTTTTCCATTATCTCGTAGGGGCCTTGCCATTTGGCAAGGAATTTACTTTCAACCGTAGGGACAAGTACCAATATCCTATCCCCCGGGGAAAAGGTACGGGTCTTGGCTCCACGGTTGTACACTCTCTGCTGTGCCAACTGCGCTTGGGCCAAATGTTCCTTCACGATGGGCATTACCTGTGCAATTCGATCTTGCATCAGGGCGACATGCTCAATCACACTCCTGTGGGGAGAACTCTCACTTTCCCAAGTTTCCTTGGCAATATCCAACAGCCCTCTTGGGTGTCTCCCATACAGTAACTCAAAGGGGGAGAATCCCGTAGAGGATTGGGGCACCTCCCTAATAGCAAACATCAAATAAGGAAGTAGACAGTCCCAATCCTTTCCATCCCTATCCACCACTTTCTTCAACATTTGTTTTAGGGTTTTGTTGAATCTTTCAACCAGCCCATCGGTTTGGGGGTGATACACAGATGTACGTAATTGCGTCACTTTGAACAATTTACACAGCTCCTTCATAACCCGGGACATAAAGGGTGTACCTTGGTCCGTAAGCAGTTCTTTACAAATACCCACCCGGCTAAAAACAAGAGATAGCTCTTTGGCTATGGTTTTGGCCGAGGTATTTCTGAGAGGGATCGCTTCTGGATAACGGGTGGCATAGTCCATTATAACCAATATGTACTGGTGCCCCCTAGCGGACTTGATTATAGGACCTACCAAATCCATTGCGATTCTCTCAAACGGGACCTCAATGATGGGTAGAGGGACCAGCGGGCTACGGAAGTGTGGCATCGGGGCCGACCTCTGACACACAGGGCAGGAGGAACAATAATTTTCTATGTCCTTCATCACCCCAGGCCAATAGAATCTCTGTAATACCCTCTCTCGGGTTTTCTCTGTCCCCAGATGACCTCCAAGAATGTGCCCATGGGCCAACTCCAACACCAACTTCCTGTAAGGTTTGGGCACCACAAGCTGCTCAACGGTTTCTTCTGCCCTTTTTGCCACCCGATACAGTAGGTCCTTCTCTACGCTGAAGTATGGGTAAGTGCAGGTATTATCTGGGTTCACTAACTCGCCATCTATTTTCACTACGTTTTCCCGTGCCTTTATTAGGGCGGGGTCTTTCAACTGTTCTGTGGCAAAGTTTTCCCTGTGAACCTCAAGATCAGAAAACTCCACAGACGGTAGGTTTTCGTCTGAGGAGGTGGGCTCCTCTCCAGTTTCTTGAGTCTCCCCTGCCAATACTGACAAGGGAAATTCGGGAGAGTCCTCACCACTCTCAGAGGAGTTCTGGCTATCATATTCCTGGTACATAGGGGCACCAGTGGGGGGCTCAGGATCATCCCACAGTTCCCAGAACTTCGGAAAATCCCTTCCCACAATGGCGTCATGCGGTAACTGAGACACTAAGCCCACTGGATGAGAAAGGGTACCTTTGGGGGTCTCGAAACACACTGTAGTCACTGGATACTCTCGGGTGTCCCCATGCACACAAATAACAGCTACCTTGCTATTCCCAGAGACCTCTGTTTTAACTAATTCAGCCTTTATCAGGGTCACAAGGCTACCTGAATCCAGCAATACCACAACATTTCTACCATTAATACACATTTTGCATAAATGTTTCTCAGTTCCCCGAATGGCAGTGCATGCGACTGTCGCACACAGCGACTGACGTCTGCCCGTCAGAAAGTCACACTGCATGGGTTCCTCCAAAACCGGGCAATTTGCTGCAATATGTCCCGCTTGCCGGCAGCGGTAGCAAATGATCCTTCTTGCCGCCTCTTGAGCCGCTGATTTCCCAGGCTGTTCTCGCCAAACTTGGGGTAGAGCTCCCACCCTCTCACTCTCTCCACCCTTACCCCTTGGAATCATCTTATCCGCCCCTGGGGATGGTCTGGTCTTAGGGTGGAAAGTCCGAGTGTCTCTGGAAGAGGCCGTCAGGTTCTCTGTAGCCAAGTATTTCTCCACACGATCCACAAGACCATCGGCCGTCTCTGGGTCTCCATGGCTTACCCACTTTTGGATGGCAGTAGGAAGAGCTCTCAAAAACCGATCCATTACAACACGTTCCACAATCTTTGGTGCGGACAAAGTCTCTGGCTGTAGCCACTTTCTGCTCAGGTGAATGAGATCATACATTTGAGACCTGGGGGGTTTTCCAAGCTGGAAAGTCCAGTTATGCACACGCTGAGCCCGGACAGCCAGGGTGACACCCAGCCTTGCCAATATTTCAGCTTTTAGCATCACATAGTCTTTTGCTTGGTCAGGCTCTAGGTCATAGTAAGCTTTCTGCGATTCACCCGTTAACAGAGGAGCCACCAGTCCAGCCCACTGCTCCTCAGGCCACTTTTCTCTTTCAGCAGTCCTTTCAAACGTGGTCAAAAATACCTCTGGATCATCCTCTCCAGTCATTTTTGTCAATAAACGACTCACCCCAAAGGACGCGGTATTAGTGGGACGGCTTTCCTCACTGGTCTGCGGACGTTGCTGCATTACTGCTTCCATTTGTTGTAGTCTCTGCTCTTGCTTCTGTAATAGGTCTATGAAGCGGGCCTCAGATCGTTGCTGGGCTTGTTGCTGAGCTTCCAGACTCTGTTGGTGAGCTTGCTGCTGGGCTGCAAGGCTCTGTTGATGAGCTTGCTGCTGGGCTGCGAAGTTCTGTTGTTGAGCTGCAAGGCTCTTTTGCAAACCTGCATTTGTCTGCTGTTGATTGGCATTTGCTAGAGCCAGCTGTTTCAGTATCTCCTCCATGCTGGCTTAAAAAAAAACTGCCACTGGTTCTCCACCAACTGTGAGGGGGTTAGCTCGGCAGCGGGTGTGTGTGACCCCCGGGATGGGCTCCCCACACAAAAACAGGCCCAGCAGACGGAGGTTGTGGTTTTCAAAATCAAAAAGGTGCCGTTTATTTTCTATTTACAGTGACAAAAACACAGCAAAGCAAAAGAAACAAACAAAATAAATCCTGGTCAACTTGACCTCTGACTAAACATACAGGTTTCCTAACTAACAACTGGGATCAGCCTAGTGCTGTCCTAGTCCCTGGTTTTAAATGTCCAAGCAAAATATAGCCACACAGGCTTTCTCTCACCGCACAGGGGTTCACTCTCCCTAGACAGTCCACACAGGTCTGCTTCCAGGCATGAGCTAACATCTAATGAATCTGGGAGTTTTTATAGAGGCCTTAAACGAACTGACAGGCTTCAGCTGGCCTCATCAACTCCCTGCCTGCACGACGCCCAGCCCTCTCCCTAGAGGTATGAGTCATCAATGAGCCCACTAGTCTCAGCTGGGCTTATACAACTCTCCACCTAGCTGTATAAATCGGCGTAAAGCCTGAATCTGGGCGAAATATATCTACCCCCCTGGATGCAACCAGGTGACTTTACCTTCCTGCTGTCACAATATATATATATATATATATATATATATATATACGCATGTGTGTTTGAGCTTTGGGGTGCACACACTAATGCAATAGGCTGCACACACCTCTGGAAATATATCTTCTTGCTTTCCATCCTGAAGTGTCCTGCAACATTCCCAGGAGCACAGAAGAGCAGGATGAACTCTAAGACGTGGAGTGAGGAACCAGTCATTCTTCATACTGTGCACACTTCTATCAGATTTAGCAAAGGTGTCTTAGTATGTCCATTTAATACAACTGCCTAGAAGTCAATCAACAAATACAGAAACAGCTATTGTACATTTGCTAAATGAACATGTCTGAACAATTCAATATTCTAGGCAGATATACTGCTTATAATATATTGCATGATATGCCAAGTGGAAATGTTAAAACAGAGGTCACTATACCCGAATTATAACTTGGTGCGTGGTTCATATGTGAAAACTTTCATGCATATACATGAATAACTGTTTCGATTTGCAGTCCTTTGAGATATAACTGTATTTCCAATACACAGCTGACTTCTTATTCACATTTACGATTTAGGAATTTAACAAACAGCCTTTCCTCAGCTTAAAATGAACAATAACATTGAGCAGCAGATTCCAGTCAGCTGTGAAATGAATTAAAATACAGTGACAGTTTTGTAAAGGTATAGAACATGCATCAATCTAAAGATCAGCTCTTGTTTAAAGTATGTTACTGACTCTTAAAAAACCTTTCTGAGCTGCCATTCTATGTATGATATCCAGTTAAAACACCCCTTTGTTATACCCATGTTTTTACATTACCAAAAGTTAAGGTCAGTCATGATTATACAAGTAATTGTAAAGTAAAAAGAAAATGCCCAGGTGTACGCAGTTTTAGCCAGGACGTATTGTAAAGTTGTTGTCAGGGAAATTGACTAATCTGTAATGAATGCTATGGTGAATTCTTTATTCTCAGGTCTGAGGCAATAGTGAATTTAGCACTGTGTGATGCATATAATTCCTCTAGTGTCACCATTTAGCTGGATAAATTGAAAACTAGATCGTTTGGCACTATTAACAGTTGGATGTCCAGCCTTGTTGCCTGGATACAGGCCCTGTCCATTAGTTGGCCTCTATACAACCGATAAACATAAACAGATTGGAGAGGGATATACGTATCTCTTCTTTCACTTCAGCATGACAAATAACAAATTCACCATATCATAGCTGTCAGCATAGAAAATGAAAATATCAATATCTTCGAAAGTATGCTTCCATCTGTTATGCTGTGTTTGCCAAATACTTTTTTCTAGTAAAATGATATGCTGCGTTAGCTGAAGTGGGTTTCTATGGGCCGAGGTAAAATTTCTCTCTTAAAAGAAGAAGTTTTTTTGTTTTGCCCCTTGGAAGTTTACCAAGTCTGTGTGCACTAAGCAATATCAAAAAAGGTAAAAAAAAAAATAAGTACAGAACATATCTCAGTGGTCCTTAGCAAGCAATAACTAAAATTATGATTTCTTTCTCTAGGGTAAATTGAGCTGTGTTGAAACGTAGCCATTGCAAAAGAATGCTCATATTGACAACTGTAATTTGATCTGGAATATTTTTTATCATGGGATAAATTGCTTGCCAAAGGAAGTTTTTGTGTTTTTTTTTTCTTGGTATACTAAAGAACCTCAGATGTTACCAAGCAAAAAAAGATCTAACTAAATACATATGAATAATTGTTAAGAGCAGTAATCTACAGCAGCCCAGAATTCACTCTGTTGAATTTAGATTAGTACAAAAAGTTTTGACTGGTTGATATGATTACTAAACCTAAAGGAAAACTTTACCCAAAAGGGTAGGTCCCGCTCTTCCACCTCCCCCCTTTTCTATCACTTTTGGTTAATTTATTTTTTTGGGGGGGGTGGGTACCTGTCAAAACCACTTCCGTTCAGTTTGCTTGTCTTATAGGAGGTGAGGGACATGTGATAGGTCAAAAAACTGGATATTGTCTATGCTTTACAAAAATAAACCACTTTAACCACTTCAGCTCCGGAAGATTTTACTCCCTTCATGACCAGGCCATTTTTTGCTATCTGCACTGCGCTACTTTAACTGACAATTGCGGTCATGCAATGCTGTACCCAAACAAAATTTATATAATTTTTTTCACACAAATAGAGCTGTCTTTTTGGTGGCATTTGAATTTTTTATTATTATATAGATGAAAAAAGATTGACAATTAAAAAAAAAAAAAAAAAAAAAAATATATATATATATATATATATATATTTATTTATTTACTTTCTACTATGAAACCTATCCCATAAAATAAAAATAAATCAAATCTCATAATAAATTTTTGTCAAAATGTATTCCCCTGCATATCTTCTTTGGTCAAAAAATCCCAACAAGTGTATATTGATTGGCTTGCGTGAAAGTTATAGTGTTTGAAAACGATGGGCTATATACTGGAATTTTTAAATTTTTTAATAATAGTAATAACGGTGATCAGTGACTTATAATGGGACTGTGATAGTGCGGTGGGCAATCTGACACTCACTGATGTCGGGGGGAACTAACCAAGTGCCACTGAGATCACCAGTTCCATTATTAGTGATCAGTGCTAATAATATGCACTGTCATGTATTAATGCCACTGGGGAGAAAGGGGTTAACATCTAGGGCAATCAAGGGGTTATATATGTGCCTAACAAGTGTTTATGTGTGTACTGTATGCTGATTTTACTGGGGATCTAGTTGTTTTCATCCCCTGCTTAGCAGGGAATGAAAAAGCAATGTGATCCCCTGTCACTGAACACAGCTCTGTGTCTTTTACACTCACAGAGCTGTGCTCAGGGAAGATCAGAGCTGATAACCAGGTGTTGGCTGTCAATCATTGGCCGGGACCCGGTGATTGGCATGTGCTGTGATGAATTACAGCACAGCCGGGCTGGCGCGCGCATGCCTCCTACTCGGAAAAGCAGAATCACATATACAGTATATACATGATTCTGCGCAGCCGACCTGCAGTGAGGGGAAGATGTATTCTTTGAAATTATAAATGAAGTAATACAGAATATAATGTTAAATTAAAGTGGTTGTAAACCTTCCTGGAAAAAAAAAACTCCCTGCAAGATAAAGGCATAATGATCTAGTATGCATAGCATAGCTCATTATGAATTATTTACCTGAGATCGAAGCCCCTGCAGTGGTCCTCGTTCTCCCCCTCCATGGGCGACATCTCTCCCGGAGTGACTTCCGGGTATTGCTGGCTCCGGCACTGTGATTGGCCAGAGCCGCGATGACATCACTCCCGCGCATACGCGCGGGATCCGCCGGTAACGGCACGTCTAACTGAAGCAACGGCACGACATGCCATTGCTTCAGTGCACATGTGCCGATGACTTCGGCACATGCAGACACAGGGGGATATCTCCTAAACCGTGCAGGTTTAGGAAATATCCTGGGTAGCTACAGGTAAGCCTTAATATAGTCTTACCTGTAGCATAAAGTGTGTTGTAAGGGTTTACAACCACTTTAAGCCCAATGTTGGAAAATAAAAAAATATAAAAAAATGGAAATATTATAACGCATTTAAAAGAAGGAGTGGTTTATAGTAATGTTTGAGCCCCATTACAGCTGTACCATCCCTGAAGTTATATTACAGGGAAAATATTTATATATTGGTGTCAAAAATTATTAACAGCCAAAACCTAGAAGAAATCCAATATCCCATAATGCATAATATATCTAAATTTAGGCTTGTTAAAAGGCAAACAAGTCTTTTGGAGAAATGTTTATGCCTCTGGCTTAACACAAGCAGCTTTAAAAAGTAGAAATCCTTTCTTGGCCTTTGCACAGACTGTACTATTCAGGAACGCTGACAACAGAACCGATACAACAGCAGTTCATTCTTTTCTACTCAGTGGGAGTATTTCCTAAATCTCTTTGACATTTATCATTTTCTAAGCCCTGGTCAAAGTGCACAGGGAAAAAAGATCGAGGTACTATGCTTGAAGTCAGGAAAACATAGTCTTGTTCAGCAAAGGGTGAAGGACCTCTGAACCCAATTTTTAAAGGTTTCAGCTACTACAACAGAAGGGAGGAAATTCCAAAGATTTATATTTTCAAGGAGTTAACATGAAGGTTTGGAAAAATAGAGAACATTTTTTTTTTTTTTCAGTGCAACAACAGATACTGGCCTGATACCATTTATACAATTGAAGACTATAGAAATCATAGAGCAATTCAGAAACAGGGCTGATATTCTACATGATGTGTCAAGGTTAATAACCAAATTGGACTTATAGATATTCATTTGCAAATATTAGACAGTCTTAAAGGAAAACTGTCAGGGTAGAAATATGTGAGTTTCATTTAATTTGTAAGTAGTTTGAACTGTCATTCTTAACTGCTGTTCACTATGTTGGTGAATAATTATCTAGAATAAATTATTATGTTTATCAAAGAAGGCAGATCCAATATTTCTATTCTGAAAAGTCCCTTTAACCACTTAAGGACCGGCCCATGTACATTTACGTCGGCAGAATAGCACGGACAGGCACAATCACGTACCTGTACGTTGCCCTTTAAATGCCTGACGTGTGGTAGCACGCGCGCTGCCGCCGGCGCGCTTGTGACCCTGCCGCCTTCCATGTGAGTCGGACCGCGGGTCCCGCGGACTTGTCTCACAGAGGTATAGAGCGGGAAGATGCTTGTGTAAACAAGCATCTCCTCGCTTTGCCTAGTGACAATGACATGGATCTCCGCTCCGTGTACTCGGAGCGAAGATCAGTGTCATGTGACACACAGCCCATCCCCCCTACAGTAAGAAACACTCAATAGGGAACATTTTCATTTTCACAGTAATCAGTGCATTTTTATAGCACTAATCGCTGTAAAAATTACAGTGGTCCCAAAAATGTGCCAAAAGTGTCCGATGTGTCCGCCATAATGTGGCAGTCATGATAAAAATCGCTGATCGCCGCCATTACTAGTATAAAAAAAAAATATTAATAAAAATGCCATAAAACTATCCCCTATTTTGTAGATGCTATAACTTTTGCGCAAACCAATCAATAAACATTTATTGCGATTTTTTTTTACCAAAAATATGTAGAAGAATACGTATTGGCCTCAACTGAGGAATTTATTTTTTTATATATATTTTTGTTTATAGCGCAAAAAATAAAAACCGCAGAGGTGAACAAATACCACCAAAAGAAAGCTCTATTTGTGGAAAAAAAAGGACGTCAATTTTGTTTGGGAGCCAAGTCGCACGACCGCGCAATTGTCAGTTAAAGGGACGCAGTGCCGAATCGCAAAAAGGGGCCTGGTCCTTTAGCTGCAAAATGGTCCGGGGCTGAAGTGGTTAAAAAGTGATAATAATGATAGGAAGATCACCTCTAGCTTGAGGTAGATTTGTAACTTTTTTCCAAGCAGACATTAGATTTACACAGCCCTGCCAGAGAGCACAACCTACCTGACAGCCCAACTATTACTCCTGCAGTAAGCTGTACAGCTTGGTTACCTCCCTGCCCCTAGATGGTGAGAGGACAAGGAGCGAGCAGCATCGTACTGATGATGGTATATCTCTCCATCAGTAAATTCCTTGTCAGGACACATACAGATATTACTATCAGTACTGATTCTCTCTCTCCCAGTCTCAAGCCCTGTACACATGGGTCGAATGTCGGAAGACATCTGCTGGTTAAAAAGAAAATGAAACGCATTAGCCTATGCCTCTATGGTACAGTCCCATGTGATGTGGACAGTTTTATGGACCCATGTGGAGGAATTTTAAGATATGTTTTTATTCAAGTCTTTTTTGTGAGTATACTACCTATCTTTGTATATTAATAAAGCCTTTGTTTTGGGGATAATGCCCTAGGCCTACACGATGAGGTCCTGGTCATCACCAACATGAGGACAAGGTGTTTTGCTACATGCTCTCTGTCTCTGTCTTTCCTAGTCAAACAGACTGCAATTTTGGATAAGGGTATGGTTTGCATTTTTGCATATTTTTTTTATATTTTTTTTTGCATGGGACACACCCCTAAGATCCATACTGGACCCTATTTCTTGATAAGGATCTGGTATAGATGTTGGAGGGTATCCCCAGCCATTAGTTGACAAACAAAATGGAATTGTAATTTGCTGGCAATTTCAATGGCATTTTTTTACTTTGTAAATGTCACTTTTTATATAGTATATTGTACAGATGTGCCACTACAAAGGTAGGTTTACAATAGGTTCACTTTGTCACGCGCATTTCCACAACAGTCAGGCACCCACAGCCAAAATGCTTTGCCCTTTAGCAGATGCATGGGGTGCCATCTTAATAACACCTCACACATCAGAAAACATGGCACATTTTTGGTCTCCAAACTATGAGCCTCCAATTCTCCAGGAACTACAATTCCCATCATGCCTAGTCATGTTTGTGAATGTCAGAGTTTTACAATGCCTCATGGGACGTGTAGATCTGCAACAGCTGGAGGGCCGAAGTTTGGAGATCCTTCCTTTAGGGCAGCCGTCACTAAATGGTGGCCCGCGGTCCAGGCACGGCCCATGGGACGCTTCTGCCCAGACCGCCAAGCAGCCAGTGCAGCACCAGTCATTGGTTTGCTGGGACCGCGGATTTCCCAGCAACCAATTACGTTGCGTGTGTGCGCCCCGCCTCCTGCTCCTCACAGCGGCTCTCGCTCTCTCCGGCCGGGCATGACGACACGCGCGCTCCGCCCCCCTGCTGCTCAGGGCGCCGTGTACAGCTGAAGAACTCATTCTCTGCGATTTTTGGCGGCTCCGTTTGCGCATGCGCTGCGCCTGCGCAGTCCAGCCTGGGCATTATCCGACGGGGGACCCATCTCGTCAGGACACCGGCTCCCTGCTCCTGGCTGTCATGCAAGGTATATCTCGCAGCTGCCGCTCCCCGGCAGCTCGCCAAATGTGCTCTTTCCTGGCCTCAAGGTATGTGGGACATAATCTGTTAAGGTGCATACCGATGGGCAGAATTTGTTAAGGTGCACACGAATGGGCACATTTTGTTGTGCCCATCAGAGTGCCCCTTAACATAAAATGTGCCCATCAGAGTGCCCCTTAACATAAAACATGCCCATCAGAGTGCACCTTAACATAAAATGTGCCCATCAGCATGCTACTTATTTTATGTTAAGGGTCATGCTGATGGGCACATTTTATGCTAAGTGGCACAGTGATGGGCACAACAAAATGTGCCCATCAGCATGCCCCTTAACATAAAATGTAACCATCAGAGTGCCCCCTAACATAAAATAAGGGTCATGCTGATGGGCACATTTTATTTTAAGGGGACACACTGATGGGCACATATTATGTTAAGGGGGCACTCTGACTGGGACACCTGAAGTGATGGGGACACTCTGACGGGGACACCTGAAGTGATGGGGACACCTGATGTAAGGGGGCACTCTGACGGGAATACCTAATGTAAAGGGGCACTCTGATGGGGACACCTGATGTAAGGGGGCACTGTAATGGGGACCCCTGATGTAAAGGGACACTCTGATGGGGACACCTGATGTAAAGGGACACTCTAATGAGGACACCTGATGTAAGGGGGCACTGTAATGGGGACCCCTGATGTAAAGGGACACTCTGATGGGGACACCTGATGTAAAGGAACACTCTGATGGGGACACCTGATGTAAGGTGGCACTGTGATGGGAACACCTGATGTAAAGGGACACTCTGATGGGGACCCCTGATGTAAAGGGACACTCTGATGGGCACACCTGATGTAAAGGGACACTCTGATGGGCACACCTGATGTAAAGGGGCACTCTGATGACGGCACCTACTGTAGGGGACACTTTGATGGGGACAAATGATGTAAGGGGGCACACTGATGGGAGACAACAGATGGCAGGGAGCCATCTGATGAAGAAACCTGATGGGAATACCTGATATAAGGGGGTACCCTGACGGTGGCAACTGATTTATGGGGGTAGTCTGATGGGGACACCCAATGTAATGAATTACTCTGGTAGGGGTACTTGATGTAAGGGGAAACACTATTGGGGACATTTACATTCACAGAGACCAGAGCGTGTGGAGGAAACCATAAGAAAAGCACCAGAGAGTGCGGCTTGCGCCAAAAAAGGGAGGAAAACGCGTACAATCGTTAATGGATTTGTGATTCGGACCTCGCCCGTAAAAAAAAAATTGTGACCGGACCTCCTTCAATTTGAAATTTAGTACCCCTGCTTTAGGGCATCCCTCAAGCATGTTACTTGAAGGAATTTTTAATGTTGCCCTTAAGTGCTGCTTCCAGCCAAGAGGTATTAAGAAAAAAAAAATTGCATAGGTAATATATTCTCCCTAAACTGTTCTGTGAACGTACCTTGAACGGAACCCAGACACATTGGGGTTGATTTACTAAAACTGGAGAGTGCACTCTCCTTAGAAACCAATCAGCCTTTCAAGCCTCGTACACACGACCGATTTTCTCGTCGTAAAAAACACGTCGTTTTTTCGACGAGATTCTTGTTAAGCTTGTCGATTTTCTCGTCAAGCTTTCCATGCGTACACACTGACAATTTCCAATTTCGTCGTTGTTCTCTGCGTTCACGTCCAGCACGTACGACGGCACTATAAAGGGGAAGATCTTTTTTCTTGGCGCCACCCCTTGGGCTGCTTTTGCTGATCTCGTGTTACCGCGTGTGAAGTAAAAGTTTGGGAAGAGACGATTCGCGCTTTTCAGTCTTCGTACTTTTCAGATCGTTTTCTGCGGTTCAGTTTGTGCTTGTGGGTTTGTATCTTGACTTTCAGGGCGTCTAGGCAGGTCGTATCTGTTTTACAGTGCGTTATTGCCTGTTCGTTTCTGATTTTCAGTTCGTTATTCATAGGCCTTGCTGTTCTAAAGTGCGTTCTGTTCTGTACGTTCTGATAAGACGACCGTTTCTTAGCCATGTCGCCTGGACGTTCTCGTCGTCGAGTTCGTGCTGTGCGTGCGCTTGGTGTTGGTCTGCTTGTTTTGGACCAAGACCAGTCCATGAATGGTGTGAGGAGGAGTTTATGGACCAAGAATTGGTTGCTCCAGTGGGACCAATTCTGCCATATGCCTCTGCTGCGGGAGATCGTCGAGAATAATCCTGAGGACTACAGGAATTTTCTGCGGATGTCTGACCCCGTTTTTCAGGAACTGTTGGCTTTGGTGTCCCCCTATATTACCAGGAAGGACACCGTTATGCGGGAAGCCATCAGTGCTGAGCAGAGGCTCATCGCCACGTTGCGTTACCTGGCGACAGGGAGAAGTCTTCAGGACTTGAAGTTCACCACAGGCATCTCCCCCCAGGCTCTGGGCCTCATAATCCCAGACACCTGTTCTGCCATTATACAAGTCCTGCAGGAGGACTAAATTTGGGTAAGTTTTCTCCCTTAACATCACATTTTATGTATTACATGTATGCTAATGTATTGTATTTCTTTCATCCTTCCCTAATTACCATGATTGTAATATGCTGAGAATGTCCCCTTTGTCCCCATGCATGCTGGAAGCTTTAGATTGCCCCTTTTTTCTCCTCCATAAATATTTCCCTTCACTAACTTTTCCAGCAGGGGCGCCTGTTGCTCCAAATGTTTGGGGGTTCAAACACCAATTTAGGAAATAAACTTCCTCCTTTTTTGCTCTGGTGCCTATTAAACGCCCCAAGTTGTCCCCTCTAATGCAGCCATTTTGTTCCCTCCAATGCAGCCATTTAGTCCCCTCTAATGCAGCCAGTTTCCAACCAGCCCTGCACTTACCTTCTTGTGGTCAGCGCCATCCTTCTTCTGTCCTTGATGTCTTCTCTTTCCCTTGATGTTGCATCAGCCAATCATGTTACCATTAAACAGACTTGGTGAACATGATTGGCAGAGCAGCCTGCCAGTGTTTCCCCAAGGAATGCCCCCCCCCTGCGTCCCCTATTTTACTTTTAGGAAGCCAATTACATCCCTCAGGTTGTAATGTGCAAGACTATTTTACTACCTGTTTCTGCTATGCAATTTGAACCCCCTAAATGCCGCAATTATTCATATGTCGGTCGCTTTACAAGAGGCCATCCACCTGAATAGCGGGCGGCATAGACAATACATAGGTTAATGCAACGCATGAACCTATGTATTAGGCTTGTGCACAACGGAAAAATTCGGTTAGTTTCGGTTCGTTTCTTTTCGGTCCTGTTGATTCGTAATCATTCGTAATTTTGCTAGACGGGATTTTTCGTGTTCGGACTAATTCGTATTTTCGCAAGCGACATTTTTCGTTGAATTTTTCGTTGATTTATAATTCGTACTTTCGGTAGAGTACATTGTTTTTTGTTGATTCTGGACACAACTCCTACTTTCGTAACTTTTTTTGGGTTCGTTGATTCGTAATTTTCTGTGTCTCTCTCACGACGACGCTGCCTATTATGCCTAATGTGCTTCGAATGGATTTGTACTTTTCTAAATACATAGCGGTTATTTGTAACGATTCGAAATCTCGTATTTTACTTTCGTTTTTTACATGCGGCTATAGCCTCCGCCCCTGTACACCATTTTGAGAGGGTTCAGCACGGTGAGGGAGAAGCAGAGAGCAGAGCAGAGTGTTATTGTGCTTCGAATGGATTCAAAATCTCGTATTTTACTTTCGTTTTTTACATGCGGCTATAGCCTCCGCCCCTGTACACCATTTTGAGAGGGAGTTCAGCACGGTGTGGGAGAAGCAGAGAGCAGAGCAGAGTGAGTGTTATTGTGCTTCGTATGGATTCGTACATTCGTAACTTTTTCATAACGAATTATGCCGAAGACATTCGGGCATTCGCTATTTGCGGTATAATTTGTTTCGGATTCGGTCTTATTCGTAATTGCTTTGTTCGGAAATTCGAATGCTTCCGAATGTCCGAAAGTTGCTAAATTCGGACGAATTTCAATTTGTTACGAAACGAATTGCACAAGCCTACTATGTATTGTTCTGAGTGATGGGCACAGGAGAGAGGGGGCAGTGCTCCAGCGCCCACTCTGGACGCACCGCCACTGCAATGCTATCCTGTGGCCAAACACATCTCCCCCCCCCAAAAAAAATTTAGTAATGGCCCATCAGAGGGGGTGATGAATATGATAAATGAGCCTTCCATTATACTTATTTTAAACACCTTATTAAACATAGAATTTGATTGATGTTGGCCTCTAATGTTTTTTCAGAGAATTTCCTTGTAATGTATGACTTTTGTATTCTAATATTATTTCATCTTGTTTCACTCCACAGCTTCCTTCCACGCCACAGGAATGGCAGACTGTGGCATCGGAGTTTGCCACGCGGTGGGACTTCCCCAACTGTGGTGGTGCCATAGACGGGAAGCACGTCCGCATCGTGCCGCCACCCCGTTCTGGGTCCTACTACTACAATTACAAGGGGTTTCATAGCATTGTGCTGATGGCGGTGGTGTCAGCACGGTATGAATTCCTCTATGTTGATGTAGGGAAGAATGGCCGGATGTCCGATGGGGGATCCTTCATCCAGACGGAGTTTGCCCTCCGTCTCCAGAGTGACGACCTTGCATTGCCACCGGATGCAGGGAATATTGAAGGACTCCCCTTTGTTTTTTTGGCTGATGAAGCCTTCGGACTCGGACGGCATCTTATGAGGCCATTTCCACAGAGGACCCTGACCCCAGACAAGAGGGTGTTCAATTACCGGCTGGCCAGGGGCCGAAGAGTTGTCGAAAATGCCTTTGGCATAATGGCCAGCCGGTTCTGCCTTTTTATGACTTCAATACACTTGGCGGACTACAAATTAAACTATGTCGTATTATGCTGCTGTGTGCTACACAACTTTCTGAGCCAAAAATCAAATTCCTATATGGCCTCAGTTTTGCCAGAGGCTGGACTTTCCCCTGCAAATCCCCTGCCGGGCCTGGAATCTGCCCGTCCTGGCTTGCCCTCCCAAAATGCCCGTGAGGTTCGGGACAAATACATGGAGTATTTCACGGGTAGGGGGGCAATTCCTATGCCAGCCTATGTCTAAGGATCCAAATAAAAAGCTTGTTTAAAGCTTTAATTATTTGTTCTTTCCTGTCTCCTAGTTTGTCTTAGTGCATTAGTAACTAACAACCATTTCACTATGTAACCTAACAAAATAACCAAATAAGCTTAGAGGGTATTATAAAAAGAAGCTACACGTTGTTTGTGGTCAAATATTTTACTCTGTGCACATTCTCACCATTTTTAGTTTTTTCTTGTTTTTTGGGTTGACCTGGCCCCAACCCGGCAATTTTTTGCTTATGAAAATACAAAAATAACAGTTGCTTTCCAAAAATTACAACATTGGATACCTCTGAGCAATCTGAGACATTCACTTACACAAACTATGTCTCTATGTGCCCGTCCTAATATGGGGTCCTGCCACCCCTTGCCCAGCCAAAAATTGAATATGCACACATTTGGGATTTTTTTCATCTAGGAAGTTTACAATCCTGATCCCTATTGTCAACATGTGCTATCTGCCATCAGGGGTGATCAATGGACGTGTTTTGGGGGTGCAACCCCTTCCTCAGTTCACCGACTTTAGATACGAGGAAGGGGTTGCACCCCCAAAAGACGTACATGGATATCCCCTGATGGCAGATAGCACATGTTGACACACTGTGTGCAGATTCAATTTTTGGCTGGTTTGATTGTCAAAAATATTCGAAAAGGTGCAAAAACAAACATGTAAAAACAAATGTGTTTGGATGGCTTATTGAATTCTCCCCAAAACATCGAGAATGTCTTTAAATGTTTGTTCCATCACATGGATTCTTTGTTTAATTAGGTCCAGTTCCATGCTACATTCCATCACTTGCTGGATGAGGCGGAGGGCACTGTCAGCAGAGAACCGTGTACTATCCATCACAACATTTATATCCCCTAAAAACAAAAAACAAAAGGTATTATAACTCTGCAGGCCTACATCTCTTACCTGAAGCTGTGGTGACAGATACTGACCTGTTGTGGTGACCAGATCCACAACGTCATCCACCTCTCCTTCCTGTACTTCTCCTTCCTCCACCTCAACTTCCTGCACATCTTTCGGTTGGGGGTCTTTGGGAGTTTGGAGTTGCTTGGAAGATGTGGGGTGCATGTGCTCCCTGGAGTGTCCTCCTCCCAGTCTTCTCTCCCCTATGAGAATCAAACAAAAGGTCTATTTATCACACTGTAAATCTCAATGTTAAAATAAAAACAGGCTAAATTGCTTGGAAGTGTGGTACAAGTGTGTGTTTGGGCGGAATTTAAAGAAGAATGCATTATTTATGACAAAGAATATGTTTAGTATTCACCTTTGGATGTAATTTATTTGACATGGAGGCACCACAAAAATTCACTGATGCACCTGTGTGGGACACCCAAAAAAGGCGGGTCTGGTGGCCCACACTATAGTGCTCCAAAGTACAGATGTGGAAGCAGCTGCTGAGTGTCCTCTCCTTTACATTGATAAAAGTTTGCATTTCATTCTCTTTACAAACACATCATCTAGACTAAAAATTTTGCCACAATATTTGAGCAAAAATGGCAGATGTCTAATTACTTTTGTGGCTCTAAAATAAGCCAAAACCGCGGATAGTGGCCGAACGAAGTGTCGGTAACGTAACGAACGATTGCTGTGCCCAACCAAGTTCAAAATATTACATTTTGGAAGGGAGTCCAATATGAGAAACCAAAATAAAGAGCAACATGTCAGTTTAGAAAAAGATTAATAGCAGAAAAGTCTACATTTTACTTACTTTTAGCGAGCATTCTCTTTATGCTCCTCAACTGCTCTGGCTCCCTCAGTTTGAGGTCTGACCACCTCTTTCTGAGCTGCTCATTTGAGCGTTTCACCCCGAAATTCGCCTTCAGACTCTTCACGACTTTAGTGAGGATTTTGGCCTTCCTTCTATTTGGTTTGCTATACGGCCCATGCTTTGCATCATAATCAGACTTGAGCAAGATGTCCACCATCTCCGCCATCTCCGCCAAAGACATATTCGATGCCTTGAATCTCCTCCTTGATCGTGACGTTTCCTCGGTCTCCGGGCTTGTCTCCTCCTTGTTAGTTGCAGAATTATCAGACACCTGCTGTAACTCCGCCATATCTGTCTGCGCGCCGAAAGAGAAGGGGCGGGGAAAAGATGTTAGTTAGAACGTCATGGGCGGGCGACGTGTGCGGAGCGACGTGTTCGTATTTTGACACATGCGTGGTGTGTATATAGCAAACACACATGTGACTATAGTACGTTCGGTGTGCGGAGAGAGGAGTTCAAGTGACGGACGTGCAAACGAAGGTATGTGATTTTGTGACTTGTACAAATTGTTGGCCTATACTGTCTTGAGAATGTTGGAGGATATATATGGTGACTAGGATGTTAAGGAGGTTAGACTGTTTGCCTCACATTAGTTATATATAATTTATTTAACTTGCAGATACAATATGAATGTCTTTATAAGCGACAAGGATTTCCTGGCGGAATTTATTGACCGGGTAAGGGAGCTGCCGGCTCTGTGGGAGACGAAAAACCCCATACACAAAAAAAGAGGGGTGAGAAAAGCAGCGCTGGAGAAGCTGCTCCCATTTGTGCATACCAAGGTGCCCACAGCCACAGCAAAACAAGTGGACACTAAAATTGGGAGCTTGAGAGGTACCTACAGGACTGAACGCTCTAAGGTGCTGGCTTCTCAGAGGTCAGGAGCAGCAGCAGGTGATGTTTATGTCCCGATTTTGTGGTACTACAACAGGATGTCCTTCCTGGATGACCACATTGAGACAAGGCCATCACTCTCCACTCTTCCCCCCAGACTTCCCTGCAGCCAACCTGAGCCTTCTCTGGAGCAAGAGGAGGCAGCCATCCTGGATGATCCTGATTTGGCCATCTGGAGCCAGGTATAGTATTAACTGAAAATGTATTGGGATAAACTTAATGTTTGACAAATATGTCAAGATGACAAACATAAAATATTTTGGATTCCACAAGTGAAATCAAGATCTGTAGACATTAGTCTGCACTTAATTGGGTGCTAAATAGTCAATCTGATGTAGTGGTAAATTTAAAGCAAGGATTTATGGATTTACATTCTAATTGCTTCAATCAGGATTACAAAGTTTGATGCAAAGATTAAACGAACATATTAAACTATGTCCCTTTTTCATACACAGGATGAAATCAGCCAGGAGGAGGGTCTGGAAACTGTCAGGCAGGAGGAGGAAGGGCCCAGTGGCAGCCAGGAGGTGGCAGGGCCCAGTGGCAGACAGGAGGTGGCAGGGCCCAGTGGCAGACAGGAGGTGGCAGGGCCCAGTGGCAGACAGAAGGTGGCAGGGCAAAGGAGAAGCACCAGATCCCAGGTGCCTCCCATCCGGCTTCCCAAAAGAGGCAGGAGGGACAGGAGCACAAGTGAGGCAGCAATGGCCCTTATTCGTGAGGCCCATGCCACCCTCCAGGAGCCCACATCCCCTGAAGAGGCCATTGCCGGCCTAGTGGAGGCTAAGTTCAAGGTGATGAGCATGGAGCAACGCCTCCTATGCGAGTCCCTGCTCATCACCTTGCTCAACAAGGGGGTGATGGAGAAAATTACCCCCAATACCGCCATATGTGAGGTGGCACAACTGACCCAAACTCAACCTCCACCTCCCCCTTCTTCTGTCCCTCCCCCTTCTGCTACACCTCCACCTTCTTCTTCTGCCCCACCCCCTTCTGCTACACCTCCACCTTCTTCTTCTGACCCACCCCCTTCTGCTACACCTCCACCTTCTTCTTCTGCCCCACCTCCTTCTGCTACACCTCCACCTTCTTCTTCTGCCCCACCCCCTTCTGCTACACCTCCACCTTCTTCTTCTGCCCCACCCCCTTCTGCTACACCTCCACCTTCTTCTTCTGCCCCACCCCCTTCTGCTACACCTCCACCTTCTTCTTCTGCCCCACCCCCTTCTGCTACATCTCCTCCTCCTCCTCCTGACAGGAGTACCCCTCCAGTGGCCCAGCCTCCAGCCAAACGAAGAAGGAAGGCTGCAGGGAAGGCTTCAGGGAAGGTTGCAGGGAAGGTTGCCAGGAAGAAGAGGAAGTGATGGCCTTGCTTCATTGTGGTCGGACAGAAGGCAGCCTGTTGTAGTACCACACACTTGGGACATATATATCACCTGCTGCTGTTCCTGACCTCTGGGAGGCCAGCATCAGATTGTGTTCAGAAATGTTGGCCTTCTCAAGCTCCCAATTTTAGTGTCCACACAGGGTTGCTGTGTGCTCTGGGGTCCCTGGGATGCACAAATGGCAGCAGCTTCTCCAGCGCTGCCTTCTCTTTATTTTATTTCGAAACATGAATAAATGTGATTTTTGTTTAAGTTCATACTTGACTATGTGTATTTGTAAAAATAAAAAATCTAGCTTTGGAGTAAGCAGATACATTTGACTGACAAAAAAAGGGACAGATATCACCCCCCCCCAAAAGAATAACTAAATCTGATTTGCAAAAAAACATGGGGGGAAATTTAACTAATATAGATTCCAAAATTAAATGGGAGATCACTATCAAAACATTGCAAAATTATAATTAACATCATTTTTAAAAATATAACCATTTAAATTATTCCTAAAAACTTGCACGATATAATACACATAAATCTTCTTAAGAGCAGCATGAAAAAGGTTAAAAAAAAAAGTCATAACTCTGTGTGAATATCAGCAGCAAAAGAAGGTCACTCGTTTTGATTAATGTAACATTCTAACGAAGATTTCAATGCAGAACATTTAAACGATGCAATATTTTTGAGCGTGACGAATGTGCTCTCTCCATTACGAAGGCTTGTTTTACCAGAAGATGCGCTCCCGTCTCATAGTTGCTTGTGAGCATGCACGCTTTTGGAAGAGTCGTAAAAGCATACACACAAACCATTTTCTCATCACAAAACAGGCCCGACGAGAAACACGACGAGGAAATCTGGAATCCTGACGAGAAAATAGAGAGCAGGTTCTCTATTTTCTCGTCGAGATTCTCGGCAATTTTCTCGTCGTAAAACCATACACACGAACGTTTTTCTCGACAAAAAAGCTCTCGCGGCACTTTTCTTGACGGTTTTGGACGAGAAAATCGGTCGTGTGTACGAGGCCTCAGTCTTTTTTTTGTCAAAGCCTAATTGAACAAACTGAAGTTGGAAGCATAGCTGCAACAGGTTTTGCACTCTTTAGTAAATCAACCCCATTGGCCCATTCCACTACTGGAAAGCACCACAGCAGAAAATATATTATGTGTGTTGAATTTTTTTCTTAATTTATTGTTGTGTTTGTAACTCTAAAAAAAAAAAAAAAAAAAAAAGGATCCTGTCCCTTTAAAACATGTTATACAGCACAGTGCTTGTGCTCTGTAATTTGGCCCTCTGTATCACCTGAAATACCTGGCTGATCCTGCCAGTTTCTGACCTCCCCCCAGTAAACTGACCACGGCTCATCATGTCAGTTTACGTGCCTTCGTCACCCGCAGCTCTAAGCTGTCCTCTCTCCCTCCCTGCCTGTCAGCTGTGTCAGTGCCGATGTGCTCCCCTTCTGCTGCTATCATAACCTAATGCCATTCCTACAATCCCCCTGCTACATTAAATGATATCCCCAGTGTATGTTATTTTTTTTTATATGCCACTGTTTACCTCATTTCATAGCACCGCGCGCCGCTAACGTGACTGCTCCCTAGTCTCCTCCTCTTCTCTCCTACTCCTGGCTGATGTCAGTGGATTCTTGGCCCCTCCCGCTGTAGCTGTCAGCTCAGTAGAGGGAGCAGCGGGCGGTCACGTGAGCACTGAGCACACAGTTGACTTCATGTTCAGTCATCTTATAAATGTAAGATCCTGGACATCGCTATTTGCGATAAACTGGATTGCAAATAGCTGTAATGCACTCACAGGGTCTCTTATCAGCTGTTCCAATTTTATAGCTCCTCATTTTAGTCAGGAGAATGACAACATCAAAGTAGGCCCTACTGAAGTCTTTGCTTGATACTAGCAGAATATGCACTTCAGCATACCTCCCAACTGTACCGGATTCCGCGGGACCGTCCCACAATTTCATGTTAGTTCCAGGGTCCTGCGGATCTGGGTTAGAGTCCCGGAGGCTCCACTCAGTGTATCATCAGCGGGTGCAATGTGTACTCTCATTCTGGTCAGCAGAGCATCCAGTCAGCAGGGAATCCCTGCGGGCTGCGCTCCTACCTCTCCCCTCCTCAATCTTCTGTGCAATCATTGCTTGCTAGGACAGATGATCATTATGCAGGTGCACACAGCAGGAGGAAACAACCTCAGTTCAGAGCAGCTAGTCCTCCCAGGTCCCATCCCCGACTTCTACACTAAGTGTAGCAACCGGCCCTCTTTCTCCACTGTCCTTGGCTCGCT
The DNA here is from genome assembly GCA_029206835.1 of Rana muscosa. Lineage (NCBI taxonomy): Eukaryota > Metazoa > Chordata > Amphibia > Anura > Ranidae > Rana > Rana muscosa. The sequence continues at coordinate 341,107,864 of CM055116.1, read as the reverse complement.
CACAGGAGAAAAAGGCACACAGTCCCTACCATGCCTGTACCCCCTGGTTTGCAGAGGTTAAGCACACTTGTTTTCACTTACGGGTCTTGCAGCAGGGTTCCTCTCAAAGTTGGTTTCCGTCCCTAGAATGTAAGGACAAAGTCTCTATACCCCAAGTAACTCCAAGGTCCACACCAGTGTCAACTCCAACATAGAGTTTATTTCTTTCTTTATGCATGAACATCCACAAAGTTGAGGAGAAGAGAAAGGTGTTAGGAAGACAGATCAATTCAGGCACTCTTGTTTCTTCGCCACTCAATCCCGAGTGGGTATAGCTCACCCGGATAGTCACCCAAAGGCACTAGCAGCCGGCGTGTAACTCGAACAGTCTATTAGATTCCCTAATGGATGCGTTCAGGAGATCCTCTGCCACAGAATCTATAGTGTCCCAAACCTCCTAATGGTCCCGTTGTATAGATCCCTGTTTTTCGGATGGATGACATCCCTCCAGAGAGTTACTGGGCCCTTTCCTTCACTGTGATCTCTCACCAGTCCTTCGGAACAGTCCTCCCCCAGCCTATTCTTCCAGAAACGGGTCCCCTCGCAAGGCGGCACCCTGGGATTCCTCCTCCCGAAGTGAGCTCCAGCTAAAGGTGCTGGGCCCAGGGCTGAAGGTACCTGGGACTGAAGCACACGTGACCCCATAGCCTTTAGGGCCATGCACTTGAACTTGGACCTTAGGTTCTCCCTCCAGGCATGGGCCCCAGGAATTGCTCTCCTTGCAATGGCGTCCGCCCCTTTGTACCCTCTCCCGACATGCACAACAGGGAGACCACACCCGCTGCACGGCTGCCGAGAGAGGACACCAAATCGCTGCTCCATCACCTGTGGTTCAACCCCGAGTACAAGTGACAGCGCCACCCATACTTCTTAGGGGAACTGCACACCAGGTAAAACAGCAGCAAGGCAGAGTCCAGCAAATTGAAAGATTCGAACCAACTACCACTCGAATCACCCCTAAATTTAGTATAGCAATCCCTAAATTTAGGACCCCCGCTACACAAGGTAAGAAGGACTCTTGTTTATCTTTATGGTCGGCATAGTCTGAAACTGTCAGGAGAGACACAGTCTGTCGCTGGTGTATAGCAAAGGAACACAGAGCCAGTTTTCCCCAGCCCCCCCCCCCCAAACTCAGTGACAGGTGTCCTTAAATTCTCTCTCTCAAAATTGGTTACAATGGAATTACAAGTTCCAGCAGTCTGTGTATCTGTCTTTTTATACAGGAACTATAAGTCCCAGCAGTCTGTGTATCTGTCTTTTTATACAGGAACTACAAGTCCCAGCATTCTGTGTATGTCTTTTTATATAGGAACTGCAGGTCCGAGCAGTCTGTGTATCTGTCTTTTTATACAGGAACTACAAGTCCCAGCACTCTGTATATCTGTCTTTTTATACAGGAACTACAAGTCCCAGCATTCTGCGTATCTGTCTTTTTATACAGGAACTAAAAGTCCCAGCAGTCTGTGTATCTGTCTTTTTATAGGAACTACAGGTCCCATCAGTCTGAGTATCTGTCTTTTTATACAAGAACTACAAGTCCCAGCATTATGTATCTGTCTTTATATAGAGGAACTACAAGTCCCAGCATTCTGTATGTATCTTTTTATACAGGAACTGCAAGACCCAGCATTCTAGTGTATCCGTCTTGTATACATAAAACTACAAGTATTATCTAGGAGTATAAGGGGGGGGGGTTGGTCTGGTGTTATCTAGGAGTATAAGGGGGGGTTGGTCTGGTGTATTCTAGGAGTATAGGGGGGGTCTGGTGTTATCTAGGAGTATAGGGAGGGGCTGGTGTTATTTAGGAGTATAGGGGGGTTGGTCTGGTGTTATCTAGGAGTATAGGGGGGGTCTGGTGTTATCTAGGAGTATAGGGAGGGGCTGGTGTTATCTAGGAGTATAGGGGGGTTGGTCTGGTTTTATCTAGGAGTATAGGGGGGGTCTGGTGTTATCTAGGAGTATGGGGGGGTTGGTCTGGTGTTATCTAGGAGTATAGGGGGGTCTGGTGTTATCTAGGAGTATGGGGGGTGCTGGTGTTATCTAGGCGTATGGGGGGGTTGGTCTGGTGTTATCTAGGAGTATAGGGGGGGTCTGGTGTTATCTAGGAGTATAGGGAGGGGGGCTGGTGTTATCTAGGAGTATGGGGGGTTGGTCTGGTGTTATCTAGGAGTATAGGGAGGGGCTGGTGTTATTTAGGAGTATAGGGGGGTTGGTCTGGTGTTATCTAGGAGTATAGGGGGGGGTCTGGTGTTATCTAGGAGTATAGGGAGGGGCTGGTGTTATCTAGGAGTATAGGGGGGTTGGTCTGGTTTTATCTAGGAGTATAGGGGGGTCTGGTGTTATCTAGGAGTATAGGAAGGGGCTGGTGTTATCTAGGAGTATAGGGGAGTTGGTGTTATCTAGGAGTATAGGGGAGTGGTCTGGTGTTATCTAGGAGTATATGGGGGGATGGTCTGGTGTTACCTAGGAGTATAGGAGGGGGTTGGTCTGGTGTTATCTAGGAGTATAGGGGGGTGTTCTGGTGTTATCTAGGTGTATGGGGGGGGGGTGTTCTGGTGTTATCTAGGAGTGAATGGAGGGGGGGTTAGTCTGGTGTTATCTAGGAGTCAATGGGGGGGTTGGTCTGGTGTTATCTAGGAGTATAAGGGGGGGGGGGTGTCTGGTGTTATCTATAAGTGAATGGGGGGGTAGTCTGGTGTTATCTAAGAGTCAATGGGGGGGTTGGTTTGGTGTTATCTACGAGTATAAGGGGGGGTATCTGGTGTTATCTAGAAGTGTATGGGGGGGTTAGTCTGGTGTTATCTTGGAGTATAGGGGGGTGTCGGTCTAGTGTTATCTAGGAGTATAAGGCCCCTTTCACACGTACGGTCCGTATGTCCGCTTTTTCATCCATCCGTTTACGGATGAAAAAGGGACATACATTGGTCCCTATGAGATCGCGGGTGTCAGCGGATGAAACATCCACTGACACCCGATCTCATCCGTGTCCGCAATGCTCCGTTTTTCTGGGTAGAAAAATTCCTATTTTTCTATCCGTCTGCGGAGCGGATCAGATGAACACGGACAGACGGTCCGTGTTCATCCGATCCCCCCATAGGGGAGAGCGGAGATCTGACAGGGCGGTCCCTGCACAGTGTGCGGGGACCACCCTGTCATCCGCCGGCTCAGCGGGGATCAACGCAGCGATCCCCGCTGAGCAAGCGGAGGTTCACGGGGCGGATCATCACGGATCCGTCCCGTGTGAAAGGGGCCTTAGGGAGTATGTTTGTGTTCAATGATAAACACATTTCATATATAATATTAACATTTTATTTAGACATATTTAAACAGCCAAATGTACCGTTACTTTTGTTTGTTTTTTAAAGAAAGAAAGATTCCAGTCAAATAACAAAACAAAAAGCAGTCAATAAATACTTGTTTTAACTGTCCTACATATGGTTTCCTTTAGCCCTCCTTTTTATCATACCCTTCACATCTGACATTTCAGTTAAAGTGATCCTAAAGCTTATTATATATATATTTTTTATAATAAACATACTATACTTACCTGTTCTGTGTAATGGTTTTGCACAGAACAGCCCTGATCCTCCTATGGGGTCACTCGTATCTCCTCTTCAGCGAGTGCTCCCATAGGAAGCTGTTTCCTCTGGGGCCCTCATGCAGGCTTGATCCTGAGCTTTGGTGCCTGCATCCACATCACAGTATTTGATTGGCAGCAGCAGGAGGCAATGGCTCTTGCTGCTGTCTCTCTGCCCTGAGAGGAAGAGTGGGAGCAAAAAGAGACGCAGCTCACGGGCACAGCGCTGTATCGAGAATGGGCTCAGGTAAGTATAACGGGAGCTGGGGAGATCTTAATAACAAAATGTATTTTTACCTTAACCACTTTAATACTGGGCACTTTTACCCCCTTCCTGCCCAGGCCAATTTTCAGCTTTCAACGCCGTCACACTTTGAAAGACAATTGAGCAGTCATGCAACACTGTACCTATAAGAAATTTGTATAATTTCTTCACACAGATAGAGCTTTCTTTTGGTGGTATTTATTTTTTATTTTTTGCTAAATAAATGAAAAAAATACAGACATTTTGCAAAAAAAACATGTTTATTTTTGTTTCTGTTATAACATTTTGCTAATAAATCATATTTCTTCTAGATTTGACCTAAATTTGGGTCAAAATTTATTCTACTAAATTTTGCTGGTGAAAACCCAAATCAGTGTATATTATTTAGTCTGTATTAAAGTTATCACAAACTATGGTATGTATATCTGAAAATTGATCAAACCTAATTTAGGCCTATCTCATTTATTAAGGCTCTTTTTGGAAAGTAGACAGTCCAAGGTATTTAGTAAGAGGCATGGCGAGTTTTTGGAAGTTGTATTTTTTCGTCACAATTATTTGAAAATGGAAGAAATTAAAAAGCACAATTTCTATTTTACTTTACATACTGTCACCAGTGCAGTACAGCCTTATCATATAACTGGTGTGGTGGTGATCAGGGACACCATAGTAACACTGTACTACTCTGGGGAAGTGATCAGGATTTATTTTTTTACACATTATGAATGCATATACCATTGAATTTCATTGGTATAAGCAACCATTTTTATTGAATGAAGCTGGTTCATTCAGTGTCTTTTGTTGTAATTAGCTGTGATTGGCTAAAGCTATTTACATGTTACAGAAGGGCTGTGATTGGTCCTGTCTATACCATGTGATCACTGTGACCAACCACAGCTAGCAACACAACAGTATACAATGGATGGGATGAAAGGAAGCCATCCATTGTTTACAATTGTCAAGTGATCTGCTGTGATTAGCCACAGTGATCACATGGTACTGGCAGCTGGCCGGTACAGTGATCAGTCATCGGCTGTGACACACAGCCCATGACAGATCATGCCGTTGAGAGGCCCTACGAGTGCCATGTACTGGGAGGAGGTCATATGAACAGTATTCCCTCCCAGCCATAATAGTACTATAGGCCAGGTGGGAAGGTGTTAATGCAGATAATACATTCAGTAAAAAACTCTTAAGAACCACTTTAAAGTGATTGCAAACTCCATTTAAAAAATAAATAAAAATAACAGACAGGTTTATACTTATTATAATTATTATTATTATACAGGATTTATATAGCGCCAACAGTTTGCGCAGCCCTTAACAAAATGAGGGCAGACATTACAGTTACATTACAATTTGGTACAAGAGGAATCAGAGGGCCCTGCTCATTAGAGCTGCTCTGTGTGGTTTTGCAAAAAGCGACCCGAACCTCCTGTTCTCGGGTCCCCTATCGGCACTGCTGTCTTCAACTATTCTTGGTGTGCCACCATAGGAAGCCACTTCCTACTGTGGCTCACCTGTGGGCTCAATTTCAACCTGTAAGCACGGGGGGATGGGGATGAGGGGTGGTACTTTTACCTAAACATTTTCACATTTTCAACTAAAATAAAACATTTTTATAGAAGGAATGCATTAAGGAAAAAATGTTTAGGATTTAGAAGCACTTTAATGCACACCGTGGATGTGAATTCAATTGTTGCTGAAATATGACAGGAGTCACAGAGCAAGAGCGATTGGCAGCACCATTTTTATGATTTTCAGACACTAGAAAAAGATGGTAGTCTTTATTCGGATAATATTATGACATGTTTTAGGGAGCAGAGCTGACACTCTAAAGATAATGACTGAGGGCACTGACCAATGTGTTCTGGGGGGGGGGCAGTCCTGTCCTGTCAGAACACAATAGCTCAGCGGGGGAGATCACTGTACTAACATCGGATTGTTAGTACATAGGCTCCCCCTAAGCTCTTCTGTTTTTTTCCTCATTCAGCCCACTGGAATGAACAGAAAAAAAACTGTTATGCCCCGTACACACGGTCTGACTTTTTACCGGCCAAAAGCACATTGGAATTCTGACGGAATTCCATCGGATTAAAAGATAACATGTTCTCTATCTAAACTCCGACGGAATTCCTCAGAATTTCCGATGGAAAAACTCTGATGGGGCATACACATGGTCGGAATATCCGATGGAAAAAGTCCGTCTGACTTTTTCCATCGGAAATTCCGATCGTGTGTACGGGGCATAAGTGTGTACTAGGCTTAACTGTAGGCATTTTGGTCTGTTTTCAATAATGTAACAGAAAGTGATGTAAAATAAATAAAATATCAAATCTACTGTACATAACAATAAACTAATGTATGTAGCATGTATAAACTACAGCAATAGATGGACTGTGTGTGTTATTTGTCAAGTCAAAAGCAATTGGCATGTTCCAACACAAATTTGTGTCTTTTCAGGAAACGTTCTCTTCTGTTGGCACAACTTCCAGTAGAATCTGCAGCAGCATAATGACTCGGCCTATAAAAAATAAAAGTAATAATGGTAAGTGGAGGATATTGAAGGGAGGAGCTTCTCTGAGGATTTATTACATCAGTATTCATCATCTGCTAAAGCTTTTACCTGTCATAACACAATATACATAATGCATTTTTATTTTACATGGCATCTCTCTGTGACATTCCCCATCCCCAGCATGCTTTATCCCAATAACAAGGAAGGTCAAATCAATGGTCTCACTGCAAATGACTACAAACGAAATAGAAAAATCAAAGATTGATGCTAAGAGAAGGATTCAGAAATTTATTAGGCTTAAAGCCCTAGACATTAGATTACAACATTAGCATAATGATAAATGCTTTTCCACAAGAAAAAAAAAGAGGCATATATTGTACTAAAAGCTATAAAAACTGGGCTAATAATTACAGTTAGGCAAAGGTAAAAAAAAAAATATGGTAGCAAAGGGCGAGGACAGAAAAGGAAAATATTATAAATTAAAAAATGTTGCATTATGGTACATTTTATATAAAAATGCATTTTGATTTTGTATAGAAAATAATTTCAATATGCAAAGTCCTGCAAACCATCTGCTAGGTGTTAATCGAATTTATCATATTAACATTGCTATTTGTACTGCATTATCTGAAGTCCTTAGGAAATATATTAATTTTAATTTTGTCTTTCTTTCTTTTTTTTTTCTTAAGAACAAGATCACAAATTTCAAACTGCTCATAAGCTTTACATGGTAATTGGATGGAAAAAAAATGGCAGCATTTTTCATCACACAGTTTGGATGATGGTCTGTTACTAACTAGCACCTTGTTTAACTTTTGAGTCAAAACATTGGTGTTTTGATTGAAAATTTGATACAGCTGATGAAACACTTATCTACGTTAATGCGCCGCTATTTTTAGCGGCGCTTTACCGTCAGATTTGCCGCGCTATTCGGCCGCTAGCGGTGCAAATTTAACCCCCCACTAGCGGCCGAGAAATGGTTAAAAACCACCGTAAAGCGCCTCTGCAGAGGCGATTTGCTGGCAGTATAGCCGCGGTGTCCCATTGATTTCAATGGGCAGGAGCGGCGGTATACACACCGCTCCTTCACCGCTCCAAAGATGCTGCTAGCAGAACTTTTTTTACCGTCCTGCTAGCACACCACTCCAGTGGGAAAGCCCTCGGGGCTTTCACACTGGAGACACAGCAACGGCTGTTTCAGGTCGGTTTGCAGGCGCTATTTTTAGCGCAATAGCGCCTGCAAAACGACCCAGTGTGAAAGGGGTCTAAGGCTGGAAAAAAGTGTCAAGCAACTGGCACTGGAAGCATCTACATATTCAAGTTCTGCAATTAAGCCAGCTATACATGGATTGAAATTCATCCAGTTCTATCAATCAACATGTGTACAACCAGCCTGTTGGAAAAGTTTCTCTTGATCAGTGCTGATGAAGTCTCCCTACTGTCAGAACACAGTAGCTCAGCAAGAGGGATTACCCCATCTACATTGAATGTGTGGATAAAGGAATTGAGCCATTTTCTTTCATTCAACTTGCTGATTAAAAAAACTAAACTAAATAAAAACATGTATGACCAGTCTTAGCTACAATGATTGTCAGCACAGTCTATATTTGTTCATGGTTATCAATTGTATATTAGAAAAGTACAACATGAGCTGAAAAAAAAATCTCACATTGCAACAATAAACATTAGATTATTCCTTTAAACCAGAAGTCTACAATCTTTTCAGTATCAGAGTCACATTGTCTATTTTACAAATATTCAGGGGCTAAAAGAAAAATCTGTTTTATAAATGAATGATTAAAATGAAAATAAATGAAAAGGATTCTCCAATTAACAACTCTACATCAGGGTCCTCCTTTCCTTCAGCGTCCCCCATTCACATCAGAGTCCCCCTTTCACATTAGAGCATTGTTTCACAACCCCACCCCCCTTCACATCGGAGTCCCCCTTTCACATCAGAGCATTGTCTCACATCGCCACCCCCCCTTTACATCGGAGTTCCCCTTTCACACCAGAAGTCCCTTATTGCATCAGAGTTGCTTTGAGTTAAGGTCAACTCTCTCAGTGGGCTGAATGTGGCCCCTGCTTTAAACAATGAATAAATCAAAAAGATGAACAGAGATGAAAGAATAAAAATGCAGAGTGCTGTTAATTAGGAATAAAATGTAATAATATACACAAGAATAAAAGTTCAAAATGCCATACAAAAATACTCACCAACACTTAGGGGCAAGTGAGTGTCCACCACAACAGGAAGCATAAAGACCAAAAGCTACTAAATGTCATCAGAGCATTTGGTTTGGTGAGAGCCCCACCTCCTGTCATCAGAGCATTTGGTTTGGTGAGAGCCCCACCTCCTTTCATCAGAGCATTTGGTTTGGTGAGAGCCCCACCTCCTGTCATCAGAGCATTTGGTTTGGTAAGAGCCCCACCTCCTCTCATCAGAGCATTTGGTGAGGTAAACACTCTCCACCCCATCAGTGTTGCTGATTATTTTTGTATGATGTTTGATCTTTTATGATTGTGAGAATCATTAAATTGTATTCTTAATAAATATCAGTATATACTTCTCAAGGTCAGTGTGTTGTGTGTTTTTCTTCTGCTTATGCATTACACCGGAGAACCCCATCTGTTACAAGAGCTGTGGGATGGTCCAGCGGGACTCTTCTGATTGTACCTGAAGCTCCCTGGGATTATTATGACAGGGATAAAAGAACATAATGAAAATAGTTGATTATATCATGCAAATGTGTGCATGGAAATAAGATAGAGATTAATAAGAAAGAAATTAAAGCTTTCAGCTAAAAAAATTTAAAGGATGACTGGTGCAATAAATTTAAATGCTTGTGGTAAACATGCATTCAGGATTATAAATGTATGTACAATTGTATGTACAATTATTAATGATGCTGATCTCATCTCTAGAGGGTAATAACAATCTTGTTTAAAAATCCTGATGTCCAATTATTTTCTAAGATTGGGTGGTCTGGAAGTGTGTGCACAGGTTACAGAATGCCCATACACATGTTCACGGGATAGGCAACAATCATGTCTACTGACACAAACGCAGGCTGAGTATTTTGATTTACACTTGCAATAACTCAGAACTATAATGGGAAGATAGCAATAACCTATAAACTTGTATAATTCTCAAGCTGGTGAAAATTATTATGTATTTATTTATTTCTGTATTTATTAGAAGCATTTTTAAAGGGCCACTGGGTTGCATACTGTAAATTAACTTGGAGCGCTATCCCCACAGGAGCCCTCTGGTTTGTTGGGTCCTCTGTTCTCTGCCACAACTCTGTAAACCTGTGTGGTCCCCACTGACACACCTATTTATAGGTTACTCACACCTCTCTAGCTTAAGCATTAATAGTCTACCACTCTATGAAAGTACACAGAAGACAGACCACAAGCAACACACTTATTTATTTACAAGATAAATGTATTATTGAAGGGTAAGCAAACACAATTCATAGAAGTGAACAGAACAACAGATGACCTGAGATTACCTGATGGGCACATTAGCCTCACGTACGCTGCAATGAGGCTAAGTCCCATTACACTCGTCCATACAGTATCAGTAAAAAATAGCATCAACCGTGAAAGCATAAATTACATAAAGAAACCTCACTGTAGTACTCAAAAGATGTCCCTGGGTGCACTCTATGCATACAGCTCTTTAGTGGATAGGTGTACGTGTCCCTAAAAAAAGGGTACCCCTGGTGGTGTCTAAAGTACCTGGCGCCTAGTTGTCAAAGTTAGCTGGCTGTTGTTGGGGCCCTTCTGTAAGGTAGTGCAAATGAAGCTGTTGGGTAGGGATTGGTATATATAGCATGAAGTGGAGGCAGAAAGGAGTTAAGCACAGTAGTTCACCTTTCCACTCCCAGTATACAACAGATTAGGTCCCATACACTTGACGATCAGGTATACCAGAAGTCTCAGTCCTCAAATTCAAATCCTCAAAAGTATCAGTCTCTCCAGCTCTGGTCCCAGTTCAGTGAAAGACCTCTCTGCAGCTCAGTCCTCAAGCTCCCATAAACACAGTAAACACAGTTAAGGCACCCAATCTCTGCACAGGCCCTGTCTTCTCTGATGTCGTGTACAGACCCAGCTGCAGGTATGCATTGTTCTGTTTGCCCCATCCCCCTACCACTGTGTTTGCCTTGAGCTGTGGTAATTTGCCTGGGAAAACTCTGTATCTCTCCTCCCCTTGACGCTGGAAATTGTGGGCCTGTAGTTCAGCAGACATTAGCCTTCATTCACCTGTATTGTAAAGTCCCCTTTAAGGATAACATACCCCTTAGAGGTTATTGTAAGATCCAATCTCCTCCTCGCAGGCTTTCCACTACTGCTGATTTGTCCACCACAGCTGCGAGGAGGGAGGGGGGAGAAAAAAGGGGATTAACACAGAACCCACTTCATTCACACGGTGTAACGGCAGAAGGGAAGCTCGGGGTGAGAGGCGGGCTGCTGCAGCTCACACAGCCACTCTGTAAACATGGCGGTGCTGAGGAGAGAAGGGGCAGCGAGTACAGACACACACACACACTTCCCACTCCTCATTCTTGCCCACAGTGGCGGGGGAGGGGAGGTAAGTGAAAGGAAAAGCACATGCAGCTGGCAGCACACGTGAGTGCCTGCCCTCAAGGATCTTACAATCAAAAGTCCCTATCCCACATGCATACACACTAGGATCAATTTAGACAGGAGCCAGTTAGCCTACCACCATGTCTTTGGAGTGTACCAGGTAGCCAGAGGGCTTGGAGGAGGCCACACAAGCACATAGAGAACATGCAAGCTCCATATAGTTTTTGTCCTAGCAATGATTCAAACTGAGGACCCCAGTGTTGCAAAGCAGAAATGCCAACCATTAAGCTACTGTGCTACCTCTTCAGTCACACACTTGCTTTTTAAATGAATTGAACTGGTAATTTTGAGTTAAGCCCCAATGTTGGACAGGGTTGAGGCAGACAGTGGAGCAAGAGCCAGGGGTGGGGATGAAATGCAACTATATGTAGACAACCTACAATCAGGCAAAGTAAGTGCTCATTTGCTGACATAAAAAATAATAAAACAGCAGCCACAGCAGTTTTAAGTACTTATCCAAATAAACTGTAATATATATATATATATATATATATATATATATATATATATGTATTTTTAATACTGCAATTGTGTCTGTCAAAGACACAGATACACTGGCTTATTTTGTGGCTAAACCAGACACAATTTGGATTCCTAATCATTAGTGGTGGGCAGATTTGTGACAGCCCAGTCTGACAACTAACAGCCTTGTACAGTGTCAGCTGTTAGCTGTCAAAGGTGGGTGGTGGCATAGATTAATGTTTCCTCAGCAAGGGGTTCAAGCAAGGGAACTTTAATATACAAATGATTTACCCTTTAGCAATGACATCCTCAACTTTTAACCACTTCAGCCCCAGAAGAATTTACCCCCTTCCTGACCAGGCCATTTTTTGCAATACGGCACTGCGTCGATTTAACTGACAATTGCGTGGTCGTGCGACGCTGTACCCAAACAAAATTTACGTCCTTTTTTTCCCACAAATAGAGATTTCTTTTGATGGTATTTGATCACCTCTGCGTTTTTTGTTTTTTTTTTGCGCTATAAACAAAAGAAGAGCTGCAATATTGCGGTGGACAAATCAGACACTTTTGACACATTTTTGGGACCATTGACATTTATAAAGTGATCAGTGCTATAAAAATGCACTGATTACTGTATAAATGTCACTAGAAGGCAAGGGGTTAACACTAGGGGGCCATGAAGGGGTTAACTGTGTTCCCTAGGTGTGTTCTAACTGTGGGGGGGGGGTGGGACTGACTAGGGGAGGAGACAGATCAGTGTTTATACTTAGTATGAGCACACAATCTGTCTCCTCTCCCCTGAGGAACCAGGATTTGTGTGTTTACACACACAGATCCCGGTTCTCGCTCTGTCAAGAGTGATCGCGGGTGCCCCGGGAACACGGCTCCGGGAACACGCTGTGGACGGGCGCGCTTCCTCCTACAGTGTCTTAAAGGGCCGACGTACAGCTACGATGGCTCGCCCAGGGGAGCCAACCTGCCACAGTATAACTGTGGAGGCTGGTCCGGAATCGGTTAAGCAACGCGGCCATGGAAAATCAGCGATGTCACATTTTTATTTATCTCCTGACAGATTCCTTTTAACACATTTTTATTGCGCAAAACCTTCTGGTATATAAATGTTCACCTTATATCTAGGACTTTGCTACTCCAATATATTGGTATGATGTTTTGAAAATGTCAAGCAACATAGGAATTCTAGGTGTCATAATATATGTTATTCAGAGACAATGTCACTTTTACAAACACTGCAAAGTAATAAAGCTGTTTTTATTTACACACAGAAGTACATGCATGTATTATCACTTGCAAATTGTAAATAACGCATATATTAAACAATGCATAAAAAAAGCAAGTGCAACCATAACATCATTAAAGGACATTAACTAATGTGTTATGCATAGTACTAATTGTCTTAGCTTTAACCATGGAAAAATAAAGCAGGAGAGTACCATTGTGTCTTTTGTTTGGCACATAGCATGTAATCTTCATCAACTGTTTGTGTGCGTGAAGTACATTTACATGGAGCACCCCGTGATTATTTCACTGTTTCTTGGTCTAAAGGCTCCAATTGATGAAAGTAAATTGAGTCATCAAGAGAACTGTATGCAATACAGTAGACTGTGCTTTAATGACTCTGAGCCACACTTTTATTTCTATGGAAAGACAGTACACTGAATCAATTAGAGCTGCACATTTATCACAGGTTCAATTAGTTTGTAAAGGACAGCGGGAACGCTAGAACACTGCAATATGGTGAATGTATTGTCCTCTAGACCTTTAAGTATCAACTTAAGTGAACTCGACACTGCAGCAAAGCACATTTTTCATTCATTTCTTTAAAAGAAAACCGTAATGCGTTCTAGACGTTGTTTTCCTAAGAATACACTTTATTACTCTGAAGGGGAAGGAATACTGTACTTAAGTACTTGGAATTTATTGAAAGATAAACCCTCAACAACAACTGAAAAGCAAAAGAGTTCCAGACGATAATAACATTTTTCAGGAATGGTAGTGTCTTATAATGCGGTAATTTAATATGATATTGATCAGAATATGTTCTTGTATTGTTGCAAAATAGAGCCACTGATGCACTGAAAAACACATTAGATATGTATAAATAAAATTAACCAAACAAAGAAAAGTGGGTGGTAAGCAGCGAGGAGAGAACATATTAAAATGTTCTATGTGAATGATTTGCCTAGTTGGCTTCTTTGGTTCTCTAAAGATTGAAATCTGATATTCCACTAATATTTTTTTCACCAGGATTTAAAAAAATGTGAGATGATAAACACAACAACTTAGCAAATCCTCTCCACATAGCAGCAATTCCATATAGGTATTAAATAATGTAACACGTGAAATAAAATAAAAATAATTCAAAAAAATGTGTAGCGACCTCACCCCTCTCACCCCTTCTCATTCTCGGCTTGTCTTTCTTTGTCTAGGGGTGTTAGTGCTGGGGGGAGGGATGAGATACGCTACGGCCCATGTCCTCCATAGTGAAGTGGTGAAGGCCAGAAAGTTTGGGCTTTGTGTAAGATCGGGCTTTGTGTAAGTGTCCTAGAGTCAAGTCCTGTACTTCGTCCCTGACTCCTTTGCTCCTAGAGTTCCACACAGTAAATAGGTCCAACACAGTTTTATTCTTCTCAGTGAATAAACACACAACATGGTTAAGTTGGATTCTTTTGCAACAACTTAGTCTTAACGGGAATAGGTTGAGGCACAATCCTTTCCCTTCTCTTGCCAACCACTGTGGTATCACCAGTGGCGAATAGTCACTGCCACTGACTATGTGAAATAGAACGTGAATTACCTATGCTAGCACGGCCCCTGTCAGGGGAAGGATATCCATCCAAGGGAGATACCAGAGGCCTCTCTGTCACCAGCGATGCTGCGCCGGACTCTCCAGAGAAGTTCTGCACACCAGACCTCACAAACTCAGACACGGGCACCCAAGGTGTTAGGGCCCCCCTCGGATTCCTCCACCCTTGCGGAACTCAGTCGAAGGTACTGAGCCCCAGGCATTCGCCATAGTACCTCACCCCAGGCTAAAGGTGCCTGAGATGGACTCCATCTCCGCTCCGGCCGGGTCAAAGGCACCTGGGCCTGGAACAACGGGACGCCAGCACCCAAGCTGAAGGTGCCTGGGTGCGGCCACGTCCTCCGACTCTGCAGTCTGAACCCCGTGGTAAGGGCGTCCGCCCCTTTTATCTCCTCTCCCTTTGCGTCACAGCGGGTTCCCCGCCCCGCTGTGCCAGCTCCAGGAGAGGACAAAAAGGCACAGTCCTGCGGTGTGAGTTCACCTCCGGCCCCCGGCAACAACGCCACCTATAGGCCCAGGGAACCTCACACCACCAGAGTCCTCCAAGAACCATAAAAGGGCCTCAGATCCCCTAGAAATCAGTGCATCTGGGCTACACTACCACCCAGATGCTTCCCCTAAATTCAAATACCCGCTACAAATGTAATAAAATAATAATACCATAAACATTAATGACATATTACCCCAGCAATAAAACAAAAGAGTAGGGGTACAACAGCTTGTCCACTGCTCGAAGAAAAAAAGTTCTGCATTATATTAGTTCCAAGCCTACCCAAGAGGAGAGTAGCAAACAGAGGATAAGTAGGATGTTTAAAGTCTCCTTAAAATTAGAAATGTGTTTATTGAAGATAACTCAAGTAAATGTCTTTCAAATTAGGAAGCGGAAAACTGGCCATCCTCTGAGCTGTTCCGCTGCAAATCTTTTCTATCTGCCATCTGCCTAGTGCAACTAGAATACCACACTGGGCAACCATATGTGAAAATACTCCCTATTGTACTATAAACTAAAACTAGATAAAAGTGTACTATAATCTGTAACTAAAAATATAACAATAGTTTTTGCGGAAGTCTGTGGTTTCATTAAATTATTAAGAGAAACAGGATCTGTTGAGTCCTCTTAATCAAATATGAGGTTTTCAAGCTCCAGATTAGGTCCTCAAACACATGAGCTCTCACAAACTTAAAACTGTCTACCCAGTCAACCTCCTCTCCATTTATACATAATGCATTATAAGGTAGTTTTCAATTTTTCTGAGCTCAGTTATAATTTTGTTTTTTTTTTTTTGTTTTTTTTATATTTTGCTATTTAATTAAAAAAAATGCATGTATTTCTTGCCTAAACAGTATTGGGATGGTGGTTAAGCACATGAGCTTTAACCTTTGTAAGCAAAGTGAGTGTATCGGTGGTGAGGTGAGGGGTCCTACTCCTGACATCTTTATTTGACACAGAAGAGACTCATTACAGTTCTTAAAGTCCACAATCACTGACAATTTTAATTACTCTAACAATCTAGGGAAATCACTGCCTCCAGGATCCATCGTTCCATTTAATATAATGAATTTTTGTGAGAGTAATTTTTTCTGGAGCTGAAAGCCCCAACATGCAGACATGGGTGTGCTTAACAACCTTAATTTTAACAAAGTTTTTCAATAAAAAAGAAGGGCTGGCATGAGATAAGGAATAGAAAGGATTATTTTACATTTTTAAAGTGTTTTAATAATTCAATGGGAGATGTATTTTTTTCTTTTCTTTTAAGAAGTTTAAAAAGAAATACATTTTTTAACCAATCCTTTAAAAAAATTGTGAATAGTCAAGCGTCCAGAATAGCCATTTTATCCAGTTCAACTGGGCTATGACTGTGAATCACTTTCTTATATAATCCCGTCAAGTAATTACGTCAAGTTATATAATCCCCAAATCCTGCATCACCTTTTGGTGTTTTTTTTTACCTCCCACTTTTAAGTACCTTGCTGAAAGGCATGTGACCCAGGTGGGGATTCTTTAGTCACTTGTTGACCACAAAGTGTATATATAAACGTTGTGGCTTGCAGTTGGTTTCAAATGGTGAAGCTATCAGCCATAACTCTGGTATTTTTTTTCAGCCGGCGATTCGCTTTGCTTATCATTTTTATCAGCGTGTCTGAGAAACCATTTGACAGTTAGTGCGGATGGGCATAAAGGTTACCAGAGACCAGATCATCTCTGATCGCCTCTATGACCTTGGAGGACCGGATCAACCGTCACTTCCGGTCTAAGGCGGAAATAAACCTTTTTTTTTTAAAGCCAAAGATCCAAAAAATATATATTTTTTTGTTTTTGTTTTTTGTTCTTTTGCTTTTAAAGGTAAAGGAGATATTTGAGATCTCATTCCTTGTAATAGGAATTAAAGTGAAAAAATAAATAAAATGAAAGTGCCTCCATCCCTCAATGCTCATGCGCAGAAGCGAACACATACATACGTCGCTCTTGCATATGTAAAGGGTGTTCGCAGCACACATTTGAGGTATTGCCGCAAACGTTAGAGCAAGAGCAATAATTCTAATGCTAGACCTCCTATGCAACTCTAAACAGGTAACCTGTAAAAAATGTTAAAGCGTCACCTATGGAGATTTTGAAGTATAGTAATTTGTTTGATTCCCCAGGCATGCAAAATTTTAAAGCGTGACATTTTAGGTATCTATTTACTTGGCATAACATCATCTTTTATATTTGATATATCTTTTTTTTGTAATAAAATTAATTAAAGTGAATTTTTTCCCCAAAAATTTTGTTTGAAAAATGGCTGCGTAAATACCGTGTGACATAAAAAATTGCAATGATCACCATTTTATTCTCTAGGGTCTCTGCTAAAAAAAAGAAAAAAACATTTCTAGCAAACTTTTCTAGCAAAAAATACTGATTCAAATGTATAAACTAAAAGTGCCAGAAAAGGCTTGGTCGGCAAGTGGCTAGAATGGCACCCCCACATGTTGCACATTACCATGTTACTGTGCTTCTGTCAGACCTCAGCATAATGTCAGACTTCAATACAATGGCAAAACTCTTTTAAGCTCCTCCTCTGACTCATATGATACAGCTGGGGGAATCTTGGAAAAACATCCCTTTCTCTACTGGGTGCCACTGCATGTGTGGTCTGGTGAGTATTTCAGTGGAGGGTGGGACTAACATTTACACGAAAGGGCCATCTAGGGGAAATGGATTTTTGCTGGGGGAGGAGAGATCTTTGCTGATGGAGGGTTTTGCTAAAAGATTTTTTTCATAGTGAGAGATGTTAAAATTACTGGATGGTCAGCAATGCACATTCTTTTGGCAGGTAAAAAAGCTCCTTAATTGGTGCAGAAAAACACAGGATGACACAAATGCCTAGTGCATTACCGTCACCAAATTTTATTATATATAAAAGCCAAAAACATACTCATAAGCATTGGAAGGTTGGAAGGCTGACGCTTTTTGGGGGAACATGCCCCCTTCCTTAGAGCATATAAATTTATAACATATACATTGTGATTGGTTTCTGGTTTGGTTTCTGGCTGGGTTAGATCTGAGGAAGGAGGCATGTCCTCTTTCCAACCGTAGCTATTATGGCATCACCCTAAAGCTGGGGTCGTTGATATGCTTGTACCTTCTCATGCTTGTGAGAATGTCTTTGTAAAATACTGCTCTACAATAACTAATGCTTTTGGTTAGGTTTAAGTAATGTTTTACATGTGTTTTATACATATTCACAAATTGCATCATGCAGGTATATTCATACAGGAATGTGTGGTGTGTCTTTCATCTACATTTGAGCCTGTTATACTAAAGCATACATTAATAAATATAACATTGGCTGAGGTCAATCACCCTGGGAAGAGCTTTAGTTTGAGAAATGGCTAGCCAGTTCACAAAAAGTCTGAGGTCTATGCTGTATGATACTGACATTTCATTCTTGTGTTTCAATATTGTCACGTGTTAATCAAGTACAGTCCTGTTTTGTATTAATTTTAGACTTTTGCCAGAAGGGGAAAATGTATATTAAAAAACAGACCATTATCAACGAATACATAGGAAAGAGTAATATTGGATAAATGTCTAACTGACATAGATATTGAGTCAGTGAGTGTTCTCAAACAATAACCATCATCGACCTGGAAAGTCCTCATCCTACTTTAAAATGTAATAGTTAAATAAGCAAATCAGATAATCTGCTGAACTGTAGAGCAACTCATATTCTAAAGAAAAGTGACAAAAATAATTAGACTTTTAAAAAAAGTGAAATCTGATTTCACCACACTTTGAGCAGCATCACTTTTCTCTGCATTGTCTTACTAATGCTGGCCACGTACTAGTAGATTATCGGCAAGAATATTTGTACGAGCATTCGTACCAACATTATTTGTGCATTTGATGAATAGACGAATGTCATTTGAAAATGTCACTTGTTTTTAACATTCAATTTTAAAATGAATGAAATTTATTAACAAAAACCACATACACTGTCCAAAAATTCATTCAGTCGGGAAAAGTTTTCCATCCGGCTCCTTCGATTAATTTTTGTCACTACAGTCGAACGTCAATTTGACTTCACTAATGTTAGAAAATTGAACAAACGTTCTTAAAATAAAAAATTTCAAAGAAAAATCTATACGTGTATGGCCAGTTTAAGAGACTTATTCACTAAAGGACTAGATAATGTTTAACTAGCAAAATTAATGTTTAGTTTACAAAGTGTATATTCATTATTTCCATAGATCTGTGTTTTTTTTTTCTTTACCTCTCCTGTTGCTGCTGCTGGATTATTTCTCCATCAGTCATCAGATTACCAGTCATCAGGAGGGAGGCTCTGACATGGGAAATCAAATCCCTGCTTCTCTAACAAGATGGCCTCCTCCAAGCATTGAACCAGTTTAGAAAAAAGGTATTGTAAGCTAATTATAGGAAAATGAGGTAGCCTAAAAAAAAGGACTGAGTATAAAGTAAACAAATAATGGGGTGCAGCTGTACTTAGTAGCCAATCAGCTTCTAGGTTTTATTGTCAAAGCTTAAAGTAGAACTATAGGTACAAAACCTTTCCCATTTTGGATAAAGCAAGGGAGGGTTATAGCCCCTGTCAGATTTTTTTTTCAGCCATCTTTGTCCCATTGTGCATAATTTCCTTAACCTCCTGTCCCATAGCCAAACAGGAAGTGAGAGGAAATCCCCACAAAGTAGGGTAATTCCTTTGGGACCCCTAGGTCACCAGAACTAGTGTCCCCAATGGAAGATTTCCCCTCTATTACTTTTCTGGGGACAACCCAAATTTGGGGATTTTCTTTTACTTTCACTTTCGATGATAATGGTAACCAGGACAAATAGAGAGGGTTGAATCTCCCTCATGATACCACAGACAGCCATGAAAACGGACAGGGGTTCTAATATCTCTCCAATTTATCCAAAACTAAAAAAAAGTGTTGCCTTTAGTTAGACTTTATTTGAACAAGCTGAAGTTAGAAGCTGATTGCATGGCTGCACCAGAATCTGCACCAGAATCTGTGTGCACCAGATTTAGTAAATCTCCTCCTATGTGTGCTTTGTCCTCTGTATGTCTTTTTTTGAACACAGCTCCCAAAGTTCAGGTCCTCTGAGGCCAACAGGTCCATATTCACCAGGATTCACTTCGCTAAGTGAACAGCATATACTCGTTTGGTAAATCAACCCCTATGTGTTGACACTGCCACCACTAATTTTTTTCTTTCACCGAAGCTGAATAATTAAGACTCCTTTTCATACATCATTACTGGAGCAAGGGGTTATAAACTATTTCTGATGCTCTCTGTTTAGCTCCTACCAGGAAAAGAAGTGTGGGGGGTGGAGGGTTAGGGAGAGAGGGATTTACTATGGTTGGACATAGGGGACACATGATCATGTTTCTTCCTACAGTGGCACTAGACCACTTTCATTTAACTACCTGCTTTTAGCCAGCTATGTAGATTTACCTTGGTACATGAACTATGCCTATCCTGAATGAAAAGGAGATATACACCTTTAAGCGGCGTTCCGCTATTAGGACACTTATCTGTCCTGGAATCCAACAATGTCAACACCCCAGCCAATGTTTCCTTCGGGTGCTACTGCCGCCATTGCCTGTAAGGGAAACCAGCAGTGAAGCCTTGTGGCTTTGTAAGCTGGTTGCCTACTGTGCATGCGCAAAGCACGCTGTGCATTCTGAATGGCCCAGCAGCGGGGGAAGGAGGAGGGGGGGACGAATTTCCGTGTGATCTGGCCACGGCGAGATCTCTCAGACGTGGAGACAGATACCTATCAAAGACAGGTACTCTCTCCCCCCGGCAAGGTGCCAAAAGTTGCACTGGAGGGGGGGCGGGACACAGATAAGACGAGCTTCCGCTTTTGTTAACAATAACATTATAATATATTTAAAGTGGTTCTAACGGCTGAAGGTTTTTTTTTTTTTTTTTGTCTAATGCATTCTCTGCATTAAAGTAAAAAGTGCAGATCCCTCCCTCCCCCCAGGGACCTAATCCCCATCTCGATTCATTGCTGTGAACGAGAGCAGTAGCTCTCTCCACTCTTTTCCATCTCATAGGCTTATCTGTCAATCAGAGCCAGTGAGGAGGCAGTGGGGGGTGGGGCACAGCCACGCTCGTGCATCAATGGACACACTGAGTGCGGCTCTGGAGCAAGCCTCCATGAATGCCCTCATAGCAAGCAGCTTGCTATGGTGGGCACTCGGCAGGGGGTTGGAGCCAGGAGCACTGATGGGGGACATGAGAAGAAGAGGATTGGCGCTGCTCTGTGCTAAACTATTGCACAGAATAGGTAAGTATAACATGTTTGTTATTTTAAAAAATATATAGGTTTACAATCGCTTTAAACTGTTTATTGTAATGATTTAGAGTTGCAGAAAACAGACATAAATGTGATGAAATAAAAACATTTTTACTATAATGATTTAGTCATATGGCCAAAGTCCTGGGAGGTAGAATTTCATTGGTACATTTATTTTATTATCTAAACACAATTCTTTCATATGTAACCTTGTTAAATAATAAGAAACCAATATTCTTCACATTACAAAATCCAATTTTCAACTTGTCAACCTTACGAGCGTTCAACTTTTTATTTAAGGAGGGAAAATAGTATTGTTTTACACACAAGACAATAGGGGTTTTTCACTGGTATAACTAGTACAAGACTGACATGTTGAGTATAAAACTCCACTGTAGCATAACACAGTGGACTAGCATGTAATATGGTGTGAGAATTCCCTTTTGGCACTTGCACCAGTGTCTTTTTTGATATGTAAAGCTGAAGTTTAACTTAAAAACATTTTTTTTTTCTCTAAAGCTTTAGTTACATTACTTACTGTACCTGTAATGAAGTGTGTCACACCATGTGCAGGCTGTTAGATTATATAGATATCTTCACTGCAGGGCTCCCCTGACCTTTTTCTAATGCTGAATTTCTGGCATTGTGGGGGTTAACAGATTCAGCTCTCTTAACTCAGCTGCACTAAAGATGACCTGATGGGGACTTGACCCTCTTCTCCGTTGAGAAAACATATTTTGTTGAAAACATTGCCTATAACATGATATGTGAATAAGATAGAGAATCTTGTGACTGATGAACCTCTATTTTATTCACAGGATGTGTTACAGGTACTATAATACATAGATAGATAGATAGATAGATACACAAAGGGGTTCATATAATAAAACTGGGGAGAGCAAAATCTGCTACAGCTCTGCATAGAAACCAATCAGCTTCCAGGTTTAATATCAAAGCCGAAGTTAGACGCTGATTGGCTACCATGCACACCTGCACCAGATTTTGCACACTCCAGTTTTAGTAAATCTACCCCAAAGTTTTACACCCAAAATGGTCCAAAAAGCTAGACAAAAGAAAGATGGGACCACCTACAAAACAACAGTCCCAACTCAAACCACCATAAAGCCTTACTGACCAACAAGGAACAGTCCAAACCATGTGGCCTGCAAAAATTAATCAGCACCCTGTCCATGTTAAACTCCCATCAATGCAGCCCAACAAAATCTAATAAAAGACACAATGAAGATTTCAAAGAAAAATATGTAGGAGAATGGAGAAATTAAATACCAAACTACTACTCACTACAGGGAGACTACAAACCCCATACGTGGCAGTGCTACAAGATCCAAAAAAACAGACAAACCCTGAGCCTGTACGAGTGTCTGATTTTTGTCAAAAGGGCGTGTGCCAGGATCTTGTTTTGCATACTAACGGTACACAATTGTCGTGCCACAAACACGAATGTAGTGACGTACTACAAGGAAGGGTCGGGTCTCCCGGTATATATACAGCCTTGTTGCTGTTATACACAGGATTTCCTCAATTCCTGGGGACCCTTCCCTAAATAACTTGGCGTCCGGACTTGTCTATTTTTGTCCTCTTACTTTATGTTTGTCCTATTTGTATGTGTTATATGTTTGATCAGGTATACTATTTTTTGACCGTGATCACCTTATACGTGTTTTTTAGTCTCCTTGATACATTCCACGTACCATGCTATACAATTTAACCCCTTCCATACCGGGCCACTGGGAAATGACGCCGGCAGGAACCCTCTCTCCCTCCGGGTGGACGTCATATGACGTCCTCCGCTTTGAGGGGGGATATCTGAATGATGCCTGCAGCTAGAGGCATCATTCAGATATCCTTGTTTAGAGCCGGTGATCCTGCGCATCATAAGAATGATCATAGCGGCGATTCCGCCGCTTGATCGTTCTTATAGGCGGTGGGAGGGGACAACCCCCCCTCCCGCCGCCATCCGGTGCTTCTCCGGGCTCTCCCGTGCGATCGGGGACCCGGAGCGAATCGTCGGCGCCGGTGGTGGGTCACGTGATGAGCATAGAGATGACTGGTGATCAGATGGTCACCAGTCATCTCTATGATCGTCGGAGGCCCGGGAGCGATGTGATGACATCACGCCCCGGTCCTCAAATGTAAACAAAGCCGCCATTGCGGCTGTAAGTATGAGATTAGTGAATTTTTTTTCACTGATCTCATGCTTTCCAGCCTGGAGGAGAGATGTGGGGTCTTATTGACCTTGCATCTCTCCATAAAGAGGACCTGTCACATACATTCCTATTACAAGGGATGTTTACATTCCTTGTAATAGGAATAAAAGTGTAAAAAAAAAAAGTGTAAAAATAAAAAAGTAAAAATAAAAAAAACAAGTAAAATAAAACGCCCGTCCCCAATAGCTCGCGCTTAGAAGCAAACACACACGCAAGTCCCGCCCGCATATGTGAACGCTGTTCAAACCACATATGTGAGGTATCGCCACGTGCGTTAGAGCACGTGCAACAATTCTAGCACTGGACCTCCTCTGTAACTCTAACCTGGTAACCTGTAAAAATTTTCAAAGCGTCACCTATGAAGATTTTTAAGTACCGAAGTTTGGCGCCATTCCATGAGTGTGCGCAATTTTAAAGCGTGACATGTTAGGTATCTTTTTACTCGGCGTAACATAAGCTTTCATATTTTACAAAAAAATTGGGCTAACTTTACTGTTTTGTTATTTTTGAATTCATGAAACCATTTTTTCCCCCCCAAAAAAGGCGTTTGAAAAATGATTGCGCAAATACCGTGCAAGATAAAAAGTTGCAACGACCGTCATTTTATTCCCTAGGGTGTCTACTAAAAAAAACATATATAATGTTTGGGGGTTATGAGTAATTTTCTAGCAAAAGAATGATGATTTGTACATGTAGGAGAGAAGTGCCAGAATAGGCCCGGTATGGAAGTGGTATAAAAAGCCCTGTATGGAAGTGGTTAATAAACTAATTTTTGATATTTTTGCACTTGCTGTTCTGAAGACTCCTCTTTTTTCAATCATCTTGGATTGGAAGGTTTTTTGTTTATGCAGATAGGGGCTGAACAGTAATTGGCATGTTCACTTTGCTTTGACGTGGTTAAATTACATTGTAGCCTGTTTTACATATCTATACTTTAATGTCCACAGCCTCCAAATCAAATCAGGAAGGCACAGACAGACCTACAAGCACAAAGGTAAGTAGACTGTGCAAGCAATGTGACCAGGGGGACAAAGAGGATGAGAATCACCTCCTGCTATGGTGCCCCAAGAACTTAACAGTGAGAGACACTCACTTCCAGAGGTTCCCCGCTCTTATCCCAAACTTAATTTCTTTATAGGAGAAGAGAAAGCGGCATATTCTACTAGGGAAATAGGAGCCAACCATGAAACTAAATGCACAATATGCCACAGCAGACTGAGAGGGACATGAAAAACTATGGACCTACAAATCCTCTACATGGACTCCACCCTTCCTCACCTTACCACCTTTTTTATTATTATCCTTTACTCCCCAAAACTGTCCTAGATGCTATTCTTAACCCCACCCTCCATATATTCCTTTCCAACCCATACAAATCTCAAGGGGTTCGGCAATGTTAAAATGCCAATAAAGCTTGATTGAGCTTGAAAGAAAGAGAGAGAGAAAAAAGAAAGAAAGAGAAAGAAAGAAAAAAAATTGAGAAAGTAAAAGAGAGAGAAAGAGAGAGAGAGAGAGAAAGAAAGAAAGACAAAGAAAGAGAGGGGGAGAGAAAGAGACAGAGTGGGGAAGGAAGAGAGAGAAAGAAAAAGAAAAGAAAGGAAAAAAGAAAGGAAGGAAGGAAGGAAAGAAGGAAAGAAGGAAATATCCAGATACACAAAGTTCTCCACTAAAAATGGTCTGAAAGGGTTGATGAAGAATATATAGGGTTGATAAAGGATAGACAGACAGATAGATAGATAGATAGATAGATCTTTCAGACATCATTCAGTGTATGATTTTGTTTCATACCTCTCAAACAATGAAAGAGTAACATACACTTGTTTTTTTTGTAGCTCTGCGGGTATCTGATAAATAAATAAAGCAGCTGTCTTTTGTCTGAAATGTGCACGTATATGTAGCTGCTGAAATGCTTTAAGCTCCTTTAAAAATAACAGTACATTTTAGAGAAATCAGTAAGAATTAAAGCTGATTTAATACTGCCATCTAGTGGTGCACAGCACACGCATGCTATTGTACTTTAGCTTGGATCTGAGGATTTTTGCAGCACAAAGGTGTCAGCCTACCTAGTGCAGCATTCAGATATGTGAACTACAATGAATCAACACAGAGATCAGCACATCAACTATTGATTATAGTTGAAAGTGCAGAATGGAGTATCATTATAATTTTTGAAGAATAGTGCAAAAAAAGTAAACTGAGATATATGAAAATGTATCTATGAAAATATATCTGTGCAGTTACCTGTGAGAATTGATTCAACCTTCCAGCATATGGTAAGAAAAAGCATGGGTTTCATAGCTAGTTTATAAGCTTCCTTCAATAGAAGGTGTGACATTTTACAAAGATTTCTGAAATACAAAGACCTACTTAGTTTAAATGTAACTGATGGGGTTATGAAAAATGCAAATGTTGCCGTCATATAAAATCACAACTGAAGTCTCTGGTGCTATATACTGCTGTATTGTCCCACTAAGCAGTTTACAGTTTTGTCATCTGATTAAAACCACAGGTAGGAATGATATAATGGTAAATGTGGTAGCAAATGACATCTTACTTAAGATCTGGTTTACATGAATGGACTATGGAAGCTATATATATCTATATATATATATATATCTATAGATTTATATAGATATAAATATACATACACACAATTGTATATGTGGTCTTATTTAATAAATCAAGATAAAGAGCAATGATGATATGCACATCACATTAACCCATAGCAATCCATAGCAATCCATAGCAGGTTTATGCTGACCCAATGAACAATGCTTTGAAACACTGACCTGGAAGAAGTATGCAGATCATGAAGGCCAAGGTAAATATAGAAGGTACTGTCTACATCTTTGTTCTGGTTTAGTAGCTCAAAGCAAGAGGATCAAAATGAGAGTCGTGCTCCAAAAATTTCAGAGATTGGTTATCAATAGCAGTCTCAATGTTTCTTTCATCACAAGTTTTCTCTAAGCAATTTGTGTTTCAATCGTTTTTATTAATAGTTTTAGTAAAACAAAGAACGATTGTTTGATAGAGCAGCAAACAATCCTCACTCGCTCCAAGCATGTAACATAGAAGACATATAAATGTGGGGCTTAATAAAGATTAATGAAGACCATAATACGCAGGTAAGGTCTGCTGTGAGGCCCCCAACACATTTTAACTAGAATATAAGGCAGGACATTAACTGGTTATAAAATACTGATAGAACGTTTGAACTTCATGAACTCCTCTACGAAGCAACCATCCAACTAGCCACCTAGTATATTGTTTGTATGCAAAACAGCATGATCACAGATACACAACTAAGGTGAAATCACAATAAGTTGGTCCAAGTGACTATGGAGCCTCTCTTTCTCACATTGTGTAATAAGTAAGGCTCTGTCAGCAATCATATATTACAACTGTCCCCTATAGGGGACCCTTTATCCCAACAATATACCCAGGAGTGTTTCGGTTAACAGAGCAGAAGAGAAGTGAGAGGGCTCTCTAAGCAATTTCAAGTAGGAATACAGTATGTTAATATATCAAAAATGTGAATGCATGCTCTACCTATAGAACTGCATCATCAGGAAACAAACCCTACAACAAAATCATATGTAAATTGAAGTGAAGTTTGTACTTCTAATTGCAGCTTCATAAAAAATAAAGTAAAATAATACCTATTGCATAAAGTTATTATCGGCATTATGGCGCATACATGTATGGATCATGTACTCTCTGGTCCACTATAATATGGCACTTACTACATCCTATCCAGTAAATAGTGGACATTTTTTTGACTTCAAAAGAAAAAGGAGACATTTGCTTTGAATTCTCCTGTGTAGCAATAAAGGATGGTTACCCCTTATTCTGATCACTTAGCCCAGCAAACTTATGTTCTCTTTAAATACTCAAATATGTGCAAGCAAATTCAACCCCTTGCTGCTGCCTTCCACCAGCCCTTTAAAGATTTCTAAACGACAGGAGGAGGAGGTGGAGTTCCTGATCAGGTGATCATTGAGTGGCTGACACAGTGGTCATGGGATCGGGAGCCCCTCCCACTGCCTCCCCCTGTAAACTATGACTGGATGCTGTTGGTGAGAGCTCAGCCCATGCACTGGGAGTGCGCAGTGAGCATGCTCTCAGCACAGAACAGCAGTGCACCATGGATGTATAGATGCACCATCTGGGCGCTAAGGTCCACCCACCCACTTTGCTGCTGCTCGTATGCATTAGGCACTCATTAAGAGGTTAAAAAAAAATTGACAGGACCTTTTCTTATATATGACCTGGATGATTGAAAAGGACAATGCTTGACTGGGCTAAATTATCATTCTACTAGTTTAGGAAACAAACTCCATAACTTACATAATGGGGTTGATTTACTAAAACTGGAGAGTGCAAAATCTAGTGCAGCTCTGCATAGAAACCGATCAGCTTTCAGTTTTTTTTTTTGTCAAAGCTTAATTGAACAAGCTGAAGTTAGAAGCTGGTTGGCTACCATGCACAGCTGCACCAGATTTTGCACTCTCCAGTTTTAGTGACTCAACCCCAATGTGCATGCATTGCAATATTTAAAGTACTGTATGTAAACTGAAAACATATTTTTCCGTATTCTTGGCATCACATCTAGTTTCTTGCCTCGAGATCCTGCCAGTAACATCACTTCCTGTCGTAGGCTCCCAACACTAAGCCACTGTCTCACAACTAGTAGCAGTGTTGTCAGCCTACTATCAGGTCTAGCAGATACAGTGGGGCAAAAAAGTATTTAGTCAGCCACCAATTGTGCAAGTTCTCCCACTTAAAAAGATGAGAGAGGCCTGTAATTGTCATCATAGGTATACCTCAACTATGAGAGGCAAAATGTGGAAACAAATCCAGACAATCACATTGTATGATTTGGAAATATTTTTTTTTGCAAATTATGGTGGAAAATAAGTATTTGGTCACCTACAAACAACCAAAATTTCTGGCTCTCACAGACCTGTATCTTCTTCTTTAAGCTCCTCTGTCCTCCACTAATTACCTATATTAATGGCACCTGTTTGAACTTGTTATCAGTATAAAAGACACCTGTCCACAACCTCAAACAGTCACACTCCAAACTCCACTATGGTGAAGACCAAAGAGCTGTCGAAGGACACCAGAAACAAAATTGTAGACCTGCACCAGGCTGGGAAGACTGAATCTGCAATAGGCAAGCAGCTTGGTGTGAAGAAATCAACTGTGGGAGCAATAATTAGAAAATGGAAGACATACAAGACCACTCATAATCTCCCTCGATCTGGGGCTCCACGCAAGATTTCACCACGTGGGGTCAAAATGATCAGAAGAACGGTGAGCAAAAATCACCTAGTGAATGACCTGCAGAGAGCTGGGACCAACGTAACAAAGACTACCATCAGTAACACACTACGCCGCCAGGGACTCAGATCCTGCAGTGCCAGACGTGTCCCCCTGCTTAAGCCAGTACATGTCTTGGCCCATCTGAGGTTTGCTAGAGAGCATTTGGATGATCCAGAAGAGGATTGGGAGAATGTGATATGGTCAGATGAAACCAAAGTAGAACTGTTTGGTAGAAACACAACTCGTTGTATTTGGAGGAGAGAGAATGCTGAGTTGCAACCAAAGAACACCATACCTACTGTGAAGCATGGGGGTGGCAACATCATGCTTTGGGGCTGTTTCTCTGCAAAGGGAACAGGACGACTGATCCGTGTACATGAAAGAATGAATGGGGCCATGTATCGTGAGATTTTGAGTCCAAACCTCCTCCCATCAGCAAGGGCATTGAAGATGAAACGTGGCTGGGTCTTTTAGCATGACAATGATCCCAAACACACCGCCCGGGCAACGAAGGAGTGGCTTCATAAGAAGCATTTCAAGGTCCTGGAGTGGCCTAGCCAGTCTCCAGATCTCAACCCCATAGAAAACCTTTGGAGGGAGATGAAAGTCTGTGTTGCCCAGCGACAGCCCCAAAACATCACTGCTCTAGAGGAGATCTGCCTGGAGGAATGGGCCAACATACCAGCAACAGTGTGTGACAACCTTGTGAAGACTTACAGAAAACGTTTGACCTCTGTCATTGCCAACAAAGGATATATAACAAAGTATTGAGATGAACTTTTGATATTGACCAAATACTTATTTTCCACCATAATTTGCAAAAAAAAAAATATTTCCAAATCAGACAATGTGATTGTCTGGATTTGTTTCCACATTTTGTCTCTCATAGTTGAGGTATACCTATGGTGACAATTACAGGCCTCTCTCATCTTTTTAAGCGGGAGAACTTGCACAATTGGTGGCTGACTAAATACTTTTTTGCCCCACTGTAGATAGTCCTGAAGTTAAATGAAAGAGAGAACACAGCAGGGTAACAATGCTGCTACCATTCACGAGACAGTAACTTATCATTGCCTAATTGTAAAAGCAAGTGCTGATACTGCCAGGGAAGAAACTTGCCAACAATTTCACAAAAGAAGATGTGTTTAAAGTGGAACACTGGGTAGCTTTACTTAACACAAGTGAATACAGCTCTGTTATCATTGCTGCATAATTAAGTGTATGTTTTGAATGCAAGCAGTATACGTACCTGGATGTTACTTAGGAATAGTCTCCTGCAGTCACTTCTGGAGTGTGAGTGAAGCTTGGTTCACACTATCTTCGCATGCGGCTCACAGCAGGGGTCCAGTGCGTCCCCGTTCACCGTTTCAGGTCTGATTCATCACAAATTTTTAACTGAATTCAGACCTGAAACAAACCAAAAGACGCAGAGGGTTTCTGTGCATATTTGCATCGTAGGCACAGTGAAAATATGTAAACTGGCTCCAAAGAAAGCCAGTCAAAATCTCCTGCTATTGCCAATTGGATGCTGGGAACCCGCATCCAATTCACAATAGTGTGAACCCAGCCTAAAAGAATAACTTTTCACTGTCCTTTAACAGTCTTGGTGGGTCCAAAATGACATTGGCTCAAAGAAAGTGACTTAAATTATATTGACCACCAGACTAAAGACATCTAGTGGTAGAAAAAAAGTAACGGTACTGCATGGGGAAAGTTGAGTAGAAGTGGAATATTGCAGCAAAAGCTTTTACTGAGCTATTTAATTTTACCTTGTTATTTTTGGCTAGATTTCTTCTTTAGGACAACTATATACACTGTTGCCAAACATACTAAAAAATTGATTACGAAAAAAAATAGATACTCTTTAACAGAACTTGATAAACTATACATTTTAGTACTTAAAATCAAACCTAAGAATTAACTTGCCTTCTCTATCTAAACATTTGGCAATTATTAATCCAAAATACTGTAAACAGCATACGACATAGTTGAGAACATTGAAAACGACTTAATGCATTAGTAAGTGACTAGAGAAAAAAATGAAAGTACAAGTATGGCACAGTTTCTTTGATCCCCCAGAGATGTCAGTGATACAATTATTTTAATATTCTGATGCAAGTGGATAAAAGAGTCAGCGCATTAGGCATAGAAGTGACAGAGTGATAGAGCATGTTATTATTTTTAAACTCTGGTAGTGCTGATCAGGGCAATCGTGCAGGAAATTACATTTTAAGTCAGATAGCGCCACGATTTGCATCGTTAGAGGGTTAGGATTAACCACAGACAATGTAAAATAAAATCAATGAGAGAAATATATGGGCAGTGACTAGAGGGAGCCTGGAATTAATGAAAAATACACTATAGACTAGGACGTTTTGCAGCAATTTCTTATACAGAAAGACTACTTCGATTATGTAGGGATTTTCATGGTATAAGTCATTGATCACAGTGAACATTTAAAGTCAGAGAGCAGCTCAAAGTAAGAAGTGATTTTTCATATTGGTCAAGATGCCTGTGAAGATATCTGTACCAACATAAAATATCATACTACTGCTTGTATATTAATATTTACACCATCCTTGCATTTAAAGGGTTTGTTATCCCAACATTTCATATTCCTGATATGTGTCCGCTGTACCATGTACCTGTATGAAAAAGTATCCTGTTCTCTTTGTATTGCTTACTTTGTGTGAAATCCCTGGTGTTCCTGCCAGTCCCTCTGATTTCTTATTAAAAATTGACCACACCAAGCAGGAGAACACATTGTGGTCAGTTCTCTAGCTATGCTGGGAACTCAATGTGCTCTCCTCCAATGATTAGACTTGTCCTCACACCCCCTCCCCCTGCACAGCCTTTAACTGGGAAGTTAAGGTTTGTTTTTTATTTTCGATTTCCTTTAAGCTAGTGCATTGTTGGTTCACTTACCTTTTCCTTCGATTTCCCTTCTAAATGTTTTTTTTCTTTGTCTGAATTTCTCACTTCCTGTTTCTCCTCAGTAAACCTCACACCATCATCCGAGCGGTGGTTAGTCAGCCAGAACAGCTTACTGAGGAGGAACAGGAAGTGAGAAATTCTGACAAAGAAAACTAAATAAAAAAAACATTTAGAAGGGAAATGGAAGGAAAAGGTAAGTGGACCAACAATGCACTAGCTTAAAGGAACCTATTTAGAAAATAAAAAACAAACCTTTACAACCCCTTTAAATGTGCTGTTGCTTTTCCTTCCCCAGCTCTTATGCAGCTGAGAACAGAGAGAATATGATCACTTATAAAAAGGGAGGGAAAGGGTATTTATAATGTTATTTTATAGCTATACACAAATGTTTTGCCTTTAATTTCTATTTCAAACTGAATGGGTTGTTTCACAAGGTGAGGGTTTACAATCACTTTAAGTTATTTTGGTGGTTTAGTAAATGCATTTTAAATTGCCATACTACAGTCCTGGGTCAAATTCACATTTAATAGCACTTATTTATTATAAATAGGGGAAAGAATGAGGACAAAGCTGAAGTTGCTAAAAGTTTTTCCATTAAATTAAAATTGAGATCAGAATGGCTTCTTGATTCTCCTATATCTGCATTTCAATTGGCTTTCCCTGATGCTCTGGTGACCTCCCCATTACAAAAGCATACATTCTGATTAATCAACTGCTACCAACTCTGGAGGTAGACAATAGTCAATAAACGACAAAATGTCTCATAGGCAATATAGAGTGCAGAAGGTAGGACAAAATGAGGAATGGACCTGGGCGTCATCCTTAGGTGATGCTTATTTTTGAAAATCAGTATGTGAAGTACGAAAACAAGAAAGATGGTTGAAAAGACCTGGTTTTATCAAACTAATAACAATATTTTGACAAGTAAAAACCCTACAGACCTAGATGTGTCTGCACACACCTGCAGCAGCCTCTCAAACCCCTCAAAAACCATGTCCAGTTCTGAAAGGCAAAGCTCTGACACCTCCACGTAGTGTTAGAGATTGCAGCTAAGCCTTGCTCCACACTATACTCTTAGTCCATGGCCGGCCTCACTAGCCAATATGAAGGTACAGCAGGCAGAAAGGGATCAGCAAACTTTAGCACTATCAGGAAGTGCCAAGTATTTGCCATTCAGAATGGCACAGCATTCAGTCATACCAGTAGGGTTCGGGAGCCACTGTAGGTATGTGCAGAAACCTCTAGATTATTGCACTTTATACCTGCAGAAATTTTTGGAGGATGCATTCTTTTTAAGGAGACTAGCATAAAAAAAATGGCTTCAGGTATAAAAATAAGGTACTTATGGGTAGTGTTGGAACTTACTGCTTTACCCACCACACCCACATATTCCTGTTGGCACATTGCTGTTAGGGATTGCCAAAACGTTGCCTGCCAGAATGGTTGGGGATTTTCTTGTAATGCTGCGTACACATGGCCGGACTTTGCCACAGGCAAAACTCCGTCGGAAAAATAGAGAACCTGCTCTCTATCTAAGTCCGTCGGAAATTCAGATGGGAAAAGCTCCCATCTGACTTTTTCCATCGGAAATTCCGACCGTGTGTACGCAGCATAAGAGTAGAGCTTTGAAAGCTGCTTTAGATATTTAAAGTTATTTCTAAGAGCCTGTTCTTTATATGTCCACATTTTTTTTTTTTATATCAGAGACAGTCTGGGGTGTACAAGGTTGTGGTGTGCTGTAAAGAAAAGATGAGGTTTTTTTTTTTACAAAGAGATTGCAGTTATACGTTATAGCAAGAGTCAATCATACAGCAGGTATGATTATCTTTTTGCATGTGCACTATTTCATTAAACTGATTAAAGTAAACTTTAAATCCAATCAATCTCATTATAGTCAATAAGGTCTTTTAGATGGTCAGATGGGACCATGAAGATGGATGAGTTGACTGAACTGTATAATTAGTTGCTCATATGATAAGATAAGTTTTGGCTATACACTTTTTGCTGTCATTTACTGAGTATAAAATGCCACAAAAAAAGACATTACACTGAACTAGTTGTTTATACTATTTAGGCAGGTCAACAGGTCAATTAGATTATGAACCTGCAGTGCATGCTTGGAAATTGTATGCAGAATATTAGAAGTACAAGGAGCTTTGCGATACAAATGTATGTAATGTAGATTTGAAGAATATAGGTGTTATGCAAAGTCTATGTGAAATACCTAGCTAAAATATTATGCATTGGCATAATAAATTGAAGTGCCCCATTTAAAAGAATAAAAAAAAAAAAAAATGTTTTGCAGTTAAACAACTCAATTTGAAAAAAATAAATAAAAAAATAAGCATTGTTTCTTTTCAGTTCTTTGAAGGACATAGCAGAGATCTGGAAATGGCTGGTGGAAGCTTGGTTTCTTGCCTAGTTTCAAGGAGTAAGGACCTACAGTAAGCTCCCTGCCTAGAATCTTAGTTCCCTTCTTTTTTACAGGGGCAGGGTATATTTTGTTTCCTTGTTTCCTTAGTCTTCAGAATCTTCAATCAACAGCTGGATGGGTAACCAGCTGAATATGTTATATCCTTGTAGTCTCTCAAGCTCAGCCAATGACCATATGCAGCCTATGAGCAGTACGAGGGGTACATATGCATCTATAATCATGGCACTAAAGAGCTATAGTTTTGTGTTGGAATTAATACCCAAGCATCTTAATATCTATTCCTATCCTCAACTGGTATTCTCCACCAATGCAGCCCTTTCCAGATGGGGAAATCTTAATGGAAAAAAAGAAGCAAACACAAGAGGGCGCAAAGGCCTGGTGCATTACCTCACATAGATTCATTATCCACTTCAGTACAGGGCACTTTTACCCCCTTCCTGCCCAGGCCAATTATCAGCTTTCAGCGTTGTCGTACTTTGAATGACAATTGCGCGTTCATGCAACACTATACCCAAACAACATTTCCTGGTGCCTCCATGGCAGCATACCAATGGTTGATGGCTCCGCCCCTGATCAACCCCCAGGACCACGTAACTCTATAAAAGAAAGAGTTACTCTCCCCCTCAGGCATTATTTTTCCTCCTTTATGTCACACTATAGACTAGATCCAGCGGTCCTTACCTCCCGAGATTTTGGGAAAAGGACTTTAGAACTATCAGTCTTGTAAAATCATTAAAATTATTATTTCAGTACCCTCCCTGTGAGCGAGTTAATTACCATTGGTATGCTGCCATGGAGGCACCAGGAAAACTGAAAATTGAATACTTACCTTTCCGTAATTTTCCTTTCCTGGTGACGACCCATGGCAGCATACACCCTCCCTTATATAATCCTTAAGGTTCTGAAGACTAGTTACAAGAATGCCTGAGGGGGGGAGTAACTCTTTCTTTTATAGAGTTACGTGGTCCTGGGGGTTGATCAGGGGCGGAGCCATCAAACATTGGTATGCTGCCATGGGTCGGCACCAGGAAAGGAAAATTACGGAAAGGTAAGTATTCAATTTTCCGTTTTTTATTATTTTGTTCACACAACTAGAGCTTTCTTTTGGTGGTATTTAATCATCACTTGGTTTTAAATTTTTTTGCAAAATAAACTAAAAAACAAACGTGTTTTTCTTCATTTCTGTTATAAAATTTTGCAAATAAATAATTGTTCTTCATAAATTTACCCCACAATGTATGCTGCTACATTTCCTTGAAAATAACCCAAATCAGTGTGTATTTTTTAGTCTGTAGGAAAGTTATAGAGTCCACTGCACTCCTTCCTCACAAAAATGTGCTATTCTATTTAATATATTCAACAATTCAATGATAGCACAGCTTTCAAAGATTAGACCAAGGAAAGCTTCAATTATAGTCCCTTTGCATGATTTAGACCTTCTCATTTATAATTTTAAAGTAGGGTTGCGATACATAGCAATTAAAGTTTGGTGGGAGTGACCGACACACATCCGCTCTCCTCCCCTTCTTGCTGTGATCCGGAAAGCAGCGTCACTTCCACGTCAGGCTCTCAGTGTCCCCGGCTGCATTGCAATACATTCAGTGGAGCCCAGAGGAGACGAGCATGTCTCATTAAAGAGAAACTGTCACATAAAAATCATTACATGGGGGACATTTTGTCCCCTATGAGATGAATAAAATAAAGTTAAGAAAAAATATAAAATTTTTTGCAAAAAATTAACGTTACACCCAAGCACCTCCCCCCACTCAAAATATTTTTTTGTCTAACCCAGCCCCCACCACCCACACATATACGCATGCTTGACCCTAAACGCATATGCATGTAAACGTCCATTGCAATATGCATGTTACATATCGTTGCGCATGCTGGAGTGAGAGCAGAGCAATAATTCTAGCACAAGAGACATCCTCTGTAACACTAAACTGATGACCTACTGGGGGTTTTTGAAGCATCACCTATAGAAAATATAGGGAGCCTGTTGCCATTTCACGTTCGCACACAAATTTAATGTTTTAACACGTTGGATATCTATTTACTCGGTGCAACCTCGTCTTTTACATTTTACCAACAATTTGGATAGTTTATTGTGTGTGTTTGCCCTTAGATTCACTTTAATGTGTTT
The DNA here is from genome assembly GCA_029206835.1 of Rana muscosa. Classification (NCBI taxonomy): domain Eukaryota; kingdom Metazoa; phylum Chordata; class Amphibia; order Anura; family Ranidae; genus Rana; species Rana muscosa. The sequence continues at coordinate 341,071,660 of CM055116.1, read as the reverse complement.
TTTACTGAAATTTCGGGTTTCCTAGACCTTTGCTGTAATATCAAGTCATGTAACTATCACTATTGTATTCTCTAGGGTGCCTGCTTTCAGAAAAATATATAATGTTTGGTTGTCTTATGTGATCTTCAGGCCTAAATACATTTTTAAACATGCGTGCAAAAAATACAAAAACGTCTCTAGCAGCTAAAAGGTTTAACCGACTATTTGCAGGAAGATCTGTCTAATCAATGAGAAGTTCAGAATCCAGCAACTCAGCTGATCAAGATTTATGATTTCTTAGATTCTGCCAGTGGCAGCCGCTCCATTAGGGGTGCAGGGGTGCCGTCCCTCCAATCCATGCACCCGGCCCTTACTCTACATGCAGGGCACCAGACACATGGATTTCAATAGTTTTTTTTTTTCAAGCACATGATTAGAGCCTGAGGCTCTAATCGTATTCAAAAACGGTGGGCTCGGGGCGCAGAGCACTGTGCCCAGAGCCCACCCAGTTCTGTGACAATAGCAAATACATTTTCGCTATTGTCTTCCTGCTTCTCCTCCCGGCCAATCAAGAAGCGGGTCATAAGACCCAATTGGCCGAGATGAGAAGCGACCGTATTGGCCGGGAGCAGAAGCAGGGGGGGAGGCGCCGAGGAGGAGATGCAGGGGAAAGCCACCAGAGCTGCCCTGGATGTGGTAAGTGCAGGGCTGGTGGGCAGATCTGCAAGTGACGGGGGGGTTTGTTTAGCGATCGACCGAGCGACAGGGGGGGGTGGGTGTAGGATTTCATTGAGCAACCAGGGGGGAAGTCAGGTGGTTTGTTTAAAAAAATAAATAGAGCACCAGCCGCCACTGGATTCTGCCCAGTCTGGACAATTCTGATTGTATACATTCATGCAAATCAACTGAGATTTAAATCAATTTGCTTATCACTATCAGCAATTCATCTTCCTTTAACTGTAGAAAAACTACAAATTACATCATTCTATAAACTTTTGGATGGCAGCATTCAATACTTCATCTCAGATCAGATCAATCGTGTTCTATCATTGAATTAGCAGCCTATTCTTTTCGTATTTACCTCTAAAGAGCTCAGTGTTTTAAGCCTGTGTGAACATGTACTTCAAAGAATCAAAGAATGAAAAGCACTTATAAACCACACACATATACAAGTATATAATACAGCAAACACGCTAAGAACTACATGCTATCTTTGCACATATTTAGTTCTTATTCATATAAGGAGTGTTTGCTAGAGTTTATTTTTGAGTCATAAGAAAGAACATAATGTTATGTACTAGAGGATGGAGGAACACTATAGGTTTTGGATGTGGCTTTGTGAGTAATAAATAGCTAAGAAATAAATAAAATAAGTGTGTTTAAAGATGCAAGCTGTTCTTTTAAGGTGCCCCATCCTCTCTTTCTGAGAGGGTTCAATAGCATTCTGACCTGTATGACATGAACAGCTTGCTAGAAAAACATATTTTAATTAGATGAGTTTTAATTATAGCTAATAGCTGCTGCCAAGTGTTGCTGTGGACTGCAGCGGTTGTTAAAATCATATCTAATGATACTTTGCGATGATGTTTACAGCGATAAAATTACAGTAGATAAAGGTGCTAAGCAAAACTTTTCACTAAATGTGACACTCCAAGACAAGCTCACTTAAATATTATTACTTTTTGAAACAAAATAACAGTAGTTTAACAAGCTGGAGTTTGTACTTCCGACAATACTTTTATTTTTATTAAAACAAAAAAATGCAACTTATTACTAATTTATTTTGAATACTGTTGTGCAGAACAGCCTAATTTGCTTGACTACACAGTGTGTGGTTCTACAAGATCAACCATTTTATACTATTATTGTTGTATAACACAGCTGCATATGGATTTCATTAGGAGATAAAGGAGCCATGGTGGTCAAACTACACTTTACCCATTCAATTATTAAATTCCTTGTCTACAGATATAAATTAGATAAAATGTAAAATGTAGAATCCACTATTAAAGTGATTGTAAAGGCAGAAGTTTTTTTTTAATCTTAATGCATTCTATGCATTAAAGTGAAGTTTCACCCAAAAATGGAACTTCCACTTTTTGGAACCCTCCCCCCCCCTCCGGTGTCACATTTGGTACTTTTCAGGGGGGAGGGGGGTGCAGATACCTGTATAATACAGGTATTTGCACCCACTTCTGGGAATGACTCCCACGGGAGTCACTCCACGTCCCATCCCCCTCCAGCTGCCTTCTGTGAAACACACTGATCCAAGGAGACAGCGGGGACCACTGGGATCCCGCTTCGCTACTCACGCATGCGCAGTAGGGAACCGGGCAGTGAAGGCGCAAGGCTTCACTTCCTGATTCCCTCACCGAGGATGGTGGCGGGGGTAGCACAGAGACGAGCGATTGCTCGTCTTCTGCTGCCGAACATCACGGGCGCGCTGGACAGGTAAGTGTCCATTTATTAAAAGTCAACAGCTGCAGTATTTGTAGCTGCTGGCTTTTAATATTTTTTTTTCGTGGGACCTCCGCTTTAAGATAAAAAGCCTTCTATGTGCAGCAGCCCCCCTAATACTTACCTGAGCCCCATCTAGATCCAGCAATATTGTAGGAGTTTCTTGGCTGCCCAGGACTCCCCTCCTCATTTACTGAGAGGACTTTGATTGGCTCCCACTGCTGTCAATCAAGGTCAGCTAGCCAATGAGGATAAAAAGGGGTCTGGACCGGGAGGCAGCTCTGTGTCTGAATGGAAACAGGGAGTTGTGGCTCTGCTCGGGTGACCTCATAGTAAGCTGCTTGCTGTGGGTGCACTCAACAGGAGGGAGAGGCCAGGAGTGCTGACGAGGGACCCGAGAAGAGGAGGATCCAGGCTGCTCTGTGCAAATCCATTACACAGGGCAGGTAAGGCCCCATTGCACACGAGATGCTGGTAAAAGCGTGTTCAGAGGCAGTTGGACACTTTTCTCAACTGCCCCTGAACCCATTCAATGTTATCCTATGTGACCATGTACACTGTCTCGTTTATTGCCGTTTATATGCAGTTGCGTTTAACTTAGTTTTTCTGAAAGCAAAAAAATGGGTTCAGACGCAAAAATTTCCAGGTTTCAGACGCAAAACGCGGCTAAACACGGCTAAACGCGGTACTGGCGTTTTGCTGCGATTTTGTTTATAAGCGTTTTTAAAAGGTGACCTATTTTTTTACATTAGAAATCTCCAAAAATAATGGCAAATGATGAAAAACCATTAAAAAAAAAAAAAAAAAAACTGTAATTGCTTGCATTGCATTGTGAACAATCCACAACTTGTGGCAGGTGACGTGGCAAGTGAACAATCCACAACTTGTGGCAGGTGACGTGGCCAGGTGACGTGGCAAGTGGACAATTTACAACTTGTGGCAGGTGACGTGGCCAGGTGGATAATCCACAACTTGTGGCAGGTGATGTGGCAAGTGACACGCTAAATACAACTACACTGCTGCACTCTCAGCTGCTGCTACTCACTCTGGTCTCACAAAATGGCTGAAATGGTTAATAATACTGTTTTTTGAGCTTAGGGAGGGTCTTATGATGTTTCTTAACTAAACGCTTATAGATGCAAACGCTGTGAAACGCAGCTAAAATTGCTGCAAAATTGTCATTTCTAAACAACGGTTTCAGCCTTTAAAAACTTGCGTTCAGCAGAGTTTGCACCGGCGTCTCATGTATAATATGTTTGTTATTTTTAACTAAAAAAAACAAGACTTTAGTATCACTTTAATTTCTGTATGGCTTGATACACATTGCTGCTTAGCAAAATATCTATTCTCCTATACACTACATCCCACTAAAGTGAAGTATACTCATATTAGCTTTTAACTGTGATGTGGCACTCATTCAGTTCACTGTGAGGAAACAGTGACTGCCAGAAAAACACCAATTGATGCAGGCATGTATCTATTACAGTGGAACCTAGGATTACAAGCATAATCCGTTCCAGGAGAATGCTTGTAATCCAAAGCACTCGCTTATCAAAGCAAGTTTCCCAATAGAAGTCAATGGAAACGAAAATAATTTGTTCCACATTGACTTCTATGGCATGCAATACCGCATGTGGCCAGAGGTGGGGGGGGTATAGACTCAGAAATACTCGTAGACCGTTCGGCTGCATTTGGAAACCATCGGGAAGGCTCAAATATACTTGGGAACAGAGTATTTCCGAGTATTTCTGAATGGCTCCGATCGGCTTCGAGTGGCTCCGGCGCCCCTGCACCTCTGGCAAAATGTGTTACTGCACACCGCAAACCAAAGCCAAAAACCAAAACCAAATAGCTTGTATTGTGAAACGCTCGTTAACCGCGTTAATCACAACCTGAGGTTCCACTGTAATTCAGTTCTTACATGTATTTTAAATGGCATTAGTACTTTAATTGGCATTGATATAAGCTACCTAAAGAGTGTGGTGGTACTTAAACTGGGAGAAGGAAGAGCAGAACTAAGAGCCAATCAGGCTCTGTTACATTCACATGTACTGTCAAGGAATGTGCTGGCAGAAGAATGTAGAGTAAGCACGGGGATGACCTCATCGATGAGCCATTGCTTTACTGTCTAATCAGCAAATGGGTGAATTTTAACTCAATGGGGTTGACTTACTAAATGCAAATATTTTGTTCACTTTGCAAGGGAATTTTGTATTGGCTTAGTGTATTTGATGAAAATTCACTTCGCAAAAATACCTGATCATATGCAAGGAAAATGTAAAACATCTATATTTGCTTGCACATGATTGGATGATGGAAATCAGCAGAGCTTCACCTCATTCACTAAGCTAAGTTAAAAATCCCTTATATAGGGAATAGCGTATTTTTTTAAGGTCAACCTCATTGACAAGACTGAGTTAACAAAATTGTGAATCAATTATCAGGTAAAACAGGTTATCGGTATTAGCAAAATGTATAACTATAAGCTGAGTATAGAAAAGTGCAGTAGAATGCAGTGTACTATTAAAGGAGTTGCGTTAAGGTGAAAAACCTTCTGTGGTGCAGCTGCCCACCAGTGCCCCCCTTTTACTTACCTGAAACAAATCTTTCCAGTGGCGAGAACAAGCACAGGAGCTCCAGCCGCTCTCTCGGGTCCTCATTGGATAGATTGATAGCAGCAGGAGCCGTTGGCTCCCACTGCTGTCAATCAAATCCAGTGACACAGGAACCGGGGGGCCGGGGCCGAGTCCTACTGTCTGTATCAATGGATGCAGCAACAAAACTCGGGAGCGCGCCCGCACGTGTGCTACAAGGGAATGCGGCTCTTTGTGGGGGCACTCGATGAAGAGGAGGAGCCAGGAGCGCCTCCAGGGGACCCCAGAAAAGAAGAATCAGGGCCGCTCTGTGCAAAACCCTTGCACAGAGGAGGTAAGTATGGCAATTTTTCACTTGGTAAAAAAAAACAATAATAAATTAACATATTTTTAGAGATCACACTTTTTCACATCAGGGATGGGTTTTGTGGAGATGATTTATTAAAATGGAAGAGTGCAAAATCTGGTGAAGCTGTGCATGGTAGCCAATCACCTTGTAACTTTGGCTTGTTCAATCAATATTCAACAAAAAACCTGGAAGCTGATGGTTTCTATGCAGAGTTGCACTAGATTTTGCACTCTCCAGTTTTAGTAAATCAACCCTACTGTGCTTTCTGGGCTCTTCTTTCCTCTCTCTCTTTTTACCTCTATGCATCTGTTTACATTGGATTTTACTGTATATGGTCCTTATGGTCAATATCCTTGATCGATTGCAGTTCCTCCTGTATAGTGCACTTCCCTGTCTCTGACACTAGAGGTCTCTGTTCTGTTCTATTCTGTAGCTCTCTCTTCAGGTAACTTTGTTTATATTGCTTCTTCTAAGGCTTGGTTGGTGGGTTGTTTGTTTCTTTCCCCTTACTTTACAGATTTGCCTGCTGGCCTATTTCTGGCTTTTTTTTCCCACTTGTACCAAAGCTGAAGAAGAGGAGGAGTCCTCGAAACGTGTCCTGCGACCCCACTTTTACAGGAGACCTTAGTCTATTGTGAGCTGTCCTTGGTATTGAGCGAACTGAGCAGAAGCAGCAGAGACATGTGGCATCCAGCCTAGCTTTTCACCTGCCAGCTGGCCACACAGTGATCCAGGCACGGTGGCTGCTCATCCATCCTTTCTTTGTGACTGTGTTGAGTGTGCTCTTTCTCGTGGACTATATGCACTCTTTTCACAATTTTCTTTTTGTGAATATATGATAAGTTGTTTTCTCCCTTCCCTTGCCAATATCCTTCAAATGTTTGTGGTGGCTCACCTCTAAACCACCTATGTACCTCTTTTTTGTACTTTGCTACTCATTGCCTCTTTTCAGGTTAAAATTTGGATATAAAAAATATGCATTTTTTTTTCTCAGGAGCCTGCAGAACATTGCATCCTCAACCAATAGATTGTGGGTGCAATGTCAGGCTCCTGCATTCTCTTCCTACAGCTCCGAGCCTATACCTTTGTCAGCTTCAGAGCTGCAGGAAGAGTGAATGGACTATGAGGGCATTAAACGCTGATTGCGTTTTTTTTTTACCCAAAGTATGTAGAAGAATACGTATTGGCCTAAACGGAGGAAAAAAAAAAGTTTTTTTATATATTTTTGGGGGAAATTTATTATAGCAAAAAGTAAAAAATATTGAATTTTTTTCAAAATTGTCGCTTAATTTTTGTTTATAGCGCAAAAAATAAAAACCGCAGAGGTGATCAAATACCACCAAAAGAAAGCTCTATTTGTGGGAAAAAAAGGACGTCAATTTTGTTTGGGAGCCACGTCGCATGGCCGTGTAATTGTCAGTTAAAGCGACGCAGTGCCGAATCGCAAAAAGTGGCCTGGTCTTTAACCAGCCAAAATGGTCCGGGGCTTAAGTTACATAGTTACATAGTTAGTCAGGTTGAAAAAAGACAAAGTCCATCCAGTTCAACCATAAAAAAATAACTAAAATAAAATAAAAAAATATCGTGCAATCCCATATACCCAATTCTATACCCATAGTTGATCCAGAGGAAGGCAAAAAACCCCAGCAGAGCATGATCCAATTTGCTACAACAGGGGAAAAAATTCCTTCTTGATCCCCCGAGAGGCAATCGGATTTACCCTGGATCAACTTTACCTAGAACTGTTAGTACTCAGTTATATTATGTACATTTAGGAAAGTATCCAGGCCTTTCTTAAAGCAATCTACTGAGCTGGCCAGAACCACCTCTGCAGGGAGTCTGTTCCACATTTTCACAGCTCTTACTGTGAAGAAACCTTTCCGCATTTGGAGATGAAATCTTTTTTCTTCTAGACGTAAAGAGTGCCCCCTTGTTCTCTGTGTTGACCGTAAAGTGAATAACTCATCACCAAGTTCACTATATGGACCCCTTATATATTTGTACATGTTAACCACTTCCCGCCCAGTCAATAGCGAATTGACGTCCGGGAAGTGGTTGCAATATCGATACTGGACGTCATATGACGTCCTGGAGGATATTGCCTTGCGCGCGCCCGCGGGGGCGTGCAGCGCGGTGATCGGGGATGGCATGTGTCCCTCGGACACAGCGCTTCCCCGATCACGGTAAACAGCCAATTTCATTGGCTGTTTACCATGTGATCGGCTGTGTCAAAGTCACAGCCGATCACCTGTCAAAACAAACTCGGCGGCGCGCTCCGTGCGCGCCGCCACAGGCTTGCAGAGTGGGGATCGGGGAAGGCGAGTGTCCCTTGGACACAGCGCGTCCCCGATCAGAGTAAACAGCCAATGAATTGGCTGTTTACCACGTGACCGGCTGTGTCCAATCACAGCCGGTCACAAATGTAAACAAACTCCACAGGAGTTACTACCTGATCCCTGCTCTCTCCTCACACACCGATCTGTGAGGAGAGAGAAGAGATCAGTAAGTTAGCTCAGTGTAGTTTGTCTACATAAGTTTACAGTGCACAACACGCCCCCCCATAAAGAGGACCTGTCACACAGCCCAGCACATCAATCAGCCCAGCCAATCAGCCCATCTGTCAATCAGCCCATCTGTCAATCAGCCCATCTGTCAATCAGCCCATCTGTCAATCAATCAGCCCATCTGTCAATCAATCAGCCCATCTGTCAATCAATCACCCCACCTGTCAATCAATCACCCCACCTGTCAATCAATCAACCCATCTGTCAATCAATCAATCAGCCCATCTGTCAATCAATCAGCCCATCTGTCACAGGCCCACCTCCATCGGTACCGCCATTGGCACCGCCACACAGGCTACCAGTACCGCCATCGGTACCAGTACCACCACCAGTACCGCCACCAGGCCCAGCATCTATACTGCCACACAGGCCCGCTACCAGTATCACCACTAGTGCCGCCATCGGTACCACCACCAGTACCACCACCCGTACCACCGTCGGTAGTGCCACCACCACCTGTACCGCCATCGGTACCATCACCATCCGTACCACCACCACCTGTACCGCCATCGGTACCACCACCACCTGTACCGCCATCGGTACCACCACCACCCATACCGCCATTGGTACCACCGCCACCACAACCACCCGTACCGCCATCGGTACCACCACCACCTGTACCGCCATTGGTACCACCACCACCCATACCGGCATCGGTACCACCACACAGGCCCACCACTAACACCTCCATCGGTACTACCACACAGACCGCCACCACTACCACCAGCAGTACCATTACACAGGCCCACCAATAAGCACTGCCATAATGTCCCAAAGGGTTTACACACCTGAGGAGGCATATGCCATTCTTGCCATGTCGGATGATGAGAGCAGCGGGGAGCTCCCATTATCCGATTCTGGTTCGGAATACGAGCCAGTGGAGGATAGTGGCTCAGAGTCCGAGTCCCCGGAGGAAACCGTCCCTCCCAAAAGAATGCGATCGGCACCAAGATCAGCACCAAGATCAGCACCAAGATCAGGAGAACTTGCCACCACCAGCAGCGCCATATCCCAGGAAGAGGAGCCCAGTACAAGCAATGGAAATGCACGCCCAACCCGAAGAATCCAGCCCCAATCCTACCTTCCCGATGCCCTGGCAAACCCCTTATGGTTGCCTGCCAACTCAGGATCCGCTATCATCCCCCCTTTCACCGCACAGCCAGGTGTGCAGCCCGACACTACAAATTTTTCTAAATTTGATTATTTTTGTTTATTTTTCCCACAAGATTTGCTGCAGAATATAGTGGATCAAACGAATCTGTATGCATCCCAATTTATTGCTGCCAACCCCGATTCTTCCTACGCCCGCATGTTCCAGTGGCGGCGTCTAACATTGGAGGAATTAAAATTATTTTTGGGCCTTATGTTCAATATGGGGCTTACAAAAAAGAACGAAGTCCATTCATATTGGTCCAAACGCCCCATCCAACACATGCCCATATATTCCGCTGTCATGTCCAGGAAAAGATACGACATGATTATGTGCTTTCTCCACTTCAATGACAATTCACAGTGCCCTCCCCGAGATCATCCCAACTACGACAAATTGTACAAGATACGCCCCCTAATCAATGCCTTTTCCCAGCGATTTGAAGAAGTTTTCATCCCAGACCAAAAAATTTGTGTGGACGAGTCCCTCGTACATTTCACCGGCCAACTGCAGTTCAAGCAGTACATACCAAGCAAGAGAGCCAGGTATGGGTTAAAATTAAATAAATTATGTGATCGAGCCACTGGATACGTCTGCAAATTCAGGATCTACGAAGGCAAAGACTCCCAGCTCCAGCCCCGTGATTGCCCCACATATATTGGAACCAGTGGGAAAATTGTCTGGGAGTTGGCATACCCCCTGTTCGGAAAAGGTTACCATTTATATGTTGATAATTATTATACCAGCCTGCCCCTTTTTCGCCACCTTTACAGTAAACAAACCCCGGCCTGCGGTACCTTCAAAAAAAACCGGAAGGGATTCCCACAAAATTTATTGACAAAAAAATTGCGACCTGGAGAATCGGCATCCATGAGGAACGAGGAGGTGTTGGCCATGAAGTGGAGGGACAAGAAAGATGTCCACATCCTCTCTACGATCCACAATGACACCATGGTGGAGATCCCAAGAAGACGCGGCTCCATTGTAAAGCCTGAATGTGTCCACGACTACAATTTGTACATGGGGGGTGGATTTAAACGACCAGATGCTACAGCCCTACTTATCAACCAGAAAGTCCCATTATTGGCACAAAAAAGTTGCGTTTCACCTGTTTCACATGGCCCTTTTTAATTCGTTTGTCTGCTACCAAAAAGCAACTCAAAATCACCGACTCCACTACCTCCAATATATCGAAGATATCATCGATAGGATAGGATAGGACACCTCTGCCTGCTACCTGGACCTGTGCTTTGGCTGTGCTCTGGCTGTGCTGACAGTATCTCTGCCTGTGCGAACTATGGACAGTATTCCTGCCTGCTGCCTGGATGATTGCTTTTGCTGTCGCTGACCTCATCCCTGCCTGCTGCCTGGACCGATGCTCTCCTCTGTGGACCACTGCACTTCTAAAACCACAGGTAATCTTTTGTTATTTGGTATGTACCTGCTATGTGTTAGATATATGAAGGGCCTTCAAAAATGTGATCGGTAGTCAGAAAATGATATGTGCAATTAATGCTGCTAGAATGCCTGGAGGTGCTACTTGGATGTTGGGCCTCTGTATGTGGCCAGGCTGTGTAAAAGTCTCAAACATGTGGTATCGCCATACTCAGGAGGAGTAGCAGAATGCATTTTGGGGTGTAATTTTTGCTATGTACATATTATGTGTTAGAAATATCTTATAAATTGACAACTTTGTGTAAAAAAAATGCATTTTAATTTTTTCTCCACATTTTCCAAAACCTTCTGGAAAAAAATGAACCGTTCAAAAGACTCATAATGCCTCATAGATTATACGTTGGGGTGTGTGCTTTCAAAAATGGGGTCATTTTGTGGAAAATTCTATTGTCCTGGTGCTCCAGGGCCTTCAAAATTGTAATAGGTGGTTGAAAAAGGATATGTGCGATTTATGCTTGTAGAACGCCTGAAAGTGCTACTTCAATGTTGGGCCTCTGTATATGGCCAGGCTGTGTAAAAGTCTCACACGTGTGGTATCGCTATACTCAGGAGGAGTAGCAGAATGCATTTTGGGGTGTCATTTTTGCTATGTATATGCTATGCGTTAGAAATATCTTATAAATGGACAACTTTGTGTAATAAAAATGCATTTTCATTTTTTCTCCACATTTTCCAAAACCTTCTGGAAAAAAATGAACCGTTCAAAAGACTCATAATGCTTCATAGATTATACGTTGGGGTGTGTGCTTTCCAAAATGGGGTCATTTTGTTGAAAATTCCATTGTCCTGGTGCTCCAGGGCCTTCAAAAGTGTAATAGGTGGTTGAGAAAGGATATGTGCGATTTATGCTTGTAGAACGCCTGAAAGTGCTACTTCAATGTTGGGCCTCTGTATATGGCCAGGCTGTGTAAAAGTCTCACACATGTGGTATCGCTACACTCAGGAGGAGTAGCAGAATGCATTTTGGGGTGCAGTTGCAATTATGCATATGCTGTGTGAGAGAAAAAAACTGTTAATATGACCAGTTTGTGTAAAAAAAAAAAAAAAATAAATACATTTTCCCAAGAATTGTGGGAAAAAAATACAACTTCAAAAAACTCACCACGCCTCTTAGTAAATACCTTGGACTGTCTACTTTCCAAAAAGGGGTAATTTTGGGGTATTTGTACTTTCCTCGCTTGTTAGTGTCTCAAGAAATGAGATATCCCTTCAGTACATCAGGCGTGATCAGATGTGATAAATTTTCAGTGATTGCCACCATAGTTTGTAGACTCTATAACTTTCACAAAGACCAAATAATATACACTAATTTGGGTTCATTTTACCAAAGATATGTAGCAGTATACATTTTGGCACAAATTTATAAAGAAAAATTACTTATTTGCAAAATTTTACAATAGAAACTAAAAAAAAGTGTTTTTTTTTTTAAAAAAATTGCTGTTTTTTTGCTTATATCGCAAAAAATAAAAAACCCAGTGGCGATTAAATACCACCAAAAGAAAGCTCTATTTGTGAGAAGAAAATGATAAAAATTTTGTTTGGATACAGTGTAGCATGACTAAGTAATTGTCATTCAAAGTGTGAGAGTACTGAAAGCTGAAAATTGGTCTGGGCGGGAAGGTGCATAAGTGCATGGTATTGAAGTGGTTAATCATATCCCCCCTTATTCTCCTCTTCTCAAGAGTGAATAAATTCAGTTCCTCTAATCTTTCTTCATAGCTGAGCTCCTCCATGCCTCTTATCAGTTTGGTTGCCCTTCTCTGCACTTTCTCCAGTTCCCCGATATGCTTTTTGAGAACTGGTGCCCAAAACTGAACTGTGTATTCCAGATGAGGCCTTACTAATGATTTGTACAGGGGCAAAATGATGTCTCTCTCTCTGGAGTCCATACCTCTCTTAATACAAGAAAGGACTTTGCTCGCTTTGGAAACCACAGCTTGGCATTGCATGCCATTATTGAGCTTATGATCTACCAAAACCCCCAGATCCTACTCCACTACGGATCCCCCCAGTTGTATTCCCCCTAGTATGTATGATGCATTCATATTCTTAGCCCCCAAGTGCATAACTTTACATTTATCAACATTAAACCTCATCTGCCACATAGTGGTTAAGAATGTATTTGAACAATAAATAAAACCATTTCCACACTTCATTTTTGGGGGAGGAATTATGACACGGGACAAATGTGACTATTTAGGTCCCTTCCTATGGAACCCCAAAAGAAGCAATTTTTTATTTTTACGTTATTTTAAGTTCGTACACTTCAGTTGCTGTAACCAAGCCATTTCATGAAATAACTGGCAAAAAGCTAGATCCATTTGTTGATAAGAACTAATATTTTGACTCAAACCAAAAAAGAAAGTATTTTAAGTTCTTAATCAGATGATACAGGCAATTAAAAACATGGGACAAATACGTCCCTTGGTCCTCAAAGGGTTAACTACCTGTTTGAGCTTGTGAGACCCTCTGCTTCCCTTAAGGAGATGTAAACCTTATTTTTTTTTTATTGAAATAATAAACAGGTTTATGCTTGACTGTTCTGTGTAATGGTATTGCACAGAGCGGCCCCAATGCTTCTCTTCTGGGGTCCCACTCTGGTGCTTTAGGCTCCTCCTTTTCTCCGTGTGCCAGCTTCCTATGGTGGCATGTGTCCCCCCCCTTGCTCTTTTTTTTACAGAATTTGATTGACAACAGCAGACGGCAATGCCTCCCACTGCTGCCTCTATGTCCTGTGAGAGAGGGGAGAGAGGAGACAGCTGCCAAAGACATGCACAGTGCTGGAGGACTCAGGTAAGGATTTAGGGGGTGAGGGGACAACACAGGTAGTGGAACATTTTTTACCTTAAGGCAGGGAATGCTTTAAGGTAAAAAATATTTTCTCTATAGAACCACTTTAATGTAAACTGACCACAGCAAGCACAAAAGCACCTCCGTGCCTCCATGATCAGTTTGTGTCCTTTGACATGTTTGGAGGTACAGGATGCATGGCGTGCCTGCACCTCCTGTAGCCTGTTTGCCTGTCAAAAACCCAGCTCTGCCTGGTTGACTGATGGGAGAAACTAGCTGGACCCTCTCTGCCAAGCCACAGTCAGCCTGTAGGAGGAGTGTAAGCACCAAAAAGAACCTCCTCAAAATTCTACTCATGCTCGGAATCAATTCGACTCATGTTTGGAATCATTGTACTGTACTTCATTTTTCTCGGCTGGTCGTAGTGTTGTATGTCACCGTGTTCTTGACGTTCGGAATTTCCGAGCAACATTTGTGTGACCGTGTGTATGCAAGACAAGTTTAAGCCAACATCCGTCGGAAAAAAAATCCACGGTTTTGTTGTCGGAATGTCCGATCGTGTGTACGCGGCATAAGAGAAAATCCCAAAACATGGCCTGTTGGCAATACTTGAGGACTGAGGTTGAGTATCTGTGTTTTGTTATGGATGCTCATGGTATAACTGTGACTTTCATTGTTATGCAGTACTTTGAATATTGTTACATTTGATAAATTCAATAAAGCTGTGGTCTTGCCCTATTCCCAACTTAAAGCGGAGCTCCTCCCTAAAGTGGAACTTCCATTCATCGGAACCCTCCCCCCTCCGGTGTCATATTTGGCACCTTTCAGGGGGGAGGGGGGTGCAGATACCTGTCTAAGACAGGTATTTGCACCCACTTCCGGGAGTCTTCTCTGCGGGTATTCTGCGGGTAGTACGTCACTTCCCGCCCCCGCCCGTTGTGTTCTGGGAGACACTCGGCTCCCAGAACACAACAGGGACCAATGAGAATGGTGCAGCGCGACTCGCGCATGCGCCGTAGGGAACCGGGAAGTGAAGCCGCAAGGCTTCACTTCCTGGTTCCCTCACCGAGGATGGCGGTGGGGGCAGCAGAGTGATGAGCGATTTCTCGACTTCTGCTGACGACGTTGCTGAACTCCAGGACAGGTAAGTGTCCTAATATTAAAAGTCAGCAGCTGCAGTATTTGTAGCTGCTGGCTTTTAATATTTTTTTTTCAGGGGAGCTCTGCTTTAAATCAGCCTCTGTGTCTTTTTGGGGGGGGGGGGACGACAAGGTTTTGGCACAATAGTTGGTCAAAACGCGCTTATTCTTCTCAGCAGTCATGTAAGCAAAGCGCACTATTTTCTGTGGTTTCAATTTACATGCATTCACATATTTTTTAGGTATTTCTTACAGTTTCATTCAACAAAAATATTGAATGTTCTATTAATAAAAAAATACATAACCGCATTCATCTGCCTGGAGTTTAGCTGTTTTGGGGGCTATACATCCATATCCTACATTTCACTGCTCATTGCACTTAGTAAAAAAAAGCCCTGTTGTTGTTGCTGCATTAATAAGATCATTTCCTTTATGGAAAATGTGTTAGCCTTTAACAGACATGTATATGTGAATTCAGGATCGATAGGATCAATGCACTATTTTATGCCACAATTATTGTCATTGCAAGGCATCACCATATATAAATAGTAACGAAGACACGTTCACACACTCAATAAATCACAATAATACGTTTTACTGACCACTGAACAAACTTATGGCTGCTAAGACTTTTGAAAATAAAAAACAGAGAAAATTAAGTACTGTCCGTGATACTTTTTTTATTTGCACTAACATAGAATTTTTCAGGACAAGCTTTCGGGGTATGTCCCCTTCTTCAAGGTCCAAGCAGTACTGATTCACAATTTTTTTAGCAGAATGTTGAAACAAAACAAGAAAAAAATCTCAGAGGGAAAGGAAAAAAAAACACATACAAATCAATGGTAATAAAGATAGCAGCAGAGTTAGTGAGATAAGACAGAGTTAGTGAGATAAGACAGAGGGAGAGCTATAGACTTGAGGGGGGAGATGCTAGTCACAGAGGGGGTCATAAAACCTTAGTATAATGGGTAAGGAAACCAATATCTAAATTTAGGCCATTCGTTTTTGTGTTAAAAAGAATTATCATTCTTAGTTCAAATGTTTTCCTTTCTTGGATAGTTCTGAAATTCCCTTTAAGAACTAAAACATTGAGGTCTTCTATAGTGTGGTCTGGTTGTGAGAAGTGATGTCCCACAGGTGTGCAGAAACTCTCTTCTTTATGTTCCTTGATGGTATGTCTGTGAAAATTCATCCTCGCTTGCAACTTCTGTCCTGTTTCACCAACATAAGATCCTTTGCCACACCTGTTGCATTGGATGAGGTACACAACATTACTGGAGGTACAGTTGTAAGATCCCATGATGGTGAAGGTCCCATTTGTGTGTGTGACACTTTTGGATGGATTGATCTGGTTGCACAGTTTGCAGCGTTTTTTATTGCAGGGTTTGCTTCCATTATTTGTGACTTCATAATCAGAGTGAAGTTTCCTGCTGATTAGTTTGTGTCTGAGGTTGGGTGGTTGTCTGAAACCACTGGAGCGAAGAGCTGTTCACGATCTGCGCAAGAATCAGGCCATAACCATCAAACCAGCAGATAAAGGGGGAGCAGTCGTTGTGATGGATACAGACAAATATATACAAGAGGGTCAGAGGCAGCTGGCAAATACTACTTACTACAAAAAACTGGATTATGATCCGACCCAGGATTTTACTAAGCAATTAAAAGGTCTGATTGCGACCATACCAAGCCACCTGCATTCAGAACTCATCAATGCGATTCCAGATAATCCAGATATTGGAGACTTCTACATGCTGCCCAAAATTCACAAGCCAGGAAATCCAGGCAGACCCATTATAACAGGTATGAATACACTTACCGAACATATCTCAGGCCTTGTAGAAAACATGTTAAAACCGTTAGTCATGAACACTACTAGTTTCCTGCAAGACACCACTGATTTTCTGAACAAGCTTAACAATATACAACAATTACCACCAAATACACTTCTAGTCACTATGGATGTAGAATCTCTGTACAGTAACATCCCTCACAAGGATGGGTTGGCAGCATGTCACAGATTCTTATCATCCACACCAAACCACAAATACACGGCTGAGGATGTTACACAGCTCATCGAATTTATTCTTACACACAACTACTTCACTTTCAACAATGACATCTATCTCCAATGTATGGGTACTGCTATGGGAAGCAAAATGGCACCCCAATATGCAAACTTATTTATGGCTGACCTGGAGGACAAATTCCTGAACAGCATACAACAAAAGCCAGACAGATATTATCGCTATATTGATGATATCTTCATGATATGGACTGAAGGTGAAGAAAATCTAAACCAATTCTTCTCATTGATCAACACTTTTCACCCATCTATCAAACTAAAAATGGACTATTCGAACACACATGTCAACTTCCTAGACACTACAGTATACATCAGGGATGACAAGCTTCACACTTCCATATACAGAAAACCGACTGACCGATGCAGCTATCTTCATAGTTCCAGTTTTCATCCCCAACACACTAAACGAGCCATCATACACAGCCAGGCCATCAGATACCACCGAATTTGTTCAGACCCAGAAGTCAGAGATAAACATCTCAGAACACTGGCAGGCTCTTTCCAGAAGAAAGGATATAAAGACAAAACCATCAACAACAGCATAAACACAGCCTTGAAAACCCGAAGAGAAAATCTCCTCCAATACAAAGAGAAAAAAACAAATAACAGAGTACCTCTAGTCACCACATACAACCCAACACTAGAAGGGATCAAAAAGATAATCAAAGATTTACAGCCCATTATAACAGAGGATGAAACTCTGAAAGAAATATTCCAACAACCCCCATTATTGGCTTTCAGACAACCACCCAACCTCAGACACAAACTAATCAGCAGGAAACTTCACTCTGATTATGAAGTCACAAGTAATGGAAGCAAACCCTGCAATAAAAAACGCTGCAAACTGTGCAACCAGATCAATCCATCCAAAAGTGTCACACACACAAATGGGACCTTCACCATCATGGGATCTTACAACTGTACCTCCAGTAATGTTGTGTACCTCATCCAATGCAACAGGTGTGGCAAAGGATCTTATGTTGGTGAAACAGGACAGAAGTTGCAAGCGAGGATGAATTTTCACAGACATACCATCAAGGAACATAAAGAAGAGAGTTTCTGCACACCTGTGGGACATCACTTCTCACAACCAGACCACACTATAGAAGACCTCAATGTTTTAGTTCTTAAAGGGAATTTCAGAACTATCCAAGAAAGGAAAACATTTGAACTAAGAATGATAATTCTTTTTAACACAAAAACGAATGGCCTAAATTTAGATATTGGTTTCCTTACCCATTATACTAAGGTTTTATGACCCCCTCTGTGACTAGCATCTCCCCCCTCAAGTCTATAGCTCTCCCTCTGTCTTATCTCACTAACTCTGTCTTATCTCACTAACTCTGCTGCTATCTTTATTACCATTGATTTGTATGTGTTTTTTTTTCCTTTCCCTCTGAGATTTTTTTCTTGTTTTGTTTCAACATTCTGCTAAAAAAATTGTGAATCAGTACTGCTTGGACCTTGAAGAAGGGGACATACCCCGAAAGCTTGTCCTGAAAAATTCTATGTTAGTGCAAATAAAAAAAGTATCACGGACAGTACTTAATTTTCTCTGTCACAATTGCACTAATACGGCTACAATTACGTCGAAAATAAAAAAGAATGTTTATGTACAGGCACATGTTGTGTGTAACATTTCCTTTGTGTCAATCAAGTACGGCAGCTCCAGTTGTAGAAAATAAGTTAAAATACATTGGGGGGGGGGCATATTTTAAGTGGTAGCACTTAGTGAAATGTAAAACTTATTAGTTTTCATGTCTTCGCCATCTCAGATAGCATGCTTTGCATTGCAAATTTGCCACGTTCCCTGTTACCCTGTAATTATGCTGCTGATAACAAAATGAGACCTCTTTGGTCATACGTTCAGCTTCATGTATTGATTTTTAAGATTCATGCGTATTTGTAAATCAACCTAATATCTATGTCTGCACAACCATTTAAATATTACCTTATTAAGCCTTAGATAAGGATTTACACTGGATTTTTACTTTATAATCCAGTTACTAAGAGAGACTTGATGCAGGATTATAGCTCTAACCTTTAAAGCGGTATTAAACCCAAAACCAAAAATGTCATATATTGTAGCTTACCAATCATTAGATGCTATCGTTTTTATTTTTAGGCTTTTTTCTTTCTGTTTTCACCTGCTGATCTGGCCGGTAACACACCTCCATTATTAGAGTGCCCCCACTCTGGATGAAGAAGCACAGGGGGGCACCTTTGGACAGCAGCATTGTCAGTCTTGGGGGAGGTTTACTAACATATTTATATAAACTAACAATTTAAAGCCAAACTTCAGCAAATAGTTTATAAGCAGTTACAGCAAACAGTTTTTTTTCCCCATTTTAGATAAATATTTTACATAATTTGATCATTGTAAGCACCTCTGAAAATAGAAGAAAGAAAGCCTAAAGAAGAAAACAAATGCAGCCATCATATCTAAGAAATTATAAGCTGCAATATACTAAATATTTGCTTTTAGGTTTATTACCACTTTAACTTTTAAGAATGTGTTGCTAGCTGAGAGTAATAATTAATACCGTATTTATTGGCGTATAACACGCATAGGCGTATAAAACGCACCCTAACTGGTAATCACCAGCTTGTTTGGCTGATCAGCGTGAAACTTTACACTGCGGGCGGATTAGGAAGGCGTATTCTCACAGGGTTGCACAATTCCTCTACAGGCCTATGAGTCTGGGATCCATCAATACCGTAGTGCTGTATGCTGCCTTGGTACCACATCTCCTTTGGGGTCATCTGGATGAGAGTGTCCCTACAAATTACAAGCTTCTCCTGATCCTCTGTAGTGGGGGGGTCATGGGGTTTTGGTAAGCGGTCAATACCTTACTTGGTGGCAAAGCACTCGTATATCAAAGCAAACTTCCCCATAAGAGATATTGGAAACTCAGAGGATTCATTCCACAACCATTTGTTCATAAGTCCTTCAGTTTATTGTCCATATACAAATATTATAGTAATGTGATAAAATGTCCATCCACAGATGGCAGCAGAAGGGGATTAGAAGCAAAATTCAGCAGGAGCTACAGAGTATAAAAAAGAAGAGAGGCACCTCTAAGTGTAGCAATATGGTTACATTTAATGAAGGTACAACATTTAGTAACTCACATGGTTGTTGATTAACCTCTTGTCGAACAGCCGCTGTCATTGGCATGGTTGCACAAACCGCCGTAGATGTACGTCGGCTGCTTTTAGAGCTATAGATGGCACCGGCGGACATTGCAATCGCTCCTCAGAGAGTCAAAATGGGGATCTTGTCAATGTAAACAGACAGATCCCGGTTCTGTCAGGGAAGTAGAGAGTGATCAGGAACCGCAATCTCTCTATACTCCCAGTCAATCCACCCCCCGCCCCCACAATTAGAAACACCTCCCTAGGGAACACTTAACCCCTTGATCGCTCCCTAGTGTTAACTCTCTTCCCTGCCAGCGACATTTATTCAGTGACTATTTTTAGCTCTGATCGCTGTATAAATGTCAGTGGCCTCTAAAAAGTGTCAAAACTGTCCGATCTGCCCACCGCAATGTTGCAGTCCCGCTAAAAAAACGCTGATCACCGACATTACTAGAAAAAAAAAGAATAATAAAAATGCCACAAATATATCCCCTATTTTTTAGACGTTATAACTTTTGCGCGAACCAATCAATATATGCTTACTGCGATTTTTTTTACCAAAAAATATGTAGAAGGAAAGATATTGGCCTAAACTGATGAAGACATTTTTTTTATGTTTTTTTTGGGGGATATTTATTATAGCAAATAAAAATTGTTTTTATTTTTTCTAAATTGTCGCTTTTAAACCGCAGAGGTTATCAAATACCACCCAAAAAAGCTCTATTTGTAGGAAAAAAGGACATCAATTTTGTTTGGGTACAATGTTGCATGACCGCGCAATTGTTAGTTAAAGTGATGCAGTGCCGTATCGCAAAAAATGGCCTGGTCAGAAAGTATGCAGGCATCCGGGGTAAAGTTGTCCACATAGACCATACTCCACACTGCCGGCTCTCACCGCTGCCAGTCTGAAATTGTGACTGGGTAGACCACCCTGCAATAGAGCGATCTGAAAGCCAGGCTTGAAGCACTTGTGGAGCGCAGCGTGGAAGGGATGACGTCAATCGCGGTGAGGAGGACGGTCTATGTTGACAGCTTTACCCCGGATGCCTGGATACTTAGATGTGCCTCTTTTAACCACTTCCTGCCCGGTCAATAGCAGATTGACGTCCGGGAAGTAGTTGCATTATCCTGACTGGACGTCTATTGACGTCCTGCAGGATAACAGCCACTGCGCGCCCTGGGAGCGCGCATTGCGGCGATCGGTGGTGCGGTGTGTCAGTCTGACACACCGCTACACTGATCTCAGTAAAGAGCCTCCGACGGAGGCTCTTTACCACATGATCAGCCGTGTCCAATCACGGCTGATCACGATGTAAACAGGAAGAGCCGTTGATCGGCTCTTCCTCACTCGCGTCTGACAGATGTGAGTAGAGGAGAGCCGATCGGTGGCTCTCCTGACAGGGGGGGTTCGTGCTGATTGTTTATCAGTGCAGCCCCCCCGCGGATGCCCACACTGGACCACCAGGGAAGCCGCCAGGACCATCAGGGAAGGGGGCAACATGTGGATGGCCAGGTATGTACCCCATTGCCATCCACATATAAAAAAATAAGCACAATAGATGCCAATCGGTGCCCACAAATTAGCACTGACTGGCAACATTATGGTCAATAAAAAACATGTTATGCCCAGCAATGCCACCCATCAGTGTCCATCATTGTCCATCAGTGCCACCTCTCAGTGCCCATCAGTGCCCGCCTATCAGTGCCCACCAGTGCCCATCTGTGCCACCCATAAGTACCCATCAGTGCCGCCTATGAGTGCCCATCAGTGCCGCCTATGAGTGCCCATCAGTGCCGCATACCAGTGCCACCTATCAGTGCCGCTTATCAGTGCCCATCAGTGCCGCCTATCAGTGACCATCATCAGTACCCATCAGTGCCACCTCATTAGTGCCACCTCATCTGTGCCCATCGGTGCCGCCTTATCAGTGCCCATCAGTGCAGCCATATCAGTGTCCGTCATTGAAGAAGAAAACGTACTTATTTACAAAAAAATAACAGAAACCAAGAAAAACATAATTTTTTTCCAAATTTTCTGTATTTTTTTATTTGTTGCGCAAAAAATAAAAATCGCAGAGGTGATCAAATACCACCAAAAGAAAGCTCTATTTGTGGGAACAAAATTGTTTGGGTACAATGTAGCATGACCACGCAATTGTCATTCAAATTGTGCGTAAGTGCCTGATATTGAAGTGGATAATCATCAGCCATGTGAGTTGCTAAATGTTGTACCTTCATTAAATGTAACCATATTGGTACACTTAGAGGCGCCTCTCTCCTCTTTTATACTCAGTTGTGACATGATGCTACTTGCATACAAAGACATCACTCGGTTATCAAGTAAAAATGTATAAAAAAATAAATTGCTTGTCTTGCAAAACACTCTCTGACCAAGTTACTCTCAATCCAAGGTTTTACTGTATAAATAAAAACATGTTCTTACAAGTTTATAATCTCCAGCAAAAAGGAGCAGAAAAAAGTGGTATGGGGACAATTTGTATATGATATGTCATTTTACGGCAAGACTCTCACCGGATACTACAGAAGCCAGGAATGAGACAGATTCGAAGAGAATATTTCAGATCATGTTATTTACTTGTCTGAGGCATGAAGTACAAAGACATTTAAAGGTTGTTGAGTGGTAAGAGGTGGGGGTTCCAATTGGGGGAAGAGACACAGAAGGACCACATTTCAATCTACCTCTCTTTGGGACTTTGAAGGCAACCATTACAACATTGCTATTATTAAAAATATATCATTCTTTAGCAGCAGATAGAGCAGATAGAAAGGTAATGTTATCAGTGGCGGCTGGTGCTGAAATTTTTTTGGGGGGCGCAAACAAACTGCAAACTACTGAAAAAAAAACATAAATTGCAGCCTCACTGTGCCCATCAAATGCAGCCATTGTGTCCATGAAATGCAGCCACTGTGTCCATCATATGCAGCTACTTGAGCCCCATCAAATGCAGCCACTGTGCCCCATCAAATGCAGCCACTGTGACATCAATTGCAGCCATTGTGCCCATCAAATGCAGCCACTGTGCCCATCATATGTAGCCACTGTGCCCATCATATGTAGCCACTGTGCCCATCATATGCAGCCATTGTGCCCATCATATGCAGCCACTCGTGCCCATTAAATGCCACTACTTGTGCCCATCATATGCAGCCACTTGTGCCCATTAACGACTTAAGCCCCGGACCATTTGGTAGCTAAAGGACCAGAGGTGAATTCAGAATTTTGCACTGCGCTGCTTTAACTGTAAATTGTGCGGACATGCAATGTTGTACCCAAACGAAATTTGCGTCCTTTTCTTCCCACAAATAGAGCTTTCTTTTAATGGTATTTGATTGCCTCTGCGATTTTTATTTTTTGCGATATAAACGGAAAAAAAACCGAAAATTTTGAAAAAAAATGATATTTTCTACTTTTTGTTATAAGAAAAATCGAATAAACTCAATTTTAGTCATACATTTAGGCCAAAATGTATTCAGCCAAATGTCTTTAGTAAAAAAAATGTCAATAAGCGTATATTTATTGGTTTGCGCAAAAGTTATAGCGTTTACAAACTAGGGTACATTTTCTGGAATTTACACAGCTTTAAATTTATGACTGCCTATCTCATTTCTTGAGGTGCTAAAATGGCAGGGCAGTACAAAACCCCCCCAAATGACCCCATTTTAGAAAGTAGACACCCCAAGGAAATTGCTGAGAGGCATGTTGAGCCCATTGAATATTTTTTTTTTGTCCCAAGTGATTGAATAATGACAAAAAAAAAGAAAAAAAAATTACAAAAAGTTGTCACTAAATGATATATTGCTCACACATGCCATGGTTATATGTGGAATTGCACCCCAAAATAAATTTTGCTGCTTCTCCTGAGTACGGGGATACCACATGTGTGGGACTTTTTAGGAGCCTAGCCGCGTACGGGACCCCGAAAACCAATGCTTCCATATTTTTTTTTTTTATCATTTTTATTGTTATCTCAGGGAATGTAAATATCCCCTATGATAGCTATAGGTAATGACAGGTACTCTTTTTTGAAAAAACTGGGGTCTATTGGACCCTAGATCTTTCCTCTGCCCTCAAAGCATCTGACCATACCAAGATCGATGTGATAAAATGCTTTCCCAATGGCGCTTTTTATATCATACATTCCCTCCCACTCCTTGTAAAAGCAGTCCGGAGGCTAATTAGCCACTAGGATTGCTTTTACATGAAAGCCGGCCGCTGGATGAAAAGAATGATACCAAGATGATACCTAAACCCGCAGGCATCATTCTGGTATAAACATTCAAAGTCCAGCAACATACCAGTACGTTGCTGGTCCTTGTTGGACATGTATTGTAATCTTTTTTTTCATGCAGCCTGTTGGCTGAACGAAAAAAAAAGATTGATCGGTGGGTATGCCCACCATTAGAATACCACCCTTCATCCACCCACTTCTAATGATGGGCATACATGCACCATTTATATATGCCGAAGCATGGGGGCATCTTCCCGCAAAAGTTATGCCGCGTACACATGGTCAGACTTTTCCACGGGCAAGCCTCCATCGGAATTTCGACCGTATGTACGCGGCATTAGGAGCAAAATCGCTCCTCCGCCCCTGCTGCCCCAATGCTTTGGCATATATGCTTTTTTTTTTTTTAACTGTGGTGGCGAAATCACCTCCTACAGCACTGGAGTCGCAGGGATCAGGCCTGTCTCTGCGAACGCTGCAGTTATGTGTGTTGTGTTTTGCAAGTGACAGTGATCGATCGATACTGCACTTGGGTGGCCTGGGCTGGACGGAGGGGCAAAACACAGGTGCTAGCTGGTATCTGGGCTGATCCCGCTAACACTGCGTTTTTGGGAACCCTAAACTGCTGGGGACGCTAGTATAGATCTGATCAGATCAGATATTGATCTGTTCAGATACTATACCACTAAGGGGGGTGTATGCTTCACGCGTGGGTGTTAGCGTTACTGGCACTAACCTGGCGCTGCCTGGGGTGTGACGCAGACCCTCTCTGACGCTAAAACCTAATTGATATCACCCGCCGGGCGATCAGGGGGTTAAACCTTTATTGTGTTATATACGGCGGGTGCCCTGACACTATAAAAAGCAAACTAACTAACCAGCGTCACCCGTAACACTTATATGATGATCACTGGTGAAAGGGTTAACTAGGGGCAATTAGGGGGTTAAAACCTTTATTAGGTAATATATGGGGGTACCTGAAGCTATAAAAACCTGACGGCGAACCTAAAAAAAAATTACTGGCTACCGATCTGCATCACCGACACTAAGACAGCGATCAGAAAAATGATCGCTTAGTGACAGTGGTGATAGTGGGTGAAAGGGTTACCTGGGGGGCGATCAAGGGGGTTAAACCTTTATTAGGTAATATATGGGGGTACCCGACGCTATAAAAACCTGCGGCGAACCTAAAAAAAATTACTGGCTACCGATCAGCATCACCGACGCTAAGACATCGATCAGAAAAATGATCGCTTAGTGACGGCGGTGCTAGGGGGTGAAAGGGTTACCTGGGGGGTGATCAAGGGGGTTAAACCTTTTCTAGGTAATATATGGGGGTACCCGACGCTATAAAAACCTGCTGCGAACCTAAAAAAAATTACTGGCTACCGATCAGCATCGCCGACGCTAAAACATCGATCAGAAAAATTATCGCTTAGTGACAGTGGTGATAGGGGGTGAAAGGGTTACCTGGGGGGCGATCAAGGGGGTTAAACCTTTATTAGGTAATATATGGGGGTACCCAACGCTATAAAAACCTGTGGCGAACCTAAAAAAAATTACTGGCTACCGATCAGCATCACCGACGCTAAGACATCGATCAGAAAAATGATCGCTTAGCGACGGCGGTGCTAGGGGGTGAAAGGGTTATCTGGGGGGTGATCAGGGGGTTAAACCTTTATTAGGGGGGGTTAGGGGGCTACACTGGACCTACAACTGAATGTACTGACACTTTTACAGTCACAAATGTCACTGATTGCAGTGATAACTAAATAAATGGTCACTGCAATCAGTGACACTGTGACTGGGGGCTGGGGGGTGATCTGGGGGGTGATCTGGGGGTGTCTGGGGGGCGATTTATGTGCCTATGTGTCCTGGTGTCAGTGTAGTGTTTTGTGTACTAACCTGGCATCTTCTCCTGTACGGCGCTCGGTATATGTGAGCGCCGCAGGAGAGATGACATCACTTCCTCCAGCCTGTGTAAACAGTACACAGGCAGGGGAAGCTCTCATTCGCCGGGAGCGATCGAGAGGGGGTGGCCGGAATCGAACGGCCGTCCCCTCATGCCGGATCGCTCCCGAAGGTAAAACAACCACCCACTGTAAAGAAGGGGGGTCCGATCGGACCCCCCAACTATACAAAGGCAATCACGTATATGTACGTGATTCTGCCTGTCGGTGCCATTCTGCCGATGTATATTTACAGTGGGCGGTCGTTAAGTGGTTAAATGCCGCCACTGTGAACCCCACCCGCCCACTGTCTGCCCAGCACTTACCCCATCTTAATGACAGGTCAGGCAGCAAGTGACGGCAGCGAGCTGTGGGACCGATCCTGTGTCCTCCATGCTTCCCCCTCCTCTGTTGTTCCATTTTGCTAGGCATCCAATCGGAGCACCTCTGCCTTCAGCCAAGCAGGTAACGGATATTAAACCCACGCTATCTGATTGGCAAAGAGGCAGTTCAGTGTTAGAAAAGCAAATATTAATTTGCTTTTCTAAACACATCTGGGTGGACTGCGAGTGCAATGCTCTGCGCCACAAGTACACCTTTTTTAAAGCCTATTAGATGCCTTTAAACAGGTGCTTCAAAAAAACACCCTGCCGCTGGAATTCAGGCGGCCAGCGTCTGAAAAGCGGCCAGACGCCTGAATAGGGGGTGGCAGCGGTGCCCATGGATAGATTCATGCAATGCATGAATCTATCCATTAGTCATAGAGGGGGTGGCTGGAGGGAGGGGGCGGCGCCCATGCGCCCTAAATGGAGGGGCTGCCCCTGAATGTTATTAACATAGAAATACAAACTGACTTGTGTAGCAATTATTTACATAATATGAATGTTATTTTATTTAGTGTTTTCTTGGCCACTCTATGCCACTCCAAGTCAATAAAACACTATAGTAAATGATTAACATATGTGGTTATGTGGTCTGGAAATCTCCAAATCTCTGTGTTGTTGGTTGAAGCTAAACCTAGGATAACACAGGATCTGATTTGTGTGAAGATATAGGAAGTTCTTCTGGACAGAGTGAGTAAATATGATAAACTCTGGAGTCATTGGGTGTCACCATATCTATAACCCACCTTTGATGAGTCAATGCTACTCCCTTTACTGCTGTATACTATGTAGTGATTTGTACCTGTTCTTTTCCTTGTTAATTGCAAATAAAACGTTTGAACAAGAAAATAGTTTTGTGCCAAAAATAAATAAAAAAACACGCAGTAACACTTTAGGAAGCATTTTAGGTTAATTGCGGAATAACGTATAAAGTTATAAAGTTGTTATTATGCTACAAAAAGTACATTATTTAAAACACAGCAAAATGTCAATAATATATGAACCTACAGTAACCAACTGGGCCAGAGATGATTTTTTTTAGTAAGATGAAGACAAAGAATGATTTCTGACTACTTACTGTAAATTACCGCTTTCTGATGGTTTTTGCACTAAGCTATTCAAAGAAAGTTTGGTGTATGGAGGTTGTCACTCATGCATGACCTTTCCCTCTGAAAACTAGACATGTTCAGAACGACAAAAATCTGTTTTGTTTTGTTTCAATTCCTTATATACATAAATTTGTTTAGTTAAATTTATTTAATCTGTTTAATTTGTTTAATTTGTTTTCGGAATTCGTTTTGTTTATTTATATTTGAATCAATTCAAGTTTTCAAAATTCAAATTGTTTTCAAATCAATTTTGAATAGTTTTTGAATTCAAATAGTTTTTAAATGTGAATTTGAAACGTTTTAGAATTCAATTAGTTTTCAAATTTGAAATGTTTTCGAATTCAAATAGTTTTCGTTTTTTTTTTCCAATTTCCAAAGAGAATAAAATATAACAGAAAATAAAGGAATAGAATAGAGAAAAATAGAATAGAAAAGACTATAATGACAAATAAAAGAATAGAATAGAATAAATAAAATTGAATAAAATAGAAATAATATAACCATCTTTTGAAATTCCAATAGAAAATAATAGAATACAAAAGAATATAATAAAAAAACACAGTGGAATAAAATGGAATAGAAGAGGAAGAATATAATTATTTCCCAAAATGTAAACAGAATCAATTAGAATAAAATAGAAAATAATAGATTAGACTAGAATATAAAATTATAGAATAGTATAGAAAATAAACAACACAATAGAATAGTATTCAAATTGATTCTATTTGAATTTTGGGAAATGGTTATATTCTTTCTATTCTATTCTTTTATATTCTATTGTTTTTTTTTATTCTATTTTTTTTTCTATTTTTTTTATTCTATTCTATGCTTTTCTAGTCTATTTTATATTATATTCTTTTATATTCTATTTTATTAAATTCTATTCTTTTCTAATAAAATGTATTCTATTCAAAATTCGAATTTCAGGAGATGGTTATTTTTTTTTCTATTCTATTATTTTCAATTATAGTCTATTCTATTCTTTTTTTTATTCTATTCTTTTGTAAGTTGAATTTATTCTATTTGAAATTCGAATTTCAGAAGATGGCTATATTCTTTCTATTTTATTATATTAATTTTTTATTATTTTCTATGTTATTCTATTCTTTTATTTTCTATTCTAGTTTGTTCTGTTTTACTCTATTATATTCTATTCTTTTATTTTCCATTATATTATTTTCTATTATATTCAATTTTTTTTCTATTCTATAGTGGGGGGGGGGACGAGAGAGCGCCCCCCCCTCCTGAACCATACAAGGCCATATGCCCTCAGCATGGGGAGGATGTCCCCATGTTGATGGGGACAAGGGCCTCATTTCCACAACCCTTGCCCGGTGGTTGTGGGGGTCTGCAGGCGGGGGGGCTTATCGGAATCTGGAAGCCACCTTTAACAAAGATCCAGATCCCGGCCCCCCTATGTGAATTGGTAACAGGGTACCATTTCACAAAGAAAAAGTGTGAAAATGATAAAAATCACAGTAGACGGTTTGGGAGAAGTCTTTTATTTTAAAAAAAATTTAAATAAATAAATTCCAGCGATGTAATCCGGTCTCTCGATGTCTGTCCAGCAATGTAATCCCGTCTCTCGATGTCCAACGATGATCCATTCTCCAGCGACGCTCCAGTCTCCACTCATTCTCCAGCGAGGAACGAAACCCCCATGAAGCGTAAGAGGGGGCGGGGTCACCCGTCCTCATTGGGTAACCCCCAGCTTTCTCCTTGCGTAAGGAGAAAGCCGGGGGTTACCCAATGACGTGGACGGGTGACCCCGACCCCTCTTACGCGTCATGGGGGTTTCGTTCCTCGCTGAAGAATAAGTGGAGACTGGAGCGTCGCCGGAGAATGGATCATCGTTGGACAACGAGAGACGGGATTACATTGCTGGACAGACATCGAGAGACTGGATTACATCGCTGGAATTAATTTAATTTTTTTTAATTTTTAATAAAAAAAATGTCTCAAACCGTCTACTGTGATTTAAAAAAAAATCACACTTTTTCTTTGTGAAACGGTAGGGGTACAATGTACCCCTTACCAATTCACATAGGGGGGGCGGGATCTGGGGGTACTCTTTGTTAAAGGGGGCTTCCAGATTCCGAAAAAGCCACCAGCCCACAGACCCCCCACAACCACCAGGCAAGGGTTGTGGGGATGAGGCCCTTGTCTCCATCAACATGGGGACAGCCTCCCCATGTTGAGGGCATGTGGCCTGGTATGGTTCAGGAGGGGGGCGCTCTCTCGTCCCCCCCTCTTTTCCTGTGGCCGGCCAGGTTGCGTGCTCGGAAAAGGGTCTGGTATGGATTCTTGGGGGGAACCCCGCGCCATTTTTTTTTATTTTGGTGCGGGGTTCCCCTTAGCCACTTCTCTACTGTGCACGAAAACCCCCTTCCTGCCCAAGCCATTTTTCAGCTTTCAGCGCTGTCACACTTTGAATGACAATTGCGCGGTCGTGCGACGTGGCTCTCAAACGAAATTTGCGTCCTTTTTTTCCCACAAATAGAGCTTTCTTTTGGTGGTATTTGATCACCTCTGTGGTTTTTATTTTTTGCGCTATAAACAAAAGAAGAGCGTCCAGTTTGGAAAAAAAACACTATTTTTTACTTTTTGCTATAATAAATACCCATTTTTTTTTTTAATAAAATTTTCCTCAGTTTAGGCCGATACGTATTCTTCTACATATTTTTCGTAAAAAAAAAAAAAATCGCAATAAGCGCGTATTGATTGGTTTGCGCAAAAGTTATAGCGTCTACAAAATAGGGGATAGATTTATAGCATTTTTTTTTTAAATTTATTTATTAGTAATGGCGGAGATCCACTTTCCTGCTCGTTTCCCGGGCAATCGCGGGTGCCCGGCGGCAATCGCGGACGCCGGGCACGCGCACCGGGGCCTTGTGAACGCGGCGGGCGCGCGCGCCTCATAGCTTGTTTTAAAGGGAGGACGTCATATGACGTCCTCCCAGAACGAGAGTATCCTCCGCCCGCCGTCTATTGACAGTGGGCAGGGGACAAGTGGTTAAAATCCATACCAGACCTGAAGGGTCTGGTATGGATTTTTGGGGGTAACCCCAGGCCATTTTTTTTTAATAGCGCGGGGTTCTCCTTAATATCCATACCAGGGCCTGATATGGAATTTTGGGGGGACCCCCACGCTTTTTTTTTTTTTTGGTTCGGGGTTTCCCTTAATATTCATACCAGACCCAAAGGGCCTGGTAATGGACTGGGGGGAACCCCTGAGGTTTTTTTCAATGACTTTGATCTGTAATGCTGGGACCGACAATTCATTAAAGCGGAGTTCCAACTACAATCTAAATTCTTTTTTTAGAACCTTTCACAAGCGCTTACAATGTCATTATAAAACTCACGTCTCCTATTAAAATCACCCCCCGAGGTCCAGTTCCATCCTCTAAAATAACTTTGATGACTGTGTTCTGGGCATTGTCATTTTGCTTGTGGGCATGTGAAGCCCACAAGCATCCTGTTCCGGTATATGGTGCTGCTGAGAGACCAGCATGCACCTCCCGTTCTGTCCGCAATCTCGCGCATGCGCATTGAGGCAATGTCGGAGCGCCGACAACTAAGCAGGTTGCCATCACGACGGGCGGCAGCGTCGGAAGTGCCCGTCCTGTTATGATGGCAACGAAGATAACAAACAATAAAAACAGAACATTAAAGTTTTAAAATCTTGTCTGCCAGGCTCCATTACTTGTTTTAAAATTAGATTGTAATTAGATCTAAGATTAGATCTGCCTTTTATCGCGTCACTGTTTGGAAGTCCCGCGATTCTAGCCCTAGGAGACTCCTTGGAAATGATGACACACATTTCCCATGAGCAGTAGGGAGCGGAGGCACTGACGGAAATGACGACACAAACCGAGGTGATGAAGAAGGCAGATTTCGTGGGACCACATAGCAACAGCTATTTTAAGGTGAGTGAATTTATTTTTTTATCCGAATGTTAATTAAAGGGGTTGTAAAGGCAAACGTTTTTTTCACCTTAATGCATTCTATGCATTAAGGTGAAAAAACATCTCTGGATTAGCAGCCCCCCGAGCCCCCCGTTTACTTACCTGACCCCTCGAAAGTCGCGCGCCGTGAACGCGCAGGCATCTCGGATGGCTTCTCGGCTCATTCATTGGTTGATTGAAAGCAGCGCAGTCATTGGCTTGCGCTGCTGTCAATCACATCCAATGACGCGGCGTTCCAGGGGGCAGGGCCGAGTGATACAGTGAGAGGCTATGGCCGCCGGCTGTACCCTTGGAGAGCGCCCACAATCACTCACCACCATGCAACTCGCTCGCATGAAGGTGATGAGTTCTTGCGGGGAGGAGCCGAGACAGTAGCCAAGGGACCCCAGAAGACCAGGTTTGGGGCCACTCTGTGCAAAACAAGCTGCACAGTGGAGGTAAGTAGGGATGAGCCGAACACCCCCCGGTTCGGTTCGCACCAAAACCTGCGAACGGACCGAAAGTTCGCGCAAACTTTAGAACCCTATTAAAGTCTATGGGACTCGAACATTTAAAATCAAAAGTGCTAATTATGAAGGCTAATATGTAAAGTTATTGTCCTAAAAAGGGTTTGGGGACCCGGGTCCTGCCCCAGGGGACATGTATCAATGCAAAAAAAAAAAAACTGACGTTTTTTCGGGAGCAGTGATTTTAATGATGCATAAAGTGAAAAAAAAAAAAAGTGAAATATTCCTTTAAATATCGTACCTGGGGGGTGTCTGTAGTATGCCTGTGAAGTGACTTCCCGTGTTTACAACTGTCCCTGCACAAAATGACATTTCTAAAGGAAAAAAAGTCATTTAAAACTGCTTGCAGCTTTAATGTAATGTCTGGTCCTGGCAAAATGGATGAAAATCATTGAGAAAAATGGAATGGTTATTCCCCCCCCCCAGCTCATTACCAGCCCCTTTGGGTCTTGTATGGATATTAGGGGAATCACGCACCCAAATTTAAAAAAAGAAAGGCGTGAGGCCCTATATACTCTGAACAGCAGTATACAGGCGGTGCAAACAAGAAAGGGACTGTAGGTTTGTTGTTACGTTAAATCTGTTTGTAATTTTGAACTCCCTGCCTGT
The DNA here is from genome assembly GCA_029206835.1 of Rana muscosa. NCBI lineage: Eukaryota > Metazoa > Chordata > Amphibia > Anura > Ranidae > Rana > Rana muscosa. Next base: position 341,039,194 of record CM055116.1, on the reverse strand, counting down.
GGTATTAGTATGAGAACAGCAATTGTATTCAGGTAAGCTTTAGGTGCACACTGTGCAAAGGACACTAAATCAAAATACTGCAGCTCCCTGCCTGTATTTGTATCAGAACACCAGAAATTGTATTGAGGTAAGCTTTAGGTGCACACTGTGCAAAGGACACTAAAGCAAAATACTGCAGCTCCCTGCCTGTATTTGTATCAGAACACCAGCAATTGTATTCAGGTAAGCTTTTGGTGCTCACTGTGCAAAGGACACAGTACACTAAGTGAAACACTGCAGCTAGCACAATCACCTGCCTGCCTGTCAGTATAGAGAATAACAGGAACGGATATAGCTAAACTCAATACAGTGTGTAAATATACATACAACACCTAGGATGCATATATATCCTCTACACACTGTAACTGCAGCTAACTGCCTGATCTATCTAACTCAAATCAAATTACACTGTATCTCTCTCTGTCTCTTTCCTTTAACCAACGCCAACACACTACACAAGGCCGCCAAGCCGGCGGCATTATATAGTGTGGGGTGTGTACCTACTCCTCTGAGCCATGATTGGCCAAAGCCACCCTGGCTTTGGCCAATTACGGCTCTCTGTACCTACGGCGCTGTGATTGGCCAAGCATGTGGGTCATAGTGCATGCTTGGCCAATCATCAGCCAGCAATGCCCTGCGATGCCACAGTGAATTATGGCCCATGACGCGCCACTCGAATTTGGCGCGAACGGCCCATAATGTTCGAAATTCGACAAACGGTCGAACAGCTGATGTTCGAGTCGAACATGGGTTGGACTCGAACTCGAAGCTCATCCCTAGAGGTAAATATAACATGTTTGTTATTTAAAAAAAATTTTTTTTATCTTTAGTGTTCCTTTAATGGCAGATTATGTTTTTGATGGAAACTCCACTTTAATAGCCGCAAGCAATTTTAAATGACTTTTTTTCCTTTAGAAATTACATTTTGTGCAGGGACAGTTCTAAACACGGGAAACATGAGCTACTTTACAGGCATACTATACACACCGCCAGGCACAAAATTTAAAGGAATATTTCCCTTTTATTGTTTCACTTTAAACATTATTAAAATCACTGCTGCCCGAAAAAACGTCCATTTTTAAAACTTTTTTTTGCATTGATACATGTCCCCTGGGGCAGGACCCGGGTCCCCAAACACTTTTTATGACAATAACTCGCATATTAACCTTTAAAATTAGCACTTTTGATTTTTCATGTTCGTGTCCCATAGACTTTAACGGTGTTCGCGTGTTCGAACAAATTTGTTGCCTGTTCTCACGTTTTGGTGCAAACCGAACCGGGGGTGTTCGGCTCATCCCTACTTTCCAGGTTAGAACAAATATTCAAATTACAGGTTCCGTCTTCACGCTTTTTTCTATTCTGCATGCTGTTCTCAATGTCCAAAAGTATTAACAACTAGAATTTTCAGAAGGGGGTTGGCAAAGGCAGCCTACATTTTCCAGTCAATAAAGGTTTCCTTTAACCACCTCCCTACTGTGCACGAAAACCCCCTTCCTGCCCAAGCCATTTTTCAGCTTTCAGCGCTGTCACACTTTGAATGACAATTGCGCGGTCGTGCGGCGTGGCTCCCAAACAAAATTTGTGTCCTTTTTTTCCCACAAATAGAGCTTTCTTTTGGTGGTATTTGATCACCTCTGCGGTTTTTATTTTTTGCGCTATAAACAAAAGAAGAGCATCCAGTTTGGAAAAAAAACACTATTTTTTACTTTTTGCTATAATAAATACCCATTTTTTTTTTAAATAAAATTTTCCTCAGTTTAGGCCGATACGTATTCTTCTACATATTTTTGGTAAAAAAAAAAATCGCAATAAGCGCGTATTGATTGGTTTGCGCAAAAGTTATAGCGTGTACAAAATAGGGGATAGATTTATAGCATTTTTATTTTTTAAGTTTTTTATTAGTAATGGCGGCGATCTGCGATTTTTTATTGTGACTGCGATATTGCGGCGGACACATCGGACACTTTTGACACATTTTTGGGACCATTCACGTTTATACAGCGATCCCTGCTATAAAAATGCATTGATTACTGTATAAATGTGATTGGCAGGGAAGGGGTTAACCACTAGGGGGCGGGAAGGGGTTAAATATGTTCCCTCAATGTGTTCTTACTGTGGGGGGAGGGGACTGACTGGGGGAGGTGACTGATGGTTGTCCCTATGTACAAGGGACACACCATCAGCCTCCTCTCCCTCACAGGACGTGGATCTCTGTGTTTACACACAGAGACCCACTTTCCTGCTCGTTTCCCGGGCAATCGCGGGTGCCCGGCAGCAATCGCGGCCGCCAGGCATGCGCACCGGGGCCTTGTGAACGCGGCGGGCACGCGCCTTCTAGCTCGTTTTAAAGGGAGGACGTCATATGACGCAGAGGCGTTGCTATGGGGGTGCGGGCCGCACCCGGGTGACACCCGCCAGAGGGGTGACACCGGGGCCGCCGCTACACACAGTTGTTACTTGCAGAGCTGCAGCAGAGCGTTGCTAGTGTGCCTGCCGCGCTCCTGCATCGAGCCGGCACAAGTTTTTCAGTCACTTCCCTGTCAGGCAGTTCCGGCTGACATGACATCATGATCTATAGGCAGAGAAGCGCGGCGTGGGAATGAACAACAGTCAGCGCCGCGGTAGGAAGAAAGGACTCGAGGAACCAGGAGGAGGCTGACCGCCCGGGAGCCTGGGATAAGGGAAGAGACCGGAGAGGAGGAGCCCATCTTACAGTAAGCGGCAGCAGCACTAAACACTCGGTCTGTGCACACACACACAGCACATGCCATTCCCTCAGATAAAGCCTCAAGCTGTGCTGTCTGTGCCACCAGTGAGAATGGCAGTGCCGGCTCTGTCACCCCCCACCCCCTCTCTGTCACCCCCACCCCCTCCCTCTCTGTCACCCCCTCCCTCTCTGTCACCCCCCTCTGTCACACCCCCCACCCCCTCCCTCTCTGTCACCCCCCCACCCCCCTTCTGTCTCACCCCCCCACTCCCTCTCTGTCACCCCCCACCCCCCTCTCTGTCACCCCCCACCCCCTCCCTCTTTGGCACCCCCCTCTGTCACACCCCCACCCCCTCCCTCTCTGTCACCCCCCACCCCCCTTCTGTCTCACCCCCCACTCCCTCTCTGTGACCCCCCACCCCCTTCTGTCTCACCCCACCCTCTCTGTCACCCCCCCACCCCCCTCCCTCTCTTTCCCCCCCCCACCCCCCTCTCTGTCACCCCCCCTCCCCCTCCCTCTCTTTCCCCCCCACCCCCCTCTCTATCACACCCCCCACCCCCTCCCTCTCTTCCCCCCCACCCCTCCCTCTCTGTCACCCCCCTCTGTCACACCCCCACCCCCTTCTGTCTCACCCCCACCCTCTCTGTCACCCCCCCACCCCCTCCCTCTATTTACCCCCCACCCCCCTCTCTGTCACCCCCCTCCCTCTTTTTCCCCCCCACCCCCCTCTCTGTCACCCCCCCCACCCCCTCCTTCTTTTCCCCCCACCCCCTCCCTCTCTGTCACCCCCCTCTGTCACACCCGCACCCCCTCTGTCTCACCCCCACCCCCCTCCCTCTGTCTCACCCCCACCCCTTCCCTCTGTCTCACCCCACCCCCTCCCTCTGTCTCACCCCTCCCTCCCTGTCTCACCCTCACCCCCACCCTCTCTGTCACCCCCACCCCCTTCCTCTCTGTCTCCCCCCCACCCCCTCCCTCTCTGTCTCACCCCCACCCCCTCCCTTTCTGTCTCAGCTCCACCCCCTCCCTCTCTGTCTCACCCCCACCCCCTCCCTCTCTGTCTCATCCCCATCCCCTCCCTCTCTGTCACCCCTCCTCTCTGTCACCCCCTCCCTCCCTCTCTGTCTCACCCCCTCCATCTCTGTCTTACCCCCACCCCTCCCTCTCTGTCTCACCCCCTCTCTGTCTCACCCCACCCCCTCCATCTCTGTCCCACCCCTCTCCCTTTCTCTCACCCCCACCCCTTTATCTCTCTCACCCCCCTCTCTATCACCCCCACCCTTCTCTCTCTCCCCCCCTTCTGTCTCTAACCTTCCACCCCCTCTTTCCCTTTTAGGGCAAATTCACACTAAATCAGCATGAAATCAAAGATCAGCCGGAGCAATTTGGCACTCCAGCCACTCTGCATTGCAGGCTGCTAGGAGCAGTATGATTAACAGTTCAGTGCATCATACTTCCCCCCTGTTATTTTTTTTGTACAAACTTTGTTTGAAGTGTATATAATGTACATTTTATTCTCCAAAATGTCGGGCAGCACGCTGTCATTTCAGGTTCTCAAAAAAAAAGAAATGCATTCTGTTAGTAGTTTTTCTATGTTTTCTCAGTGTATAAAAAAAGTTGTGGGGGGTTGGCAATGCTGTTTGGGGGAGGGGGCACTTCAGAGTCCAGTGCCTATAGGCTCCTGAGATGTGAATTCCGCCCTGATGGATAGAGAGAGAGAAAAGGAGAAGAAAGGAGAATAGCGAGAAAACAGTAGGGTAAAAAATATTTGGAAAAAGTTATGGGGGGGGGGGGGTGACACCATATTTTACCGCACCAGGTGACACCAACCCTAGTGACGCCACTGATATGACGTCCTCCCAGAACGAGAGTATCCTCCGCCCGCCGTCAATTGACAGTGGGCGGTGGACAAGTGGCTAAAGCAAATGTGAACATATGCTTTGATTTTTAAGCAAACTACAATAGAGGGATAGGACAATGTAACCCATTTTGAGAACTTTTTTAAAATAATCACTTTTTTGAAGGATTTTCTAGTAGCCAGATGACTTCCTGCTGATTGCACAGCAAGGGTAGCAGAGAGCCACATGCATCCACAGTCTCAGTAGTCTTTGTGGCAGGTGTCCATTGCTGTGGGCTGTAAATGCAGATATGTGTAGACATGCTATGCATCAGCATGGTAACCCATGGTGCCACAGTGGAAGTGTGCATGCTACAGTGACAACAGTATAATGGCTTTGTAAGCTAGTGAGCAAGTGATGTCACCCGGAAATAAGAAGTAATATTCACAAAGAAATAAGTGCTTTGATCTGAATGTAATGTTTCATTACCAGCAGAAAAAAAATAATAAAAGAAACAGATTATTATAGTTTATGACAGTGGTCTCCAAACTGCAGCACGGGGCCAGATGCAGCCCTTTGCTTTTATCCGGCCCTTGGGATGCTATTTTATTCACTGACAACAATAAAGGGCACAATTCCTCCCAGTGACACCAACAATGGGACACATTTCCTACCAATGACATCAACGATGGGGGACAATTCCTCCCACTGACATCAATGATGGGGGATTGTATACTCCCACTGATAATGGGACATTTTGTACTCCCTATGGCTACAGTCCCTGCCCCCCATAAGTCTGAAGGACAGTAAACTGGCCTTTTGGTTAGAAAGTTTGGAGACCCCTGGTTTAACCCTTTTTATGACTAAGCCTATTTCTGACATTTGATGCTTGCAAGTTAAAATCAGTATTTTTTGCTAGAAAATTACTTAGAACCCCCAAACATTATATATATTATTTTAGCAGAGAATCTAGAGAATAAAATGGCGATCGTTGCAATATTTTATGTCACACTGTATTTGCGCAGCGGTCTTTCAAATGCAATTTTTTAGGAAAAAATACACTTTCATGAATTAAAAAAAACCTAAACAGTAAAGTTAGCCCAATTTTTTTGTATAATGTGAAAGATGATTTTACACCAAGAAAATATATACCCAACATGTCATGCTTTGAAATCTCGTGGAATGGCGACAAACTACGGTACCTAAAAATCTCCATAGGTGGCGATTTAAAAAAAAATCACGCTTACCAGGTTAGAGTTACAGAGGCAGTCTAGTACTAGAATTATTGGTCTCACTCTGACGATCGTGGTGTGACCTCACATGTGTGATTTGAACACTGTTTACATATGCAGGCACGACTTACATGTGTGTTTTCTTTGCTGTGCGAGCTTGCAGGGTCGGGGGCGCTTTACTTTTTTTTTTTTTCGAATTTCTTTTTTTTTTTATTTTTTTAATTTTTTTTTGCTACTATAAAAAAAAAATATCACTTTTATTGCTGTCACAAGGAATGTAAACATCCCTTGTGACAGTAATAGGTGGTGATAGGTACTCTTTATGGAGGGATCGGGATCTAAAAGACCCCAAATCCCTCCTTTGCACTTCAAAGTATTCAGATCACCAAAAACTGCGATTCTGAATACTGTCATTATTATAAAAACCGGCGCCATTGGAAGCCGAGTAAACCGGAAGTGGCGTTGTGACATCGCTTCCGTGTTTACAGAGAGAAGACTGGCACAAAGCCATTTCTGGCTTTGTGCCAGTCTCTCTCTAGCCGGCGGAAGTGCCGGATCGCGGACCGGGTCTCCCGGTGGGACAGGAGGCCCGGTAAGAGTGGCAGAATGCGGTGGGAGGGGAGATGTCCCCTCCCGCTCCTCTGGTATAACAGCCGAGTGGCATTTAGCCGCATCGGTTGTTATCCCAGAAGAGCAGATCGCCCGCTCTAAAAAACAGTACTGGGATGATGCCTGCAGCTGCAGGCATCATCCCGGTATAACCCCCTAAAGCGGAGGCAGCATATATGCGTACGCTCGGTGGGAAGGAGAAGAATATAAGTACTGACATGTTGAATTTACACTTTTGGGTTCACATATTTTTCAAATGAACCTGTGCCCAGAATGTAGATATGAATGCATTAACATATTTTTAACAAGCAGTAACAAAAATAAAAATAAAAAGCTTTAACCTTTAACCATACCAAATATGCATTCTCAGCTTGCAGGGGTTATACCAGGGTGATGCCTGCTGACATCACCTGGTACCGGTTTTTTAGAGCAAGCAGTTGGCTTTTTAGTGATAACAACCGATGCGTCGGCTTTTATCCTAAGGAGTGGGAGGGGACACCCCCTCCCACGGCTCTCCCGAGCTACCAGCCGACACGTCCTTCGGCTGGCCGAAGACCCGAATGAAGCCAGAATCGGCTTCGATCTGGTCTCCGATCTAGTAATCCAGAAGCGATGTCATGACATCACTTCCGGTTTACTCAGCTGCCAATGGCGCTGATTTAAAAAAAAAAAATAGTATTCCAAAATGCAGATTTTTTTAAGTGCAAAAGAGGGATTTGGGGTCTTATAGATCCCAAATCTCTCCATAAGGAGTACCTGTCATTGACTATTACTGTCAGAAGGGATGTTTAAATTCCTTGTGACAGCAATAAAAATGATCAGAATTTTTTTTAAAAGAGACAGTGTAAAAAAATAAAAAAAAACATTTAAACCGCCCCATCCCTCCATGCTTGTGCGCAGAAGCAAAAGCATATGTAGCGGGTATGTACTTTCCCGGGTGTAAATTTAACTGGCAGAGACACCAGTGATGTGTAATTCCCTGCAGCCCAGCAGGTGGCGCTGTCGCCATGGGCCGGGGGTTGAGCCATTGCTGTGTGCCGGCCTCCTTTTTGTCCCCTCTCGTCAGTGTTATGGTGGGGCGGGGAACCCGCCGTGCTTGCTGGGAGAGGGTATAAAGGGGCCGGCCATCTTGGTCACGGGGTCGAGTCCCAGGCACCTTCAGCCTGTGGGCGGTGGTTCATGTCGGTCCTCTAGGCGGCCTAGGCCTAGAGGACAGCCGGAGGTCGTGTTCCATCCCAGGCACCTTTGGCCTGGGGTGAGGTACTAGGATGGAGGTCTGGAGCTCAGTGCCCAACACTGAGTTCCGCGAGGGAAGGAGGTCCTAGGGAACCCAGGGATTGGGTACCCGAATCTGGAAGGCGTAATGGACCGGGGGGAGCTCCTCACTTGAAGACCGGGTGCAGCAGATTGCCAGTGACAGGTGAGCCTCCCACCGGAGACTGCCTGGAAGGAAATCCCCCCTCGCTCGGAGACCGCAACCCACTTTCAGGAAGGAAAGTGGAGAGTCAATTGTGTCTGGGCCTACTCGCATCCACACCTCCTTTTCTGTTCTGTTTTCCAAGGGAATCTAACTGATTATGCTGTTCACTCGAGAAGAATAAAGGAGTGTTGGACTTTAATGGTGTGGGGCTCTTTTCTGGTGGACATTGTTCAAGGTAATCTCACGAGGAGGTTTTAGGTGCACAACACTGACCCGAAGGTGGAGAAAGAACTTTGCTTATACTGCACTGACACCTGTGGTGAAGGCCAGGCGTCATGTCCCCGCTTCCTCCCCTCTAAGGTACCCCTAGACAAGAAGAGAAACGAGCTGATGCAGAGAGGGGAGTGAGGAGGGCGCTACACATACATAAGTTGCGTCCGTGAATATAAACGGTGTTCAAACCACACATGTGAGGTATTGCCGCAATGGTCACTGCGAGAACAATAATTCTAGCACAAGATCTCCTCTAAACTGTAGAACATTTTAAAATGTCGCCTATGGAGATTTTTAAGTACCGTAGTTTGTCGTCATTCCACGAGTGTGCGCAATTTCAAAGAATGACATGTTAGGTATCTATTTACTCCGCGTAACATCATCTTTCACATTATACAAAAAAATTGGGTTAGTTTTACTGTTTTGTTTTGTTTTTTTTTATTTCATGAAAGTGTCTTTTTTCCCGAAACAATTGCGTTTGAAAGACCGTTGTGCAAATACTGTGTCACATTAAAAAAATTGCAATGATTGCCATTTTATTCTCTAGGGTCTCTGCTAAAATAATATATAATTTTTCGGGGTTATAAGTAATTTTCTAGCAAAAAATATGGATTTTAACTTGTAAGCAACAAATGTCAGAAATAGGCTTAGGCATTAAAGGGTTTTAAAACCAAGCCATCCCAATATGTAATATATAAGTAATTTGGATATACAACATAACCTCTAAAGTTTGGTTTCAGTTGAATTCTCTAAGCTTTCTGGCAGCTTCTAGCCGCTCTTTGTTTACATTAGAGGGCTTGCATCCATCCAAGATTTTGGTGCCATAAAAAGTAAGAGTGAAAGAAGTTGAATTTCAATGCCTCTGCTGTGAATTTTGAATATTAATTACCTATAGCTACAGAGGTAAATGAGGCTTGCTTAAAATGCTTCGAATTCTTACTAAGAAAATGTAAATGTTTTTATATCAACAGTCTGGTCACATGATTACTTTAATCCTACTGATATCTCTTTATAGTGCAAAATGTTATTGTACCATACCTGAAAATCTTCGGAACCATTTTGGCTTGTTATCCCAGATGACAAAGAGGTAGTAAGCTGGCACTCCTGTCAGAGTAATTGCAAATCCAATCCCAGTGTTTATAGGGTCTGAATATAATGACAGAGCAACCATTAACATGGAGGTGAAGGAAAACATTGCTGGAATAAAAATGGGAACCTGAAATAAAGAACAATGAAGTAAATAAAAACTTAATTTTGGCAAAAGATATTGTAGTAAATAGGAAAGGCAAGATTACAGTAGCTATTGTTGTTTTTTAAGGGTGCAAACCACCCCATACATGTGTGACCACATTCACATGTTCTGCGAAATGGATGTGGTTAAAACCGCATCCAATTCACACATATGTGAACCTGGCCTTATGGTTAGTGATCCTTTGTGGATGTGTGTCTGACCCCAGGTGGAAGTGGAGGAGATTGGTTTGATCAGACCACCTGAGGAGAGAGAGAGACCTGGATGGATATTATATAACATGCGTTTATTGTTGTTCTATATCTAGACAGCATATCCTTGTGGTGAGTGTTCATTTTTACTGTACGATGGATTATCAGGGTAGGTGTTGTTTGTTTTTATAGTGAAGGTGCAAGCAGAACAATTGTATTATATATTGCGTCACTGGAAACTGAGGAGATATGTTCACATATTACATTATGACACTTTAGTAAAAAGAGTGACTTTATTCATATGGACAATATTTACATTTCATATATATTGTGCGCTGTAATCACTTTTTTATTTTTTAAGATAGATGAGATTGTGACATCATCAGCCCACCTCTCTGACTCAGCCAATAAGCACAAGCTTTGTATTCATTGGTAGAATACATTGCTTTCTCTGAATGGCTGAACACTGATCAAATAGACTCTAATGTGTTCCGGGTATAAGACAGGAAGTCTTGGCTCCAACCCGGAACACAGTGCGATATGCTGTATGTTGCCTTCGCTAAATACAGTTTATATCACACATCCAGTGGCCTCACGTGTTAGGGAGGGACTGGTCCAAATTAACTATGTAAAGTACTGTATTTATTGGAGTATAAAACTCACATTTTTACCCTGAAAATAGAGGGTAAACTGTACCTGCGTGTTATACGCAGGGGGCTGTGGAAAGTTTTTTTCCTGAAACTTCCCTCTTAAAGTTAGGGTGCGCGTTATACGCCTGTGCGTGTTATACGCAGATAAATACAGTATTTCAAAAGCTGGAGCTTTAAAAAGACTTTCAAATAACAATGTTGTCACACAACATTGCATGTGATGTTAGGATGATAGATAGATAGATAGATAGATAGATAGATAGATAGATAGATAGATAGATAGATAGATAGATAGATAGAGAGATAATCTGCTGAGGTTTTTAAGACTTATATACTTATATAAGAACACAACACAGGTTCTTAAAAAGCAAAATAGTATGGTTAATAAGCATGGATATCCCATAAAATAATGTACAGCAAAACAGGGTTTGAAGGTAAAACTCTATAATATAATTCAAAATATTTCTAGCATAAATAATCATGGTTTCTAGTAAACCAACTTGCCATGCTTTGAAATATTAGCTTAGGGTATCATCATTCAAACACAGGTTTTGAACCACTGACGTACTGTGACTAAAGCTTGGATGAGAATATGGTAATACAGAAGTTTCAACCATCTTATGCTAGAACATTTATGGCCCGCAAAGGCTGTAAATCATTAAAAAAATAAAATATTCATAAATGTGAGCCATTTCTTTCTACTTACAAAGAGCAGAAACATAAAGTTTCTCTGTCTAAATCAAAGTTGTGTAAGAAACAAAATAACATGCATGCCAAAACTCAAGCCAAAACCATTCAAGCCCTTTCATAGAAGTTGTTGTCCACTACAGTTGCTTACACATATAAGTTGGTGATACACAATCTCCTTCAATCTCCTGGGACACTGAGAGGTTCAGCATAGCGTATAAAGATTAATGTCAGACAGAGACAGAGGTGAGTCTACCTTGAAAGGGCGATGCATCTCCGGTCGTTTGTATCGCAGATAAATGAGCCCAACAACAACCAGGCCAAGAAAAAAGCTTCGAGCAAAGCTCAGGAAATTCAAAAGACTGTAGATATCCCCAGTGAAAAGCATTACCATTGTTAGAGGATGCTGTAAAATAGAAGTTTTTTTATATTATGGAATCAGTCTTTAAATTCAGTGAATCCAACAGTTACAGGAACATCTACTAAAAAGTGTGTTAGGTGAGAAAGACTGTGTATATATATATATATATATATATATATATATATATATATAGATAGATAAATATCTATATATTTATCTATATCGATAAATAGATAGATAGATAGATAGATAGATAGATAGATAGATAGATAGATAGATAGATAGATTATTATACAGGATTTATATAAAGCCAACAGTTTAAAAAAAGGGAGACGATACAGTAATAATACAATAAAATACAAGAGGATTAAGATGGCCCTGCTCAGAAGAGCTTGCAATCTAATAGGGTGGGGCAGGTGGTACAAAAGGTTGTAACTGTGGGGAATGAGCTGATGGAAGTGGTAAAAGATTAGTTGGAGACGTAATAGGCTTCCCTGAAGAGATGAGTTTTCAGGGATCGTCTGAAGGTAGCAAGAGTAGGGGATAGCCGGACAGGTTGAGGTAGCGAGTTCCAGAGGATGGGAGAGGCTCTGGAGAAATCCTGGAGATGAGCATGGGAGGAGGAGACGAGAGAACTTGAGAGTAAGAGGTCTTGAGAAGAGCGGAGAGGACGGTTTGGGTGATGTTTGGAGACAAGATTGGTGATGTAGCTCAGGGCAGAGTTGTGGATAAAAAAAAATAGATAGATAGATAGATAGATAGATAGATAGATAGATTTTTTTTCTATTCTTTTTTTTTTTTTTTTATAAAAGTTTGTTAAAGCTGAACTCCATGCAGAATAAAATTACCATTAATTAGTGCCCCTCATAAAAAAATATTCTTAATTGCATCTATAGTTATTCCTCAACGGCAAAAAAGTGAAATTTCTGACAAGCGCTCTCGCCATTTCTAGTTGTATGAATCCGTTTTCGCTTCCTGTTTTTTCCAGCATGGTAACCAGCTTCTTCACCTCCCTTTCTGCAGTTCTATGGAGCAGTAATGTTTTCAGGTAGAGGCCACGAGCAGAAGCTATTGCTCACCAGCACCTTGTTCTTCAAATCTATGCCCCATCTATTGCGTACTTTCCCACCCACTTTAGTGTCAGTGTACCCCTCCTTCTAACTTAAGCAGCTGAAAAACCATCATTGGCGCTAAGAAGAGGAAATCAAACATCCCTGGGACAAAGTAAGGAAAAAATGAAAAAAGGGACCTTTAGCAGGTGGAGAAAAATGTATGGCATTTTTAGCGGTTGCCCAGAGAACAGTTGTATATCCTTTCTTTCTTTTTATACACACACTTTGTTTTACAAATAAAATGTATGTAAATTATTTTCTAATGAGAAAGCATATCAGAAGCTTTTTGCCTTCGGACATCTAACTGAAGCTTTTCATGGAGAAATTTGAACACACTAAAGCCTAGTACACACGGCGGAGAATCTCGTCAGGAAAAAACACGTTGTTTTTCCTGACGAGATTCTTGAACAAGAATCTTGTCCCGGCCAAGTGTACACACGTACGATTCAAAAGAACCGCCGTTCTTTTGAATGGCACGAACGTGGTGACGTCATCGACTACGACGAGCGTGCGCTCATCACATTCGATGCCGTCGCCTCCATCTTGCTACACCCTACCTATGCTTAGGAAGCTACCGCGCATGCGTCAAAGTCATTTCGAGCATGCGCGGGTTTCCACGGCGACAGGTAAGTGTACACACTTTCGGGTTTCTCGTCGTGAAACAGGCCGACGAGAATCCCGACGAGAAAATAGAGAGCAGGTTCTCTATTTTTCTCATCGAGATTCTGGCCAGTTTTCCTGACGAGAAACCTGAAAGCCTCGTACACACGGCCGGTTTTCTCGGCAAAAAAGCTCTCCCGGCAGTTTTCTTGTCGTTTCTTGACGAGAAAACCAGCCGTGTGTACGAAGCTTTAGAGAGAGCAAGGTTGCATGAAAAAAAATATGTTGTCACTACACTTCATTTTCTTGAGTAAATATTCACTTTTTTTCAGTAATGATTGCCAACGAAAATTAAAAATACGACGTGTTTTTAAGGCAGCTATTCTTTACATTATGTTGTAAATCAACTGATTGTAAAATCGAACTGTAGTCTTCCTCTCAAAGCAAATTCTCATTGTCAAGCCAAAACTAGAAAAATCATATGTAATTTGTATACTGTTCAAAATGCAAAATGCTGTACGTGGCTTCATAAAGGTTAATTTCAAAGTCGTATATTTATACTGAAAATGCTTAAATAACATTGCACGGATTATAAAGCCCATGTCTTCCTGGGTTTGCTTTTCAAATTCATCATAACGAATGTTCGTAATTGTTACGAAAAGTTAACGAACCTAACGCAAATTTGTTTTCAATCCAAATTGAATTTCGGACACAAATTACGAAATACGAACTAACGACAACGGGATACAAACAAACCCAGGAACTCAGCACAGAACAGGGATGGTGGGAGCCCATCATTATGAGCACAGCAGGGGTACAGCCCCAGGAGGAAGTCAGCACAGCCCAGGGATGGTGGGAGCCCCTCATAATGAGCACAGCACCGGGAGGGTGGGAGCCCCTCATAATGAGCACAGCAGGGGTACACCCCTAGGAGGAAGTCAGCACAGTTAGCACAGCACAGGGATGGTGGGAGCCCCTCATAATGAGCATAACGAGTTAACGACTGCAATATTGAGAAAGGTATTGTAGCCCGTTAGTTTGTATTTCGTAATTCGTATCCGAAATTCAATTTGGATTGAATACAAATTTTCGTTAGGTTCGTTAAGTTTTTGTAACAATTACGAACATTTGTTATGATGAATTTAAAAAGCAAAAAATACCTTTCTCAATATGGCAGTCGTCGACTCATTATGAGGGGCTCCCACCAGCCCTGTGCTGTGCTGACTTCCTGGGTTTGTAACTTCATCATAACGAATAATCGTAATTATTATGACAATAATAAAACGATATTAACGAACATTCTTATTTTGTCTGATTCTGAATCTCCCATCGACTACTAGTACCAGTCTCCCACTCCCATATTAAAAAAGGTAATTTTTCCCAACCCTCACTCAGCAGCAGAAGAAAACTTCTGATTGGTCAACAAAACACCAGTCACGTTTCCATTGCAATGAAATTCGGATCCGAAATTCGTCAACAAAATTTCGTATTTCGTAAAATTCGGAAGCATATAAATTCGTATTTCGGATGCTTCCGAATGTACGAATTTTCAGAAATTCGTACGAAACGAACCGCACGTCTAAATCTTTGGTGCTTCTCTCACCTCTGACAGCCAAGGCACACTGACTCATCCCCCCAGCCAGGACTGGAACACTAAGGATTGGACTTTCCCTATGCTGGGTCTGTGCTGCCTCTTGACATTCCTGCTTGTGAGTGCAATACCTTAAGTTCTGTTTTTATTAATAAATTGTGTTTAAGGTACTACACCATCAGGACCTTGTGTGCTGCTTTCTTTGTGTTTTCTTGGATGCTTGATTTCAAAAGTACATAAATGCATTCCTAGCTCTTCATAGCTAACTGAAGTTCAACTTTACAAAAACATATAGAGGCGGTCCCCTACTTACAAACATCCAACTTACAAACGATTCCTACTTGTATTTCTTAAGCCCTGTACACACGATCGGATAACCTATGGATTTTCGTCCGATGGATTTGTCCATCGGAAATCCGATGAAACTGTTTTTCATCAGTCTTGGCCACACACCATCAGTCAAAAAACCGACCGTTCCAAACGCGCTGACGTAAAACACTCCGATGAGCCGAGAAAAATTTAGTTTAATGCTTCTGAGCATGCGTCGACTTGATTCTGAGCATGCGTGGGTTTTTTAACCGATGGACTTGCCCATAGACGATCGGAAATTCCCATCGGTTGTTTATCCATCGGAAAATTTTAAAACAAGTTCTATTTTTTACAACCGATGGAAAAAGGGATTTTTATAACAGCTTACCTGTAAAATCCTTTTCTTGGAGTACATCACGGGACACAGAGCGACTTAGTCATTACTAATGGGTTATATAGATTACCTTCAGGTGTTGGCACTGGCCAATTCCAAACCGGAAGTACCCTCCCCTATATAAGCCCCTCCCATCCGGGAGCACCTCAGTTTTGTAGCCAAGCAATAAGTGTCCCAAAAAGAGGGGTGGGAGCTCTGTGTCCGTGATGTACTCCAAGAAAAGGATTTTACAGGTAAGCTGTTATAAAAATCCCTTTTTCTTTTTCGTACATCACGGGACACAGAGCGACTTAGTCATTACTAATGGGACGTCCCAAAGCAATGCCAAATGAGGGGAGGGATACATAAGCTGGGCGCCATCAGGCATGAGGCTCTTTTGCGGCCTGCAACACACTGCGCCCAAAGGCGACATCCTCCTGACTTCTGACGTCTACCTGGTAGAACCTAGTAAACGTGTGTACTGAAGACCATGTTGTGGCCTTACAGATTTGAGCCAGGGAGGCTTGGTGATGCACTGCCCATGAAGATCCAACTGCTCTTGTGGAGTGCGCCCTAACTTTGAACGGAGGCGGTCTCCTTTTCAAGCCATAGGCTTGTATTATGACCTGTCGAATCCACTTGGCTAAAGTAGATTTTTGATGCTGCCTGACCCTTTCTGGGGCCTTCCGGCAGAACAAACAAAGTATCCGTTCTGCGAATCTGAGCAGTGGCTTTTAGATAAGCTTTAACTGCTCTTACTACATCCAAAGAATGCAATAACTTTTCCTCTACCGAACTAGGTTTGGGGAAAAAGGAAGGAAGAACCACATCTTGGTTCAAATAGAACCTCGATATCACCTTAGGAAGAAAGGCTGGATGAGGACGTAATACTACTCTGTCCTTATGGATAACCAGATATGGCTCCTTACAGGACAAGGCGGTTAATTCCGATACTCTTTTAGCCGAACAAATGGCTACTAAGAAAATCAATTTCCTGGTGAAAAGAACCAAGGAAACGTGCCGCAATGGTTCAAATGGTTGTTTCTGTAGAACTGACAGAACCAGGTTTAAGTCCCATGGACATATGGGAATACTAACCGGAGGGCTAATACGCATCACTCCTTGTATGAAAGCTTTGACTAATGAATGCAAAGCCAAGGGCCTTTGAAAAAAATATTGACAAGGCCGTCTGACCCTTGATAGTACTCAAGGCAAGCTTCCTATGTACAGCCCACTGTAGGAAGTCCAGAATCCTACCTATTACGTACTTACGTGGATGCCATTTCCTGGCCTCACACCACGTGATGTACGCCTTCTAGATCCTATAATAGATCTGCCTGGATACCGGCTTCCTGGCATTGATCATGGTAGATACCACAGGATTAGAGAGCCCTCTCTTTTTTAGAATGTGGGCTTCAATAGCCAGGCCGTCAAACCTAGGGCTGGTAAGGAAGGGTAGTATATCGGTCCTTGCGAAAGCAGGTCCGGACGATGTGGGAGGGTCCAAGGACTTCCCACTGACATTTTTACAATCTCCGCGTACCATGCCCTTCGGGGCCACGCTGGAGCCACCAGAATCACTGGTTTCTTTTCTACCCTGATTCTGCGGATTAATCGCGGTGGGAATGCATATATCAGCTTGAACTGATCCCAAGGGAACACTAGGGCATCCGAACCGCAAGCTAGGGGATCCTTTGTGCGAGACACAAATCTGTCCACCTTTGCGTTGAATCTGGATGCTAGCAGATCTACATCCGGTGTTCCCCACCGCTGGCATATTGCCTGGAAAACCTCGGGGTGAAGAGACCATTCCCCGGGCCTAATTGCTGGCGACTTAAAAAAGTCCGCTCTCCAATTTTCCACTCCTGGGATGAAAACCGCGGATATGGCTGTGACATACCTTTCTGCCCATTCCAGGATGCAATTCGCTTCCCTCTGGGCTGCACGACTCCTGGTGCCACCCTGGTGATTGATATATGCCACTGCTGTGGCATTGTCTGATTGAATTCTGACAGGTGACCCTTGGAGTTTGGATGTCCATGCTACTAGGGCATACCGGGCTGCTCGTATCTCTAAGAGATTGATGGGCAGGGCCTTCTCTGCTTCTGACCACTTGCCCTGGAGAGACCATTGCTCCAGTACTGCCCCCCAGCCTATGAGGCTGGCATCTGTAGTGACCACCTTCCAAGAAACCGGACTGAAGGGTTTCCCTTTTTCCAGATTCTGGTACCAACCACCAATGGAACCTCTTTGCGAATGGAAGGGGACAGGGACATTGGTAAGTCTAAAGCCTGAACTTTTTTGTTCCAGGCTGACAGTATGGCCCTCTGCAAGTTCCTTGAATGGAATTGACCGTAGGGTACCGCTTCGAATGAAGCCACCATTTTTCCCAGCAGCCTTATACACAGGCGTATGGATGGTTTTTCTTTTTTGTACCCACTAAGTGGGTCAAATCTTTCAAAGACGACACCTTCTCTGGAGGTAAGAAAATCTTTCTCTGATTTGAATCCAGTCTTAGCCCCCAAGTATTCCAGGCTTTTGACTGGTTTTAGGGCTGACTTGTCTCGGTTGATAATGCAACCGTGAGATTCCAGATACTTGATTGTCTTGTGAACGACCACTTCTAGTTTTTTTCACTGAGTGGTCTATCAGCAACAAGTCGTCTAGATATGCCATTATCGTTACACCTTGTGTTCCTAGTTTGGCCAATCGTAGGGCCAAAATTTTTGTGAACACTCGTGGTGCCGTGGCCAGACCGAAAGGTAAGGCTCTGAACTAAAAATGGCGCCCTTCTACTGCAAGGCGTAGAAATTTCTGGTGGGCCGGACAGATGGGAATATGCAAATAAGCATCCCTTATGTCGATCGAGGCTAACCATTCCTGCCCTTGTAGGGCGGTGGCCACCGATCGGATCGACTCCATCCGAAAAAGTCCTGATATGTAGGAACTTGTTTAGCCCTTTTATATTTAATATGGGCCTCATGTCCCCATTTGGTTTGGGGACTGTGACAAGGTTCGAGTAAAACCCGAACCCGTTTTCTTCCAAGGGAACCTTCATGATTACCCTTGGGGCAATAGTTGCTCTAGTGCCAGAAGGAGGGATCCACTCTTCTGGGGATCGCTTGGCACGTTTGACCTTATAAAATGGGCAGGAGGAATGTCTTTTAACTCCAGCCTGTATCCCAAACTTACTGCGGAGATCACCCATCTCTGATGGTGTCCCGCCAGGTCTCTGTGAACAACTGAAGTCTTCCCCTCACCCGATTGAGTGGGGGCAACCCTTCATGACTTAGGGGGAGGTTTTGTACCTCTCTTGACCCAGGGTTTCTTGTTACCCTGTGATTGTCCCTGATTTCTGCCCCCTGGATTTGACCGCGGAGGCCGTCGGAACTGTTTCACAGCCGATGTGCCAGGGACTGGAGAAGTAGGCCTCCTAAAAGAAGGACTTCTACCCTTGTTCTTAACCGGTAAGAGTGAACTTTCACTGGCAGAAATTTTCTGGATATATTTGTCCAGATCTTCTCCAAATAAGCGTTCTCCATGAAATGGGAAGCTAACCAGCAGTTTTTTACAGGGAGCTTCAGCAGACCAGTTTTTGAGCCACAGAAGCCTACGCATATGTACTATAGACAGCGTAAAGCGGGAGGCCTGTTGGATTGTATCCTTTATGGCGTCCACCGCAAAACACAAGGCTCTAGGCAGGTCAGCTAGGGCAAGAGCCTGCTGATCTGGTAAGTCCCTTAAGACTTGTTTCAACTGATCTTTCACTGCTTGGCAGACTCCAATCGCTGCTACCGCAGGTTGTGTCACCATGCTTGCTGTAGAGAAAGCAGATTTTAGTAAAGACTCCAATTTTTTATCTATTGGGTCTTTGAACATTGGAACATTATCTACTGGACATGTCAGTGATTTGTTAACAGAAGAGATGGCTGCGTCCACTGTAGGGACCCTCCATTTTCTTATGAACTTATCCTCCAAGGGATAGATCACCGGAAATCTCTTGGGGGGAGCAAATATTTTATCAGGATGCTCCCAATCCTGGTAAATAAGCCCTTCTAATAAAGGGTGGATTGGGAAGGAACAGACAGCCTGGGGAGCTTTTAGCGACCCCAGCGAGGAAACCGTAGTGGATGGTGGTTCCGCCAGAGGCATTTTAAATGCTGATCGGACCATATTAGTCAGAGACTGAACCCATAATCTTTCAGCCTGAGATGCTGAGAAAGGTTCTTCCACTGTTGATTCCTCCATAACTGAATCAACCTCATCCTGATCCCCTTCAGGTAGGTCGATCTCTGTGTGGGGCTGTTCCTCCACTAACAGGCACTCTGAAGGAGGAGACGGAGATCGGACGCGCTTTTCCTGTGACAGGGAAGCAGCGATCAATGCTGTTAATCTCTCTTCCAATCCTCCCAGAGTTGAGGATAAAACCTCCTCTGTTATATATACAGGAGCAGGTGGACTGGGGACAGCCGCAGCACCAGGCATTCCTGCGGGGTTTCTAGGGCTACTGACCTCTGAATTCTCAGGGGAGATTGGTGCAGTACAAGCATGCCCAATATCCTCAGAGCCCGATGGAGACCCCTTTGGCTTCCTGGAAGATCTATTTCCGGAGCGTCTGGACGACATATCCTTTAAGCACAAAGCTGAGGTATTCCCGTCGTCATACACCAATTTTGCTGGTAATAGTCTAACAAAGTTGCTGCTATATACCAGCTGGTGTCCACTAAAGTGCCTTTCTATGGGGATGCCTGCATCAACCGCCTCTGTGTGCCACTGTTTGTTGCTAGCTCTGTTTGCATCCAGCTGACACTTGTACTGTGACTTTTAACCATGCTGGGACGCCCGCACATGCGCAGAAGCGCCGTGGCGCGCATCGAGCGTCATCCACCCGCCCCTTTTTTTCATAGGAGGCGCGTGCACGCGCCCGCGCGCGCCCGTGCGCCATTGGCGCCCTTTTCGAAATCAAACAGGGGACTAGGAGCCAGGGCCCTTTTTGCCGGAGGGCCTGTGCGGTGGATGAGCGCAGCAACAGGGCAGAGGAAGTGGATTCCCACAGAGAAACTTACCAGCTGCCTGGATCTTTTGACTTGAGAAAACCAAAGATCCACATGACAAGAAAAATGGACTACAGCGGCCTCTAGTGGTTTAACACAGGTACCGCGGTCCCCTTTTTTTTTTTTTTCTTGACTACTATTAAAATTTTACATTTTCAGTAGTTACAGGCAAACACAGATATTTAGCGGGAATACCGTTAGGTAACAGACAGAAAGACAAATTAGGCTTGGGGGTCCCCCAATAGAACCAAGTTCCTGGGGGCCCCCACTTACCTGATCCCCGCCGCAGGACTTTGTTTGGTCCACAGAAGTCCAAACTTCACCTATCACGGCAGGCATTGTAATTAAACCTTCAGGGACCGGGTTCCCAAGGATTCCACTCCCCTGGACCTGTATAGCACCCTGCACAGAAAACATCTTGGTCGTGGGTATGACCAGAGCTCTGGATCCCAGGGTCCAGCCCTCCTAAGAGAAGCATTACAGGCAAAACCTTGCTCTTCTGCTGCAAGGCCCGGGTACCGACCGTTTAGCTATGAAGCTTTTTTGGTGGGATCCGGAACAGCTTACTAAGGCCCAAAAGAACCTGTACGCAAGCCCAGTGAAAACACATGTTACTCTTTGGCCAACACCTTAGACACTGGCAAAAAAACTGAGGTGCTCCCGGATGGGAGGGGCTTATATAGGGGAGGGTACTTCCGGTTTGGAATTGGCCAGTGCCAACACCTGAAGGTAATCTATATAACCCATTAGTAATGACTAAGTCACTCTGTGTCCCGTGATGTACGAAAAAGAAAAAAGACCGATGGGTACCATACACGATCGGTTGGTCTGATGAAAACCATCCATCGGACGGTTTTCATCAGTCAAACCGATCGTGTGTACGGGGCTTTAGAGTCCCGAACCTATGGACATTGATCTAGTTACTCAATGATGACTCCCAGATGTAAGACTGGTCTATGTGTGGCCAATTTACATCTCTTAGTTTTTTCCAATACTGGCACTTAAATCAAAGTGTGTGTGTTTTTTTTTAATGATCATCATATGATCTATAACCATTAAAAACACCATAACTAGAGTTGAGCGGGTAGCTGGATATTCGGGTCCGGCGGGTTCGGCCGAACTTCGGAAAAAAGTTCGGATTCGGGACCGAACTTTAACCCGAACCCGGACCCGGACCCCATTGAAGTCAATGGGGACCCGGACTTCTGACGACTAAAAAGGCTCTAAAAAAGTAATGGAAAGGGCTAGAGGGCTGCAAATGACAGCAAAATGTTGTTAAGAACATGGCAAGTGCTCTGCAAACAAATGTGGATAGGAAATAACTTAAAAGAACATAAAAAAAAATAAAAAATAAAAAAATATGCTCTAGGCCCCCTTTTCAGCAGAAGAGGTACAGGAAGTCATTAAGAACCTCAGAAACTCAACGGCACAATGCCACACATATGGTGGGAATGCCCCAGAATACGCCCTTTCTGGAATAAATTATTTAATTTAATGGATAAGCTAGTGGGAAAATAAAATACTTTGAAATAAAAATGTAGCGGGGTGCTAAATTTAAGGAAAGTGTTTGAGTGGTAAATAGGCTCAAATACCCTAATTCTGTAGGATTCATGGACCATTTTGTCCTCGGGGGACAGTATTGGTGTGCAGTTCCCTGCGGCCTACAGGCGGCGCCTTTTGTGTCCCCTCTTGGCAGTAGTACAGCGGGGCGGGGAACCTGCTGTGCATGCCGGGAGAGCATATAAAAGGGGCAGACCTTTGGCCTGGGGGCTGATGTCCAGTGGGGTCCGCGCCCAGGTGCCTTCGGCCTGGGTGCATGTGTTCCTGTTCCATCTCGGGCACCTTTAGCCCGGGGTGAGGTACTATCCTGAAGTTCTTGCTGCCCTGGGTATGGAGGCCTAGGGGCAGGAGTAAAGCCTGGAGTCCAGAGCCGCCTCGTGTAGGGGACCCTGTTCCAGGGAAGGGAGGATCATTCTGATGGACCGATGCGGGAGTCACGGTGAAGGAATGGTCTGTTGACTCCCTGGAGAGATGTCTTCCCCTTGATATGGGCTAGGTTCGTAGAAGGAGAAGCTCAAGGTCACCTTGACTGTATCAGAGGCCTTATTCAACCGGCCCGTGGCAGGGGCCTTATACACCCTGGTCTGTGGCTGAGACCAAAGTTCTCCAGGCCCGTGGCAGGGGCCTTGTACACCCGGTCTGTGGCAGAGACCAACCTCAATGTCTGTGGCAGAGACCGTGCGCCAAAAACTGTTTGAGAAACCTAAGCAGTGAAGTGAATGTGCTACGTTTGTGCCTGGACCTCCTCCACACCTTAAGCTGTCCTGTTTCTTTGCTCTAACCTTTTCTATCTGAGTACAGTTTATTTTTCCATGAGAGAATAAGAGTTGGAGTTTCAGCTGGTGTGGACATTGACTTTACTGGCAATTAAAGGACTTGCCTCTACCTACAGTAGAGGTGAGAATCATCCTCTGGAGGAGTTTTGACTCCGGCTGTGGACACGGCCCGTCAAGTACACCGCTCAACCTCTTTATATAGGATGATACGGGCTGGTAGTGCGGTGTGCCTTTCTCCCTCCTGCGAAGAGCCAACAACATAAAGGCAGGTAAGGGGGAAAGGATCTGTGCGCTACAAAAAAATAAAATAAAAATTTTAATCTTGGCCTAGCAGGACGAGGTCCATATGGAGTAGGAGGTTGAGGTGGCGGTGGATGTGGCTGTGTAGGTGGAAGCGGCGGTGGAGGAGGACGAGGTAGCCAACACTGGTTCAAAAATACAACAATGGCTGGGTAAGGCCGGTGATGTGTCGAATTCTGTCCCCTGTCGAATAGTGTCCGCCCTGTACTGCGCTTGCTGAGTATGTAGGACAAGGGGATTTCAAAAATCTCCCAAGACTAACGGCGCCTGCGTGTTGAGTTCAGGTGAAGGCCACACCATCCGTGGTTCAAGCCGAGCCAAGCAAGGCCGCGATCGAAGCGAGCCCGTGAGGGGCCCTGTTACTATGTGCTACCGTATGTCCTCTTGGATGGTGGGGCTTGAACCTGCACTCACAGCGCAGGCGCCGTTCATCTTCGGAGATTTTGTGAATCTCCTTGTCCTCTGTACTGCGCAAGCGCTGCGCCTGCGCAGTACGGGCCGGGCACAATCCGATGGCCGGACAGTTTTTGTCACAACACCGGTATACATGTCTATTCTGCACAAGGTACGGACAAGTCCTGTGGGATCCATGCCTGGTTCATTTTAATGAACGTGAGCTTGTCCACATTGGCTCTGGACAGGCGGCTGCGCTTGTCTGTGATAACGCCCCCTGCCGTGCTAAATACACGTTCAGATAATACACTGGCTGCAGGGCAGGCCAGCACCTCCAAGGCATAAACGGCAAGCTCAGGCCATGTGCCCAATTTGGAGACCCAGAAGTTAAAGGGGGCAGACCCGTCATCCAGTACGTGTAGGCCTGTGGACACATACTGCTCAACCATGTTGGTGAAATGCTGCCTCCTGCTAAGACGTTCCATCTCAGCTGGTGGTGCTGGTTGTTGTGGCGTGCTGACAAAGCTTTTCCATATTTCGGCCATGCTAACCCTGCCTTCTGAGGTGCTGCCGGTGCCCCGGCTGCGTTGGCGACCTCTTCCTCCTCCTCTGCCTTCGCCTTGTGCTTCCACCGTACGCCCGCTGTCAGGTGGGAATGCCACCAGCAGCGCGTCTACCAGCGTGCGCTTGTACTCGCGCATCTTACGATCCCGCTCCAGTGAGGGAATTAAGGACGGTACGTTGTCCTTGTAACGGGGATCCAGTAGGGTGGCCACCCAGTAATCAGCACCAGTTAAAATGTGGGCAACTCGGCTGTCGTTGCGGAAACACTGCAGCATGTAATCGCTCATGTGTGCCAGGCTGCCCAGAGGCAAAGAAAAGCTGTCCTCTGTGGGAGGTGTATCGTCTGTGTCCTCTGTATCCCCCCAGCCACGCACCAGTAATGGCCACGAGCCGGTCTGAGTGCCACCCTGCTGTGAACATGGCTCCTCCTCCTCCTCCTCCTCCTCCTCCATCTCCTCCTCCACCTCGTCATCCTCCAGAACTGTGCCCTTTCTGCCGGACAATTGTGTACCTGGCGTTTGTTGGTGCAGGAACCCACCCTCGTAGCCAGTTGTGAAAGACTGCCCTGAAAGCCTTTGAAATGTTCCCGCTTCCTCCTCCTCCTCCTCATCCTCCTGTGCCACATCCTCTTCCATCATCGCACAAAGCGTTTTTTCAAGGAAGCATAGAACTGGGATAGTAACGCTGAGAACGGCGTCATTGGCACTGGCCATGTTGGTGGAGTACTCGAAACAGCGCAACAAGGCACACAGGTCTCGCATGGAGGCCCAGTTATTGGTGGTGAAGTGGTGCTGTTCCGCAGAGCGACTCACGCGTGATTGCTGCAGCTGAAACTCCACTATTGCCTGCTGCTGCTCGCACAGTCTGGCCAGCATGTGCAAGGTGGAGTTCCACCTTGTGGGCACGTCACATATGAGGCGGTGAGCTGGAAGGCCGAAGTTACGCTGCAGCGCTGACAGGCGAGCAGCAGCAGGGTGAGAACGCCGAAAGTGCGCACACACAGCCCGCACTTTCTGCAGCAGCTCTGGCATATTGGGGTAATTTTTAAGGAACCTCTGGACCACCAAGTTCAGCACATGCGCCAGGCAAGGGATGTGCGTCAAACCGGCTAGACCCAGAGCTGCTACGAGATTTCGCCCATTATCGCACACCACCAGGCCGGGCTTGAGGCTCACTGACAGCAACCACTCATCGGTCTGTTGTTCCATGTCCCTCCACAACTCCTGCGCTGTGTGGGGATTTTCCCCCAAACAGGAAAGTTTTAAAACTGCCTGCTGTCGTTTACCCCTGGCTGTGCTGAAGTTGGTGGTGAAGGTGTTACGCTGAATGGATGAGGAGGCGGTAGAGGATGAGGAAGCGGAGAAGGAGGAGTTAGCAACAGGAGGCAAACTGAAGCGCCCTGCAATCCTCGGTGGTGGAAGGACATGCGCCAAACCGCTATCTGCCTCAGGCCCAGCAGCCACTGCATTTACCCAGTGTGCTGTTAGGGAGATATAACGTCCCTGACCGTGCTTACTGGTCCACGCATCCGTAGTTAGGTGGACCTTGCCACAGATGGCGTTGCGCAGTGCACACCTGATTTTGTCCCCCACCTGGTTGTGCAGGGAAGGGATGGCTCGCCTGGAAAAGTAGTGGCGGCTGGGCACGACGTACTGCGGGACAGCCAATGCCATCAGGCTTTTAAAACTCTGCGTCTCCACCAGACGGAATGACAGCATTTCAAAGGCCAGGAATTTTGAAATGCTGGCATTCAGGGCCAGGGATCGCGGGTGGCTAGGGGGGTACTTCCTCTTCCGCTCCAATGTTTGGGAGATAGAGAGCTGAACACTTACATGGGACATTGTGGAGATGGTCGGTGACCCAGGTGGTAGTGTTGCTGGCAGATCCTCTGTTTGCGGGGTGACAGGTGCCACTGTCACTACAGAGGTGGATGAAGAGGCCGAGACTGCAGCAGAAGAGGAAGCAGGAGGAGCCAGAGACCTTTCTTGGTTTCTGAGGTGTCTACTCCACTGCAGCTCGTGCTTTGCACTTAGATGCCTGGTCATGCAGCTTGTGCTCAGGTTGAGAACGTTTATGCCTCGCTTCAGGCTCTGATTGCACAGCGTGCAAACCACTCGTGTCTTGTCATCAACACACTGTGTGAAGAACTGCCACGCTAGGGAAGTCCTTGGACCTGGCTTTGGTGTGCTCGGTCCCTTGCTGCGTTGGGCAGTAGCAGATGTACTGTCTAGGGGACGAATGCTCCGTTTTTGCACCCTGCTCCCTCTTCTGCTGTGCTGGTGGCTCTGTGCGACCACCGCCTCTTCCTCCAAACTACACTGGTCACCTGCATAATGTTGATTCCATGTGGGGTCGAGGACCTCATCGTCCTCCACATCATCTTCCACCCAGTCTTCACCCCTGCCCTCCATGTCTGTCTGCACAATTGCGAAAGCAGCAGCAGTTGGCACCTGTGTTTCGTCATCATCCGAGACGTGCTGCGATGGTCCTCCCATGTACCCATCATGAAACATAAGTGGTTGGGCATCGGTGCACTCAATCTCTTCCACTTCTGGGGCAGGGCTAGGTGGATGGCCCTGGGAAACCCTGCTAACAGAGTCATCGAAAAGCAGAAGAGACTGCTGCATGATTTGGGGCTCAGACTGCTTGGCTGATTTGCAAGGGGGTGAGGTGAAAGACTGATGGACATGGGCTTCAGGTGCTAACTCTGATCTTTCAGCAGAAGAGTGGGTGGGAGACAATGTGAAGGAACCCGAGGCACTGTCAGCAACCCAATCTACTATCGCCTGTACTTGTCCTGGCCTAAACATTGGTACAGCCTCATTAGGCGTGACAAAATACCGCCGCAGGCTCGGTCGCCTACTCGCACCTGAGGAAGGTGTTTCACTTGTGCGTGTAGCTGGCACAGATCCACCACGTCCTCTCCCTGCAACAGGAGCTCCACCAGCAGCACCACGACCGGGGCCACCACGTCCCTTTGACCTTCCCCTCATATTTTCCAAATTTAGGATCTTGCCCTAAATGGCGTTTTTTGGAAGACCACAACACACCCACAGTACGTAATGGCTGAAACGCACAGCTACAGAACTGCAGAAAATGCTATTCAAAAAAAAAAGGTTGTTTTTTTTAGTATAGCACAGTACAAGGAAAATATATATAAATTGTTTTTTTACACACACCTCCAGATGTGTATTTCACACTGCAAAATATTTTCTGTGGCCCTAAATGGCGTTTTTTGCCAGACCACAACACACCCACAGCACGTAACCGCTGAATCGCACAGCTACAGAAAATGCTATTCAAAAAAAAAGGTTGTTTTTTTTAGTATAGCACAGTACAAGGAAAATATATAGAAATTGTTTGTTTTACACACCTCCACATGTGTATTTCACACTGCAATTTATTTTCTGTGGCCCTAAATGGCGTTTTTTGCAAGAGCACAACACAACCACAGTATTTAACCACTGAATCGCACAGCTATAGAAGTGCAGAGAATGCTATTCAAAAAAAATGTTGTTTTTTTTAGTATAGCACTGTACAATATATAGAAATTGTTTATTTTACACACCTCCACATGTGTATTTCACACTGCAAAATATTTTCTGTGGCCCTAAATGGCGTTTTTTGAAAGAGCACAACACAACCACAGTATATAACCGCTGAATCGCACAGCTGCAGAGAATGCTATTCAAAAAAAAGTTTTTTTTTTTTTTTTAGTATAGCATAGTACAAGAAAAATATATAGAAATTGGTTATTTCACACAACTAGAGATATACACTGCAAAATATTTTCTGTGGCCCTAAATGGCGTTTTTTGAAAGAGCACAACACAACCACAGTATTTAACCACTGAATCGCACAGCTATAGAAGTGCAGAGAATGCTATTCAAAAAAAATGTTGTTTTTTTTAGTATAGCACTGTACAATATATAGAAATTGTTTATTTTACACACCTCCACATGTGTATTTCACACTGCAAAATATTTTCTGTGGCCCTAAATGGCGTTTTTTGAAAGAGCACAACACAACCACAGTATTTAACCACTGAATCGCACAGCTATAGAAGTGCAGAGAATGCTATTCAAAAAAAATGTTGTTTTTTTTAGTATAGCACTGTACAATATATAGAAATTGTTTATTTTACACACCTCCACATGTGTATTTCACACTGCAAAATATTTTCTGTGGCCCTAAATGGCGTTTTTTGAAAGAGCACAACACAACCACAGTATTTAACCACTGAATCGCACAGCTATAGAAGTGCAGAGAATGCTATTCAAAAAAAATGTTGTTTTTTTTAGTATAGCACTGTACAATGTATAGAAATTGTTTATTTTACACACCTCCACATGTGTATTTCACACTGCAAAATATTTTCTGTGGCCTTAAATGGCGTTTTTTGAAAGAGCACAACACAACCACAGTATTTAACCACTGAATCGCACAGCTATAGAAGTGCAGAGAATGCTATTCAAAAAAAATGTTGTTTTTTTTAGTATAGCACTGTACAATATATAGAAATTGTTTATTTTACACACCTCCACATGTGTATTTCACACTGCAAAATATTTTCTGTGGCCCTAAATGGCGTTTTTTGAAAGAGCACAACACAACCACAGTATATAACCGCTGAATCGCACAGCTGCAGAGAATGCTATTCAAAAAAAAAGTTTTTTTTTTTTTTTTTAGTATAGCATAGTACAAGAAAAATATATAGAAATTGGTTATTTCACACAACTAGAGATATACACTGCAAAATATTTTTTTTGCCCAAAAATAGGTATTTTTTGCGCACAACAAAGTGCCTCTTTTTTTTTGCAACAGCACAATAAAGTGCCTTTTTTTTTTTTGGGGGCCCAAAAATGGGTCTTTTTAGCAAAAGCACAATAAAGTGCCTTTTTTTTTTTCTGACCAAAATAGGTCTTTTAGCAAGAGCACAATACAGCCACAGTATGGAATAGGTGTATCACTCAACGTAATGCAGTGCTGGTGCACTGAGCTTGCAACACAAACAGATAAACCTATGCAGATCGCTGAGCTATTATATCTCTCAATCTGGACTCCTATCTAAATCTCTCTCCCTGAAAGCACAAACAGGATCCTGCCCCTACACTACACTACACTACACTGTCTCCCTATCTTTTCTATCAGTAGATTGCAGAATCAGGACTAACTCCTATTCTCTCCCTCACAGCAACAGCAGCCAGGATCCTTTCCCTACACTGTCTAAAAGCAGAGTGACGATCTGTGCTGTGTGCCTCTTTCTTATATAGAAGCTGGTCACATGCTGGGTCACATGTTGCACTGACCAATTACAGCCATGCCATTAGTAGGCATGGCTATGATGGCTTCTAAGGGCACACCAGCTAATCAAATGGTGATTGGCTGGCCCCTGAAGCATTTCTAACTGCGCCATTAAATTCCCGAATCCGAACCCGAACCCGGACTTTAGCGCAAAATCCGGGTCCGGGTCCGGGGTCGGGAAAACGCCAAAATTCGGTACGGACCCGAACTTTACAGTTCGGGTCCGCTCAACACTAACCATAACACTAAAAGGGAAGTTGCTAATGCTGTAATAAAATAAGTCACTGATGAAGCAGCCAGTGTGTAACATAGAAAAGCTTAGGACAATTTAAAAATATTATTTTGAAATGTTGCTCAACACATTGCTGTTTTTAGATATACATTACATTTCATTTAGCTGAAAGATTGATGTGCATTCACATCAATTTGTTGTAACTAGCAGCTAGCAACAGGATATGGTTAACGCTCCAGCTGGTGTAGCTTTCATTAGCTATGCCTCATGCTCTGATGGATCTGGGGAGGGGTAATAGTATTATTTTGCACTTTGTGATGCTTCAGTGGGCTCCAAAAACTGCTGTACCTGTTTTTTTAATTAAGAGTAAAATCTTTTAATTCAAATGCTACTGTAAAAAATATTAATATCTCATGCTGTAAAACAAAATAGTTAAGGCTAAAATATTTTTTCTACTTGGCTGAATAACATTTTATATAGAGGATATAGCATTACACTGAGGAAAGCATCACTTCCAAGTAAGATTTAACCACTTCAGCCCCGGTAGAATTTACCCCCTTCCTGACCAGAGCATTTCTTTTTGCGATTCGTCGCTTTAGCTGACAATTGCGCTGTCGTGCGACGTTGTACCCAAACAAAATTAACGTCCTTTTTTTCCCACAAATAGAGATTTATTTTGGTGGTATTTGATCACCTCTGCGGTTTTTATTTTTTGCGCTATAAACAAAAAAGAGCGATTTTTTTTTAAATAAAGCAATATTTTTTACTTTTTGCTATAATAAATATCCCCAAAAAATAGATAAAAAAACTATTTTTTTTCCTCAGTTTAGGCCGATACATATTCTTCTACATATTTTTGGTAAAAAAATCCCATATAGTTGGACAATGAAGAGTCATATGGGAGGTGGACCTGGTGGGGCACTAGCCTCAAAGTTCCCCATCAGGCTCCATTTATACAACTCCACACCCACCCACTGCTGTATGCTGTCAATCAAAAACAAGGAGGGCTGATATGGAACTAGTCTCTTCTACAGAAAAACTCCTTGGCCAAAATCCACAACAACCCCACCCCTTTGCTGATTTTCAGCTGTCATCCTGTGGCTGAAAGGGAATGAGTCATGACTATTATTCTCTGCCATTTTCAGCTGCAGAACTATCAGTGCTCTAGCGAAAAAAGGGGATACACATGCACCGAGGAAAGTGTGTCTATGGTGTGTACATCCCTGTATGAAAGAGATCCATATATCCCCTGAAAAACAACCCCACACCATAATTCCCCCTCCACCAAATGAATTAGACCAGTGCACAAAGCAAGGTCCATAAAAAAAAGTTTGAGCAAGTTTAGGGTGGAGGAACGTGACTGGCCTGCACAAAGTCCTGACCCGATAGAACACCTTTGGGATGAATTAGATCGGAGACTGCGAGCCAGGCCTTCTCGTCTACATCAGTGCCTGACCTCACAAATGCACTTCTAGAAGAATGGTCAAACATTCCCATAGACAAACTCCTAAAGCTTGTGGAAAGTCTTCCCAGAAGAGTTGAAACTGGTATGGCTGCAAAGGGTGGGCCAACTCAAAATTGAACCCTACGGACTAAGACTGGGATGCCATTAAAGTTCATGTGCGTGTAAAGGCAGGTGTCCCAATACTTTTGGTAAAATAGTGTATGTGTGGTCAGGTTCTAAATGGCTTCCATAATTAGAACACATGAGATATTGAAGTGTAACTAAATATTGAGCCTTAACCATGGCTAGCCTTTAGCTCATAGCTAAAAAAGGGTAATCTTAGTTTACATACATTACAATACATGGTAAGTTGGCCAATTGCATCAAAGTGATCAATCTCTGACCATTCCCCACTCTTGCAGATTGCCAACCTCTTATTTACTAAACTAGCATACTCGTAAATGCATGGACACACACATAGTACCAATATGAGGCAAACAGACAAAACTAAAGCCACAGGCCAAAATCCAGCGATAAACATCCACAATGGAAAAAGACACAAAGTTGGCCAGCTTGAACATGTACTGCAATATATGCAAGCTAAGTATCTTTTTAAGCAAGAGTTTGCTATGCAAGTGTTGTATATACAATATAGAAGCCATTTAGGACCTGAAACTTCTTTCGTATAGTGCAGGTCAGTATTTAAAAAGGGCAGGGATGTCTGAAGATGCTAGATTATTCTTTGATGGAGCAATACGTTATGCTTACTATGCACTAACCCCCTTCTATTTTGTATATTTTTTTGTATATTTTGGTGTTTTCTTTTGGGGTGACACGTCTGGTTATGTACATAGATAGCTGTTTTTTTTTACTGCTGGTGCTGTCCACCCTTTAATGCCGTGTACACGCGATCGGAAATTCCAACAAGAAAAGTCCGATGTGAGCTTTTGGTCAGAAATTCCGACTGTGTGTAGACTCCATCGTAATTTTTCTGTTGGAATTTCCACCAAGAAAAATTTGAGAGCTGGTTCTCAAATTTTCCAACGGGAAAAGTTCCCATCAGAAATTCCGATCGTCTGTATGCAATTCCGACGCGCAAAAAAACCCACGCATGCTCAGAATCAAGCAGAAGGGCCTATTGAACTTCATTGATCTCGGCTCATCGTACGCATTGTACGTCACTGCGTTTTTGGCGGTCGGAATTTCCGACAGGATTTGTGTGACCGTGTGTATGCAAGCCAAGTTTGCGTGAAATTCTGTCGGAAAAAACATCCAAGGTTTTTCCGACAGAAATTCCGATCGTGTGTACGCGGCATAAGGCTTCATGTACACGGGACGTTTTTACAACCTTTCCTGAACAATTTAACTTGACATTTAAAACGTCCATTTTGTCAAAGTTTACATGCTGTTTTTAGGGGCGTTTTGCCACGTTTGCGTTTAAAAGCGGTTAAAAAAATAGTCAAATAGACAAAATTGAAAATGCCTGTAAATGAATCGTGGCTAAACGTGTGTTGCCACGTTTAGCCATGTTGAGCTGCATTTGGCGCTGGAAATGCAGGTAAACTCAGCTTCTGAATGCATTTTTTTTGTGTTCCAAAAAATGCCTCTAAACTCAACTGCCTAGAAACAACTGTAAATGACCCTGTGTATATGGACAGAAAAAAAACTCCCAAATGCTCCCAAACCTCTGTTTACCAGCAGCAGTGTACATGAGGCCTTAAAGTGATAGTAAAGGATATATATATATTTTTTCAATAACAAACATATCATACCTCCACGGTGCAGCTCGTTTTGCACAGAGTGGCTCCGAACCTCATCTTCTGGGGTCCCCCGGCGGCTCTTGCGACTCCTCCCCGCATCAGATTACCCCCTAGGAGAAGTGATCTCCCGAGGGGGTTACCTTGCGGACGCATTCCCGAGTCCACCATTTGCGTCCACAGACACGAATGCCGGACTGGGCCCCGCCCCCCGGGGCGCGCGTCATTGGATTTGATTGACAGCAACGGGAGCCAATGGCTGTGCTGCTATCAATCTATCCAATCAAGAGCTGGTACCCCGTGGAGAGAGGGACAGCGCGTCCCCGCCAAAGAGATGAAGGGGCTCAGGTAAGAGATGAAGGGGCTCATAGGATGCATTAAGGCGAAAAAACACGAGGGTTTACAACCCCTTTACATCTATAGATATTGCTGTATGCTAATTCCTTCCTGTAAAAAAAAAAAAGGCTTATGTTTGGAAAATAAGTATAATAAATGTTTTGCCACAGTCTATTTATTTTAAATGTGCACTAGCATATCCACAGCGAACTGATCAAAATAAATCAGTCTTCTATTCAGGCAGATGTAACCCTAAAACCTAACCTTTCATGGTTCTTAAGTAGTAGAGATGAGAAGCCCTGAACTGTAGCTATAAAGTATTTCAAGACTAGTGATGAGCCGAACACCCCCGGGTTCGGTTCGCACCAGAACCCGCGAACGGACCGAAAGTTCGAACGAACATTAGAACCCTATTAAATACAATGGATGCGAACGTTCGAATTCTAAAGTGCTAATTATAACAACTATTATGCATGTTATTGTCCTAAAAAGGGTTTGGGAACCCGGGTTCTGCACCAGGGGACATGTATCAATGCAAAAAGAAGTTTTAAAAACGGTCGTTTTTCGGGAGCAGTCATTTTAATGATGCATAAAGTGAAAAAAAAAAAGTCAAATATTCCTTTAAATATCGTACCTGGGGGGTGTCTAAAGTATGCCTGTGAAGTGCCACGTGTTTCCCGTGTTTAGAACTGTCCCTGCACAAAATGACACTTCTAAAGGAAAAAAAAGCCATTTAAAACTGCTTGCGGCTTTAATGTAATGTCTGGTCCCGGTAATATGGATGAAATTCTTTAAGAAAAATGGCATAGCTACCCCATGACCCCCCCCCTACCCCAGCCCATTACCAGCCCCTTTGGGTCTTGTATGGATATTAAGGGGAACCCCGCACATAAAATAAAAAAGGCCCTATATACTCTGAACAGCCCTATACAGGCGGTGCATACAAGACAGGGACTGTAGGTTTGTTCTTATGTAGAGTCTGTTTGTAATTTTGAACAGGTACATTGTTGAAGTGTAGCTCCAGACCAAAAATCTATTTTTAAACTTTTTGGAAAACATAGGTAAGGGTTATCACCCCTGTAACATTTGTTTTGCTGTCTGTGCCCCTGTTCAGAACATTTCACCTCACTTTCCGTCCCAATGACAACTGTTTTTGAAATGTGGTGTTTTTCTTGAAACAAGGATTGCTGATAAAGCATCAGTACAGAGGAGACACCTTTCTCCCATATTTATTCTTACAGGAGAGAATTTTCCTTCCTAGTGGTAGATTTCCTCTCACTTCCTGTTGTCTTCTTGCGTTTGCAAGTAGGAGTCGTTTGTAAGTTGGATGTTTGAAAGTAGGGACCTGCCGTATATACTCTGCAGAAATAGGCCCCTTAGTTGTTGGTGTTGGCACAACACTGTAAGCACTCACAGTTACTCTTGGTTGGTGCTGGAACGCCCTGCTGTCAACTATTATATCAGGAATTTTAATTACATATAATTGTTGAACAGTGGTAGTAAAAATTGGGCCTTTGATGGTGGTGCTGGTGCCACAACACTGTAAGCCCTGACAGTTACTCTTGGTGGGTGCAGCAATGGGCCCTGCTGTGAATTATTAGATCAAGAATTGTAATTACATGCCCCTGTTGAACAGGGG
This sequence comes from Rana muscosa, assembly GCA_029206835.1. Taxonomy (NCBI): domain Eukaryota; kingdom Metazoa; phylum Chordata; class Amphibia; order Anura; family Ranidae; genus Rana; species Rana muscosa. The sequence goes on along the minus strand of CM055116.1, from coordinate 341,004,593 downwards.
CTGAAAAATTGGGCGTTAGGCACTGGTGGCACAACACTGCAACTCCTCACAGATACTGTACTTGGAGCACAGCAATGAGCCCTGTTGCAAAGTATTGCTTCAAAAATTGTAATTACACGCCCCTGTTAAACAGGGGCTGAAAAATTGGGCGTTAGGCACTGGTGGCGGCACCCATAAACAAAAATGATCTTACAAGCTATCATCATCAATCGTATCATTGAGGACTCGGAGGAGGAGGATAGCCAGTCAACATAACAGCACAGGCACTCAGCATCAGCATCAGTCTTGAAGGGATGTGACATGTTAAAATCAATTAGTCTGTTATATCAGCATCAGGTGTGTGGTAGCTGGTGGTGATCCAAGACTGGTTCATCTTGATGAAAGTCAGTCGATCAACCGAGTCGGTGGACAGGCGCACCCTGTGATCCGTGACAAATCCTCCAGCAGCACTGAATGTGCGTTCCGAAAGAACGCTGGATGCAGGACAGGCCAGTAGCTCAATTGCATACTGTGCAAGCTCTGGCCAGTGATCCATCCTCAAGACCCAGTAAGCCAGAGGATTTTCGGTGGGGAAGGTGTCCAAGTCTGACCTTGCCCCTAGATATTCCTGCACCATGTTTATCAGACGCTGGCGATGGTTGCTGGAACCGATCATACTTTGGGGCTGCGGACTAAAGAATTGTCTGAACGCATCGGTCAGACGGCCACCTTCCCCACCGCTCCTTCTTTGACTGGCCGAAGCCTCAGCAACTCGTTGTCCAGGACCAGGAGTTTGCAACCTCCCAGTCTCTGGGAACGCGTTGCACAGACCTTTCTGCAAGGCCTCCCGGAGTTGTCTCATCCTCTGCTCCCTCTGCGACGGTAACATAAGGTCCGCAACCTTACCCTTGTACCGTGGATCAAGGAGAGTGGCCAGCCAGTAATGGTCCCTCTCCTTGATCCGAAGAATACGAGGATCCTTCCGCAGACTTTGCAGGATCAGGGAGGCCATGCAGCGTAGGTTTGCTGAGGCATTCGCTCCGGAGTCCTCTGGGTCACTAAGGACGACATGATCCGCAGCCACCTCCTCCCAGCCACGTACAAGTCCACTGGTTTCTTGGGACTGTAAATCATCCCTAAAAGACTGCTGCTGATGATGCTGAGTGCCAGCCTCCACCTCCATGCTGACACAATCCTCCTCCTCCTCCTCCTCCTCCTCCTCCTCCTCCTCCTCCTCTTCCTGTGCGATGGGTGGGACAGAAGGAACACTGTCTGGGTAAAGGGGGCCTTGAGAGGCAAGGAAGTCCTCCTCTTCCTGCCTCTGTTCTGCCTCAAGTGCCCTGTCCATTATTCCACGCAGCGTGTGCTCCAACAGGTGGACAAGAGGTACAGTGTCACTGATGCATGCACTGTCACTGCTCACCATCCTCGTGGCCTCCTCAAATGGTGCCAGGACAGTGCATGCATCCCTGATCATGCCCCACTGGCGTGGAGAAAAAAAACCAAGCTCCCCTGACCCTGTCCTGGTGCCGTAGTCGCACAGGTACTCATTGATGGCCCTCTGCTGCGTGTGCAGCCGCTGCAGCATGGCCAACGTTGAGTTCCACCTGGTGGGCATGTCACATATAAGGCGGTTCTTGGGCAGGTTCAACTCCTTTTGCAGCTCAGCCAGGCGAGCACTGGCATTATAAGATCTGCGGAAATGCACACAGACTTTCCTGGCCTGCCTCAGGACATCCTGTAAGCCCGGGTACCTGCCCAAGAACCGCTGCACCACCAGGTTAAGGACGTGAGCCACACAGGGCACATGGGTCAGTTGTCCCTGTCGGAGGGCGGAGAGGAGGTTGGTGCCATTGTCGCAAACCACCATTCCTGGCTTAAGCTGGCGTGGCGTCAACCACCTCTCGGCCTGGCCCTGCAGAGCAGACAGGACCTCTGCCCCAGTGTGGCTTCTGTCCCCCAAACACACCAGCGCAAGCACGGCATGGCATCTTTTTGCCTGCGTACTTGCGTAGCCCCGTGAACGGCTACGGAGCACCGCTGGTTCATAGGACAAACCACAGGAAGAGGCCATGGAGGAAGAAGAAGAGGAGGGGGTGGAGGAGAGAGGTGTGTCACAACCAGTAGTAGCATTTTGGAGGCGTGGCGGTGGGACAACCTCCAACACTACTGCACCTTGTCCTGAATCCTTCCCAGCTGCCAAAAGAGTGACCCAATGGGCCGTGAAAGAAAGGTAACGTCCCTGTCCATGCCTGCTGGACCATGAGTCAGCGGTAATATGCACCTTACCGCTGACCGCCCTGTCCAGCGAGGCCAAGACATTGCCTTCCACATGCCGGTAGAGAGCCGGAATAGCCTTCCGTGAGAAAAAGTGGCGTTTGGGAACCTGCCACTGAGGAACTGCACATTGCACAAACTCACGGAAGGGGGCCGAGTCTACCAACTGAAAAGGCAGCAGTTGAAGCGCTAGCAATTTAGCCAAGCTAGCATTCAACCGCTGGGCATGTGGATGGCTGGGAGTGAACTTCTTTCGACGGTCCAGCAGCTGGGGCAGGGAAATTTGCCTGCTAGAATCGGACGTCGGTGTACTGCTAGCAGATTGGGCGCAAGTACTTGGCTGTGACACACCTAATTCTACACCTTCATTCCTCTCAGTGCATGTTTCAGAGAGGACTGAAGTTATAGTGGGGTTGGAGATCCCAGCTGATGCGGTGCAAGGAGAGGTCCGCTTTGTTCTTTGGTGTGGGTCTTTGAGGTAGGCTTGCCAACGAGCTGCATGGCAGGTCAACATATGTCTGGTCAGGCATGTGGTACCCAAGCGGCTGATGTTTTGGCCACGCGATATACGCTTGAGACATATGTTGCAAACAGCAGCTGTGCGATCTGATGCACTAGCCTCAAAAAAGGCCCACACCAAAGAACTTTTTGAATGACGGGCAGAGGCAGCGCCCTGCACAGGCGGAGCTCTGCGGTGTGATTCCGTCGGTGTACTGCCCTTACGCTGGCCACCAAAGGGCATCCTGCCTCGTTGGAGATGTGCCTCCTCCTCATCCTCCTCCTCCTCCTCTCTCCTATTAGGCACCCACGTGGAGTCAGTGACCTCATCATCCCCTCCCTCCTCATCACTGGAGCCAATCTGGCAGTATGCTGCAGCTGCTGGAACATGACTGCCAGATTGGTGTCCTTCTTGAGCATCCCCTCTGTCTGCTCTCACGCTACTGCCTTCCTCTAGCTGGGTTTCATCATCAGACCCTTCGAAACGCTGGGCATCCTCCTGGAGCATGTACCCAACACTGTGCTGAAACAGTTCGGGGGACTCCTCAGGAGGAGGACATGGTGGGTCTAGGGAAGGAGTGACTGATGATTTGTCTGACATTGATACCAGGGAAGACGACGCTTTGGCAGCTGCTTTTCCAGTACCCTGAGCCTGGGTGAGAGAGGATGAGGAGGAGGAGGAGGGCTTGGTCATCCACTCTACCAAGTCTTCGGCATGATGTGGCTCAACATGTCCAGCTGCCGAAAAGAAGGACAAGCGTGTCCCATGGCCATGTGCTGATGACAATGCACCGCGTCCACGACCAGCACTGTTGCCCCCAGACACAGAGCCTGCTTGCCCTCTTTTATTGCCTCCTGACTGTCTGCCTCTCCTTGTTTGCCTTCCAGACATTCTAATAGATGGCCTGCAGGGAGATGGGAAAAAAGCAATAAGGGCTACCTTCAGGTGTCCTTCTCTGTCCCTTGAAACAAGGACTTGCAGAGTGAAATAAACTGACACTCTCCCTACCTACAGTTTTCTGTCCCTAGAATAAATGTTTTTTTTTATCACAATATAGCACAAGGACAATTCAGTCACTGTCCTTCCAGGTCCCTGGAAACAAGGACTTGCAGAGTGAAATAAACTGACACTCTCCCTACCTACAGTTTTCTGTCCCTAGAATAAATGTTTTTTTTAAGCACAATATAGCACAAGGACAATTCACTCACTGTCCTTACAGGTCCCTGGAAACAAGGACTTGCAGAGTGAAAGAAAAAAAACACTCTCCCTACCTACAGTTTTCTGTCCCTAGAAAAAATGTTTTTTTTAATCACAATATAACACAAGGACAATTCACTCACTGTCCTTCCAGGTCCCTGGAAACAAGGACTTGCAGAGTGAAATAAACTGACACTCTCCCTACCTACAGTTTTCTGTCCCTAGAATAAATGTTTTTTTTAAGCACAATATAGCACAAGGACAATTCACTCACTGTCCTTACAGGTCCCTGGAAACAAGGACTTGCAGAGTGAAAGAAAAAAAACACTCTCCCTACCTACAGTTTTCTGTCCCTAGAAAAAATGTTTTTTTTAATCACAATATAACACAAGGACAATTCACTCACTGTCCTTCCAGGTCCCTGGAAACAAGGACTTGCAGAGTGAAATAAACTGACACTCTCCCTACCTACAGTTTTCTGTCCCTAGAATAAATGTTTTTTTTAATCACAATATAGCACAAGGACAATTCAGTCACTGTCCTTCCAGGTCCCTGGAAACAAGGACTTGCAGAGTGAAATAAACTGACACTCTCCCTACCTACAGTTTTCTGTCCCTAGAATAAATGTTTTTTTTAATCACAATATAGCACAAGGACAATTCAGTCACTGTCCTTCCAGGTCCCTGGAAACAAGGACTTGCAGAGTGAAATAAACTGACACTCTCCCTACCTACAGTTTTCTGTCCCTAGAATAAATGTTTTTTTTAATCACAATATAGCACAAGGACAATTCAGTCACTGTCCTTCCAGGTCCCTGGAAACAAGGACTTGCAGAGTGAAATAAACTGACACTCTCCCTACCTACAGTTTTCTGTCCCTAGAATAAATGTTTTTTTTAATCACAATATAGCACAAGGACAATTCAGTCACTGTCCTTCCAGGTCCCTGGAAACAAGGACTTGCAGAGTGAAATAAACTGACACTCTCCCTACCTACAGTTTTCTGTCCCTAGAATAAATGTTTTTTTTAATCACAATATAGCACAAGGACAATTCAGTCACTGTCCTTCCAGGTCCCTGGAAACAAGGACTTGCAGAGTGAAATAAACTGACACTCTCCCTACCTACAGTTTTCTGTCCCTAGAATAAATGTTTTTTTTAATCACAATATAGCACAAGGACAATTCAGTCACTGTCCTTCCAGGTCCCTGGAAACAAGGACTTGCAGAGTGAAATAAACTGACACTCTCCCTACCTACAGTTTTCTGTCCCTAGAATAAATGTTTTTTTTAATCACAATATAGCACAAGGACAATTCAGTCACTGTCCTTCCAGGTCCCTGGAAACAAGGACTTGCAGAGTGAAATAAACTGACACTCTCCCTACCTACAGTTTTCTGTCCCTAGAATAAATGTTTTTTTTAATCACAATATAGCACAAGGACAATTCAGTCACTGTCCTTCCAGGTCCCTGGAAACAAGGACTTGCAGAGTGAAATAAACTGACACTCTCCCTACCTACAGTTTTCTGTCCCTAGAATAAATGTTTTTTTTAATCACAATATAGCACAAGGACAATTCAGTCACTGTCCTTCCAGGTCCCTGGAAACAAGGACTTGCAGAGTGAAATAAACTGACACTCTCCCTACCTACAGTTTTCTGTCCCTAGAATAAATGTTTTTTTTAATCACAATATAGCACAAGGACAATTCAGTCACTGTCCTTCCAGGTCCCTGGAAACAAGGACTTGCAGAGTGAAATAAACTGACACTCTCCCTACCTACAGTTTTCTGTCCCTAGAATAAATGTTTTTTTTAATCACAATATAGCACAAGGACAATTCAGTCACTGTCCTTCCAGGTCCCTGGAAACAAGGACTTGCAGAGTGAAATAAACTGACACTCTCCCTACCTACAGTTTTCTGTCCCTAGAATAAATGTTTTTTTTAATCACAATATAGCACAAGGACAATTCAGTCACTGTCCTTCCAGGTCCCTGGAAACAAGGACTTGCAGAGTGAAATAAACTGACACTCTCCCTACCTACAGTTTTCTGTCCCTAGAATAAATGTTTTTTTTAATCACAATATAGCACAAGGACAATTCAGTCACTGTCCTTCCAGGTCCCTGGAAACAAGGACTTGCAGAGTGAAATAAACTGACACTCTCCCTACCTACAGTTTTCTGTCCCTAGAATAAATGTTTTTTTTAATCACAATATAGCACAAGGACAATTCAGTCACTGTCCTTCCAGGTCCCTGGAAACAAGGACTTGCAGAGTGAAATAAACTGACACTCTCCCTACCTACAGTTTTCTGTCCCTAGAATAAATGTTTTTTTTAAGCACAATATAGCACAAGGACAATTCACTCACTGTCCTTCCAGGTCCCTGGAAACAAGGACTTGCAGAGTGAAATAAACTGACACTCTCCCTACCTACAGTTTTCTGTCCCTAGAATAAATGTTTTTTTTAATCACAATATAGCACAAGGACAATTCAGTCACTGTCCTTCCAGGTCCCTGGAAACAAGGACTTGCAGAGTGAAATAAACTGACACTCTCCCTACCTACAGTTTTCTGTCCCTAGAATAAATGTTTTTTTTAATCACAATATAGCACAAGGACAATTCAGTCACTGTCCTTCCAGGTCCCTGGAAACAAGGACTTGCAGAGTGAAAGAAACTGACACTCTCCCTACCTACAGTTTTCTGTCCCTAGAATAAATGTTTTTTTAAGCACAATATAGCACAAGGACAATTCACTCACTGTCCTTCCAGGTCCCTGGAAACAAGGACTTGCAGAGTGAAAGAAACTGACACTGTCCCTACCTACAGTTTTCTGTCCCTAGAATAAATGTTTTTTTTAAGCACACTATAGCACAAGCACAAAACACACTGACACTCTCCCTACCTATCCTTCTCTTTCCCTAAACTAAAGGAATCCAGGTTAAGCAAGAAAGAAATAACAGTCACTGTCCCTGCCTATGCTGCTCTATCCCTGCTCCGGAACACACTACACTAGGCCGCCGTGCTGGCGGCCTTTTATAGTGTGGGGCGTGTACTAAACACCCTCAGCAATAATTGGCCACAGGCATCCTGCCTGTGGCCAATCATTGCTCTCCTCGCTGCCGGCGCTGTGATTGGCCAAGCATGCGGGGTCACAGTGCATGCTTGGCCAATCACAGCGCCTGGATGACACTGCGATGGCGTAGTGCATTGTGGGCCGTTCGCGTCACTCGAATTTGGCGCGAACGGCCCAAATCGTTCGATCTTCGTCGAACGATCGAACAGCCGATGTTCGAGTCGAACGTATGTTCGACTCGAACACGAAGCTCATCCCTATTCAAGACACTACCATGACAGTGAATAATGGTGAAAAATGTATGTCTTTACTTATGTTAAACAAAGACATGTAACTGTTTTCTCAATACAATGCCTAAACTGTATTTATGCTAGACAAACCATGTTAATTTTCTAAAGCAGTCTCTTGTTTAGGCTCACAAGCCATACTCCTGACCTTATTTACTGCTTCACAGTTGTTGGATCAAGGCAGTGAGTTTTCTCTTACAATATATATATATATATATATATATATATATATATATATATATATATATATATATATATACACATATACATATACATACAGGGCTTTTTTTCTCAGAGAATAGGTGCAGGAACTCCCCCCTTCTGAGTCACTTCTTGTCTCCGCCCCCTACGCACCCCTGAGCACTGTTGCTTGGTTCCACCTACCCACCTCCCAGTAGTGCCCCCCTGAGAGAATACAGAGCCAAGTATAATTTTGTGTTGGTAAGTAAATTGTACGGAATTTGTTAATGATAACAAGAAAAGTACTAAATAGATCCCCCACAGCCAGCAGCAATAGACCCCCCCCCCCAACAACAATAGATTCACCTAGAAACAATAGACCCTCCAGCAATAATGTACCCCCAGAACAAAATACCACCCCAGCAGCAACAACAGATCTCCCAGCAGCCAGCATCAATTGACTCTCCAGCAGCCAGCAACGAAAGACCCCTCCCTCAACAGTAGATCTCTTCCAGCAATAATAGATCCCCCGCCAGCAACAACAGACTGCCACACAAAAATATATCCCCTCCAGCAACAATAGTTTCCCCAGCAGCCAGCATTAATAGACTCTTCAGCATACCCCAGCACCCCTTGCCATTATATACATTCAGTGTTGGAGGTGCCGGAACTGCGTTCCCCCGCGTTCCCACTGAAAAAAAGCCCTGTGTATATATATATATATATATATATATATATATACAGGGCTTTTTTATATACAGTATATATACACTATATTACCAAAAGTATATATACAGTATATATACACTATATTACCAAAAGTATTGGGACACCTGCCTTTACCTGGACATGAACTTTAATGGCACCCTAGTCTTAGTCTATAGGGTTCAATATTGAGTTGGCCCAGCCTGTGCAGCTATAACAGCTTCATCTCTTCTGGGAAGGCTGTCCACAAGGTTTAGGAGTGTGTCTATGGGAACGTTTGACCATTCTTCCAGAAGCGCATTTGTGAGGTCAGGCACTGATGTGGATGAGAAGACCTGGCTTGCAGTCTCCGCTCTAATTCATCTCAAAGGTGTTCTATCCGGTTGAGGTGAGGACTCTGTGCAGGCCAGTCAAGTTCCTCCACCCCAAACATATCCATGTCTCTATGAACCTAGTTTTGTGCACTAGTCCAAATCATTTGGTGGAGGAGGGATTATGGTGTGGGGTTATTTATCAGGGGTTGGGCCTGGCCCCTTAGTTCCAGTGAAGGGATCTCTTAAGGCATCAGCATCCCGAGACATTTTGGACAATTTTACGTTCCCAACTTTGTGGGAACAGTTTGGGGATGGCCCTTTTCTTGTTTCAACATGACTGCTTACCAGTGCACAAACGGGGTCCATAAAGACATGAATGAGCAAGTTTGGGGAGAAGGAACTTTACTGGCCTGCTCCAACCTGAAAGAACACATTTGGGATGAATTAGAGTTTCGGACTGTGAGCCATGCCTTCTCATCCACATGCCTGACCTCACAAATGCGCTTCTGAAAGGCACGCCTAAACCTTGTGGACAGCCTTCCAAGAAGAGTTGAAGCGGTTATAGCTGCAAAGGGTGGGCCAACTCAATATTGAACCCTACGGACTAAGACCATTTTGTAGCTAAAGGACCAGAGGTGATTTCAGAATTTTGCACTGCGCTGCTTTAATTGTAAATTGTGCAGACATGCAATGTTGTACCGAAATGAAATTTGCGTCCTTTTCGTCCCACAAATAGAGCTTTCTTTTAATGGTATTTGATTGCCTCTGCTATTTTTATTTTTTGCGATATAAATGGAAAAAGACCGAAAATTTTGAAAAAAAATTATATTTTCTACTTTTTGTTATAAGAAAAATTGAATAAACTCAATTTTAGTCATACATTTAGGCCAAAATGTATTCAGCCACATGTCTTTAGTAAAAAAAATGTCAATAAGCGTATATTTATTGGTTTGCGCAAAAGTTATAGCGTCTACAATCTAGGGTACATTTTCTGGAATTTACACAGCTTTTAATTTATGACTGCCTATCTCATTTCTTGAGGTGCTAAAATGGCAGGACAGTACAAACCCCCCCCCAAATGACCCCATTTTGGAAAGTAGACATCCCAAGGAAATTGATGAGAGGCATGTTGAGCCCATTGAATTTTTTTTTTTTGTTCCAAGTGATTGAATAATGACAAAAAAAAAAAAAAATTACAAAAAGTTGTCACTAAATGATATATTGCTCACACATGCCATGGTTATATATGGAATTACACCCCAAAATACATTTTGCTGCTTCTCCTGAGTACGGGGATACCACATGTGTGGGACTTTTTGGGAGCCTAGCCGCGTACGGGACCCCGAAAACCAAGCACCGCCTTCAGGATTTCTAAGGGCGCAAATTTTTGATTTCACTCCTCACTACCTATCACAGTTTCAAAGGCCATAAAATGCCAAAATAGCACAAAACCCCCCCAAATGACCCCATTTTAGAAAGTAGACACCCCAAGGAAATTGCTGAGAGGCCTGTTGAGCCCATTGAATATTTTTTTTTGTCCCAAGTGATTGAATAATGACAAAAAATAAATAAAAAATTACAAAAAGTTGTCACTAAATGATATATTGCTCACACATGCCATGGTTATATATGGAATTACACCCCAAAATACATTTTGCTGCTTCTCCTGAGTACGGGGATACCACATGTGTGGGACTTTTTGGGAGCCTAGCCGCGTACGGGACCCCGAAACCAAGCACCGCCTTCAGTATTTCTAGGCACAAATTTTTGATTTTACTCCTCACTACCTATCACAGTTTCGAAGGCCATAAAATGCCAAAATAGCACAAACCCCCCCCCCCCAAATGACCCCATTTTGGAAAGTAGACACCCCAAGCTATTTGCTGAGAGGCATGGTGAGTATTTTACAGCTCTCATTTGTTTTTGAAAATGAAGAAAGCAAATATTATTTATTTATTTTTTTCAATTTTCAAAACTTTGTGACAAAAAGCGAGATCTGCAAAATACTCACCATACCTCTCAGCAAATAGCTTGGGGTGTCTACTTTCAAAAATGGGGTCATTTGGGGGGGTTTTGTGCCATCTGGGCATTCCATGGCCTCCGAAACTGTGATAGGCAGTGAGAAGTGAAATCAAAAATTTACACCCTTGGAAAGCCTGAAGGCGGTGCTTGGTTTTGGGGTCCCGTACGCGGCTAGGCTCCCAAAAAGTCTCACACATGTGGTATCCCCGTACTCAGGAGAAGCAACAGAATGTATTTTAGGGTGTAATTCCACATATGCCCATGACATGTTTGAGCAATATATCATTTAGTGACAACTTTGTGCAAAAAATAAATACAAAATAAATAAATTGTCTTTTTTCCGCAACTTGTGTCAACATATAAAATATTCCATGGACTCGACATGCCTCTCAGTATATAGGTTGGGGTGTCTACTTTCCAAAATGGGGTCATTTTGGGGCGTTTTGAACTGTTCTGGCATTTTATACACAACATTAGGAAGCTTGCATCCACTCTGCTAACTACTTGAAGATAAAGCCCTTTTTGACACTTATTGTTTACATGAAAACATTTTTTTTTTTTGCAAGAAAATTATGTTGAACCCCCAAAAATTATATATATTTTTAAAGCAAAGGCCCTACAGATTAAAATGGTGGGTGTTGCATTTTTTTTTTCTACTCAGTATTTGCGCAGCGATTTTTCAAACGCATTTTTTGGGGAAAAAATACACTTTTTTTTTATTTTAATGCACTAAAACACACTATATTGCCCAAATGTTTGATGAAATAAAAAAGATGATCTTAGGCCGAGTACATAGATACCAAACACGACAAGCTTTAAAATTTCGCACAAACGCGCATTGGCGACAAACTACATACATTTTTAAAAGCCTTTAAAAGCCTTTACAGGTTACGCCGTTAGATTTACAGAGGAGGTCTACTGCTAAAATTACTGCCCTCGATCTGACCTTCGCGGTGATACCTCACATGCATGGTGCAATTGCTGTTTACATATGACGCCAGACCGACACTTGCGTTCGCCATTGGGCAAGAGCAGGGCAGGACAGGGGTGCTTTTTTTTATTTTTTATTATTCATTTTGCTTTTTTATTTTATTTTTAAACTGTTGCTTCCATATTTTTTTTTTTATCATTTTTATTGTTATCTCAGGGAATGTAAATATCCCCTATGATAGCAATAGGTAGTGACAGGTACTCTTTTTTTGAAAAAAAATGGGGTCTATTGGACCCTAGATCTTTCCTCTGCCCTCAAAGCATCTGACCACACCAAGATCGGTGTGCTAAAATGCTTTCCCAATTTCCCAATGGCGCTTTTTTTATCCGGGGGGGGACATTCCCTCCCACTCCTTGTAAAAGCAGTCCAGAGGCTAATTAGCCACTAGGATTGCTTTTACATGAAAGCCGGCCGCTGGCTGAAAAGAATGATACCAATATGATACCTAAACCCACAAGCATCATTCTGGTATAAACATTCAAAGTCCAGCAACATACCAGTACGTTGCTGGTCCTTGTTGGACATGTATTGTAATCTTTTTTTTCATGCAGCCTGTTGGCTGAACGAAAAAAAAAGATTGATCGGTGGGTATTCCCACCATTAGAATACCGCCCTTCATCCACCCACTTCTAATGATGGGCATACATGCACCATTTATATATGCCGAAGCATGGGGGCATCTTCCCGCAAATGTTAAGCCTCCGTCGGAATTTCGACCGTATGTACGCGGCATTAGGAGCAAAATTGCTCCTCCGCTCCTCCGCCCCTGCTGCCCCAATGCTTCGGCATATATGCTTTTTTTTTAAACTGTGGTGGTGAAATCACGTCCTACAGCACTGGAGTCGCAGGGATCAGGCCTGTCTCTGCGAACGCTGCAGTTATGTGTGTTGTGTTTTGCAAGTGACAGTGATCGATCGATACTGCACTTGGGTGGCCTGGGCTGGACGGAGGGGCAAAACACAGGTGCTAGCAGGTATCTGGGCTGATCCCGCTAACACTGCGTTTTTGGGAACCCTAAACTGCTGGGGACGCTAATATAGATCTGATCAGATCAGATATTGATCTGTTCAGATACTATACCACTAAGGGGGGTGTATGCTTCACGCGTGGGTGTTAGCGCTACTGGCACTAACCTGACGCTGCCTGGGGTGTGACGCAGACCCTCTCTGGCGCTAAAACCTAATTGATATCACCCGCCGGGCGATCAGGGGGTTAAACCTTTATTGGGTTATATACGGTGGGTGCCCTGACACTATAAAAAGCAAACTAACTAACCAGCGTCACCCGTAACACTTATATGGTGATTACTGGTGAAAGGGTTAACTAGGGGCAATTAGGGGGTTAAAACCTTTATTAGGTAATATATGGGGGTACCTGACGCTATATAAAAACCTGCGGCGAACCTAAAAAAAATAACTGGCTACCTATCGGCATCACCGACACTAAGACAGCGATCAGAAAAACGATTGCTTAGCGACAGTGGTGATAGGGGGTGAAAGGGTTACCTGGGGGGCGATCAAGGGGGTTAAACCTTTATTAGGTAATATATGGGGGTACCTGACGCTATAAAAACCTGCGGCGAACCTAAAAAAAATAACTGGCTACTGATCGGCATCACCGACGCTAAGACAGCGATCAGAAAAATGATCGCTTAGCGACAGTGGTGATAGGGGGTGAAAGGGTTATCTGGGGGCGATCAAGGGGGTTAAACCTTTATTAGGTAATATATGGGGGTACCCGACGCTATAAAAACCTGCGGCGAACCTAAAAAAAATAACTGGCTACCGATCGGCATCACCGACGCTAAGACAGCGATCAGAAAAATGATCGCTTAGCGACAGTGGTGATAGGGGGCGAAAGGGTTATCTGGGGGCGATCAAGGGGGTTAAACCTTTATTAGGGGGGGTTATGGGGCTACACTGGACCTAAAACTAACTTTAGTGACACTTTTACAGTCACAAATGTCACTGATTGCAGTGATCAGTAAATAAATGGTCACTGCAATCAGTGACACTGTGACTTTGGGCTGGGGGGTGATCTGGGGGGTGATCTGGGGTGTCTGGGGGGGTCTGGGGGGGCGATTTATGTGCCTATGTGTACTGGTGTCAGTATAGTGTTTTGTGCACTAACCTGCATCTTCTCTTGTGCGGCGCTTGGTATATGTGAGCGCCGCAGGAGAGATGACATCACTTCCTCTGCCTATGTTTACATTACACAGGCAGGGGAAGGATTCGATTCGCTGGGAGCGATCGAGAGGGGGTGGCCGGAATCGAACGGCCATCCCCTCTTCCTGGATCGCTCCCGAAAACTTAACGACAGCTCACTGTAAAGAAGAGGGGTCCGATCGGACCCCCCAACTATACAAAGGCGATCACGTACATATACGTGATTGTGCCTGCCGGTGCCATTCTGCCGACGTATATTTACAGTGGGCGGTCGTTAAGTGGTTAACCAGTTTCCAAATGGCTCGCGTACATATACGGGGGCAGATTGGCTCCCCTGCGCGAAACCCCGTCCAGGTACAGGGTTCCTTTAACAGCTGCCAGAGGGCGGACACGCGCGCCCGCTGAACGGTGGGAGACCCGATGCATGTGGCCGGCTGTCGCGATTGCCGCCAGCCATGCGCGATTGCTAGCACGGGGATTTGTGTGTGTAAATACACAAATCCCTGTGCTGTCAGAAGAGAAGAGACATGTCATTGGTTCCTAGTAAGTAGGAACAGCGAAATGTCTCCTCTCGTACTCAGTCCTATCCCCATACAGTTATAACACACTGAGGGAACACACAATTAACCCCTTGATCGCCCCCTAGTGTTAACCCCTTCCTTACCAGTGTCATTTACACAGTAATCAGTGCATTTTTATAGCAGATCACCACCATTACTAGTAAAAAAAAAAAAATAATAATAAAAATGCCATAAATCTCTCCCATAGTTTGTAGATGCTATAACTTTTGCGCAAACCAATCAATATACGCTTATTGCAATTTTTTTTATACCAAAAATATGTAGAAGAATATATATTGCCCTAAACTGATGAAGAAATGTGTTTTTTAAAAAAAATTTGGGGGATATTTATTATAGCAAAAAGTAAAAAATATATTTATTTTTTCAAAATTGTTGCTCTTTTTTTGTGTATAGCGCAAAAAATAAAAACCGCAGAGGTGATCAAATAGCACCAAAAGAAAGCTCTATTTGTGGGGAAAAAAAGGACTCAAATTTTGTTTTGGTAGAGCATTGCATGACATCGCAATTACCAGTTGTAGTGACAGTGCCAAATTGTAAAAAGTGCTCTGGTCAGGTAGGGGGTAAAACCTTCTGGGGCTGAAGTGGGTAACCTTTATCCTAAGGCTGGCCATACATTGTACAATTTTCTTGTTCAATTTTCTTTAGATTTATCTTCAACTATGAAGTGCAAGGGCCTATCTGATTGCATAAATATTGAAAGTGTTTAGGTTTAACCTCATATTAAATCTAAAAAAAAGTTGTACAAGAAAATTGTATAACGGATGGCCAGCCTTACCCTTTAAAATGGGACCTTTAACTTCTCTCATAACACTTTACTTAACCTCTAAAATTTTAGGCCTGATATTCACTCTAAGACTAAATGGCAACCGAATCCCTGATCCTAGCACTAACACTACACTTTCTGCTACATACTGATCCACATCTGTTCAGTTTACTTTAGAAAATCAAATGGCGCAAAGGAAAGTGATGTGCAATAGCCAGAGCAATGCGGCAGATTCCAAAGGCTGAATTCAGTTTAATTAACAAATAAAACAAGACTTGGTTACTATTCATTAGTGTGTATCATTGTTTCTTGATTTTTTTATGTTAGGAAATACCTGCTTGTTTGTGCTTTTTTACATTGTTACATCATTACAATATAAAAATGTTATGACAATGTTAGCAATGGTGGTGACATCATTATTTTTTAAATAAAAATCATAATTTTTGTTATTGCTTGTTCTTTTTCTCCTGTTGCTGTTTTTCTTCTCTTTGTAGCTCTTATATTTTATATTATAGATTTTTAAAAAAAAATTGACACTTTAAGTTTCTATTTTTTGAACCTATTACTACAAGAATGCAAGGTCAAAACAATAAGTATTTGGTCTACGAAGACTGTCACTATTCTGACTGTCCTAAATCCACAGAAAGTACTTAATCCACAGACTTTCTAATTTCAAGGTAGACTTATGGGTACATCTGCGTATGCTCCACACTCAATAGGCTTAGCTTGTCTCCTGATAGCATGTTCTTCAGATGCTTCTTAATCCATCCCGAAGCAATGCCTGAATTATTTTTATATGTGAAATGGGCTAATAAATGGTTACTTGATTGTTATTCTGACTTTTCTCTAAAGCTTTATTACAAATGACACTTTATTTGAAATCACTATGGAGACACCATAAATAGAAATTCAGATATGGTATATTTAAATGCTTTAGAATATAATGTAATATACTGTATTTTTATAACTATGTGTTCTAACAAGATATTCATGAAAAAATGTGAATCAGTTTCTACGCAAATTAACTTCACTAAACTCAATATCAGGTAGTAGAAGCTAGTTCAAAACAAATTCTTCTGGTGCTATCTGTCAGTCATGAACTTTAATGTTAATCCATTACCATTGTGGAATATATTTAAGAGTATGTAAAATATTCATTGACATCATAAATATTTTTAAGCAAACTGTTCACACAGAATCTGGAGCCTCTGTGCATAGTAAACAATCAGCTACTAGGTTTTATTGTCAAAGCAGAATTGAACAAGCTGAAGTTAGAAGCTGATTGGTTACTATGCACAGCTGCCCCAGATTGTGTGTGCACCAGTTTTAGCAAATCTCCCCCCTTTTGTGTCCATATTATGTAAAAGTTACTGTATTAATTATATGAAACTAAATGAAGATCTCTAAGCAACCAAAATTGCTGCCTGAGCCTTGAGCTCTGCTGCCCAGGAAACATTCCCAGCGACTACCAGCCTCGTCAGCACTCTCCGATCCACACACCTGCCGCCATGACCTTCAGACAGAGCCATGAAGCAATGTTGAGGAAGAGAAAGGAGGACCGCCACCCTAATAAGCTCACGGTGTTCCTCCTTCAGCCGGCAGCTAGGAGAGAACCGAGCCAAGGTAGAAGTGCCGCCTCATCCTCCAGTGCCTCGGCTTCCTACACAGATCTTTCTGATGCCTATCAAGTCTCCACAGAGGTAACAGTCACACAGCTCTCTCCTAGCTGTTCACCAGCACGCAGCCCAGGGCCCTGTAGCCCAGCAAAGGCTCGCATGAGGCTAGAACCACCTCCATCGACTCCCACAGAAGTGTGCCAGGTAATTAACCCTTGGCATCCCCACTCACCCTTGCAGTCTCCCATAGCAGCTTTCCCTACCTCAGGCCAACCAGTACTCAACTACATCATGAAAGAGATGCTCCTATCTCTGAAATCTTTCCAAAGCACAGAATTCTCCACACTTTTTTCTACAAGTTTTCATCTGATTTAAATAATATGGGAGAGAGAGTACAATATGTAGAGAGTAAAATGGGTGAATGCATGGAAACCATTATTGAGCTTGTGGATGCATACAAGAAAACCAAGGAAGACAAAGCATGGATTAAGGCTAAACTCGGGGACCTTGAGGATAGGTCCAGACGTAATAACTAGGGATGAACCGAACACCCCCCGGTTCGGTTTGCACCAGAACCTGCGGACCCAAAGTTTGCGCAAACTTTAGAACCCTATTAAAGTCTACGGGACTCAAACGTTCGAAATCAAAAGTGCTAATTATAAAGGCTAATATGCAAGTTATTGTCCTAAAAAGGGTTTGGGGACCCTGGTCCTGCCCCAGGGGACATGTATCAATGCAAAAAAAAGTTTTAAAAACTGCAGTTTTTTCGGGAGCAGCGATTTTAATGATGCCTAAAGTGAAAAAAAAGTGAAATATTCCTTTAAATATCGTACCTGGGGGGTGTCTATAGTATGCCTGTAAAGTGGCATGTTTCCCGTGTTTAGAACTGTCCCTGCACAAAATGACATTTATAAAGGAAAAAAAGTCATTTAAAACTGCTTGCGGCTTTAATGTAATATCTGGTCCCGGCAATATGGATGAAAATCATTGAGAAAAATGGCATGGGTAACCCCCCATCAGCCCATTTGGGTCTTGTATGGATATTAAGGGGAAACCCGCACCCAAATTTAAAAAAGGAAAGGCGTGGGGGGCCCCCAGGCCCTATATACTCTGAATAGCAGTATACAGGCAGTGTTTGTAATTTTGAACTGATACATTTTTAAAGTGTAGCTCCAGCCAAAAAATCTATTTTTAAGCTTTTTGGAAAACATAGGGAAGGGTTATCACCCCTGTAACATTTGTTTTGCTGTCTGTGCACCTCTTCAGAAGATTTCACCTCACTTTCTGTCCCAATGGCAAATGTTTTTTGAAAATTTGGTGTTTTTAGTGAAACAAGGATTGGTGATAAAGCATCAGTGGAGAGGAGACACGTTTTTGCCATATTAACTCTTACAGGAGAGAATTTCCCTTCCTAGGGGTAGATTTCCTCTCACTTCCTGTTGTCTTCTTCCGTTTGCAAGTAGGAGTCGTTTGTAAGTTGGATGTTTGAAAGTAGGGGCCTGCTGTATATACTCTGCAGAAATTTGCCCCTTAGATGTTGGTGTTGCCACAACACTGTGAGCCCTCACAGTTACTCTTGGTGGGCGCTGGAACGCCCTGCTGTGAACTATTATATCAGGAATTGTAATTACATGCCATTGTTGAACAGTGGTAGGAAAAATTGGGCCTTTGGTGGTGGTGCTGGTGCTTCAACACTGTAAGCCCTCACAGTTACTCTTGGTGGGCGCATGAATGGGCCCTGCTGTGAATTATTAGATCAAGAATTGTAATTGCATGCCCCTGTTGAACAGGGGCAGAAAAATTGGGCCTTTGGTGGTGGTGGTGGTGGTGTTGCCACAACACTGTAAGCCCTCACAGTTACTCTTGGTGGGTGCAGGAATGGGCACTGCTGTGAATTATTAGATCAAGAATTGTAATTGCATGCCCCTGTTGAACAGGGGCAGAAAAATTGGGCCTTTGGTGGTGGTGGTGGTGGACGGTGTTGCCACAACACTGTAAGCCCTCACAGTTACTCTTGGTGGGCACAGGAATGGGCCCTGCTGTGAATTATTAGATCAAGAATTGTAATTACATGCCCCTGTTAAACAGGGGCTGCAAAATTGGGCCTTAGGCACTGGTGCTGCTGCCACAACACTGCAACCCCTCACAGATACTGTACTTGGAGCACAGGAATGAGCCCTGTTGCAAAGTATTGCATCAAAAGTTGTAATTACACGCCCAGAAATTTGGCCCTTAGGGATTGGTGTTGCCACAACACTGTAAGACCTCACAGTTACTCTTGGTGGGCGCTAGAACGCCTTGCTGTGAACTATTATATCAAGAATTGTAATTACATGTCATTGTTGAACAGTGGTAGGAAAAATTGGGCCTTTGGTGGTGGGCCACAACACTGTAAGTCCTCACAGTTACTCTTGGTGGGTGCAAGAATGGGCCCAGCTGTGAAATATTAGATCAATAATTGTAATTACATGCCCCTGTTGAACAGGGGCAGAAAAATTGGGCCTTTGGTGGTGGTGGTGGTGTTGCCACAACACTGTAAGCCCTCACAGTTACTCTTGGTGGGCGCAGGAATGGGCCCTGCTATGAAATATTAGATCAATAATTGTAGTTACATGCCCCTGTTGATCAGGGGCATAAAAATTGGGCCTTAGGCACTGGTGCCACAACACTGCAACCCCTCACAGATACTCTAGCTGGAGCACAGGAATGAGCCCTGCTGCAAAGTATTGCATCAAAAATTGTAATTACACGCCCCTGTTAAACAGGGGCAGAAAAATTGGGCCTTAGGCACTGGTGCTGGTGCCACAACACTGCAACCCCTCACAGATACTTTAGTTGGAGCGCATGAATCAGCCCTGCTGCAAAGTATTGAATCAAAAATTGTAGTTAAACAGGGGCAGAAAAATTGGGCCTTAGGCACTGGTGCTGGTGCCACAACACTGCAACCCCTCACAGATACTCTAGTTGGAGCGCAGGAATGAGCCCTGCTGCAAAGTATTGCATCAAAAATTGTAATTACACGCCCCTGTTAAACATGGGCTGAAAAATTGGGCCTTAGCCACTGGTGGCGGTGCCCAGAACCAAAAATGTTCTTACAAGCTATCAGCATGATCATTGAGGAGGAAGAGGATAGTCACTCAGCATCAGCACAGGCAGTCTTGAAGGGATCTGACATTTAAAAAAAAAATATTCGGGGGCGTGTCCGGAAGCTGATCGGGGAAGACGTGCGGCCATTGAGCTCCGCAATTGCTTCTCCAATCTACGGCCATCCTCGCTGCAGGCTTGGTAAGGGATGTTTCAATTCTACCCCCTTGTCCCTGAGGGTCCCCTACCTTCATCCCGGCCTGGGTCGTGTCTCCCGGCCAGCCGATTGGAGCCCGCCAGGTCCACTCCACGCAGCCCAGGCCCAACGCCATCTTGAGGCCTACGAGACCTCCGCCGCTCCCCTGCTGAGCTACAGATATCCTGCAGACGCCCGATATCCCCGCCGGGGCTTCGGTGGAGGTGGGGAACCTCTCTGTACGCTTGCCGGCCCGTGGTCGGCTCCGGAGCCTGGTCGCCATCTTGCGGCCTGCAGAAAAGTCGGCATCCTCCGGCCTACATTGCCGCGATCGGCGGGGTGAACGGCACGGAGCTTGATCGCACCGGGGCCTACACTGGACTGACCTCTGTGCCTGTGGGACCTCAGGAGTAACCCCGGAAAGTTCGGTCCCACAGGTCCGCGGCGGCTGGCTCTAGGAAAGTCCGCGGCTTCGGCCTACCTCTGGAAGTCGGCGGCCATCTTGCTGCTCCCACTACACCCATTCGGCAGCAGACAACATCCCCCTTGTCTCCACTTGTAGAAGGCCATAGGAGGACCTCTGAGGACCTGATATACGGACACCTTGAGGCCTACGGAACCCCCTCTGTCAGGTACTGCGCTTTACAAAACCCCCGGTCATCTCCTACTCCTGCCCCTGGACCCTTGCCCCTAGGGGTGAACTGTTTCTTCCTACATTAGCCAGAGACTGTAGAGGGAGGGATACCAGAGGCCCATTACTATAATTGTTCATACGTCTTTGACGTCTGGCCACCCCCCCTCACAAAACGCGAAAAGCTGCCTGTCCCCAATCCCCGCAACACTCCCATTGCAAACTTGCCTTGTAGACTCTGATCATAACAAATACATAAAGGCCATTTTGCTACATCCAGAGGGCCACCCCCCCGTTAAACGGACGCGGCAGACCGGTTGTGGGCATATACTTGACACAAAATATACCCACCGGATACTCACTTGACATGAGTTTTGTTGGAAGGCGCATGCACGGCTTCTAGCCGTGGCGGACGTGTGAGGCCCCCGCCACCTCCCTGTGACTCCCACTGAACGTTACACGGCTTTGATTTCTACGGGAGTTGTCTCCTCAGTTCCACGCGACAGCCACGTGCCCCATGGGCAAAATTGGAGACCAACGACACAACTACACCACGGTCTTCAGATCTCAGACTTCAACCACGATGGACCGCTTCCTGAGTAAGCCTACATCCACAGCCTCAAATAATGATGACGGCGCACAAACCGGACTGGAGCAATCAGACTTAGACACAGGTATTCTTTTTGCCATTCTCCCCACCCCTGTACCGGGGCCATCCCCCCCGCTGACAGAAGAAGTTTTAGATGCCAAATTGCAGTCCCTACTCCAGGCTATTACCCATAACATCGCACAGGAAGTCGGGAAGCTAGCGAAAGAATTACGGGGGGAAATTAGCCAGCTTGGAGAGCGCACTGATTCCCTAGAATACAAATTCGATGAGATGGTTCAATATGTACAGGTGCTTGAGGAAGATAATGCTGCCATAAAAAACACAGTTACTCAGCTCCAAGCCCAACAAGAAGACCTAGAAAACAGGGAACGCAGGCAAAACCTGAGAATCAGAGGTATCCCGGAAGCTGTTGAAGACAGAGACCTCCGCTCCTACCTTCTAAGCTTATTCAATGTGCTTGCTCCAAACATCCCTGACATAGACTGGCGCTTGGACAGAGCTCACAGATCACTGGCCCCTAAACCCCCGGCTGGCGCTAACCCAAGAGATGTGATTGTCAGATTTCATTACTATGATAGTAAAGAAGCTCTAACCATTGCAACCCGTAATCAACCCAGGATCGAGTTCAAAGGATCCAAGATCCAAATCTTTAGTGACCTCTCCCCTATTACTCTAGCTAGAAGAAGGAACCTGCGCCCGCTGACGCTACATCTTCAATCTCATAAAGTCGTATATCGCTGGGGGTTCCCCTTCTGCCTTTCTGCATCTCGAGATGGCGTACAATACTCTCTCCGTGATCTTCAAGAGAGCGACACCTTTTTACGCAACTTGGGCATACCCCCTCTTCCTGATGAAGATCCAGCACCGCTTCCTGTTACTCCTAAACCGTTGACGGCTCCAAATCGCATTTGTCAGAAACCATCCAAATCCAATCTTACGCCCCAGAGGCGTCATGCTTCAAGATTCCCAACCTGAACTTCCTTTAAAAATGTCTGAGGTTCTGTATACCAAATTTAATTGGCCCCCAGTTGTTGTTTTTTCTATGTGTTTTTTTTTGGTGTTTTTTGAGTGGCCATTGGCCCCTTAGTGGGTTTTTTCACATCCCCTGGCCCGGGGGATGCGTGGCTTGTCGCTCCACAGCCACCCTGGTTTATCGGTTCTATATATCTACTCCCTCAGTTTTATACTCCAGGACTCTTTGCTCTGGGAGGTGGCGGGGGTTTTCCCATTTCCATGTCTGGGGGCTCTCATGCTCCTCTTAATGACCCAAGGCTTGGTCCTGGGTTCCCTGGAGGCAATCGGCCTTCCAGGTTTCTATTTAGTAGACGTTGACATTTTTTTTCTGTTTTTTTTTCTTTTTGTTTCTACATTTATTTTTTTCTTTCAGGTCTTTTTTTTTTGACCTGCGGTTACTGTCTCAGATAGCCTTAAGACGTCCCCATTGCAATGCTACCAATGTTTTATTTGTATCTGTGATATTTTATTTTCTTTATATCCACAATGCACCATGGTATTCTTCATCCATTATATATTGTAGGCTATGTCTATTGTTTTTTTTCCAGACTGAATTGTTATGGCTCTAAAATTTTTGACATGCAATGTTAAAGGTTTAAACTCTATTCAAAAAAGATGGCTGGCTTTGAAAGAGTTTAAAGCTTCTAGAGCAGATGTAATCCTGATCCAGGAGACTCATTTCCGCACTGGAGGATCCTTTAAATTCGCTAGTAAACACTTTCCTAAGTCCTTTATAGCATCTGACCCATCCGGGAAGGCAGGCGTAGCTATTTTGATTAATAGATCATGCCCTTTACGAGTTAAATCTACCCACCTGGACCCCCATGGCAGATTTATTGTTCTGGACTGCTCCTTTCTCAATCAATCCCTTACTATTGTTAATGTGTATGCCCCCAATACAGGTCAGATCAAATTTTTATCCTCTATGTTTGAGATCCTAGACAATTTCTCCCAACCTTTCATGGTCATTGGGGGAGATTTTAATGTTACCATGTCACCTGGCAAAGACAGACACATATTGTTTCCATCCTCTTCCCCTGCCAGACCTGATCGCCTCTCTAAATCCTTCCGTAAGCTCATCAGAGCTAAAAATCTTTTAGATATTTGGAGGATTAAACATCCTATACATAAACAATACACGTTCTACTCACACTCCCACAAACTCTACTCCAGACTAGATCATTTTTTTATCTCTACTCCTCTCCTGACGTCCACGATATCCTCTGATATCAATCCCATACCTTGGTCTGACCACTCGTCTGTAAACCTTGACATTCGCCTCTCTTCGGTGTCCCCTAAAACCTGTCATTGGAGGCTCAATGAGACGTTTCTCCGTATCCCTGACACTAAAGATCACATATCTGCTAGCCTAACTGAATACTTTCAACTTAACGCTGGTTCAGTCTCGGAGCCCTCCACTTTGTGGGAGGCGCATAAGGCCGTCTTCCGGGGACATTGCATTGCTACAGGTTCCCGCCTAAAAAAAGATGCTGCATTTCAATATTCATCTATTATGTCTGAACTCCGTTCGGCGGAGAGGCTCTTGTTGTCATCCCCCACGGTGGCTGGGCTCCGAACTGTTGTTTCCTTACGGAATCGACTTAAGGCATTGAAAATGGATAAAATTGACAAAGCTCTTTTATGGTCTAAACAAAAATTTTATGAATACTCAAATAAACCTCACAAAATGCTGGTAAATAGGCTGAAACCCCGCCTCTTTCAAACCTCCCCTGACTAGGCAAACGGACGGAACACCCACATATTGCCCTCTCACTATGTCCAAAATCTTTGGTGAATTTTATCACCAATTGTACAACTGCCTACGTACGGATTCCAGGTATGAATTTACTCAAGAGAAATTTGATTCATTCTTCGAATCCCTACAACTACCTAAACTTTCACCCGCCCACTTAGCCTCCTTGAACTCGGCAGTTACACCCGAGGAATTAGAGGACGTAATAAAACATCTCCCCACCCAGAAATCTCCTGGCCCTGATGGTCTACCGTACTCCTATTATAAGACCTTTTTACCTATCCTAAGCCCTCACTTGCTTTTCTTGTATGCTTCACTATTTAAAGGTACCATTCCACACCCACACTTTTTACATGCCCATGTTTCTGTGATCCCAAAACCGGGTAAAGACCCCTCCATCCCTGATAACTATAGACCCATTGCATTACTTAACTCTGATTACAAGATATTTACAAAAATATTGGCAAATCGATTGTCCCATTTCCTTCCCAGACTCATACACAAGGATCAGGTAGGCTTTGTGAAGACCAGACACGCCGGTGATAATACGAGACGCACGATCGATCTAATAGACCTATTGAACAAAACGTCCCGTCCAGCCCTGATACTGAGCCTTGATGCACATAAGGCTTTTGATCGGCTCAGCTGGCCGTTTATGTTTGCTACCCTCTCCAAATATGGGTTTGGAGGTCCCTTTATTGCAGCCTTGCACGCCCTATACTCATGTCCTTCATCCCAAGTACAACTATCCTCTTATCTGTTGTCATCCTTCTTATTGAGCAATGGTACCAGACAAGGATGCCCATTATCCCCCCTACTCTTCATCCTATGCCTTGAACCCTTAGCCGCGGCTATTCGCAACCATCCTGATATTCGTGGGGTCTTACTTCGCCAGAAGGAGTATAAATTAACCCTGTTTGCAGACGATATTCTGCTGACTCTGACTAGACCCCATACCTCTCTTCCAAACCTCATAGTCCTACTGAACAAATTTAGTTCTATCTCGGGTTATAAAATTAACACCACTAAAACCGAAGCCCTACCTATACACATTCCACCCTCAGAACTCACAACTCTCACACAAAATTATTCATTTCATTGGTGCTCGGATTCCCTTAAGTATTTGGGGGTGAATTTAACCTCTTCATACTCCACTTTATATCAGGCTAATTACCCCCCACTCTTCTGAGACATTGATCGGCTCTTGCGACAATGGGATATGTATCCCATCTCTCTCTTGGGTCGCATTAATGTCCTGAAGATGTCTATTATGCCTAGACTTTTATACTTATTTGACACTCTCCCGATTCCCATTCCTATGTCCCAACTTAAAGCTACGCAAAGAGCATTTCTTAATTTCATCTGGCACTATAGGGCTCACAGGATTGCGGGCTCTGTAGTTCTGGCCCCTAGGGCAAGAGGTGGGTTGGGGGCCCCAGATCTCATTAAATATTATTACGCCACCCATCTCAAACCGATCATTGTTTGGTCCTCCAGAATGGCGCCTAGTGTGTGGGCAGAGATCGAAATGAGTGTCACTAGACCAGTACATCCATGCGCTATGATCTGGGCTAACCTGGATTCGTCTATAGGTCAACTTCAAAGTATTTGCCTAGGGCCAATGTTGTTCTCCCTCTCTATATGGAAAAAATGTTCACGCCAATTCTCTCTTGCATCCCCATGTCCACCGCTACTAAACGTGTTGTTCAATCCTGACATCCCTGATAGCCTATCTTATATTCGCATGCTTCCGTGGACACAAGCTGGAATCTTTCAACTTCGAAACATTGTACACCCCCTCACTCGTACACTTTTGCCCTTTGCTGACCTACAGAGGAAATATCAGATCCCTAAACAATTGTTATACTCCTACTTCCAGATTAAACATTACTTTGCTTCTAAAGCAGCTTCTCTGACTCTTGAAAAACCTACCCCGTTCGAACTTTTATGTGCTCAGGGACCATACCAGACCCATCTCATTTCTGATATCTACAAATATTTGCATGACGCTGCCTCACTTACTGACACATCCCATCTATACATGCACAAATGGTCCCAATTAATAGGCCGTCCCATCCCCCTTCCTCAATGGAGGACGATTTGGGAGGCTATTTCCAGGTCTTCACGATGTGTAGAAAAAAGAGAGACGGCATACAAAATTTTATATTTTTGGTATAGAACACCTGAAATACTACATAAATATGACCCCACAACCCCTCGCGTATGTTGGAGATGCCAGGGCGACGTTGGCTCTCATTTCCACATTTTTTGGGAATGTCCTTTGATTCGCCCATTTTGGTCTTCTGTCCAGACCTTTCTACAGCAGTTGTTGGACGTCACTCCCCCATTAGACCCGGTTCATTTCCTTCTAGGCCTGCCGATCCCTGGTGTCTCCAAACATACCCAAAAATTGGCTACCTATATCATTTTAGCAGCAAAACGGGCGATACCCTCACGATGGTTGTCCCCTTCCCCGCCCACACTTCCACAAGTTCTTCAAATATTGGGACTGATCTGTAAAATGGAACGCCTCACTGCAATGGTGCACGACACTCTTCCTCAATTTTCGAAAGTGTGGGATATTTGGGAACACTCAGATCTCAATCCTAGTGGCACTTCCTTATCTTCCAGTGAGGAGACTTTATCTTGACCTTTTATCCCACAATTAGAATGTAGAGGTTTTGTTCACTACTCCCTTTGAAGATTCCATGGTGCTTTCCCCCGCCCCCCCCTTTTTTTTTGTTTTGTTTTGTTTTGTTTTGTTTTTGTGCTCTCACTCGGTGCGATACCTGCGTGGTGCCCTCGATTTCTGGGGGGGGCGCCCTGGGTGTCTCACTGTCACCAGACCCAGTGAATACAATTTTGCTTACATGCGTTATATGATGTTTAGTTTTGTTTTACCCATTCACTGGCTACTTACTCACTCGCTCAATTCCTTCTGTACGGCTAATATCCCATGATAATTGTATGTTGGCAGTACTGTGATTTGATTGATACACTTTTATTATATGCTGTATGCTCTATTTTATATTCTGACAATCTTTTGTATCTGTTTTTTGTATACATGAAAAATGTCAATAAAAAACTAAAATTAAAAAAAAAAAAAAAATAAATAAATATTCGGTTACATCAGTATCAGGTGCTTGGTAGCTGGTGGTGATCCAAGACTGGTTCAGTCGATTGACCGAGTCGGTGGACAGGTGCATCCTGTGATCGGTTACAAAGCCTCCAGCAGCACTGAATGTGCGTTCCGAAAGAACGCTGGATGCAGGACAGTAGCTCAATTGCATACTGTGCAAGCTCTGGCCAGTGAGCCATCCTAAAGACCCAGTAACCCAGAGGATCTTGCCCCTAGGTATTCCTGCACCATGTAAACCCGACACTGGCGAGGGTTGCTGGATCCTCCTTCTCCTCCCCATGGAGGAAGAAGAAGAGGAGGGGGTGGAGGAGAGAGGTGTGTCAGAATCACCAGTAGTAACATTTTGGAGGCGTGGTGGCGGAACAACCTCCAACACTACCGCACCTTGTCCTGCATCCTTCCCAGCTGCCAGCAGAGTCACCCAATGCGCCGTGAAAGATAGGTAACATCCCTGTCCATGCCTGCTGGACCATGAGTCAGCGGTAATATGCACCTGATCGCCCCCTGTCCAGCGAGGCCAAGACATTGCCTTCCACATCCCGGTAGAGAGACAGAATAGCCTTCCATGAGAAAAAGTGGCATTTGGGAACCTGCCACTGAGGAATCACACATTCCACAAACTCATGGAAGGGGGAAGAGTCTACCAACTGAAAAAGCAGCAGTTGAAGTGCTAGCAAGTTAGCCAAGCTAGCATTCAACCGCTGGGCAAGTGGATGGCTGGTAGCGAACTTCTTTCAGCGGTGCAGCAGCTGGGGCAGGGAAATTTCGGACGTCGGTGTACCGATAGCAGATTGCCCACAAGTACTTGGCTGTGACACTCCTAATTCTACACCTTCATCCCTGTGTCACTGATGCTGAGTGACTGTCCTGTTATGTTGACTGACTATCCTCCTCCTCCTCAATGATCCGATTCATGATGATAGCTTGAAAGAACATTTTTGTTTCTGGGTGCTGCCACCAGTGGCTAAGGCCCCATTTTTCAGCCCTACTTTCAAACATCCAACTTACAAACGACTCCTACTTGCAAATGGAAGGAGACAACAGGAAGTGAGAGGAAATCTACCCCTAGGAAGAGAAATTCTCTCCGGAAGAGTTAATATGGGAAAAAGGTGTCTCCCCTCTACTGATGCTTTATCACCAATCCTTGTTTCAATAAAAAACCCACTTTTCAAAAAACATTTGTTATTGGGACGAAAAGTGAGGTGAAATGTTCTGAACAGGTGCACAGACAGCAAAACAAATGTTACAGGGGTGATAACCCTTCCCTATGTTTTCTAAAAAGCTTAAAAATATATTTTTTGGCTGGAGCTACACTTAAACAATGTACCTGTTCAAAATTACAAACAGATTCTACTTAAGAACAAACCTACAGTCCCTGTCTTGTTTGCACCGCCTGTATACTGCTGTTCGGAGTATATAGGGCCTTTTTTTATTTTGGGTACGGGGTTCCCCTTAATATCCATACAAGACCCAAAGGGGCTGGTAATGGGCTGGGGTAGGGGGGGGGGGTGATGGGGTAGCCATGCCATTTTTCTCAAAGATTTTCATCCATATTACCAGGACAAGACATGACATTAAAGCCGCAATTAGTTTTAAATGGCTTTTTTTCCTTTAGAAATGTCATTTTGTGCAGGGACAGTTCTAAACACGGGAAACACATGCCACTTCACAGGCATACTTTAGACACCCCCCAGGTACGATATTTAAAGGAATATTTCACTTTTTTTTTCACTTTATGCATCATTAAAATGACTGCTCCCGAAAAAACGGCCATTTTTCAAACTTCGTTTTGCATTGATACATGTCCCCTGGTGCAGAACCCGGGTCCCCAAACCCTTTTTAGGACAATAACATGCATATTAGCCGTTATAATTAGCACTTTAGATTTCGAACGTTCGCCTCCATTGTATTTAATAGGGTTCTAACGTTCGCGCGAACTTTCGAGCTCCATACGATCGCAAAGGGACGGGTATCTGTATGTGCACCAGCCGACACATCAGATTTAAAGGCTGTCTTTTATCAACCCAATTGTAAGTGCAATGTGTTAGACTTTTAATAAAGGTTTTAAAACGTTAATGCACTATGTGGAGTGTTTCATATCTTTTCCATATTGGATGTCTGCTGATGACCTGTTGATTGGGCATTACCTAATATCACGTATCTGCATCTGCTGATTGGTGGGGTGAGTGGACCTGTTACATGCGGTTTTTGATTCTCTGTTATGGGGGATCAACACCAGCTGGTAAGAGGCAAATTCTACTAAATGGTGGTGGATCTACACGTTTATTTTGGATGCAGTCACTATATGGACAATTTCTTCACAGAGCACTGGTGTTTTGATCATAATTTGAATTACGTACATTCATTGCTGTTTCTTATTTGGACACTGTTTTGTTGCTCACTAATGAATTTACACAAGTTTTTTTCCATTATATGTTAATCACTGTTTATCAATGGCATGTTTTCACATGTGGTAAATACTAACCTAAGGCCCCATGCACACGAGACGCCGGTGCAAACTCTGCTGAACACACGCTTTTAAAGGCTAAAACCGGCATTTAAAAACCTTTAAGTTTTACTGCGTTTTACCGCGTTTGCGTCTATAGGCGTTTAGTTAAGAAACATCATAAGACCCTCCCTAAGCTCAAAAAACAGTATTATTTAACCATTTCAGCCATTTTGGGAGATCAGCAGCTGAGAGAGCAGCAGTGTGCTTATATTTAGCGTATCACTTGCCACATCATCTGCCACAAGCTGTGGATTGTCCACTTGCCACGTCACCTGATACGTCACCTGGCCACGTTACCTGGCCACAAGTTGTGGATTGTCCACTTACCATATCACCTGGCCACGTCACCTGCCACAAGTTGTGGAATGTTCACTTGCCACGTCACCTGGCCACGTCACCTGCCACAAGTTGTGCATTGTCCACTTGCCACGTCACCTGCCACATCACCTGCCACGTCACCTGGAAACGTCACCTGCCACAATTTGTGGATTGTCCACCTGCCACATCACCTGCCACGTCACCTGGCACAAGTTGTGGGTTGTCCACTTGCCACGTCACCTGGCCACGTCACCTGCCACAAGTTGTGGATTGTCCACTTGCCACGTCACCTGCTACATCACCTGGCCACGTCACCTGCCACAAGTTGTGGATTGTCCACTTGCCACGTCACCTGCTACATCACCTGGCCATGTCACCTGCCACAATTTGTGGATTGTCCACTTGCCACATCACCTGGCCACGTCACCTGTCACGTCACCTGCCACAAGTTGTGGATTGTCCACCTGCCACGTCACCTGCCACAATTTGTGGATTGTCCACCTGCCACGTCACCTGCCACGTCACCTGGTCACATTACCTGCCACAAGTTGTGGATTGTCCACTTGCCACGTCACCTGCCACAATTTGTGGATTTCCACCTGCCACGTCACCTGGCAACATCACCTGCCACAAGTTGTGGATTGTCCACTTGCCACATTACCTGTCACAAGTTGTGGATTGACCACTTGCCACGTCACCTGCCACAAGTTGTGGATTGTCTACAGTGCAATGCAAGCAATTACAGTTTTTTTTTATATATTTTTATGTTTTTTCATCATTTGCCATCATTTTTGAGATTTCTAATGTAAAAAAATAGGTCACCTTTAAAAACGCTTATAAACGCAAACGCGGCAAAACGCCGGAACCGCGTTTAGCGTCTGAAACGTGGAAAACGTTTGCGTCTGAACCCATTTTTTTGCTTCTGGAAAAACGAGGTTAAACGCAACTGCTTGTAAACGCCAAAAAACGAGAGTGTGTGCATGGACACATAGGATAACATTGAATGGGTTCAGGGGCAGTTGAAAAAAGCGTCCAACTGCCTCTGAACGCGCGTTTAACAGCAAATAACAG
Organism: Rana muscosa; assembly: GCA_029206835.1. Classification (NCBI taxonomy): domain Eukaryota; kingdom Metazoa; phylum Chordata; class Amphibia; order Anura; family Ranidae; genus Rana; species Rana muscosa. The sequence goes on along the minus strand of CM055116.1, from coordinate 340,973,614 downwards.
CGTCTCGTGTGCATGGGGCCTTCGGCATTTAGAGTTAATCAAATTTTTGGTTTACTCACTGGTGTTATAATTTACATATTCATTTTTAAGTTTAAACACCATTGTAGAGGTCTATGGGATAGCGCGATTGTTTTTTCTTTCCATTACTGTCTCTTGTATTTTTGTTTACATGTCAGTCACAGCTCCCCTTCCACAACTGTGATGCCATTTACGGCTATCCAACCAATTTCTGAATTAGCGCGGTTTCTTCTTCTTTTTTCCAATGTACATCATATGGCAGGGGCAGTAAAACAGGATGTTTTTGGGGGGAAAAAAACTCATAATCCATTGACCCCAACCTCAAAAGAACATAGGCTTATATTTGATGATGATCATTATATTTCAGAAAACTTCATCAAATGCAGACATGCTTGTCTGACTAAATATAAACAAAAAAAGGGAAATATTGGGAAGAGTTTGAGACTTTATATGAATCATGCAGCCAAGGCGATACCACGACCGGGTGTGTCTGGTGGGTAATAAATAATCAGTCAGAAAAAGAAGGGACTCTATATTTTTCAGTGGTATAAATCCATAATGACTGGGCCTTGCGTCCTTCTGTGTATCCAAAATTGATTATTGAAGTGTGATTTGACTGCACCGAATTCCTCTAATGTTTGTGTCATGAAGTACTTGTCTAGAAGTCATAAAACAAAAAAAAAACAACCTCTTCGGATAATGCAGGTAAAACAAATTATTAAAGCATAAATGCAGCCAAAATCAGAAACAGAAAAAATCAGCACAAGGAGCATAACTTCCAGTCAGTAGCATGTATCCCCTGTTCTGACTCCTCTTCTTTTTTTCCCTCTTCTTTTTTTCCCTCTTCTTTTTGTGCTGATTCCTCTTCTTTTAGTAGAAATCCTCCTTCGTCCTGCCTATATTGCTGCCATAATCTTGTGGTGCTGTTGGGGGTTAATTCAACTAAGGGGCTGTCACAGGCTATCATCAAGAGAGCTCAACTATGCTCCACCCAGCTCTGCCATTCATAGAAGCAGTTTTACAGCTTCTATGTACCAAACAGGATCTGTGCATGGAGGGGGCAGAGTTATCAATCATGTGCATGTCCTCCTCCTTAGATTGTGTTTCATTCATAGTAGTACAGCTTATACAGTATGAATGAAGCAGGTGGGTAGAAAGGGTGGGCATAGTCAGAGAGCCTGTGACAGGCTTAGTTGTGTTAACCCCAGCTGCATCAGAAGATTATGACAGCAGGAGTGGGAGGGGCCTGGCTGGATGAAGATTTCTACTAATAGAAAGAGCTGACGTTTCGCACTGCGATTTAGTGCTTAATCATAGCTATGATTAAGCACTGAATCACAGTGCGAAAAGTCAGCTCATACTTGCTGTTTTTTTGCTGTGGCATGTTATTCGTGCTTTTGTTTTAAATAAAATAACCTTTTTTGGAGTGCGGCTGTCCAAGCGTTTTCCTCAGATTTTTTGCATTATCCCCAAAGAGATGGTGGAGCATCACACAGATGCACACAGCACAGGCTTCAAGGACTGCAAGCACATGACCGCCATTTGTTAAGTGTCTTGCTTGACAGTTTCATGAGTCAATTGGTAGATACACCAAAAAGAGATATACTGTACATTGCTAGACCTACTAATTACAAATAACAAACCTGATCGCAGATGTGGAAATATGTGACAACATAGGAAACAGCGATCATAAGGTAATTTCTGTACCTTAGTATAAATCACAGGAAAAGGAAGCAAGAGGCTTTAAGAACATATTAGATAACGGTATTGGCTAGTGCATTCCAATAGGCAACACATATAAAATAGCTAAGGTTAAACCTGGGTGGCTAAACTATAACATAAATATACATATAAAAGAGAAAAATGTCCTTCAAAAAGTATAATGCTGCATACACACGACCATTTTTCTTGACGAGAAAAATGCAATTTTTAAAAATGGTCGTGAAAAACGGTGGTGTGTATGCTCCAGAGCAATTTTCTCGACGAGAAAAATGCCCGATTTTTTTTTAGAACCTGCTCTATTTTTTCTCGTCGTTTTTCACGTCGTTCTTTTTAACGTCGTGAAAAACGGCCGTGTGTATGCTTTTACGAGGGGAAAAAAATGCGCATGCTCAGAACCAAGTATGAGGCGGGAGCGCTCATTCTGGTAAAACTAGCGTTCATAATGGAGATAGCACATTTGTCACGCTGTAATGGACTGAAAAGCACAAATCGCCTCTCACCATACTTTATTAACACGAGGATCAGCAAAAGCGTCCCAAAGGGTGGCGCCATTCGAATGGAACTTCCCCTTTATAGTGCCATCGTACGTGTTATACGTCACCGCGCTTTGCTCGAGCATTTTTTTTCACAAACGTGTGTATGCAAGGCAGGCTTGAGAGGAAACACAAAAAATCACGTCGAGAAAAACTTCGTTTTTTTTCATGACATGAATAACGGTCGTGTGTACACGGCATAAGGCTAAGGGGTCATTGTCAGCAATCCAACACTTCCAACAAGGGTTGCAACAAGAAGTGTAATGCCGCGTACACACGATCGGAATTTCCGACAACAAATGTTCGATGTGAGCTTTTGGTCAGATATTCCGACCGTGTGTAGGCTCCATCGGACATTTGCTGTTGGAATTTCCAACAACAAATGTTTGAGAGCTGGTTCTCAATTTTTCTACAACAAAAGTCTTGTCAGAAATTCAGATCGTGTGTATCCAATTCGGATGCACAAAAATTCTATGCATGCTCGGAATTAATTTGACGCATGCTCGGAATCATTGTACTTTATTTTTCTTGGCTTGTCGTAGTGTTGTACGTCACCAGGTTCTTGACATTTGGAATTTCCAAGCAACATTTGTGTGACCGTGTGTATGCAAGACAAGTTTGAGCCAACATGCGTCGGAAAAAAATCCACGGTTTTGTTGTCAGAATTTCCGATCGTGTGTACGCGGCATTAGAGTGCAAAATAGACCATGAAAAGCACATAGTGGAGGAGAGTAAAAAAAAATCACAAGAAATGTTTTAAACACATTAACAGTAAGAAAGTGAGGTCAGAGCATATTGGCCCCATAATGCATGATCAGGAAAAGACAAGGAGAAGGCAACTATACTAAATGCATTCTTCTCCTCAGTGTTTACAAACAAAAAGGAGGGGTATAGTAACCAAGAGTATATTGTTAATAACACGTCACAGAATATGGGGTCAATTCACAAAGCTTTACCGCATGAGATAAGGGTATCATATTACTAATTTGAATACATTTATCGCATGTGGTAAAAGCCAATTCACAAAAAAATAACGATTATGCGCTATTTACCGGAAAAGAAAATGTGCCAGTAAATACTGCATTAAAAACACTTAAGTTCAATTCACAAACGGATCAGAGTGTTAAAAAAGCATGCAGGGTTTAACTGGTGGTATCACAGGAGTAATTTGTCAAAAAACTGCTTGAGGTCGGGGGAATAGCTGGTTTCCGGCCAGTGCGTCTTTAACAACCGATGGCTTCCCTGCTTACAGCTGATTGTAAAAATAAAAAGCCGACAGTGTTTTTTATTATTAGCGGGCAGTGGTGGCAGATGAAGAAGACATCACTGGAGAGAGAAGAAACACCGGAGAAAGAAGACAGTGGAGGGAGAAGAAACCACCGGAAAGAAGAGGGGAAAAGAAACACAGAAGGAAGAAGAAACCACCGAGAGGGAAAAGAAACACTGAAGGAATAAGACATGATTTGTCAAAAACTATCTCTTGTGTTTTGTAACACTACACTTCTTTTTTTTGGTGAATGGGTACCCCATACTCATTCACATAGGGGGGGGCCCAGGATCTGGGGGTCCCGTTGTTAAAGTGGGCTTCCAGATTCCAATAAGACCCCGACAACCACAGCCCAGGGTTTTCAGGAGGAGGCCCTTGTCCCCATCAACATGGGGACAAGGTGCTTTGGGGTGGGGGAGGCAGAGCAGCCAGGTATGGTTCAGGAGGGGAGGCGCTCGCTTGCCCCCTCCCTTTCCTGACCTGCCAGCTGCATGCTCGGATAAGGGTCTGGTATGGATTTTGGGGGGCACCCCATCCGTTTTTTTTTTTTTTTTTTTTTTCATTGTGTGCTTTTTTTTACAATCAGCTGTCAGCCCGCTGACAGCTGATGAGTCATCGGTTGTTGAGGACGCGGTGGCCGGGTTCCCTGCCTGCTGCTTAGCAACCAGCTCAAAGTGGGAAATTACTGCATTAACTAATGTGGTAATTACCGCTAAATCGAACAAATACTGCATATGGTATTTAACTACAAATTCTTAGTGAATTGAACACTTGCACAATTGTTACCCGATGCAGTCGTTTACCGCATAGGATTAGCCGTTATTTAACTTTAGTGAAGCGACCTCTATATTCTAGTGACTAAGAGAAGCCAGTGTCAGAAACAGACTAAAAAAACTTAACACAAATACAGTAAATCCCCAGGACCAGATGGCTTACATTTGAGAGTCCTGAAAGAACTTAGTCAGGTTATAGCCAGACCACTGTTCCTAATTTTTATGGACAGTTTACTGACTGGAATAGTACCAGCTGATTGGAGAAAAGCCAATGTGGTAACATTATTACAGGCCAGTCAGTTTTACATCAATAGTTTATAAATGATTGGACGATAAGGGATTATATCCAGGAATTTGCCATCATTAATAGTAATCAGCATGAATTTATGAAAGATCATCCTTGCCAGACCAATCTGTTAACATTCTATGAGAAAGTAAGCTGCCACCTAGATAAGGGAAAGCCAGTGGATGTGGTATATCTGGATTTTTTCAAAAGCAATCTATACAGTTCCCCATAAATTTACTTTACAAATTGAGGTCTGTTGGCATGGACCATAGGGTATGTACCTGGATAGAAAACTGGTTACAAAGGAGCGTTCAAAGGGTGGTGATAAATAGTGAGTACTCGGAATGGTCAGAAGTGGTAAGTGGAGTTCCCCTAGGATCTGTCCTGGGAACAATTCTGTTGAATTTTTTCATAAATTATATAGAGGTTGGCATAAATAGTTCAATCTCAGTGTTTGCTGATGATACAAAGCTAAGCAGGGCAATAACCTCACAGGAAATAACCTCACAGCAAGAAGACCCCAATAAAATAATGGGGTGGGCAATTACATGGCAAATTAGGTTTAATGTTGAAAAATGTAAAATAATGCACATGGGGGCTAAAAATAGGAACACAATTTACTCCCTAGGGATTAACCATTGGGGGAATCCAGGATGGAAAATTATCTGGGGGTACTAGTAGATCACAGGCTCAGCAATGGTGTGAAAAGCTAAGCTGCTGCAAGCAAACAATGCCAAATATTAGCATGCATAAAAAAGGGCATTTAGTCAAGAGATACAACAATAATTCTACCACTTTACAAGACTCTGGTCTGGCCGCATCTGGTGTATGCCGTCCAGTTCTGGGAACTACTGAGTTTGAGCAGTGCTGGAACTGGAGAGAGTCGGGCACTTTAACATTGAGAATCGAGTGATTAAACACCACCGATCGATCGGTTCTCACAGGTCCCTGAGCAGAGAGCTGGTGACTGTCAGTCACCTCACTCTGCTCTGCCCCCTTCTCGCTCACTGGAGTTCAGGGCTGTGGAGAGGGTGGGAGCACCTGATTCAAGCTCTCAACAGCTCGCTGAGAGGCTGAGCCAGGTGCCGGTCCAGGCAAGTGGGCAGATCACGACCTTATTGTTGTGATCTTGCCTGAGCCTGGACCGACTCTGTGATGTCAGCTGACAGCAGGATTCAACATGCTGTCTGCTGAAAACAGGTCACAGGAGTGCAGTACGAATTGCACTCCAGTGATCCACAGGAGAAGTACAGCCAAACAAGCTTCGGCTGTACCTCTCCTTTAAGGTTTTGAACCACATCCGATTTGCATAACATGTGAACCGGCAGCCTTCTTAATGCAGCCACGGTGCAGTTTTAAAAATAATCTTGTGCGTTTTTCAGTCTGGTGTGATTTCAGTGACAAGTTCGCACCTGAATCATACCTGAACTGGCAAATGAAAACAGCACCGGACTCTGCAGAGAAACCAGTACTGCATATATGTGAATGGAGCCTATATGTAATAAGTGATAGGTTGTAAGATATAAGTGATAGTTGGAGCACATGGGTGATTACAGTGCAAATCACAATCCTTAGCTGGGAGGTGAAGCTGGCTTCCAATATTCAATCATGTAGCATAAATATAGTTTTGTTTTGTCTTTTAGTATTTTCTTGCACATGATTGGGTGTTCTTTGCAAAGTGAATTTTAACCACATTTACTAAGCTACAAGAAAATGTCCTTGCAAAGTGAAAATTCCCATGCAAAATAAGCAGCCTGTCCAGAGAAGGGCGACAAAGCTAAGAAAGAGACTGAAGGACTTTGATTTTGAGGAACGACTACAAGCATTATACATTTTCTACCTGGAGAAGAGCCACTTGAGAGGAGATATGATAGCAATAGACAAACACCTCGATAGTGATCCTTGTATAGAAAAAAAAACTATTCAGATGCAAGGAGAATAAAAAGACATGTAGCCATTTATTGAACGTAGAGGAGGAGAAGTTTACCTTTAAAGTGGTTGTAAACCCACTTTATAAACAAAGACCTACAGGTAAAGCCCCGTACACACGGTCGGACTTTTGCCCAACAAACTTAGTTTTAAGCAAGTTGGACCAACAATCCGACCGTGTGTACGCTCCATCGGACAAACTTTTTTGAATTTGGTTTTGTTTTCATCGGACAAAAGTTGGGTCTGCGAACGGACAAACTCTTGCCCAACAAAAGTCCTATGGAGCAAAGTCCTACTGTGTGTACAGAAAACCATAGGACTTTTGTCCGATGGACAAAACAACCAGTGTTAAAATCAACCGACAATAGCAGAAGTTGACCAAAGGGTGGCAGTAAAGATCAGAAAAGAGCAGAAAAAACAAGTGATGTTGTAAGAAGTTTTAAGAAAGTTTGCAGAAAAGTCAGAGCGTGTGTATGCTATGGGTGTTCCCGACCAACTCCGTTCGGACAAAAAACCACGGAAAAGTCCGATGGAAGTCCGACCGTGTGTACGGGGCTTTAGCCTAGATTAAGGCTTACCTGTAGGTGCATGAAATATCTCCTTAACCTACACGGTTAAGGAGATATTTGCATTTAAATGCGGCGACGCTGACGTCACGCGCATGCGGTTAACCCCATTCACAAATTCGGCTAGGTCGCAACATTCGACGACGTAGCCGAATTTGACGGCTCACGCGCGCATGCGTGGAGTCACGTCTTCGCCGCTCCGGCCAATCACAGCGCCGGAGCGGCGCTGTGATTGGCTGCAGCGGCGATACCCAGAAGTAACCTTCCGGCTATCACCGCAGCGATGGATGCGGCTGAAGAGGGAGACGAGGACGGCTTCGGGGGCCCCGATCTAAGGTAAGTGATGCATAATGAGCTATTATGCTAGTCATAATAGCTCATTATGCCTTTCTCTCACAGCTTGTTAAAAAAAATAAAAAAAAATTAGGAGGGTTTACAACCACTTTAACTGCATAGAGCAGTGTTTCTCAACTCCAGTGATCAAGGCGCCCCAACAGGTCATGTTTTCAGGCTCTCCATTATTTTGCACAGGTGATTTGATCAGTTTCACTGCCTTTACCATAGCTGTTTCATCTGAGGGAATCCTGAAAACATGACCTGTTGGGGCGCCTTGAGGACTGGAGTTGAGAAACACTGGCATAGAGGGTTCTTTACTGTCAGAGGGGTAAGGATGTGAAACTCCCTTTCACAAGCGGTGGTGTTAGCGGAGACCATTGATAGTTTCAAAAAACTATTAGATGGGCATCTTAACAAGGATATATACAGGGATATGGGAATTAATATTGACATAAACTCGCACACATGCCCACACCACACAGATTGAACTGGATGGACTAGTGTCTTTATTCAGCATTACTAACTGTGTAACTATGTATGTATTGAATAAGATCAAAAGAATAAAAGATTCTGTCTGGAATACATAATATACTGTATACATTATGAAAATATAAAATCAGGTAGAAAAAGTATTCATTAAAAAAGGGGAATGGACTAAAAAAGTCCAGATCCAAAAAAAAACAAAACATTGTAGACGAGTGAGCATCCTACACAGTGGTAATTTAAGAACAGTGAGATCATTATACATCCACATTTATTAAATTCATGAACCCATCGCTAGTAAATAAATAATAGAGGATAATGAGTGCTTAAAGTGGTTGTAAACCCACTTAGACAACTTACACCTACAGGTAAGCCTAGATTAAGGCTTACCTGTAGGTGCAAGAAATATCTCCTTAACCTACACAGTTAAGGAGATATTTACTATTAAAAACAACGCCGATGACGTCACACGCATGCGCAATAGCGGGCCGGCATCATTGCTGGTTTTCTGAATGGGATCTTGCCGGCCCGAGCGCGCATGCGTGTGACGCCATCGCCGCTCCGGCCAATCACAGCGCAGGCAAGATGACATTGGGGCAAGATGGCGGCGGAGGTGACCGAGGACTGCTGTGGGTGATTCGATCTCAGGTAAGTCATTCATAATGAGCTAGTATGCTATACATACTAGCTCATTATGCCTTTCTTTTGCAGAGTTTTTTTTTCTCCTTTTTTTTTAATTTTGCCTTTACTTCCTCTTTAACCACTTAACCCCCGGACCAATACGCAGCATAAAGACCAGAGGTGATTTTACAATTTGGCACTGCGCTGCTTTAACTGGAAATTGTGCGGACATGCAATGTTGTACCCAAACGAAATTTGCGTCCTTTTCTTCCTACAAATAGAGCTTTATTTTAATGGTATTTGATTGCCTCTGCAATTTTTTTTTTTTGCAATATAAACGGAAAAAGACCTAAAATTTTGAAAAAAAATTATATTTTCTACTTTTTGTTATAAGAAAAATCGAATAAAATAAATTTTAGTCATACATTTAGGCCAAAATGTATTCAGCCACATGTCTTTAGTAAAAAAAATGTCAATGAGCATATATTTATTGGTTTGCGCAAAAGTTATAGCGTCTACAAACTAGGGTACATTTTCTGGAATTTACACAGCTTTTAATTTATGACTGCCTATCTCATTTCTTGAGGTGCTAAAATGGCAGGGTAGTACAAAACCCCCCCCCCCAAATGACCGCCTTCAGGATTTCTAAGGGTGCAAATTTTTGATTTCACTCCTCACTACCTTTCACAGTTTCGAAGGCCATAAAATGCCAAAATAGCACAACCCCCCCCCCCAAATGACCCCATTTTGGAAAGTAGACACCCCAAGGAAATTGCTGAGAGGCATGTTGAGCCCATTGAATATTTTTTTTGTCCCAAGTGATTGAATAATGACAAAAAAAAAAAAAAAAAAAATTACAAAAAGTTGTCACTAAGTGATATATTGCTCACACATGCCATGGTTATATGTGGAATTGCAGCCCAAAATACATTTTGCTGCTTCTCCTGAGTACAGGGATACCACATGTGTGGGACTGTTTAGGAGCCTAGCCACGTACGGGACCCCGAAAACCAAGCACCGCCTTCAGGATTTCTAAGGGCGCAAATTTTTGATTTCACTCCTCACTACCTATCACATTTTCGAAGGCCATAAAATGCCAAAATAGCACAAACCCCACCAAATGACCACATTTTGGAAAGTAGACACCCCAAGCTTTTTGCTGAGAGGCATGGTGAGTATTTTACAGCTCTCATTTGTTTTTGAAAATGAAGAAAGAAAATGTATATATATATATATTTTTTCAATTCTAAAAACTTTGCGACAAAAAGCGAGATCTGCAAAATACTCACCATACCTCTCAGCAAATAGCTTGGGGTGTCTACTTTCCAAAATGGGGTCATTTGGGGGGGTCTTGTGCCATCTGGGCATTCCATGGCCTCCGAAACTGTGATAGGCAGTGAGGAGTGAAATCAAAAATGTACACCCTTAGAAAGCCTGAAGGTGGTGCTTGGGTTTGGGGTCCTGTACGTGGCTAGGCTCCCAAAAAGTCTCACACATGTGGTATCCCCGTACTCAGGAGAAGCAACAGAATGTATTTTGGGGTGTAATTCCACATATTCCCATGACATGTTTGAGCAATATATCATTTAGTGACAACTTTGTGCAAAAAAAAAAAATATATATTTTTTCTGCAACTTGTGTCAACATATAAAATATTCCATGGACTCGACATGCCTCTCAGCAAATAGCTTGGTGTGTCTGCTTTCCAAAATGGGGTCATTTGGGGGGGTTTTGAACTGTCCTGGCATTTTATACACAACATTAGGAAGCTTATGTCACACATCATCCACTCTTCTAACCACTTGTTTACATGAAAACATTTTTTTTTTGCAAGAAAATTACGTTGAACCCCCAAACATTATATATTTTTTTTAAGCAAAGGCCCTACAGATTAAAATGGTGGGTGTTGCATTTTTTTTCCCCACACAGTATTTGCACAGCGATTTTTCAAACGCATTTTTTTAATTTTAATGCACTAAAACACACTATATTGCCCAAATGTTTGATGAAATAAAAAAGATGATCTTAGGTCAAGTACATGGATACCAAACACGACATGCTTTAAAATTTCGCACAAACGCGCAGTGGCGACAAACTACATACATTTTTAAAAGCCTTTAAAAGCCTTTACAGGTTACCACATTAGATTTACAGAGGAGGTCTACTGCTAAAATTACTGCCCTCGATCTGACCTTCGTGGTGATACCTCACATGCATGATGCAATTGCTGTTTACATATGACGCCAAACCGACACTTGCGTTCGCCTTTGCGCAAGAGCAGGGCGGGACAGGGGTGCTTTTTTTTTTTTAATTATTCATTTTGCTTTTTTATTTTATTTTTAAACTGTTCCTTCCATATTTATTTATTTTTATCATTTTTATTGTTATCTCAGGGAATGTAAATATCCCCTATGATAGCAATAGGTAGTGACAGGTACTCTTTTTTTGAAAAAAAACTGGGGTCTATTAGACCCTAGATCTTTCCTCTGCCCTCAAAGCATCTGACCACACCAAGATCGGTGTGATAAAATGCTTTCCCAATTTCCCAATGGCGCTTTTTATATCCGGGGGGGGGGGACATTCCCTCCCACTGCTTGTAAAAGCAGGCCAGATTAGCTGCTAGGATTGCTTTTACATGAAAGCCGGCCGCTGTCTGAAAAGAATGATACCAAGATGATACCTATACTAGGGTGCCCAGACATCCCCGGTTTCAGGGGACAGTCCCTGGATTGAGGACACTGTCCCCGGACCAAGTCTGTCCCCAGTTTTGTCCCCGGATTGGATTTGAACAGGGGCTGGGGCAATTTCAAAGACAATAAGTGCAGAATTAAAAAAAAAGAAAATTCTGAATTACACACCCCTGCTCCCCTGCTCCTACTAGCTTAGGGGGGTGTAATTTTTTCCATTATCTGTGCTTCTTTCTGATGATCATGTGCTGGTCGGAGCAGAGGGAATATTTTTCAGTTTCGGGTGCATTACCATTCAGCTCTGCTCGTGTGTTCTTCTGCCTTGGATCAAGTCGCCTGCCTGCTCATCTCCTTGCCTTCCCTGGCGGAGTGATCTTCCTCCACTCTCCACCCAGTAGTAGCCAGGCCCAGAGAGTAAGACTTGACAGGCTGTGAGGCGGCGGCGGCGATGGGCAGAGTCGCTGATTGCCACCATTACTAGTAAAAAAAAATAATAATATGTCCCCGGATTTCATTAAAAAAATCTGGTCACCTTAGCCTAAACCCACAGGCATCATTCTGGTATAACCATTCAAAGTCCAGCAACATACCAGTATGTTGCTGGTCCTTGTTGGACATGCATTGTAATCTTTTTTTTCATGCAGCCTGTTGGCTGAATGAAAAAAAGAGATTGATTTGTGGGTATGCCCACCATTAGAATACCTCCCTTCATTCACCCACTTCTAATGATGGGCATACATGCACCATTTATATATGCCGAAGCATGGGGGCATCCTCCCGCAAAAGTTATGCCGCATACACACGGTCTGACTTTTCCACGGGCAAGCCTCCGTCGGAATTTCGACCGTATGTACGCGGCATTAGAAGCAAAATCGCTCCTCTGCCCCTGCTGCCCCCATGCTTCAGCATATATGCTCTTTTTTTTAACTGTGGTGGTGAAATCACCTCCTACAGCACTGGAGTCGCAGGGATCAGGCCTGTCTCTGCGAACGCTGCAGTTATGTGTGTTGTGTTTTGTAAGTGACAGTGATCGATCGATACTGCACTTGGGTGGCCTGGGCTGGACGGAGGGGCAAAACGCAGGTGCTAGCAGGTATCTGGGCTAATCCCGCTAACACTGTGTTTTTGGGAACCCTAACTGCTGGTATAGATCTGATCAGATCAGATATTGATCTGTTCAGATACTATATCACTAAGGGAGGTGTATGCTTTGCGCGTGGGTGTTAGTGCTACTGGAACTAACCTGACACTGCCTGGGGTGTGACACAGACCCTCTCTGATGCTAAAACCTAATTGATATCACCCGCCGGGCGATCAGGGGGTTAAACCTTTATTGTGTTATATACGGCGGGTGCCCTGACACTATAAAAAGCAAACTAACTAACCAGCGTCACCCGTAACACTTATACAGTGATCACTGCTGAAGGGGTTAACTAGGGGCAATCAGGGGGTTAAAACCTTTATTAGGTAATATATGGGGGTACCTGACGCTATATAAAAACCTGACGGGGAACCTAAAAAAATAACTGACTACCTAGCGGCACCAGCATAACTAATACAGCGATCAGAAAAACGATTGCTTAGTGACACTGGCAAAAGAATGTGAAAGGGTTACCTGGGGGGCGATCAAGGGGTTAAACCTTTATTAGGGGGGGTTAGGGGGCTACCCTGGACCTAAAACTAACTGCCCTGACACTTTTACAGTTACAAATGTCACTGTTTGCAGTGATCAGTAAATAAATGATCACTGCAATCAGTGACACTGTGACTGGGGGCTGGGGGGTGATCTGGGGGGTGATCTGGGAATGACTGGGGGGGCGATCGTGTGCCTATGTGTACTTATGTGTCAGCGTACTGTTTGTTCACTTACTTGATGTCTTCTCTCCACGGTGCTCCGGTCTATGTGAGCGCTGCAGGAGAGATGACATCACTTCCTCCTGCCTGTGTATACATTACACAGGCAGAGGAAGCATTTGATTCGCCGGGAGCGAACGCGAGGGAGTGGCCAGAAACCAATGGCCGCCCCCTCATCACGAATCGCCCCCGGAGTGATACCGACCGCTCACTGTACCGGAGGGGGGTCAGATCGGACCCCCCACCCATACGAAGGCAGTCACGTACAGGTACGTGATTGTGCCTGTCCGTGCCATTGTGCCGACATATATATACAGTGAGCGGTCGTTAGGTGGTTAAAAATGAAATACATTATTAGAAATTAAGATATAGAAATAACAGTTAAAGTATGTGTTTCAATTTCCTCATCTAACCCATATGGGGATAAAGTATCAAGTGTAAAGGTTCAGAAGGTTTCCCTCTCACAAAACCTTCTGACGCTCTTTCCTACTAGAAAGTCCAGGGGAATTGCTTCAATACCAAAAACTGTTACATTTCTAGAAGTTATATTTACTTTTAAAAGGAGCGTAGGACTGTGCAGCCACACAGACCTCTGATTAACCAAATAGGTTCCCTATGGGGAAATGTCCATTAAATTGTCAAGAATGGCCAATGTGAAAATTGCTCAGCTGTATGCAGAAGAATGAATAAGCAGTAATAAAAAAGCAAAATATTGCTCGTAACCGCTGTACTTTTTCTGTCTTATATCATTGCTGTAAATAAAGAAAACTAATGTTAAATACGTTTTGTTTAGGAAACATTTTAAAATCATGGCCATTGTTTTTAGGCACCGTTTCATATCTAAAGAACAAATTGATGCTTTTTCTTCTGCTACAGTTATTAGCTGGCATATAGTGTTCTTTCTATATAAAATTCTTACTGCAGTGCCTTATTTTTCAAGCTATTTCTCAATGCATATATTTTTATGCCTCATCTTTTTGCCTATAAAACATGCTTTTAACCACAGAATCAATTTACTGACTAGTCTTTTTCCATTATAAATGTGTACACTTGTTTGTGTCCTTCATTATGGTGGTGCCTCAGATGAGTCCATTGCGAATTCTCAGACGATAGAGTTTTACTTCACTTCCAATTAAGCAAATTTAGGTTTTATTAGTCATACCTCTGTTTCAAAAGACTTCATGTCTGAGAAAGAGCCTGAAATAATCAGTCCCATTCCATCCACACAATCCCAGGGAAGAAGCACTAATAAGAACTGATTTACTTTTCTGCCTCTGAGACTTAAATACCAGGAGCAGATGCACAAATCTTCCAGTGAAACTGATAACAGCGTGAGGCTGCATGGCCTTCACATGCAATAAAATAATGAAAGAAGCCCAAGTAATACCACACTAATGATTTATCAGTTTCTTTCTAACCAATATGGACACGTTTATGTCTCTTAAGAAGCAGGGCGCACAGTTTAAAAGGACAGTCAATAACTATTAATAGCTTGTTGTAACCGTGCTTAAATTAAGGGATATTTTTAAGTGAAACGGCATCAAATGTATTTATTAGCAAACAAATGCAAATGCAAAATGGAAGTTTTACACTATTAACTCTGTTTTAATACAACACTTTGCCTATTTGTCTTGTTTATAAAGCTTCTTTTACTGATTTCCAATGTTAACCTTGCACATTGCTATTGCTTCAGATATTCAGATGTGAATGGCATAAAGGAGAACGCAGTGTTATTTATACAACTGCCATCTGTCTACTAGTGAAGATCACCTGCACTGGTATCTCAGTGTAATTGTGCTTGTATCTCACTATAGCATAAAGAGAGTCCCAAATCTGTCGCAAGAGAATTTTTAAGCAATTCTCTTAAAGTAGCTATAAACGCTCAGTGTGAGACAGATATCTTAAATAACTAGAAAAATATATAGCTATTAGAGTTGAGCGGACACCTGGATGTTCGGGTTCGACGGGTTCGGCCGAACTTCGGAAAAAAGTTCGGGTTCGGGACCGAACTTTAACCCGAACCCGAACCCGAACCCCATTGAAGTCAATGGGGACCCGGACTTCTAAGGACTAAAAAGGCTCTAAAAAAGTAATGGAAAGGGCAAGAGGGCTGCAAATGGCAGCAAAATGTTGTTAAGAGCATGGCAAGTGCTCTGCAAACAAATGTGGATAGGGAAATAACCTAAAATAACATAAAAAAAATAAAAAAATATGCTGGAGGCCCCCTTTTCAGCAGAAGAGGTACGGGAAGTCATTAAGAACCTCAGAAACTCAACGGCACGATGCCACACATATGGTGGGAATGCCCCAGAATACGCCCTTTCTGGAATAAATTATTCAATTTAATGGATAAGCTAGTGGGAAAATAAAATACTTTGAAATAAAAATGTAGCGGGGTGCTAAATTTAAGGGAAGTGTTTGAGTGGTAAATAGGCTCAAACACCCTAATTCTGTAGAATTCATGGACCATTTTGTCCTCGGGGGACAGTATTGGTGTGCAGTTCCCTGCGGCCTACAGGTGGCGCTGCCATGGTAGGCTAGGGTTGAACCGCCGATACAGTGCTGTGCCTTTTGTGTCCCCTCTTGGCAGTAGTACAGGGGGGCGGGGAACCTGCTGTGCATGCCGGGAGAGCATATAAAAGGAGCAGACCTTTGGCCTGGGGGCTGATGTCCAGTGGGGTCCACGCCCAGGTGCCTTCGGCCTGGGTGCATGTGTTCCTGTTCCATCTCGGGTACCTTTAGCCCGGGGTGAGGTACTATCCTGGAGTTCCTGCTGCCCTGGGTATGGAGGCCTAGGTGCGGGAGTAAAGCCTGGAGTCCAGAGCCTTCGTCTGGAGTCCGCTAAGGGTCGAGGAGTCTTAGGGTGCCGCCTCGTGTAGGGGACCATGTTCCAGGGAAGGGAGGATCATTCTGATGGACCGATGCGGGAGTCACGGTGAAGGAAGGGTCTGTTGACTCCCTGGAGAGATGTCTTCCCCATGATATGGGCTAGGTTCGTAGAAGGAGAAGCTCAAGGTCATCTTGACTGTATCAGAGGCCTTATTCACCCGGCCCGTAGCAGGGGCCTTATACACCCTGGTCTGTGGCAGAGACCAAAGTTCTCCAGGTCCGTGGCAGGGGCCTTGTATACCCGGTCTGTGGCAGAGACCAACCTCAAGGTCTGTGGCAGAAACCGTGCACCTAAAACTGTTTGAGAAACCTAAGCAGTGAAGTGAATGTGCTACGTTTGTGCCTGGACCTCCTCCACACCTTAAGCTGTCCTGTTTCTTTGCTCTAACCTTTTCTATCCGAGTAGAGTTTATTTTGCCATGAGAGAATAAGAGTTGTAATTTCAGCTGGTGTGGACATTGACTTTACTGGGAATTAAAGGACTTGCCTCTACCTACAGTAGAGGTGAGAATCATCCTCTGGAGGAGTTTTGACTCCTGCTGTGGACACGGCCCGTCAAGTACACCGCTCAACCTCTTTATATAGGAGGGTACGGGCTGGTAGTGCGGTGTGCCTTTCTCCCTCCTGCGAGGAGCCAACAACATCAAGGCAGGTAAGGGGGAAAGGATCTGTGCGCTACAAAAAAATAAAATAAAAATTATAATCTTGACCTAGGAGGACGAGGTCCATATGGAGTAGGAGGTTGAGGTGGCGGTGGATGTGGCTGTGTAGGTGGAAGCGGCGGTGGAGGAGGACGAGGTAGCCAACACTGGTTCAAAAATACAACAATGGCTGGGTAAGGCCGGTGATGTGTCGAATTCTGTCCCCCGTCAAATAGTGTCCACCCTGTACTGCGCTTGCTCAGTATGTAGGACAAGGGGATTTCGAAAATCTCCCAAGACGAACGGCGCCTGCGTGGTGAGTTCAGGTGAAGGTCACACCATCCGTGGTTCAAGCTGAGCCAAGTGAGGCCGTGCCCGAAGCGTGGCGATCGAACCGAGCCTGTGAGGGGCCCTGTTACTATGTGCTACCGTATGTCCACTTGGATGGTGGGGCTTGAACCTGCACTCACTGCGCAGGTGCCGTTCATCTTCGGAGATTTTGTGAATCTCCTTGTCCTCTGTACTGCGCAAGCGCTGCGCCTTCGCAGTATGGGCCGGACACAATCCGATGGCCGGACAGTTTTTGTCACAACACCGGTATACATGTCTTTTCTGCACAAGGTACGGACAAGTCCTGTGGGATCCATGCCTGGTTCATTTTAATGAACGTGAGCTTGTCCACATTGGCTCTGGACAGGCGGCTGCTCTTGTCTGTGATAACGCCCCCTGCAGTGCTAAATACACCTTCAGATAATACACTGGCTGCAGGGCAGGCCAGCACCTCCAAGGCATAAAGGGCAAGCTCAGGCCATGTGCCCAATTTGGAGACCCAGAAGTTAAAGGGGGCAGACCCATCATCCAGTACGTGTAGGCCTGTGGACACATACTGCTCAACCATGTTGGTGAAATGCTACCTCCTGCTAAGACGTTCCATCTCAGCTGGTGGTGCTGGTTGTTGTGGCGTGCTGACAAAGCTTTTCCACATTTCAGCCATGCTAACCCTGCCTTCTGAGGTGCTGCCGGTGCCCCGGCTGCGTTGGCGACCTCTTCCTCCTCCTCTGCCTTCGCCTTGTGCTTCCACCGTACGCCCGCTGTCAGGTGGGAATGCCACCAGCAGCGCGTCTACCAGTGTGCGCTTGTACTCGCGCATCTTACGATCCCGCTCCAGTGAGGGAATTAAGGACGGTACGTTGTCCTTGTAACGGGGATCCAGCAGGGTGGCCACCCAGTAATCAGCACCAGTTAAAATGTGGGCGACTCGGCGGTCATTGCGGAAACATTGCAGCATGTAATCACTCATGTGTGCCAGGCTGCCCAGAGGCAAAGAAAAGCTGTCCTCTGTGGGAGGTGTATCGTCTGTGTCCTCTGTATCCCCCCAGCCACGCACCAGTGATGGCCACGAGCTGGTCTGGGTGCCACCCTGCTGTGAAAATGGCTCCTCCTCCTCCTCCTCCTCCATCTCCTCCTCCACCTCGTCATCCTCCAGAACTGTGCCCTTTCTGCCGGACAATTGTGTACCTGGCGTTTGTTGATGCCGGAACCCACCCTCGTAGCCAGTTGTGAAAGACTGCCCTGAAAGCCTTTGAAATGATCCCGCTTCCTCCTCCTCCTCCTCATCCTCCTGTGCCACATCCTCTTCCATCATCACCCGAAGCGTTTTTTCAAGGAGGCATAGAACTGGGATAGTAACGCTGAGAACGGCGTCATTGGCACTGGACATGTTGGTGGAGTACTCGAAACAGCGCAACAAGGCACACAGGTCTCGCATGGAGGCCCAGTTATTGGTGGTTAAGTGGTGCTGTTCCGCAGAGCGACTCACGCGTGATTGCTGCAGCTGAAACTCCACTATCGCCTGCTGCTGCTCGCACAGTCTGGCCAGCATGTGCAAGGTGGAGTTCCACCTTGTGGGCATGTCACATATGAGGCGGTGAGCGGGAAGGCCGAAGTTACGCTGCAGCGCTGACAGGCGAGCAGCAGCAGGGTGAGAACGCCGAAAGTGCACACACACAGCCTGCACTTTCTGCAGCAGCTCTGGCATATTGGGGTAATTTTTAAGGAACCTCTGGACCACCAAGTTCAGCACATGCGCCAGGCAAGGGATGTGCGTCAAACCGGCTAGGCCCAGAGCTGCTACGAGATTTCGCCCATTATCGCACACCACCAGGCCGGGCTTGAGGCTCACTGACAGCAACCACTCATTGGTCTGTTGTTCCATGTCCCTCCACAACTCCTGCGCGGTGTGGGGTTTTTCCCCCAAACAGGAAAGTTTTAAAACTGCCTGCTGTCGTTTACCCCTGGCTGTGCTGAAGTTGGTGGTGAAGGTGTTACACTGACCGAATGAGGAGGCGGTAGAGGATGAGGAAGCGGAGTAGGAGGAGTTAGCAACAGGAGGCAAACTGAAGCGCCCTGCAGACCTCGGTGGTGGAAGGACATGCGCCAAACTGCTTTCTGCCTCAGGCCCAGCCGCCACTGCATTTACCCAGTTTGCTGTTAGGGAGATATAACGTCCCTGACCGTGCTTACTGGTCCACGCATCCGTAGTTAGGTGGACCTTGCCACAGATGGCGTTGCGCAGTGCACACCTGATTTTGTCCCCCACTTGCTTGTGCAGGGAAGGGATGGCTCGCCTGGAAAAGTAGTGGCGGCTGGGCACGACGTACTGTGGGACAGCCAATGCCATCAGGCTTTTAAAACTCTGCGTCTCCACCAGACGGAATGACAGCATTTCAAAGGCCAGGAGTTTTGAAATGCTGGCATTCAGGGCCAGGGATCGCGGGTGGCTAGGGGGGTACTTCCTCTTCCGCTCCAATGTTTGGGAGATAGAGAGCTGAACGCTTCCATGGGACATTGTGGAGATGGTTGGTGACCCAGGTGGTAGTGTTGCTGGCAGATCTTCTGTTTGCGGGGTGGCAGGTGCCACTGTCACTACAGAGGTGGATGAAGAGGCCGAGACTGCAGCAGAAGAGGAAGCAGGAGGAGCCTGAGACCTTTCTTGGTTTTTGAGATGTCTACTCCACTGCAGCTCGTGCTTTGCACCTAGATGCCTGGTCATGCAGGTTGTGCTCAGGTTGAGAACGTTTATGCCTCGCTTCAGGCTCTGATTGCACAGCGTGCAAACCACTCGTGTCTTGTCATCAGCACATTGTGTGAAGAACTGCCATGCTAGGGAACTACTTGGACCTGGCTTTGGTGTGCTCGGTCTCTTGCTGCGTTGGGCAGTAGCAGACATACTGTCTAGGGGACGGACGCTCCACTTTTGCACCCTGCTCCCTCTTCTGCTGTGCTGGTGGCTCTGTGCGACCACCGCCTCTTCCTCCAAACTACACTGGTCACCTGCATAACGTTGATTCCATGTGGGGTCGAGGACCTCATCGTCCTCCACATCATCTTCCACCCAGTCTTCACCCCTGCCCTCCTTGTCTGTCTGCACAATTGCGAAAGCAGCAGCAGTTGGCACCTGTGTTTCGTCATCATCCGAGACGTACTGCGATGGTCCTCCCATGTACTCATCATGAAACATAAGTGGTTGGGCATCGGTGCACTCAATCTCTTCCACTTCTGGGGCAGGGCTAGGTGGATGGCCCTGGGAAACCCTGCTAACAGAGTCATCGAAAAGCAGAAGAGACTGCTGCATGATTTGGGGCTCAGACTGCTTGGCTGATTTGCAAGGGGGTGAGGTGAAAGACTGATGGACATGGGTTTCAGGTGCCAACTCTGATCTTTCATCAGAAGAGTGGGTGGGAGACAATGTGAAGGAACCCGAGGCACTGTCAGCAACCCAATCTACTATCGCCTGTACTTGTCCTGGCCTAAACATTCGTACAGCCTCATTAGGCACGACAAAATACCGCCGCAGGCTCGGTCGCCTACTCGCACCTGAGGAAGGTGTTTCACTTGTGCGTGTATCTGGCACAGATCCACCACGTCCTCTCCCTGCAACAGGAGCTCCACCAGCAGCACCACGACCGGGGCCACCATGTCCCTTTGACCTTCTCCTCATATTTTCCAAATTTAGAATGTTGCCCTAAATGGGTGTTTTTGGAAGAGCAGAACACACCCACAGTACGTAACCGCAGAATCGCACAGCTACAGAACTGCAGAAAATGCTATTTAAAAAAATGTTGTTTTTTTAGTATAGCACAGTAGAAGACAAATATATAGAAATGGTTTATTTCACACGCCTCCACATATGTATAACACACTGCAAAATATTTTTGTGGCCCTAAATGGCGTTTTTTGGAAGACCACAACACACCCACAGTACGTAACCGCTGAATCGCACAGCTACAGACCTGCAGAAAATGCTATTCAAAAAAAATGTTGTTTTTTTAGTATAGCACAGTAGGAGAAAACTATATAGAAATTGTTTATTTCACACACCTCCACATATGTATAACACACTGCAAAATATTTTTTGTGGCCCTAAATGGCGTTTTTTGGAAGACCACAACACACCCACAGTACGTAACCGCTGAATCGCACAGCTACAGAACTGCAGAAAATGCTATTCAAAAAAATGTTGTTTTTTTAGTATAGCACAGTAGGAGAAACTATATAGAAATTGTTTATTTCACACACCTCCACATATGTATAACACACTGCAAAATATTTTTTGTGGCCCTAAATGGCATTTTTTGGAAGACCACAACACACCCACAGTACGTAACCGCTGAATCGCACAGCTACAGAACTGCAGAAAATGCTATTCAAAAAAAATGTTCTTTTTTTAGTATAGCACAGTAGAAGACAAATATATAGAAATGGTTTATTTCACACGCCTCCACATATGTATAACACACTGCAAAATATTTTTTGTGGCCCTAAATGGCTCTTTTTGCAAGCGTACATTAACCACTTCAATACAGGGCTTTTTGTACCTATTCAATACCGGGCCTATTTTGGCACTTCTCTCCTACATGTACAAATCATCATTCTTTTGCTAGAAAATTACTCAGAACCCCCAAACATTATATATGTTTTTTTAGCAGACACCCTAGGGAATAAAATGACGGTCATTGCAACATTTTTTTCTTGCACAATATTTGCGCAATAATTTTTCAAACGCCTTTTAAAAAAATAAAATAAATGGTTTCATGAATTAAAAAATAACAAAACAGTAAAGTTAGCCCAATTTTTTGGGAACATATGAAAGATAATGTTACGCCGAGTAAATAGATACCTAACATGTCACGCTTTAAAATTGCGCACACTCATGGAATGGCGCCAAACTTCGGTACTTAAAAATCTCCATAGGCGACGCTTTAATTTTTTTTACAGGTTACCAGGTTAGAATTACAGAGGAGGTCTAGTGCTAGAATTGTTGCACGCGCTCTAACGCACGCGGCGATACCTCACATGCGTGGTTTGAACGGCGTTTACATATGTGGGCGACTTACGTGTGCATTCACTTCTGATCGCGAGCTACCGGGGACAGGGGAGTTTTAATTTTTTTTTTATTATTATTTATTTTACTTATTTATTTATTTTTTTTACAATGATTTTACTTTTTTTTTTTTGATCACTTTTATTCCTATTACAAGGAATGTAAACATCCCTTGTAATAGGAATGTGTGTGACAGGTTCTCTTTATTGAGAGATGCGGGGTCAATAAGACCCCACATCTCTCCTCCAGGCTGGAAAGCATGAGATCAGTGAACATTTTTTCACTGATTTCATACTTACAGCCGCAATGGCGGCTTTGTTTACATTTGAGACCCGGGCGTGACGTCATCACATCGCGCCCGGGCCTCCGACGATCATAGAGATGACTGGTGACCATCTGGTCACCAGTCATCTCTATGCTCATCACGTGACTCCACCAACGATGCCGGAAGATTCGCTCCGGGTCCCCGATCGCACGGGGGAGCCCGGAGAAGCACCGGATGGCGGCGGGAGGGGGGGTGTCCCCTCCCGCCGCCTATAAGAACGATCAAGCGGCGGAACCGCCGCTATGATCGTTCTTATGGTGCACAGAATTGCCGGCACTTCAAAAGGATATCTGAATGATGCCTCTAGCTGCAGGCATCATTCAGATATCCCCCTACAAAGCCGAGGACGTCATATGACGTCCACCCAGGATGGGAGATCCCATCTGTGGACGTCATTTGTCTATGGCTGGGTAGGGAAGTGGTTAAAGTGCAATTTTTATTTTTATTTATTTTTTTGCCCTAAACGGGTCTTTTTTTGCACGAGCAAAATAAAATGCAAATTTTTTTTTTTTTTGCCCTATGGGTCTTTTGGAAAAGAGCACAATAAAGTGCCTTTTTTTTTCCACTAAATGGATCTTTTTCAAAGAGCAGAATACACCCACAGTATGGAAACGGTGTATCTCTCAACGTAATATATGCAGTGCGGGTGCACTGAGCTTGCAGATAAAAGGTAGATTTTCTCTGACACTGGGCTCATGGCAGTGTAAAAAGACTGCACTGCAACACAAACAGGTAAACCTATGCAGATCGCTGAGTTATATCTCTGAATCTGGACTCCTATTCCTATATAATATATCTCTCTCCCTGAAAGCACCAACAGGAACCTGGCCCTACACTACACTGTCTCTCTATCTTTTCCCTCAGATTCCAGAATCAGGACTAACTCATGTATTTTTCAATGTCTCCCTAAAAGCAGCAGCAGCAGAAAAGATCCTCTCCCTATCTATTCTGAAGCAGAGTGACGTGTGTGCTGTGTGCCTCTAGCTTATATAGAAGCTGGGTCACATGTTGCACTGACCAATCACAGCCATGCCATTAGTAGGCATGGCTATGATGGCTTCTAAGGGCACACCAGCTAATCAAAAGGTGATTGGCTGGCCCCTGAAGCATTTCTAACTGCGTAATTAGATTGCCGAACCCGAACCCGGACTTTTGCGCAAAGTCCGGGTTCGGGTTCGGGAAAAAGCTAAAGTTCGGTACGGACCCGAACTTTACAGTTTGGGTTCGCTCAACACTAATAGCTATGCTTTCAAAATTGTGCTATATGCATAGATCTGGCCAAGAGACAGCGATCGACTAACTCCATAAAAGTCTACGAGGCAGTACAGTGCAATCCCAGCTAGAAGAGGGAGTCTTTCATCTCTGGAGGACAATGTGTGGACATAGAGGCCAGATCACAGTAAGGCAGCCCATACATTAGTCAAAGGAGGACATGAACATCAGATCTCAGTAAGGCTGCTCATACATAATTTTTATTTGACCAATAGCGCAGATATTTTTCACTGTTTATATTTTGCAGCTCATACATAAGCCAGTTTTTTTTTTATTCAACCAGCAGGTGGAATGAAAAAAACTGACCCAATTTCCCCCACACACAAATTTGAGGTGGATGGGGAAAACCACCCCACTGTGTGAATTCTGGCATTGGGGGGATTTTCCTACTGTACAAAGCAGACATTTTCCAACAGTGTGGTTAAACATGTAGATTGACTTCTGCACAACCACAGTTCCCACACATGGATCAAAATGCAGTCGGTCCTTGCTGTGCCAGCTGAATTTCACCCTATGCACGGGCAGCTTTAGTGTACACCTGAAGGGGGAGGGTGGGATTGTTTAGGTCAGAGCAAAGTGGCAAAAAGAATAAGTGCAATTTGTATGAACGTGTTAAAGTTTGATTACAGGAGGTGAGTAAGGATTTAGGGTTTGGGAGAGTAAAAGGTTCAGGTTAAAAAATATTTTTTTTTGCAGATTTATACATACCTAGGTGGATGCAGCATCAGTCCGATGATGCATCTGTCCCCCGCCAGTTCTAACACTGAGAACCGAGTGATCAAAGACCGCTGTTCGCTCGGTTCTAACAGCTCCCCTAGCAGAGAGCTGGTCACTGTCAGTCACCGCACTCTGCTCTTCCCGCTCCTCGCTCACAGGAGCGCTGGGCTGTGGAGGGGGTGCAAGCAGTTGGCTTAGGCTCTCAGCAGCTCACTGAGAGGCTGAGCCAGGTGCCGGTCCAGGCATATGGGCAGATCCTGACTTTATTGTCGTGATCTTGCCCGAGCCTGGAACGACTCTGTGACATCAGCTGACAGCAGGCTTCAGCCCGCTGTCTGCTGAAAACAGGTCACAGAAGTGCAGAATGAATTGCACTCCTGTGAGCCACAGGAGAAGTACAGCCAAACAAGCTTTGGCTGTACTTCTACTTTAAGGTTTTGAACCACATCAGATTTGCATAACATGTGAACTGGCAGCCTTTTCAAAGCAGCATGTGTGGGGCAGTCGCAGTGCAGTTTTAAAAATAATCCTTTGCATTTTTCAGTCTGGTTCAGGTGTGATTCCAAAGTCAAATTCGCACCTGAATCGCACCTGAACTCTGTAGAGAAACCAGCGCCACATATATGCGAACAGAGCCTACATGTAATAAGTGATTTTTAAGGCTATTGATATTTGGAGCACATGGGTTATTACAGCAAATCACAATCCTTAGCTGGGTGGTGAAGCTGGCTTCCATAATTCAATCATGTAGCATAAATACTGTTTTTTTTTTTTTTCTTATTTTCTTGCACTTGATTGGTGGGCGTTCTTTGCAAAGTGAATTCTAACCACATTTACTAAGCTAAGTGAAAATTCCCATGCAAAATAAGCAGCCTGTTTTTCTTTAGTAAATTAAATCAGCTCCAGAGTATCACTTGAACAGGGTATACAGATAAGGGACACAGAAAAAGTAAAACATAAATAAAAAATGTCAAACAGCTAAATACACAGTTGAAATACATATAAATGGTGTGGTAATCTTTGTATTTATTCCTGCTGGATACATTTTTGTGATTGCCAAGTTTAATTCAACGACTGCTAGACAATGATACATATTTTCTACATTTGGTCACTGAAAAAATCTGACCTAAGGATGTTTTCATGTTGTAATGTTTGAAGTCCACTTGAACTATGTTCCCCATCCAGTGAACAAACAATAAACGAATATGCCACTCATGGAAGAAAAGGCATAGGTATCATGTATGGTCTATTGAGATATACTTTTATCTGTGTCATATTATACATTTATATATTTTTTTTTTTTTTGTAATTGTCCATTAAACAATCTGCTCTGCAACTTGAGCATCTGGAGAAACATTTTGATAGTGGGACTCGGGAGTATAAGCGAATCTTATAACACAATGTAAGATATAAAAACAAATACCAATAATCCACATTTCAAAGGCCTTTCAAATATGCATAGTGATGTAGCTTACCAAAACAATGATAGCTGGCAATGGAGTATGCTTGTGTACGTGAATCATGGAAAAGATCTCGGGAAGGTGACCCTCTCGAGATGCAACATAGAACATCCTGATGGAACAAACAATGAATCATGCATTTAACACTTCACACAGTTATGAGAATTAATATTATGTGCTGTATTGTTAATTGTGAACATAAAATAATCACAACAGATATATAGCTGTACTGAATAAAAAGTGTGAATATAACCTGGCTGGCAAACACTGCATACATATGGTCCACCTTGAAAAATTACAATGTAGGAAAACTAAAGGAAAACAAATGTGTGTGGATTAATTTAATCCAACAATCACATTTAATCTTTTTTGTAACTTGCCCTATATAACTGAATTGTAAAAATGCATTGCTTTGGGCAACACAGACTTTTTTTCTTTCTCCGGCTTTAATCATTTCTCTCCCACCGAATTTTGATTAACTAAGATGGTGTTTAACTATGTAAGTGAATAACTTTCTAACCAAGAGACAAGAGACCAAGAGACAAACTTTTTTGGTTTGGTAGTCATGATATTTTGATAAAAAAATTAATTTCCGCTTAAGTGGAAACAGAAACAACCCCCAACAGCGAGTATGTGGCTTAAGAAAGTAGAAGTAAATAGGATGGAAGACTTATGTTCTGTACACACGATCGGATTTCTGATGGAATAAAATCCGTTGAAATTTTCTGTTGGAATTTCGATGAAGCTGACTTTCGTCAGTCTTGCCTACACACCATCAGACAAAATTCCGACTGTCCAAAACGCCGTGACGTAAAACAGTCCGACGAGCCGAGAAAAATGAAGTTCAATGCTTCTGAGCATGCGTTGACTTGATTCTGAGCATGCATGTGTTTTTTCTCCGTTGGAGTTCCACACAGACGATCAGAATTTCCTATCGTTTTTTTTTTCCATCGTAAAAATTTAAAACATGTTCTATTTTTTAACGCCAATGGAAAAAAGTCAGATGGGGCCCACACACGATCTTTTTTTCCGATGAAAAAAGACCATCGGACTTTTTTCATCGGAAAAACTGACCGTGTGTACAGAGCATTAGTCTGGACAACAAGGAAAAAAAGAGAAATTTACTTAAAAACGTGGTCACCATGGAACTGGTTTATTTCTTCAGAGGAAGGGAAAAAACAAATTGATATAAATTAAAAAGAGGGGTCTAACGGGGGAAGAGGAGAACATTGTTTATGGTTTAATATGGAGGGAGGGGTTTGGGACTGCCCCCCCCCCTTTTTTTTTTTGGGAGGGAAGGGGGGTAAGGAAAAGCGGGGAAAATGGATCATAAACAGAAGCTACAGCCAGAATACTGAGAGGTAGTGGTAGTACCCAGGCCAGTTCCGGGGGAAGCGTCTACCTCCCGACGCGGCATGGTGCAACAATAGGGAGGATGGAAATTAGAGGGGTAGGTTAGTACAGATTATTCTATCCGCCCTTTTTCTTTTTGGCTTCCTTGCCTCCATCCGGGGTTATTCTTCTATTCATCCTTATTTGAGAGTATATGAGGATCAGACAGGAGTAGAGGGAATTGGATGTAATGATTTATTAATATGTTTTCTTTTTGGCTGGTTGTATGTACAGAAATGGAATGTTATATCTACAGTAGGATTGTTCATTTTTCCCCTGTTATTGAAAACAAAAATAAAGAAATTATATAAAAAAAAAAATACAAAAAAATTTGGAGGGCATAATATCTGCCAACACTGAAAGGAATACTTGCAAAGTAAATATTCACGGAGTGAAAACGGTGACGCTGGGTTCACTTCAATCATCCAATGCTGAACAGTCTCTATTCCTTTGGTAAATTGCCCTATTGAGCAATACATTAACAATGGACATGTCTAATGACACACCCTTTCTGACTTTGATTTGAAAAAATACCATACTTAAGCCAGAACCTTTGCTCATGCATTGCCATACAAAGACTTATTTCCTGACAGACTGCATGGCAGCCTATGTGTGGGTTAACCCCGCCTCCTCTCCAATGCTATAGGACCCCATACCCATAAAAGTAAGCTCACCTCTCAGCACTGTGTTCCTTTTTTGTCCTCCTCCAATGGACCTGAAGCATGCACGGCTGTGCAGATTTCTGGAGGTATGGATTGATGGATGGTTGGATGGATGGCACACCTTTAGCGGTGCAGCTCGGAGCCCAGCCATGGGCGGGTGGAGAGCTTGCAGCAACCACGAACGACTGGATGGGAGTTGCTGCAGTGTGCCCAAGATCCCTCGGCTGGCAAGGTCTGCTACTTTATTTTTCCATGCTCCATGGCAGTCGCATCTTTGTTTTATTTGTTGTGTCTATGTCCCATGCCCCTGCTCTCCCTAATGGCGGCTGGAACGCTCTGCGAATGAATGAGCGGTGATGTCACAGGCAGACGGGGAATTTAAAAGCTGATGCTCGCCTGTGTCATTTGGGATCTCCCCTGACAGGCGAGCAGAGGCTACTGGATCTCCCTGCTGGTTTTTCTTCCACAAGGTCAGTGTGCTTTTAAATTTAAAGGCAGAGTATAAAATGTTTTGTCTGTTCTGTATTATCATAGTCTAGGGGTGTAGGTGTATGTGTATATAATACATGTTTACACTGTATAATGCCTATCGTCATGTAGTGCGTTTTTTGTTAAAGGGCAAGTTACCTATTTATTTTTTTGTATGATACTGTAGGTTTTCTTTGTCAACCTGTCTCTATTGTGACACTCTAATCCAGAAGTTATGGACCATTCACCGCTTACATGTGGCCAGCCCTCACGCACAAGGTATGTGCGGGAGAGGGGAGGGCTTGGGGTTCAGTCGCAAGTATTGTTGCTTGACGGCTTATCTTTTTCCCCCAATTCCCCTTTTTTCCTTTTAGCCCTTCTGCAGATCTTCAAATCGGCACAGACCTTGCCATGCCGCAGCATTCGTCAACTTCTAAATCAAAACACAGACGTGATTCCCCGTCTGCATCTCACCACCAGAGGAGAAGCTCCCATTCCACCTCCAGACACCGCTCTCACCACCAGGACAGTTATTCTGATCGGAGAGCCTGCTGGGGATGCGGCTCACGAGTCCCAGAGGGCAAATCGTTATGCAGCCATTGCTATGCCCATGCGGTTGGGGAAAAAGAGACAGAGGATCAACAGATCGAGTCTCTAGTGAAACAGGTGGTGCAACGTTCTCTAAAAGAGATGGATGCTTCCCACGCACAAAGCCAGTCCAGCACTACTCGATCTGGCCCCCCGGCTGATGTGGTCCGTGAAGTCCCAGGTCCTTCCCAGCCCTACGCATCCTCGCCTCTTCCCTCGGAAGGAGAATTGGAGAGTGATGAAGAGAGTGTAGAATTTGATTTCTCTCAAGTGACTCCGCTTATTAAGGCGGTCAAAGAGGCCCTTATGTGGGAAGACCCATCTACTCCCCCAGCTAAACAGAAATTTTCTTTCAAGTGCCTGGGGAAAGAGCACCCAAGTTTTCCGCTTTTAGCCGAACTGAAGGGCATTTTTGACGAGGAGTGGAGCAAAGTGGACAGGAAGTCCTCAATGACGAATAAAGCCTCCAGAATGTATCCCTTCAAGGCAGATGAGGTAAAATACCTGGAGAATATTCCTCCTGTGGGCGCAGCGGTAATGCATCTGGCTAAACACGTCACACTCCCTCTAGAAGACGCAGTCTCCTTTAAGGACAGTCTTGACAGAAGAATGGATCAGGATCTCAAAATAATTTACGGTCTTGCTGGGACAGCTTGTAAACTCGTCCTAGCCTTGGCAGCCATGTCTAAGGCTATGGAGACATGGACGGAGAATGTAGATTCCTTCCTTAGAGGTGTTTTAGAAGAGCTGGCCAGTAACTCAGCAGCAGCAGAGCTAAAACTAGAGGTGGCCTTCTTGGGAGAAGCATCGGTTGATCTGATCGGTTTACTGTCCAGGATTATGCTATCCTCAGTTACAGCTAAATGAGCCCTATGGCTAAGCCCTTGGCAGGCTGACCCATCTTCTAAGCAAACATGGTGCAAGATTCCTTTCGAAGGATCATCGCTGTTTGGTAACAAACTAGATGACGCCATAGCTAAGGCCACAGGTGGAAAATCTGGCTTTATTCTACAGGACAATCGTCCACAGGGTTGAAGGAAGCCCCAGTTCAGAAGACGCAGCCCGTAGCATTCGAGGGAATCACGCTCCTATAGACCCAGCTGGGACTTCAGAAGAAACTGGAGTAGAGGCCAAGCGTCCTTTCGCAAGCCAGCAAAGAGCCAAGCATCCAGTGGTCGCGATCAGGCTAAATCTTTTTGAGATTTTGCCCGCCTAGCGGGTCGGGTAGGAGCACGCCTGCTCCTCTTTCGGCACGTCTGGGTGGCCTCAATCTCAGACTTCTGGGTCGTCAGGACAGTGTCGTCAGGTCACGCATGGTCCTTCTCCAGCATTCCTCCCCCCAGATTTGTCTCAACCCTACTCCCAAGTACGGAAGAGCAAAAACAGGCCTTACTGTCCTACGTAGATCTGCTGAAAACCCAGGGAGCAGTAGTGTGTGTCCCAGAGGAAGAACAGTTCATAGGTGTGTACTCCCCCCTTTTCTTAGTCCAAAAGAAAAGCGGTGCCTGGCGCCCGTTAATAGACTTGACGTACCTGAACAAATTTATAAGGCACGGAAAATTCAAAATGGAGACTCTGTCAACAATCCAACAAACCATACAACCAGGCGACTGGATGATTTCGATAGACCTGAAAGAGGACTTTCTAAAGTACCTCCGGTTCCATGTCAGGCAGGAACATCTACAATTCATCTGCCTACCATTCGGTTTGACAACTTCCCCTCGGGTTTTCACCAAGGTCCTCTTGGCCGTAGTGGCCCTCATCAGGTTAAAGGGTGTGCGTCTTTACCATTATTTAGACTACCTCCTAGTTCTGTCTCAAAACAGAGAACAGCTGCTGGTGCACAGAGAACAAGTGATCTCAACTAGAGTTGAGCGGACACCTGGATGTTCGGGTTCGACGGGTTCGGCCGAACTTCGGAAAAAAGTTCGGGTTCGGGACCGAACTTTAACCCGAACCCGGACCCGAACCCGAACCCCATTGAAGTCAATGGGGACCCGGACTTCTAAGGACTAAAAAGGTAATGGAAAGGGCTAGAGGGCTGCAAATGGCAGCAAAATGTTGTTAAGAGCATGGCAAGTGCTCTGCAAAAAAATGTGGATAGGGAAATAACTTAAAATAACATAAAAAAATAAAAATAAAAAATAATAATCTTGACCTAGGAGGACGAGGTCCATATGGAGTAGGAGGTTGAGGTGGCGGTGGATGTGGCTGTGTAGGTGGAAGCGGCGGTGGAGGAGGACGAGGTAGCCAACACTGGTTCAAAAATACAACAATGGCTGGGTAAGGCCGGTGATGTGTCGAATTCTGTCCCCCGTCAAATAGTGTCCACCCTGTACTGCGCTTGCTCAGTATGTAGGACAAGGGGATTTCGAAAATCTCCCAAGACGAACGGGCGCCTGCGTGGTGAGTTCAGGTGAAGGCCACACCATCCGTGGTTCAAGCCGAGCCAAGTGAGGCCGTGCCCGAAGCGTGGCGATCGAACCGAGCCCGTGAGGGGCCCTGTTACTATGTGCTACCGTATGTCCACTTGGATGGTGGGGCTTGAACCTGCACTCACAGCGCAGGCGCCGTTCATCTTCGGAGATTTTGTGAATCTCCTTGTCCTCTGTACTGCGTAAGCGCTGCGCCTTCGCAGTATGGGCCGGACACAATCCGATGGCCGGACAGTTTTTGTCACAACACCGGTATACATGTCTATTCTGCACAAGGTACGGACAAGTCCTGTGGGATCCATGCCTGGTTCATTTTAATGAACGTGAGCTTGTCCACATTGGCTCTGGACAGGCGGCTGCGCTTGTCTGTGATAACGCCCCCTGCCGTGCTAAATACACGTTCAGATAATACACTGGCTGCAGGGCAGGCCAGCACCTCCAAGGCATAAAGGGCAAGCTCAGGCCATGTGCCCAATTTGGAGACCCAAAAGTTAAAGGGGGCAGACCCGTCATCCAGTACGTGTAGGCCTGTGGACACATACTGCTCAACCATGTTGGTGAAATGCTGCCTCCTGCTAAGACGTTCCATCTCAGCTGGTGGTGCTGGTTGTTGTGGCGTGCTGACAAAGCTTTTCCACATTTCAGCCATGCTAACCCTGCCTTCTGAGGTGCTGCCGGTGCCCCGGCTGCGTTGGCGACCTCTTCCTCCTCCTCTGCCTTCGCCTTGTGCTTCCACCGTACGCCCGCTGTCAGGTGGGAATGCCACCAGCAGCGCGTCTATCAGCGTGCGCTTGTACTCGCGCATCTTACGATCCCACTCCAGTGAGGGAATTAAGGATGGTACGTTGTCCTTGTAACGGGGATCCAGCAGGGTGGCCACTCAGTAATCAGCACCAGTTAAAATGTGGGCAACTCGGCGGTCATTGCGGAAACACTGCAGCATGTAATCGCTCATGGGTGCCAGGCTGCCCAGAGGCAAAGAAAAGCTGTCCTCTGTGGGAGGTGTATCGTCTGTGTCCTCTGTATCCCCCCAGCCACGCACCAGTGATGGCCACGAGCTGGTCTGGGTGCCACCCTGCTGTGAAAATGGCTCCTCCTCCTCCATCTCCTCCTCCACCTCGTCATCCTCCAGAACTGTGCCCTTTCTGCCGGACATTTGTGTACCTGGCGTTTGTTGGTGCAGGAACCCACCCTCGTAGCCACTTGTGAAAGACTGCCCTGAAAGCCTTTGAAATGATCCCGCTTCCTCCTCCTCCTCCTCATCCTGCTGTGCCACATCCTCTTCCATCATCGCCCGAAGCGTTTTTTCAAGGAGGCATAGAACTGGGATAGTAACGCTAAGAAGGGCGTCATTGGCACTGGACATGTTGGTGGAGTACTCGAAACAGCGCAACAAGGCACACAGGTCTCGCATGGAGGCCCAGTTATTGGTGGTGAAGTGGTGCTGTTCCGCAGAGCGACTCACGCGTGATTGCTGCAGCTGAAACTCCACTATCGCCTGCTGCTGCTCGCACAGTCTGGCCAGCATGTGCAAGGTGGAGTTCCACCTTGTGGGCACGTCACATATGAGGCGGTGAGCGGGAAGGCCGAAGTTACGCTGCAGCGCTGACAGGCGAGCAGCAGCAGGGTGAGAACGCCGAAAGTGCGCACACACAGCCCGCACTTTCTGCAGCAGCTCTGGCATATTGGGGTAATTTTTAAGGAACCTCTGGACCACCAAGTTCAGCACATGCGCCAGGCAAGGGATGTGCGTCAAACCGGCTAGGCCCAGAGCTGCTACAAGATTTCGCCCATTATCGCACACCACCAGGCCGGGCTTGAGGCTCACTGACAGCAACCACTCATTGGTCTGTTGTTCCATGTCCCTCCACAACTCCTGCGCGGTGTGGGGTTTTTCCCCCAAACAGGAAAGTTTTAAAACTGCCTGCTGTCGTTTACCCCTGGCTGTTCTGAAGTTGGTGGTGAAGGTGTTACGCTGACCGGATGAGGAGGCAGTAGAGGATGAGGAAGCGGAGTAGGAGGAGTTAGCAACAGGAGGCAAACTGAAGCGCCCTGCAATCCTTGGTGGTGGAAGGACATGCGCCAAACTGCTATCTGCCTCAGGCCCAGCCGCCACTGCATTTACCCAGTGTGCTGTTAGGGAGATATAACGTCCCTGACCGTGCTTACTGGTCCACGCATCCGTAGTTAGGTGGACCTTGCCACAGATGGCGTTGCGCAGTGCACACCTGATTTTGTCCCCCACTTGGTTGTGCAGGGAAGGGATGGCTCGCCTGGAAAAATAGTGGTGGCTGGGGGGGTACTTCCTCTTCCGCTCCAATGTTTGGGAGATAGAGAGCTGAACGCTTCCATGGGACATTGTGGAGATGGTCGGTGACCCAGGTGGTAGTGTTGCTGGCAGATCCTCTGTTTGCGGGGTGGCAGGTGCCACTGTCACTACAGAGGTGGATGAAGAGGCCGAGACTGCAGCAGAAAAGGAAGCAGGAGGAGCCAGAGACCTTTTTTGGTTTTTGAGGTGTCTACTCCACTGCAGCTCGTGCTTTGCACTTAGATGCCTGGTCATGCAGGTTGTGCTCAGGTTGAGAACGTTTATGCCTCGCTTCAGCCTCTGATTGCACAGCCTGCAAACCACTCGTGTCTTGTCATCAGCACATTGTGTGAAGAACTGCCACGCTAGGGAACTCCTTGGACCTGGCTTTGGTGTGCTCGGTCCCTTGCTGCATTGGGCAGTAGCAGACATACTGTCTAGGGGACGGACGCTCCGCTTTTGCACCCTGCTCCCTCTTCTGCTGTGCTGGTGGCTCTGTGCGACCACCGCCTCTTCCTCCAAACTACACTGGTCACCTGCATAACGTTGATTCCATGTGGGGTCGAGGACCTCATCGTCCTCCACATCATCTTCCACCCAGTCTTCACCCCTGCCCTCCTTGTCTGTCTGCACAATTGCGAAAGCAGCAGCAGTTGGCACCTGTGTTTCGTCATCATCCGAGACGTACTGCGATGGTCCTCCCATGTACTCATCATGAAACATAAGTGGTTGGGCATCGGTGCACTCAATCTCTTCCACTTCTGGGGCAGGGCTAGGTGAATGGCCCTGGGAAACCCTGCTAACAGAGTCATCGAAAAGCAGAAGAGACTGCTGCATGATTTGGGGCTCAGACTGCTTGGCTGATTTGCAAGGGGGTGAGGTGAAAGACTGATGGACATGGGTTTCAGGTGCCAACTCTGATCTTTCATCAGAAGAGTTGGTGGGAGACAATGTGAAGGAACCCGAGGCACTGTCAGCAACCCAATCTACTATCGCCTGTACTTGTCCTGGCCTAAACATTCGTACAGCCTCATTAGGCACGACAAAATACCGCCGCAGGCTTGGTCGCCTACTCGCACCTGAGGAAGGTGTTTCACTTGTGCGTGTATCTGGCACAGATCCACCACGTCCTCTCCCTGCAACAGGAGCTCCACCAGCAGCACCACGACCGGGGCCACCATGTCCCTTTGACCTTCTCCTCATATTTTCCAAATTTAGAATGTTGCCCTAAATGGGTGTTTTTGGAGGAGCAGAACACATCCACAGTACGTAACCGCTGTATCGCACAGCTACAGAACTGCAGAAAATGCTATTCAAAAAAAATGTTGTTTTTTTAGTATAGCACAGTAGGAGAAAACTATATAGAAATTGTTTATTTCACACACCTCCACATATGTATAACACACTGCAAACTATTTTTTGTGGCCCTGAATGGCGTTTTTTGCAAGCGTACATTAAAGTGCAAATTTTTTATTTTTTTTTCCCTAAACGGGTCTTTTTTTGCACGAGCAAAATAAAATGCAATTTTTTATTTTTTTTTGCCCTATGGGTCTTTTGGAAAAGAGCACAATAAAGTGCCTTTTTTTTCCCCCTAAAAGTTAGATTTTCTCTGACACTGGGCTCATGGCAGTGTAAAAAGACTGCACTGCAACACAAACAGGTAAACCTATGCAGATCGCTGATTTTAATCTCTGAATCTGGACTCCTATATAATATTCTCTCTCCCTGAAAGCACCAACACAGGAACCTGGCCCTACACTACACTATCTCTCTATCTTTTCCCTCAGATTGCAGATTTAGGACTACCTCATGTATTTTTCTATCTCTCCCTAAAAGCAGCAGCAGCAGCAGACTAGATCCTCTCCCTATCTATTCTGAAGCAGAGTGACGTGTGTGCTGTGTGCCTCTAGCTTATATAGAAGCTGGGTCACATGTTGCACTGACCAATCACAGCCATGCCATTAGTAGGCATGGCTATGATGGCCTCTAAGGGCACACCAGCTAATCAAAAGGTGATTGGCTGGCCCCTGAAGCATTTCTAAATGCGTAATTAGATTGCCGAACCCGAACCCGGACTTTTGCGCAAAGTCCGGGTTCGGGTTCGGGAAAAAGCTAAAGTTCGGTACGGACCCGAACTTTACAGTTTGGGTTCGCTCAACACTAATCTCAACCCTTTCCAGCTTTGGATGGCTTCTAAATCTAGAAAAAAGCCACCTGGATCCAGCCCAATGCTTAATTATTTTAGGGGCTCTGTTCAACACAGTGGAGAACACTGTCTCCCTGCCGGTAGAGAACATTCCGGTGATACGGAAGAGGATTTCTCGCGCTCTGGATGCTCCTCATCTGAAAGCATCACAATGCCTAAGAATCATTGGCACAATGGTCTCCACGACCCCATGGTCAAATGGGCTCTATAGATGTTACGCCCTTTTCAGTCAGGGTTCCTCCGGCAGTGGAAGTCAGGGGACAAGAGTCAACTCATCCACATATCCGCAACAATGAGGAACAGCCTCTTCTGGTGGCTCCAACTCAAGAATTTGCAAAACTGTCACTCCATTGCCCCCATCTCCTGGGTCCCAATCATGACCGATGCCAGCGGTTCCGGCTGGGGGGCTCTCTGTGGTCAGAACCTTGCTCCGGGCAGGTGGGACGCTCGCCTCCG
Organism: Rana muscosa; assembly: GCA_029206835.1. Taxonomy (NCBI): domain Eukaryota; kingdom Metazoa; phylum Chordata; class Amphibia; order Anura; family Ranidae; genus Rana; species Rana muscosa. The sequence continues at coordinate 340,937,337 of CM055116.1, read as the reverse complement.
AAACCCAGGCTCAAATGTCCTAGAGCTCTGGGCAGCTTGGTGTGCCCTCCAATCCTTTTCTCGGTTTCTGAATGGAGAATCGGTGTTGATCAGGATGGACAACACTACAACAGTGTCATACGTGAAGAGACCAGGGGGGACACGGAGTTCCACACTTCTTTTAGAAGTCAAGCCCATCATGTCTTGGGCCCAGAAAAATCTGGCCAACATATCAGCAGTTTTTTTTCCGGGAGTACAGAACTCACAGGCGGATTTCCTCTCATGAACTCGTCTAGACAACAATGAGTGGTCCCTCCATGTATGTACAGTCCTTCAACTGGATTCTGTCCCTGGGAGTCAATCGTGAAGTGGACCTATTCGCTTCCCTTACAATTCCAAAGTAGTGAAGTTCTACTCTCGGGGCCGTTGCAGCCAGGCAGTCGGAACGGATGCCCTGACGGACAGATGGAGGTTCAGGAGGGCATACGCCTTTCCCCTGATCCTGATAATTCTCAAGTTCCTGAGGAGACTTCAAGCGGAATCAGCCGAAGTAACACTGGTGGCTCCTTACTGGCCAAACAGGCCTTGATTTCCCCTCCTGATCCAACTGAGCTACCGGGACCCGGCACCTCTTCCTCTCAGGCTGGACCTTCTCTCTCAAGGGTCACTCCTACACCCTTGTCCTGCACTGATGAGACTGACGGTCTGGTTCTTGAGAGGGAGAGGCTGGAATCCCTCGGTTGCGCCTCTAGAGTGATGTCTACACTGTTGAGCTCAAGAAGGGCAAGTACCAACAAGGTTTATAGAACAATCTTGGCCAAATTTGTCGAGTTCTCCTCTGCTTCTGGGAGGTCCTTCAAAAATCCAGGAGTTCAGGATGTGCTTAGTTTTCTGCAAACCGGACTAGACTTACCCTTATCTGTTAGTTCTTTAAGAGTACAAGTTTCGGCCTTGTCAGCCTTCTCTGGGGTCTCATGGGCAGTCCATCCCTTAGTCAGACAATTCTTTCAGGGGGCATCAAGAATTAAGCCCCAAAGGAAACCAAGATTTGCCAAGTGGGATCTTCCCCTCGTTCTAGATTCTCTGACTGGACTCAGTACGTCGGGGCCCTCCCCGTCCTCCATTAAGGACTTTTCAGCAAAAGTAGCCTTCTTAGTAGCCATCACCTCGGCTAAGAGGGTCTCTGAGATCGGGTCTCTGGGTCATGAAGAACCTTTTCTAACATTTTTCCCTGATCGAGTAGTCCTTACACCCATGTTGGGTTCAAATCCAAAAGTGTCTTCAGTATTTCACGAAATTCGAGAAATTGTTCTACCTGCATTTAAGACTCCAGATTCCAGTGAAACTCATCCCCTGGATATAGGTGAAATCCTAAAGGAGTATTTGTAAATTTCTTCTTCCTTCAGACGATCTGATCATCAGTTTGTTATACATTCTGGAAACAACAAAGGGAAGAAAGCTTCAACCAGGACAATTGCATCATGGATTGTTCAAACAATCCAGCAAGCATACAGGGCTAAGGGCTTGGCTCCTCCCCAGGCGGTGACTGCACACTCCACCAGAGGGATGGCAGCATCCTGGGCGGCGGCCCAACATGTGGCTCCAGATATCATTTGTAAAGCGGCCTCGTGGGCCTCTATTAATACATTTATGGCCCATTACTGCATTGAACCGGCATCATTGTTGTCACGAGGATGCTATACACAGACATCCAATACAGGTGGTCAGATCATTGGGCTGCACATTAAGGAATCGGGAACAGAGTAAGTGAAAAATATATATATTTATTAAAGATAAAGACACACGTGTAAACAAAACCACAGCAAACCATAAGCAAGAAACGAATACAAAGGAACACAACAAACCCCAAAAACAACCTAATCTAACTAGCTAACTAATATGTACAAAAGAGAACACACATACATGAACAAGGCAGGGATGAGAGACAAGGGGAGCAGAAGGCCAGGTACTGGGAGCAGTCAGCAAGGGGGAGCTGGTATCAGGGGACAGGTATCAGGGGACAGGTCTCAGGGGACAGGGTACAAGGATCAGAGTCCAGGACAAGGCAGGGAACAGATCAGGATCAGGTTCAGGACCAGGTAACGGATCAGGTTCAGGCAGGGACCAGGCTTACAGAAGGAATTCTGGAGCACTGAGCTTTGTTAAGGGCGGGTTTATATAGTCCAGCAGACCCAGATCAGGTGTGCTTGATGGCTGGTGGAAAGTCTTGGTGAGGAGACACCCGCTGGTGGTCACCAGAACTACACCCACTGCTGCCGAATGCAACAGTGCCACCAGCAGGTGAGCCCAGTAATGACACCATTCCTGACAGTTCCCCCCCCTTAAGGAGTGGCCTCCGGACACTCCATTCAGCCCTTGGTTGGACAGTCCGAGTGGATGCGGAAACACCCAAAAAAGTCTCCAGACTATGTCTGCGGACTTCTTCGCACTTCCTAGGCCAGAGTCCTTTAGTTCACTGGGGGACGTGCCACTAGAGTCTGAAAATAGGGCGCGCATCCCACCACCAGGGTCAGGAAGTTTAGATTTAGAAGTAAAAATTAGCAGGGCAACGGTCAAGAACCCATCGGAGGCAGACCACGCAGGGGCATTACATTCAGGCTGGGTGACCATCAGGATTAAAATAGTGGAAAAAAGGGCATCCATCAGGAAGATGTCAGCGGCCAGCTGGGCATCAGGAACAGGTCTTAGCAGGGACCATATCCTCAGGCTGGACAGCGGGCTCCGAGTCATCAGGCTAGGCAGCGGTAAAGGAACCACCAGGAAGAGTATCAGGAATGAAACCATCAGGAACTGGATCGTGAGGCTGGATACCAGGTACAGGGTCACCAAGCAAGACAGTATCTTGCTGCCCAGCCTGAGATGATCCCGCCTGCTGCCCAGCCTGAGATGATCCCGCCTGCTGCCCAGCCTGAGATGACCCCGCCTGCTGCCCAGCCTGAGATGACCCCGCCTGCTGCCCAGCCTGAGATGACCCTGCCTGCTGCCCAGCCTGAGATGACCCCGCCTGCTGCCCAGCCTGAGATGACCCCACCTGCTGCCCAGCCTGAGATGACCCCGCCTGCTGCCCAGCCTGAGATGACCCCGCCTGCTGCCCAGCCTGAGATGACCCCGTCTGCTGCCCAGCCTGAGATGACCCCGCCTGCTGCCCAGCCTGAGATGACCCCGCCTGCTGCCCAGCCTGAGATGTTCCGTCTGCTGCCCAGCCGGAGATGTTCCCGTCTGCTGCTCCGTTGCCCGCTGCCCAGTCTGATGTTCCAGAGCCTACTGTCTTGCTTGGTGACCCTGTACCTGGTATCCAGCCTCACGATCCAGTTCCTGATGGTTTCATTCCTGATACTCTTCCTGGTGGTTCCTTTACCGCTGCCTAGCCTGATGACTCGGAGCCCGCTGTCCAGCCTGAGGATATGGTCCCTGCTAAGACCTGTTCCTGATGCCCAGCTGGCCGCTGACATCTTCCTGATGGATGCCCTTTTTTCCACTATTTTAATCCTGATGGTCACCCAGCCTGAATGTACTGCCCCTGCGTGGTCTGCCTCCGATGGGTTCTTGCCCGTTGCCCTGCTAATTTTTACTTCTAAATCTAAACTTCCTGACCCTGGTGGTGGGATGCGCGCCCTATTTTCAGACTCTAGTGGCACGTCCCCCAGTGAACTAAAGGACTCTGGCCTAGGAAGTGCGAAGAAGTCCGCAGACATAGTATGGAGACTTTTTTGGGTGTTTCCGCATCCACTCGGACTGTCCAACCAAGGGCTGAATGGAGTGTCCGGAGGCCACTCCTTAAGGGGGGGGAACTGTCAGGAATGGTGTCATTACTGGGCTCACCTGCTGGTGGCACTGTTGCATTCGGCAGCAGTGGGTGTAGTTCTGGTGACCACCAGCGGGTGTCTCCTCACCAAGACTTTCCACCAGCCATCAAGCACACCTGATCTGGGTCTGCTGGACTATATAAACCCGCCCTTAACAAAGCTCAGTGCTCCAGAATTCCTTCTGTAAGCCTGGTCCCTGCCTGAACCTGATCTATTACCTGGTCCTGAACCTGATCCTGATCTGTTCCCTGCCTTGTCCTGGACTCTGATCCTTGTACCCTGTCCCCTGAGACCTGTCCCCTGATACCTGTCCCCTGATACCAGCTCCCCCTTGCTGACTGCTCCCAGTACCTGGCCTTCTGCTCCCCTTGTCTCTCCACCCTGCCTTGTTCATGTATGTGTGTTCTCTTTTGTACATATTAGTTAGCTAGTTAGATTAGGTTGTTTTTGGGGTTTGTTGTGTTCCTTTGTATTCGTTTCTTGCTTATGGTTTGCTGTGGTTTTGTTTACACGTGTGTCTTTATCTTTAATAAATATATATATTTTTCACTTACTCTGTTCCCGATTCCTTAATGTGCAGCCCAATGATCTGACCACCTGTATTGGATGTCTGTGTATAGCATCCTCGTGACAGAAAGGCTGGCAGGCTGGTACAGGGTCTTCAGGCTGGAAGGCTGGCACGGGAACCTCAGGCTGGAACAGGTTGGTGGGTGTGGAGGCAGGTTGGGATACCGGTAAGATTGTGTGGGTTGGAAAGTACTTCCGCTTCTTTTTGGGCTTAGTCACTGCAGGTTTGCAAGTACCGGGGGGAATATATGAAAAGGTTGGGATTGGGCAAATGGAAGAAAATGGCAGAGGTGCAGGGACAGTGGCTGGAGGAGGTTCTTGTGGATTGGCTACGGATAGGAGGGAAGAAGCAGGTGGATTGAAGGCAGGGTAAGTGCAGCAGGAGGAGACAGGATACTGATACTTCATTGTTAGCTGGGTGCATTGTTCAGAAAAAGTGGGAATTGTGGGAAAAGGAGAGGAAGACATCCCAGCAGGTTGGTATCTAGACATACAAATGGATGGTTGGGAGCTGACAGGGGCTGAGTATAACAAACTTGACCAGGCCTGTAATAAGGATTTCACAAAATCAGGTTTGCACACTGCTTGTCTGACCAGAGACTGCACTGAATCAATACATGCTGCAAGCACCTGTTCAGGACAAGCTGAGTACTGCTCATGGAAAAAGGCTGAGTCATCCTCCAACAGCCACACCAAAGATTCTACTTGAGCGGCATTAAAAGGAGGTGTATAATCGTCAGTTCCAATAGAGGCATCAGACAGGGCCAACTCTGTACAGATACAAATCAAAGCTTGTACATCCTCAAACACAAAATTGCCCTGATCCACAAAAACGTGAGCTATGCGGATGCATTCTAATAACTGCTCTCTGGTATATTCTCTTAGTGTCTGATAACAGAAATCTCTGTCATCTGTTGCCAGGAGCGAAAGATAAAAAATATCGTCCACCTCCATCTCAGTAATTTTAACAAGTGCTCAGACCCAATTCCAAGGTGCAGCCGATCTGATTGTATGGCTCCAGAATTCTGTCACGAGCAGGGATGAGCCGAACACCCCCCTGTTCGGTTCGCACCAGAACCTGCGAACAGACAAAATGTTCGTGTAAACTTTAGAACCCTATTAAATACAATGGACTCGAACGTTCGAAATCTAAAGTGTTAATTATAAAGGCTAATATGCAAGTTATTGTCCTAAAAAGTGTTTGGGGACCTGGGTCCTGCCCCAGGGGACATGTATCAATGCAAAAAGAAGTTTTAAAAACGGCCGTTTTTTCGGGAGCAGTGATTTTAATAATGCTTAAAATGAAAAAATAAAAGTGAAATATTCCTTTAAATTTCGTACCTGGGGGGTGTGTATGATATGCATGTGAAGTGGCGCATGTTTCCCGTGCTTAGAACTGTCCCTGCAAAAAATGTCATTTTTGAAAGAAAAAAAATGCATTTAAAACTGACTCGCGGCTATTAATGAATTGTCGGCTCCCGGCAATACATACAAAAGTCATTGAGAAAAAAAAAAAAAAAAAGCGTGGGGGTTCCCCAGAATTCAATTACCAGTCCCTTCAGATCTGGCATGGATTTTAAGGGGAACTCCACCCCAAGTTTAAAAAAAAAATGGCGTGGAGTCCCCCTAAAAATCCATACCAGACCCCTTATCCGAGCACGCAACCTGGCCGGCCGCAGGGGAAAAGGGGGGGACGAGAGAGCGGCCCCCCCTCCCTCCTGAACCGTACCAAGCCACATGCCCTCAACATGGGGAGGATGTCCCCATGTTGATGGGGACAAGGGCCTCATCCCCACAACCCTTGCCCGGTGGTTGTGGGGGTCTGCGGGCGGGGGGCTTATCGGAATCTGGAAGACCCCTTTAACAAAGGGGACCCCCAGATCCCGCCCCCCCCCCCTATGTGAATTGGTAACGGGTACATTGTACCCCTACCATTTCACGAAGAAAGCGTAAAAAAAATGTTTAAAAAACACACAAACACCTTGAAAAAGTCCTTTATTTAAAAAAATAAATAAATAAACATTCCAGCGGTGAAATCCAGTGTCCCGCGGCGATCCCGATGTCCAGCGCTGTCCTTCATTGGTTGTGCCTGAGCGGACCTGATGGGGAACTCCCTCTCAGTATTTTAAATGTATAGACCCGCCCCTTCTAAAGTTCCCCATCAGGTCCGCTCAGCGGACGAGATGCGGAACATGAGAAGGGGCGGGTCTATACATGTATTACCAAAGTGAGAGCAGTTCCCCATCAGGTCCGCCCCCTCGGTATGTCAGACCCGCCTACGTCATTGGCTTGAGCGGGGAACTTCCTTCACTATGTAAATTTAAATTTACATAGTGAAGGAAGTTCCCCGCTCAAGCCAATGACGTAGGCGGGTCCGACATACCGAGGAGGCGGACCTGATGGGGAACTGCTCTCACTTTGGCAATACATGTATAGACCCGCCCCTTCTCATGTTCCGCATCTGGTCCGCTGAGCGGACCTGATGGGGAACTTTAGAAGGGGCGGGTCTATACATTTAAAATACTGAGAGGGAGTTCCCCATCAGGTCCGCTCAGGCACAACCAATGACGGACAACGCTGGACATCGGGATCGCCGCGGGACACTGGATTTCACCGCGTGTTTGTGTGTTTTTTTAAACATTTTTTTACGCTTTCTTCGTGAAATGGTAGGGGTACAATGTACCCCTTACCAATTCACATAGGGGGGGGGCCGGGATCTGGGGGTCCTCTTTGTTAAAGGGGTCTTCCAGATTCCGATAAGCCCCCCGCCCGCAGACCCCCACAACCACCGGGCAAGGGTTGTGGGGATGAGGCCCTTGTCCCCATCAACATGGGGACATCCTCCCCATGTTGAGGGCATGTGGCTTGGTACGGTTCAGGAGGGAGGGGGGGCCGCTCTCTCGTCCCCCCCTTTTCCCCTGCGGCCGGCCAGGTTGCATGCTCGGATAAGGGGTCTGGTATGGATTTTTAGGGGGACTCCACGCCATTTTTTTTTTAATTTGGGGTGGAGTTCCCCTTAAAATCCATGCCAGATCTGAAGGGCCTGGAATGGATATTTGGGGGAACCCCACGTCAATTTTTTTTTTATTTGCGGCGGGGTTCCCCTTAATATCCATTCCAGACCTGAAGGGCCTGGTAATTGAATTCTGGGGAACCCCCACGCTTTTTTTTTTTTTTTTATCAATGACTTTTGTATGTATTGCCGGGAGCCGACAATTCATTAATAGCCGCGAGTCAGTTTTAAATGCATTTTTTTCTTTCAAAAATGACACTTTTTGCAGGGACAGTTCTAAGCACGGGAAACATGCGCCACTTTACATGCATATCATACACACCCCCCAGGTACGAAATTTAAAGGAATATTTCACTTTTATTTTTTCATTTTAAGCATTATTAAAATCACTGCTCCCGAAAAAACGGCCGTTTTTAAAACTTCTTTTTGCATTGATACATGTCCCCTGGGGCAGGACCCGGGTCCCCAAACACTTTTTAGGACAATAACTTGCATATAAGCCTTTATAATTAGCACTTTAGATTTCTCCCATAGATTTTTCGAATTTGCCGCGAACACCCCAATTTGTTCGCTGTTCGGCGAACGGGCGAACAGGCAATGTTCGAGTCGAACATGAGTTCGACTCGAACTCGAAGCTCATCCCTAGTCACGAGGATGCTATACACAGACATCCAATACAGGTGGTCAGATCATTGGGCTGCACATTAAGGAATCGGGAACAGAGTAAGTGAAAAATATATATATTTATTAAAGATAAAGACACACGTGTAAACAAAACCACATCAAACCATAAGCAAGAAACGAATACAAAGGAACACAACAAACCCCAAAAACAACCTAATCTAACTAGCTAACTAATATGTACAAAAGAGAACACACATACATGAACAAGGCAGGGATGAGAGACAAGGGGAGCAGAAGGCCAGGTACTGGGAGCAGTCAGCAAGGGGGAGCTGGTATCAGGGGACAGGTATCAGGGGACAGGTCTCAGGGGACAGGGTACAAGGATCAGAGTCCAGGACAAGGCAGGGAACAGATCAGGATCAGGTAACTGATCAGGTTCAGGCAGGGACCAGGCTTACAGAAGGAATTCTGGAGCACTGAGCTTTGTTAAGGGCGGGTTTATATAGTCCAGCAGACCCAGATCAGGTGTGCTTGATGGCTGGTGGAAAGTCTTGGTGAGGAGACACCCGCTGGTGGTCACCAGAACTACACCCACTGCTGCCGAATGCAACAGTGCCACCAGCAGGTGAGCCCAGTAATGACACCATTCCTGACAATTGTTTTCTGTTAATTTTGGGTTAAGAATCCTGTCGGTTGACAGGACAAATTAAAGCTTTTCTGTTCAGCATACCCACCCGTGTGGTCTGGCTAGTTATTTCCCACACGTAGGCTGCCATGGAGTCTGTCAGGAAAACAGAAAATTTATTGCCAAGTACTTACCGTAATTTTCCTTTCCTGGTGGACTCCATGGCAGACGGAGTTCCCACCCTGAAAGAAAATATTAATGAAAGAAAGAAAGTGTCCAAGAGTCGGCTAGTTACGGAACACAGTGCTGAGAGGTGAGCTTACTTTTATGGGTATGGGGTCCTATAGCATTGGAGAGGAGGCGGGGTTAACCCACACGTAGGCTGCCATGGAGTCCATCAGGAAAGGAAAATGACGGTAAGTATTTGGTAATAAATTTTCAGTTTTATTGAATAAGAATGGTTTGAGAGCTTTCTTAGATGAGACTGAGCCAACATCACAGTATCATCAGGGATGGACTGGCCATAGGGACTACCGGGAGTTTACCGGTGGGCCGATGGCTCAGTGGGCCGTTTAACCACTTAACGACCGCTCACTGTATATATACGTCGGCAGAATGGCACCGACAGGCACAATCACGTAGAGTGTACGTGATTGCCTTTGTATAGTTGGGGGGTCCTATACAGTGAGCGGTGGCTAAGTGTCCGGGAGCGTTCCGGGATGAGGGGGCAGCCATTCGTTTCTGGCCACCCCCTCGCGATCGCTCCCGGCGAATGGAAATGCCCCCTCTGTCTGTGTCAGACAGAGGGAGCAGGAGGAAGTGATGTCATCTCTGGTGCGGCGCTCACATATACCGAGCGCCGTACAAGAGAAGACATCAGGTCAGTGCACACAACACTACACTGACACCAGGACACATAGGGACATAAATCGCCCCCCCAGACACCCCAGATCACCCCCCAGATCACCCCCCCAGCCCCCAGTCACAGTGTCACTGATTGCAGTGACCATTTATTTAGTGATCACTGCAATCAGTGACATTTGTGACTGTAAAAGTGTCACCAAAGTTTAGTCTTAGGTCCAGTGTAGCCCCCTAACCCCCCTAATAAAGGTTTAACCCCCTGATCACCCCCCAGATAACCCTTTCACCCCCTATCACCACTGTCACTAAGCGATCATTTTTCTAAACGCTGTCTTAGTGTCTGTGATGCAGATCGGTAGCCGGTAATTTTTTTTAGGTTCGTCGCAGGTTTTTATAGCGTCAGGTACCCCAATATATTATCTAATAAAGGTTTAACCCCCTTGATCGCCCCCCAGGTAACCCTTTCACCCCCTATCACCACTGTCGCTAAGCAATTGTTTTTCTAAACGCTGTCTTAGTGTCGGTGATGCAGATCGGTAGCCAGTATTTTTTTTTAGGTTCGCCGCATGTTTTTATAGCGTCAGGTACCCCAATATATTATCTAATAAAGGTTTAACCCCCTTGATCGCCCCCCAGGTAACGCTTTCACCCCCATCACCACTGTCGCTAAGCGATCGTTTTTCTAAACGCTGTCTTAGTGTCGGTGATGCAGATCGGTAGCTGGTAATTTTTTTTAGGTTCGCCGCAGGTTTTTATAGCGTCAGGTACCCCAATATATTATCTAATAAAGGTTTAACCCCCTTGATCGCCCCCCAGGTAACCCTTTCACCTCCTATCACCACTGTCGCTAAGCGATCGTTTTTCTAAACGCTGTCTTAGTGTCGGTGATGCAGATCGGTAGCCAGTAATTTTTTTTAGGTTCGCCGCATGTTTTTATAGCGTCAGGTACCCCAATATATTATCTAATAAAGGTTTAACCCCCTTGATCGCCCCCCAGGTAACCCTTTCACCCCCATCACCACTGTCGCTAAGCGATCGTTTTTCTAAACACTGTCTTAGTGTCGGTGATGCAGATCGGTAGCTGGTAATTTTTTTTAGGTTTGCCGCAGGTTTTTATAGCGTCAGGTACCCCCATATATTATCTAATAAAGGTTTTAACCCCCTGATTGCCACTAGTTAACCCTTTCACCAGTGATCACCATATAAGTGTTACGGGTGACGCTGGTTAGTTAGTTTGCTTTTTATAGTGTCAGGGCACCCGCCGTGTATATAACCCAATAAAGGTTTAACCCCCTGAACGCCCGGCGGGTGATATCAATTAGGTTTTAGCGTCAGAGAGGGTCTGAGTCACACCCCAGGCAGCGTCAGGTTAGTGCCAGTAACGCTAACACCCACGCGTGAAGCATACACCCCCCTTAGTGGTATAGTATCTGAACAGATCAATATCTGATCTGATCAGATCTATACTAGCGTCCCCAGCAGTTTAGGGTTCCCAAAAACGCAGTGTTAGCAAGATCAGCCCAGATACCTGCTGGCACCTGCGTTTTGCCCCTCCGTCCAGCCCAGGCCACCCAAGTGCAGTATCGATCGATCACTGTCACTTACAAAACAAAAACACACATAACTGCAGCGTTCGCAGAGACAGGCCTGATCCCTGCGACTCCAGTGCTGTAGGAGGTGATTTCACCACCACAGTTAAAAAAAAAAGCAAATATGCCGAAGCATTGGGGCAGCAGGGGCGGAGGAGCGATTTTGCTCCTAATACCGCGTACATACTTTCGAAATTCCGACGGAGGCTTGCCCGTGGAAAAGTCTGACCATGTGTGTGCGGCATAACTTTTTTGCGGGAGGATGCCCCCATGCTTCGGCATATATAAATGGTGCGTGTATGCCCATCATTGGAAGTGGGTGGATGAAGGGCGGTATTCTAATGGTGGGCATACCCACCGATCAATCTCTTTTTTCGTTCAGCCAACTGGCTGCATGAAAAAAAAAGATTACAATACATGTCCAACAAGGACCAGCAACGTACTGGTATGTTGCTGGACTTTGAATGTTTATACCAGAATGATGCCTGCGGGTTTAGGTATCATCTTGGTATCATTCTTTTCAGCCTGCGGCCGGCTTTCATGTAAAAGCAATCCTAGCGGCTAATTAGCCTCTGGACTGCTTTTACAAGCAGTGGGAGGGAATGCCCCCCCCGGATATAAAAAGCGCCATTGGGAAAGCATTTTATCACACCGATCTTGGTGTGGTCAGATGCTTTGAGGGCAGAGGAAAAATCTAGGGTCTAATAGACCCCAGTTTTTTCAAAAAAAGAGTACCTGTCACTACCTATTGCTATCATAGGGGATATTTACATTCCCTGAGATAACAATAAAAATGATTAAAAAAAAATACTTGGAAGGAACAATTTAAAAATAAAATAAAAAAGCAAAGTTAATAATAAAAAAAAAAGAAAAAAAAAAGCACCCCTGTCCTGCCCTGCTCTTGCCCAATGGCAAACGCAAGCGTCAGTTTGGCGTCATATGTAAACAGCAATTGCACCATGCATGTGAGGTATCACCGCGAAGGTCAGATCGAGAGCAATCATTTTAGCAGTAGACCTCCTCTGTAAATCTACTGGCGTAACCTGTAAAGGCTTTTAAAGGCTTTTAAAAATATATGTAGTTTGTCGCCAATGCGCGTTTGTGCGAAATTTTAAAGCATGTCGTGTTTGGTATCTATGTACTCGGCCTAAGATCATCTTTTTTATTTCATCAAACATTTGGGCACTATAGTGTGTTTTAGTGCATTAAAATTAAAAAAGTGTATTTTTTAACCCAAAAAATGCGTTTGAAAAATCGCTGCGCAAATACTGTGTAGAAAAAAAAAGAGCAACACCCACCATTTTAATCTGTAGGGCCTTTGCTTTAAAAATATATATAATATTTGGGGGTTCAACATAATTTTCTTGCAAAAAAAAAATGTTTTCATGTAAACAAAAAGTGTCAAAAAGGGCTTTGTCTTCAAGTGGTTAGAAGAGTGGATGTAAGCTTCCTAATGTTGTGTATAAAATGCCAGAACAGTTCAAAACCCCCCCAGATGACCCCATTTTGGAAAGTAGGCACCCCAAGCTATATACTGAGAGGCATGTTGAGTCCATGGAATATTTTATATGTTGACACAAGTTGCGGAAAAACGACAATTTTTTTTTTTTTTGCACAAAGTTGTCACTAAATGATATATTGCTCAAACATGCCATGGGCATATGTGGAATTACACCCCAAAATACATTCTGTTGCTTCTCCTGAGTACGGGGATACCACATGTGTGAGACTTTTTGGGAGCCTAGCCACGTACGGGACCCCAAAAACCAAGCACCGCCTTCAGGCTTTCTAAGGGTGTAAATTTTTGATTTCACTTCTCACTGCCTATCACAGTTTCGGAGGCCATGGAATGCCCAGATAGCACAAACCCCCCCCCAAATGACCCCATTTTGGAAAGTAGACACCCCAAGCTATTTGCTGAGAGGTATTGTGAGTATTTTGCAGATCTCGCTTTTTGTCACAAAGTTTTGAAAATTGAAAAAAAAATATATATATATATATATATATATTTTCTTTCTTCATTTTCAAAAACAAATGAGAGCTGTAAAATACTCGCCATTCCTCTCAGCAAATAGCTTGGGGTGTCTATATTCCAAAACGGGGTCATTTGGGGGGGGTTTTGTGCGATTTGGGCATTTTATGGCCTTTGAAACTGTGATAGGTAGTGAGGAGTGAAATCAAAAATTTGCGCCCTTAGAAATCCTGAAGGCGGTGCTTGGTTTCCGGGGTCCCGTACACGGCTAGGCTCCCAAAAAGTCCAACACATGTGGTATCCCCGTACTCAGGAGAAGCAGCAAAATGTATTTTGGGGTGAAATTCCACATATAACCATGGCATGTGTGAGCAATATATCATTTAGTGACAACTTTTTGTAATTTTTTTTTTTGTCATTATTCAATCACTTGGGACAAAAAAAAAAAATTCAATGGGCTCAACATGCCTCTCAGCAATTTCCTTGGGGTGTCTACTTTCCAAAATGGGGTCACTTGGGGGGGTTTTGTACTGCCCTGTCATTTTAGCACCTCAAGAAATGAGATAGGCAGTCATAAATTTAAAGCTGTGTAAATTTCAGAAAATGTACCCTAGTTTGTAAACTCTATAACTTTTGCGCAAACCAATAAATATACGCTTATTGACATTTTTTTTACTAAAAACATGTGGCTGAATACATTTTGGCCTAAATGTATGACTACAATTGAGTTTATTCGATTTTTCTTATAACAAAAAGTAGAAAATATCATTTTTTTTCAAAATTTTCGTTTTTTTTCCGTTTATATCGCAAAAAATAAAAATCGCAGAGGCAATCAAATACCATTAAAAGAAAGCTCTATTTGTGGGAAGAAAAGGACGCAAATTTCGTTTGGGTACAACATTGCATGTCCGCACAATTTACAGTTAAAGCAGCGCAGTGCAAAATTCTGAATTCACCTCTGGTCCTTTAGCTATCAAATGGTCCGGGGCTTAAGTGGTTAAAAAAAAAAAAAAAAAAAAACATTTTTTATGCTGTTTGGTGGCAGCGGGAACGTGGCAGCAAACAGCGACACTCACAAAAAAAAATGTAAAAAAAAAAAAATTATTTTTTTGTGGGCCGTTTTTTATGCAGTTTTGCGGCAGCGGGAGCGTGGCAGCAAACAGCGGCCCTCACAAAAAAAAAAATATATATATATTTTTTTGGCCCATTTTTTTATGCAGTTCGGCGGCAGCGGGAGCGTGGCAGCAAACAGCGGCGGGGATTCAGGGAAGGTGGCCATCGAGGAGGGCAGTTTGATGTAAAATTCCGAGGGAGAAGAGCTCCACCCCCTCCCTGACCACCGAAGAGTCGGACAGTAGCGAGCGCGGCCACCCCGGCGCTCCAAGAACCTTGATTCCTCCATCTCCTTTCTGCTCCAGGAACCATGGGCCTGGGCCTGGGCCGGAGGGCAGGCTGACTGGGAGCCCGGAGGTAGAGAACATGCGCCGCTGTAAGGAGCAGAGCAGCGTGAGCACCCCCCGGATCAAAAAGGGAGACTCGGCGCTGCCGCTGATGGCCATCAGGTACCTGGCATCCTATACAAACATGCCAGAACACTGAGACAGCGGGGAGGTGAGCAGAGGAGGGACTGCAGAAAGGGACAGTGCTATGTGGTCTGTCTCAGCCCTCCCCTCTGTCTCTCTGCCCCCTCTGTCTCTCAGGCCCCCCCTCTGTCTCTCAGTCCCCCCACTATCTCTCAGACCCCTCCTCTGTCTCTCAGACCCCCCTCTGTCTCTCAGACCCCCCCTCTGTCTCTCAGACCCCCCCCCCTCTGTCTCTCAGAACCCCTCTCTGTCTCTCAGCTCTCCTCCTCTGTCTCTCAGCTCTCCTCCTCTGTCTCTCAGCTCTCCTCCTCTGTCTCTCAGATCCCCCCACTGTCTCTCAGCCCCCTCCTCTATCTCTCAGCTCTACCCCTCTGTCTCTCAGTTCTCCCTCTCTGTCTCTCAGTCCCCCCTCTGTCTCTCAGCTCTTCCTCTGTCTCTCAGCTCCCCCCTCTGTCTCTCAGACCCCCCTGTCTCTTAGACCCCCCTCTGTCTCTCAGTTCCCGTGTCTCTCAGTCCCCCTCTTTTAGCCCCCCCTCTGTCTCTCAGCTCTCCTCCTCTGTCTCTCAGCTCTCCTCCTCTGTCTCTCCCAGCTCTCCCCCTCTGTCTCTCAGCTCTCCCCCTCTGTCTCTCAGCTCCTACCTCTGTCTCTCAGACCCCCCTCTGTCTGTCTCTCAGCCCCCCTCTGTCTCTCAGCCCCCCCCTCTGTCTCTCAGCTCCCCCCTGTCTCTCAGCTCCCCCCTGTCTCTCAGCTCCCCCTGTCTCTCAGCTCCCCCTCTGTCTCTTAGACCCCCCTCTGTCTCTCAGACCCCCTCTGTCTCTCAGTCCCCCCCTCTGTCTCTCAGTTCCCGGGTCTCTCAGTCCCCCCCTCTTTTATCCCCTCCTCTCTCTCTCAGCTCCCCTTTGTCTCTCAGACCCCCCCTCCGTCTCCCCAGACCCCTCCTCTGTCTCTCAGACCCCTCCTCTGTCTCTCAGCTCTCCTCCTCTGTCTCTCTGCTCCCCCTGTCTCTCAGATGCCTCCACTGTCTCTCAGACCCCTCCACTGTCTCTCAGACCCCTCCACTGTCTCTCAGACCCCTCCACTGTCTCTCAGCTCCCCTCCACTGTCTCTCAGCTCCCCTCCACTGTCTCTCAGCTCCCCTCCACTGTCTCTCAGCTCCCCCCCCTGTCTCTCAGCCCCCCTCTGTCTCAGCCCCCCCTGTCTCTCAGCTGCCCCCCTGTCTCTCAGCTCCCCCCTGTCTCTCAGCTCCCCCCCTGTCTCTCAGCTCCCCCCTGTCTCTAAGCTCCCCCCTGTCTCTCAGCTCCCCCTCTGTCTCTCAGACCCCCCTCTGTCTCTCAGTCCCCCCTGTCTCTCAGTTCCTGTGTCTCTCTGTCCCCCCCTCTTTTATCCCCTCCTCTCTCTCTCAGCTCCCCTCCGTCTCTCAGACCCCTCCTCTGTCTCTCAGACCCCTCCTCTGTCTCTCAGACCCCTCCTCTGTCTCTCAGCTCTCCTCCTCTGTCTCTCAGCTCTCCTCCTCTGTCTCTCTGCTCCCCCTGTCTCTCAGATGCCTCCACTGTCTCTCAGATGCCTCCACTGTCTCTCAGACCCCTCCACTGTCTCTCAGCTCCCCTCCACTGTCTCTCAGCCCCCCTCCACTGTCTCTCAGCTCCCCTCCACTGTCTCTCAGCTTCCCCCTCTGTCTCTCAGCTTCCCCCTCTGTCTCTCAGCTTCCCCCTCTGTCTCTCAGCTTCCCCCTCTGTCTCTCAGCTTCCCCCTCTGTCTCTCAGCTGTCTCTCAGCTCCCCCTCTGTCTTTTAGCTCCTCCTCTGTCTCTCAGCTCCCTCCCATTGTCTCTCAGCTCCCTCCCATTGTCTCTCAGCTCCCTCCCATTGTCTCTCAGACCCCTCCTTTGTCTCTAAGACCCCTCCTTTGTCTCTAAGACCCCTCCTCTGTCTCTCAGACCCCTCCTCTGTCTCTCAGCTCTCCTCCTCTGTCTCTCTGCTCCCCCTGTCTCTCAGATGCCTCCACTGTCTCTCAGACCCCTCCACTGTCTCTCAGACCCCTCCACTGTCTCTCAGCTCCCCTCCACTGTCTCTCAGCTCCCCTCCACTCTCTCTCAGCTCCCCTCCACTGTCTCTCAGCTCCCCCCTCTGTCTCTCAGCCCCCCCTGTCTCTCAGCTGCCCCCCTGTCTCTCAGCTCCCCCCTGTCTCTCAGCTCCCCCCTGTCTCTCAGCTCCCCCTGTCTCTCAGCTCCCCCCTGTCTCTCAGCTCCCCCTCTGTCTCTCAGACCCCCCTCTGTCTCTCAGTCCCCCCCCTGTCTCTCAGTTCCTGTGTCTCTCAGTCCCCCCCTCTTTTATCCCCTCCTCTCTCTCTCAGCTCCCCTCTGTCTCTCAGACCCCCCCCTCCGTCTCTCAGACCCCCCCCTCCGTCTCTCAGACCCCTCCTCTGTCTCTCAGACCCCTCCTCTGTCTCTCAGCTCTCCTCCTCTGTCTCTCAGCTCCCCCTGTCTCTCAGATGCCTCCACTGTCTCTCAGATGCCTCCACTGTCTCTCAGACCCCTCCACTGTCTCTCAGACCCCTCCACTGTCTCTCAGCTCCCCTCCACTGTCTCTCAGCTCCCCTCCACTGTCTCTCAGCTTCCCCCTCTGTCTCTCAGCTTCCCCCTCTGTCTCTCAGCTTCCCCCTCTGTCTCTCAGCTGTCTCTCAGCTCCCCCTCTGTCTTTTAGCTCCTCCTCTGTCTCTCAGCTCCCTCCCATTGTCTCTCAGCTCCCTCCCATTGTCTTTCAGACCCCTCCTTTGTCTCTAAGACCCCTCCTTTGTCTCTCAGACCCCTCCTTTGTCTCTCAGACCCCTCCTCTGTCTCTCAGTCCCCCCCTCTGTCTCTCAGTTTCCATGTCTCTCAGCCCCCCTCTCTCAGCCCCCCCCTCTTTTATCCCCTCCTCTCTCTCTCGGCTCCCCTCTGTCTCTCAGACCCCTCCTCTGTCTCTCAGACTCCTCCTCTGTCTCGCAGCTCTCCTCCTCTGTTTCTCAGCTCTCCTCCTCTGTCTCTCAGCTCCCCCCCTGTATCTCAGACCCCTCCACTGTCTCTCAGACCCCTCCACTGTCTCTCAGCTCCCCCCCACTGTCTCTCAGCTCCCCTCCACTGTCTCTCAGCTCCCCCTTCTGTCTCTCAGCTTCCCCCTCTGTCTCTCAGCTTCCCCCTCTGTCTCTCAGCTTCCCTCTCTGTCTCTCAGCTCCCCCTCTGTATTTCAGCTCCTCCTCTGTCTCTCAGCTCCCTCCCATTGTCTCTCAGTTCCCTCCCATTGACTCTCAGCTTCCCCCTCTGTCTCTCAGACCCCTCCTCTGTCTCTCAGACCCCTCCTATGTCTCTCAGCCCCCTCCTCTGTCTCTCAGCCATTCATTTCAATGGGCAGGAGCGGTTTGTACACCGCTCCTCCACCACCCAAAAAATGCTGCTTGGAGGACTTTCACACTGGGACTGCAGCGGAGGCATTTTTCAGGGGCTTTACATGCACTATTTTTAGCTCAAAAGCGCCTGAAAAACGCCTCAATGTGTAAGGGGTCCTACACTCACACCCTCTCTCTTACACTCACCCCCCTCCCTCACCCACCCCCTCTCATCCCCTTTCCCTCAACCCTTCCTCTCTCTCTCTCTCATTCCCCTCTCGCTCACCCTCTCATGATATACAATAATGGATGTAGGGGCCTTTTAGTGGGCGTGATTTTTTGGGGGGGTGGGGGGCAGCATTTTATTGAATTAAAGTGGGCCGGTCTGGATGAAGTCCAGGGCCAAATTTTGGTCCCAGTCCAGCCCTGAGTATCATGGAGCAAATTCAGACAATTCAGGATCTTTTAATGCTGCCAAGTAATTAGCGGTGGAATTACGATGATTTCCTGCAATTTATTTATAACTTTGACAATTATATAGAAAGCCACAAAGAGTTGAAAATTGCAATATTTTACAATGCCTAAAAACTGTAGATGTTTATACATAGTGAATGTATCACACTGTACCATCAATCTAGACACTGAAAATGTGTTGCTTTATCTAACTAGTGAACTATTGTATATGTTTGTTACAAAATCCCTTAGATTATTATGGTTACATTGCAGTCTTATTGCTATGTACAGTATGCACCAAAAGATGGTAACATTACTATAATTAAATAAAGTGTATGTGTTAGGTCTGTAAAGTATTGCTACTTTCCAATAAAAGTAATTTTACATTTAGTTCTGGCATTATGTGTCTGTACCTATCATTATTAGATGGTCTGTGTTTTTTCTGCTGCATTTATATAAACACTAAAAACAACTGTAATTAGCAGTTGTTGTATTACCAGTCATAGTTTTAGTATCATCTCACCTTGATACAGCAAAAACCCCACCATTCATGGAACCAAAACATGATAAAGCAACAAAGATGGGGACTGCCAATGAGAAACTCCCCAGGAGACGCTCTGCATATGTCTGAAAAGAAAATACATGATCGTTAGAAGAATGTATGCGTGTCTATTTTCTGTTTAATTACCATGTTGTCCATGAAGCACATACATAATGATGCTCTTTTTTTAAGGGCTCCAGCCTTTTCTAAGAAATCATGCTGTGTGTTTATTATTGGCATAATTAAACCAGAAGATTTTAGAGAGTGTAACATCTAGTTTACCTGCATAACTGTTGTATCATTAGGCTATGAAAAAAGACAAAACCTAAGGTGCCAAGCCATCAAAGATCCAGAGATACAAACTAATAAATTGTTTCATTAGAAAGAATATAATGCACCAAGGGTTGCCAACATTCAGTAAATTTATGAACAGTTTGCAAAATCCGTAATTTTTGTATCAGTCCATAAATGCCTTTTATGGACATGCATGTTTATAACAGACATTCATGGACGGATACAAAAATTAGGAATTTTACAAACTGTTTATACAGTTACTGAAAGTTGGAAACCATTGGTAGGCATGAATTATTGCAAAACCCTTCCAAATAACATCAGTGTCCACACCAAGTTCACATCCATGTACTGCAGAGACCCCTTCGACATCTGCATGCATTGCTAAGGAAGTGACCATAAACTCTATAAGCAATCACAACACCTTTAAGGAAAATAGTTACACACACTTCAAAAAGTGCCTTCTTATCAGTGCATACAGATATAGAAGGGGCCTCTTCATAGTACATCAGTTTGGACTTTGTGTGTACTTTGTTGTTACAAGAAAAAAAGCAGGTCTTGCGCCAGCACAGGTAATATATACTGCTGCAATTCAAATGTCGGAATACTGAGCTACTAAAAAATTGTGCAAAAAAAAAAAGGGTACGCTGTTCCTTTTAATAATGAATAAATCAATATATATGATCGCAAATGAGAAAAATCTATCTAAATGCCAACATAAAAGATGGTATGGATATAAATGTGTTAACTCTTATCACTCTTGAAGTAAAATTGATCTATTTACTCGGGGTAACATAATCTTTTATATTTTACAAAAAAATGATTATGCATTTAGTTTTTTACATTATAATTCAAGAAAGTGTATTTTTTTAAAAAAAATATTGCGTTGAAAAAATGCTGTGCAATACCGTGTGACATAAACAATTGCAAAACCCACCAATTTATTCTCTAGGGCCTCTGCTTTAAAAAAATATATATAATGTTTGGGGGTTAAAAAAATACTAACTTTTACATGTAAACAAAAAGTTCCAAAAAAGGCCTTTGTCTGAAAGTGGTCACCAAGAAAAGAAAATGCAGTGATTAAAGAACAACTACACTTTTTCTAAGAATCCCCAATCAAATGAAGAAGCTTTTAGGGTTTCATATGTGGAGGTTTTATTTTTACCATACTTCTAATACCTATATACTCAGATGTTGTACTGCATTTTCAAATATATGGTTAAAGGTCTGTTATATCTGTTTACATCTCTGAGGTCAAAATTCCCTGATTCACCTCTATGGGGGGAACTTAGCTTGTAACACCCATGTAGCGTGACTATGAACTGCAGGAGGTACTACAGCTAATACAGAAACATCAGTTCTGTATGGTTTATGTGCAGATACGTACTCTGATAGGTTGAGCCACTATTGGTGCCCATTTTAGCTGGATCACTAAACAATGCATATATCATATTTTTAACTGTTAATAGATCATGCATAATCTAATACCACAACAAATAGCATCTGTATATACATATTGTTGTTCCCGGGTGGCTCGTTGTTGGCAGGGATAAGCGTAAAGGTATCTGCATGGGTCCCTCTTTTGTTTTAGCCGGACAAATAGGGCTCTGACTTTAAACAGTTCTATTTAGTTTTAAAATGTGGGCTGACCGGAGGCACCTCCCTCTGATGCTGAGAGGCTCATCGTTTTCCTCTTGAGGTCAGATTATATCTTAATAACCAGGGGGCAATTTCTCGTGCTAAGGGTATGGTGCGGGAAGTGGCGGGTACCTTTCATGGCCCATATGGGATTGAGGGTTTCATTGTATATTTTGTTTACTAATGTCTCTCGTTCTTATTCCTTTTCCCCTCCCTCTCTTTCTGCATGCCCTTCCTCTCGACACTCAATCTTTTTTCTTAACAAGAACTTCCTGGAGCTCCCCCACCATCCACATGCTAGACCAGGACATCATAACCTCTGTAGAGATATCGCCCTGCCGGAGAACAAATCTTCCTGTGGTGAGATTTATGCCATCTTTAGAGTTTTCCTTCCCTCTGATCCATGACTAGTGCAGTTCCCCATAATCTAAAATTACAGATTGTCTGTACAGGGGCTTAACTACCCTATTAAACGTCAAAAATTACTCCAACTATACCACACCTTAAAGGCCAAAATCACGGTAGAGGGAGCCTGGAAGAAATCTGCGGTCTTGATTTCAGCGACCAAACAGAAAATATCTTGGATCATGCATCAGGAACAGATATTACAGGACACAGTTCCATAATTTGAAAAAGTTTGGGAACCTTGGGCACTTTATATTCAGGTCCCCCTTTATCTGGGTCATATACCCCTTTAGTTGGAATCTCCTGGAAGTTCTACTCTCCCCCTCATTCCTCTTACTCTCTTTACCTGCTTCTTTCTGACTTTCCTCCTTGTCTCCCTATCTTCTCAACAAGATAGCTTATATGACATTAGCCGTTAATTTTTTAAATTGCATATTTTAAGATACAAAGGGAGCTCTCAATGACTGTGGAATTTAACTTTCAATTTCTTTTAGATTAACATTATCTAGAAGCGTTTGGTCTAGGACTCAGTTTTTAGATTTCTTGATGCAATGTCCTGAGGCCATATGAACCCAGGTCACAGTGCCTTGTCCCCTGACTCTGTGAGAGGGAGGAAGGGGTGACACGATCTGAATCAAGGTGGTACCCAGTGAGATCCCCAATTCCACAGTGTGAACCCAAAGGGGTGGATTGGTGGCCTTATTTCGGGTGGGCTCTAACCTATTGCTCATGTTTGGTTTACCTGTTCTAAAACACTCTAGATATTTTGTTTAAGTTACTATAGAGATATTATATGTATATGATAGTCACAATATTTATGTGAGATAAAAGGAAATGGTTCTCTATGAACCATAAAGAAAAACCTTTTATTGTTGGTACTGTCTATCTTGTCATTTGTTTTATTTTGGGCCCTGCAGGCCACATCTATTGCTGTTTTACTTTTTTTGTGAAATTAATAAAAATATTGAAAAGAGAAATATTATTGTTCCGTTGGCCTTAATAAAATTTAGTCACCTACAAGTATACAAGCTGGTGTTGCAAGACTGCTTTTAAACTAAACCCTGGTCCTGATCATCTATAAATATTAGAAGAAAATGCACATTCCATGCTTGTTCTTAATAAAGAAGTAAAAAAGCAGACATCAAAAAAAGCAATGCAGGTAACATTTAAGCCGGCTATAGATTAATCAAATTTTGTCCAGTACAGAGCCAGAAACCAGTCAAATTTCGATCCATCTATGGGCAGAGTGGTTGTACTTCAGTACAACCAGCCTGTTTTTTTTTTGTGATCACTGCCAGCAATGGCTATAGCCGCTGGCAGTGATCATTGTATTCTGGCAGCCGGGAAACCTCCTGCTGTCATAATAAAATAGCGCAGAGGGAGGGATTCCCCCATCGACACTAATGCCACGTACACACGATCGGACATTCCGACAACAAAACCGTGGATTTTTTTCCGACGGATTTTCGCTCAAACTTGTCTTGCATAGACGCGGTCACACAAATGTTGTCGTAAATTCTGAACGCTAAGAACGCGGTGACGTACAACGAGCTGAGAAAATTTAAGTTGAATGATTCTGAGCATGCGTCGAATTGATTCCGAGCATGCGTAGGATTTTTGTGTGTCGGAATTTCCGACAAGAACTTTTGTTGTCGGAAAAATTGAGAACCAGCTCTCAATCATTTGAAATTCCGACAGCAAATGTCCGATGGAGCCTACACACAGTCGGAAAATCCGTCCAAAAGCTCACATCGTACATTTGTTGTCGGAAATTCCGATCGTGTGTACGCGGCATAACTGTGTTAAAAGGAGACTCGCAGAATTTTTTTTCTTCAACCCATAGTTGATGTAAAGAAGACTGTACAATGCTTGTCCTGCCATGAAGATATTGGTCTGCTAGACAGTAGCTAGATCTTAGACTACTTGATCTTTAAAAGATTTGGCCATACACATGTAGATGATCCAAAGACCAAGTAAAATTTGCTTAATGGGTGCAAACAAATGCTGATCATAAATAATGATCAGGCAGGAAAGATGGGTGCATTCCCTGCATGCGAGCGTTTATTTGTTAATAAGTGGTGCATCTATGGGCATCTCTCCCACACGATAATATGGAAGGACGGTGTATAAACATAAAAATACAATTGCAAACATAATAGTACAGGCATTTGGCTAGAACAAGTAAACACTTAAATTTGGAAGCACTCAACATGGACCCCTTCCAAAAAAATATTAATGGCAGTGTTAGGTGAAAGAAGTTTTAGGCATTAAGGGTAAATATAATGTGTAATTAATTTGCATATAACTCTATGATTTTGTTTTGTTGTCAAATAATGTCAACCTGCTCTGTCAGAAAAAAAAAGGTCAAGGTTTCTTGCAAGAGTCTCATAATTAATTCATAAGACTTGTTTGTTTTATTTCTGAAAATGCATGTTGCACTTAAAAGTATCTTCAATTAGAGTATTTTAATGTTTTATTGGTACATGAATAGATCAACAAAATACACGTTTCATTGGTCCGTTGCCCAGATTATATCTATAATTATTAGTAGTATAAGTAGAGCAGAATATTTATATTGTTTTGACACACAACTTACATTAGAAAATAAAATGTGAAATAAACAACGAGTTCATATAAGGCAAAGTATCATTTCAAGTATATATATATATATATATATATATATTGTTTTAATACAAACGCTTTTATTGAGAAAATAAAGGCATGAACAATGAGCGCTCAGTACAAAATATACAAAGACAAGGTGCTAGCATTAATGCATTTTAATGAGAGGGTGCAGGGATGTAGTGGCCATATCAATGAACAATCAATATCAATGATGGTGTGGAAGACCCTCTCCATGATCTGAATAGCCGCCATACGCTTAAGGACCTGATCCCAGGGGACTCCAGGGATAAGCCAAAACAGGGCAATGGACAAATGGACCACACTGAAGAATGTGTGCAACCGTTTTTATTCAGGGGGGGTGGAACCAGGTATTTCCGCGAAGAATAAGCACATCTGGTGTGTTAGAGTAGTTAGAACCCCTGCGATCTCTGCCACCTTATCAGTTACCTTTTGCCAAAGGTCCCTCAGGGCTGTACAGCTCCAAAAGATGTGCAAATGGGTCCCTTTCTCTGGACCAGGGGCGGATCCAGAGTCTTTTCTCGGGAGGGGCACTGCCAAAAAATATGTTCTTTTTTGTGGGAAATTTATCGGGGAAATGGCTGGTGTCGGCGCTTCAATCATGGTTGTTATGGTGTCAGGAGGATTGAAGCGCATTATTTCTATTATTACATTGTAATATAAAATTAATTCGTTCAATGCAGAATCATGGGGGCCCCAAGTGTGTCACTTGCCACACGTTGCGGATTGTCACTTGCCACGTCACCTGCCACACCTTGTGGATTGTCACTTGTACACATCACCTGCCACACCTTGCGGATTGTCACTAGCCACACCTTGCGGATTGTCATTTGCCACGTCACCTGACACAATTTGCGGATTGTCACTTGCCACGTCGCCTGCCACACCTTGCGGATTGTCACTAACTTGCCTGCTAAGGTTTAGTTTTGGTTGTCTCTTGCTGTGTCCCAGAGTCAGGCAGCAGAGAGATAATGTAATCTCTCTGCTGCCTGCACAGTGAGGGCGGAAGTCAATGCAGGGCAGGCATGGGCGGTGAGAGATGATCTCATCTCTCTGCTCCCCCGCTCCTGGATAGCTGATTGGCCAGCTGCCACAATGAGCCTGCTCTCTCACTCTCACCTGCGCTGCCAACACACTGAGCAGCACGGTCTGCCCACGAACCGCGCCGCCTGCCCACAAACCGCGTCGCAAGAGGAGCCGCCCGCTTTCTTACCCATCTGTGGAGCCGCACGCTATCGAACCTGCCCGCAGAGCGGCCCGACGTGACTCACCGACGTCACTCGTTGCTAGACACCAAGCGGCCCAGGCGTTAGCAACGAGTGCAGGGAAGAGGCTCCACCCACCTCCTCCTCCGCTCCTGGTATCGTGTCAGTGCGCCAAGTAACTACATTAGACGAGTCTCTCTCTCGGCGCTGCTGATCGGCTGATGTGAGAAACTGAGAGAGAGACTCAGAGAGGCAGCGGCAGCCGCAGAAAAAGTACTGTATATACTCGAGTATAAGCCAAACCAAATATAAGCCGAGGCACCTAATTTTACCCCAAAAAACTGGGAAAACTTATTGACTCGAGTATAAGCCTAGGGTGTCCATCTGCATGCCTCACTGTGCCTCACTTTGCCTCACTGTGCCCATGCCTCACTGTGCCCATGCCTCACTATGCCCATGACTAGACTGATGTTTAACATGGGAGTCTATGGAAGGAGTGCCCGGATTTGAAAAATCGGTTCTCCCCGGCCGTAGGTCTCCCAGACACCAAACTTTGCACACTTGTAGAGGAGACATGGGGTTATATGTGTGCCAAGATTGGGGTCCAGGGGACCTATGGCCCGCCGGTATTGGGTCCACAAAGTCACCAGAGAAATGACCATTTAACATTGGAGTCTATGGAAGGGGTACCCGGCTTTAAAAAAATCGGTGCTCCCCGGCCGTAGGTCTCCCAGACATAAAACCTTGCACACTTGTAGAGGAGTTATGGGGCTACATGTGTGCTACGTTTGGGCCAGCCATTACCGGATCCCCAAAGTCCGGGAGATCAGGCGCAAAAAAAAAGGAACAGAGCAAGCGAGTGTGACAGATGGTCTCGGGGGGGGCAATTGCCCTGTTGCCCCCCCCTGGATCCGCCCCTGCTCTGGACAACCTCTGAAGCAAAGCTCAGAAACTGCGGGGAAGAATTTATGTAGCTTAGCAGGGGTATAGTACCACCTGGTGTGTAGCTTCACCACTGTTTCCTTCACCGCCACAGATTTTGTGCATTTGTGCATATTGGAGATCCTATCAGTCCATTCCTCCGGGGAAGCAACAACACCGGTCTCCAACTCCCAGCCGCGCAGAGCTGCAGATTTTTCTGGGAGGCCTAGACCGCCCAGGAAATCATATAGATGGTCCCTATATCTCTGGAAGTAGGGCCACAGAGACCCTCAAATGTAGTAACGGGATTAGTTGTGGCACCAAAGTATTGTGAATTAAAGAAATGTCTGATTTGCAAATATTTGTAAAATTCTGACTTGGGGAAGGAGTGGGAAGATTGCAGGCATTGGAAAGAGTAAATTACCCCATCCTTCTGAAGCGAGTCCAGGGTAACCAAGTCTTTTGAGATCCAAAGTGCAAAAACTTTTGGATTGGGAAAAGCTGTGGGAAATGAGGGGTTGCCAATAAAAGAGGCTAGCTTGGGGCTGGGAGGGAGTAAGGAGAATTTATTCTTATATAAGGACCAGAGATGTAAGGGTTGAGCCACTACCATGTTTAAAGTGGAGATATCTCTGGGGCAAATTGTTTTGTCCCACAGCAGACCCGGGAGATAATAGGGGGCTATAGAAATCCGTTTGAAGCAGAGCCAGGGGATTCCGCGAAGGGGGTATGCCATTGTGCTAGTTGCAGTAGTCTAGTGGAAATATAATAAAGCCAGAGGTTTGGCAATCCCAGACCACCAAAGGCCATTTGCTTACCTAGTCTGGGTTTCTTATTGTGCCAGACAAATTTGTTTATATCACGTTATAGTAGATCAATCGTTTGGCGAGACACATAGTTGGGAAGGGCTCTAAAAAAAATAGAAGTTTGGGGAGAATAGACATTTTTACTGCCTGGATCCTGCCTAAGAAGGTGATATGGTATGGGCTCCATGTATGTAGCAGTTGTCTAATGCGTGTAAAAGCAGGCGGGTAATTGGCGAGGTATATTTTGTGAAGCAAAGAAGCTACTTGATCCCTAAATATGATAATGTCTGTGCTTCCATAGAGAAGTTAAAATTGGATTGGAGATAGGTAATAGTGTGTTGAGGGAGGTTTATTGGGAGGGCGGAACATTTAGAGAGGTTAACCCCTAGACCCGAGATGTCCTGAAAGGTGCATAAGTTGGAGATAATATTGGGAATCGAGACTATTGGGTCAGATAGGAATAAGAGGACATCATCCGCATATAAGCCAAGTTTAAACTCCTGATCACCTTTAGTGTATCCCTTAATGTTGGGGTCTAGGCTGATTGAACGGGCCAGGGGTTCGATAGCAAGGTCGAATAAAAGTGGTGACAAGGGGCACCCTTGTCTTGTTCCCCTACCTAGCGTGAAGTAATCGGAGTTACAGCCTTGGAGTTTAATCCAGGTGTGTGGGTGATTATAAAGTGCCCTGAATCCGTGGACAAAGGCCTCAGAAAAGCCAAATTTTTCTAGGGTTAGTTCAAGGTACGGCCACAGAACGCTATTGAAAGCCTTGTGGATATCCAGGCTAAGGAGTAGCACCCTGCGAGCGTGTAAATCAGCGTCTTGAATGATGTTGGAGGCAAGCCTGATGTTGTCAGTGATTTGTCTGGTTGGGATAAAACCTGTTTGATCGGGGGAAATTAGGGAAGTAATGATTTTTGAGAGTCCGTCAGCTAGAATAAAGATCTTCAGATCAGTATTGATGACCGAGATTGGTCTATAGTTTTGGGGTAGGGAGTGATCCTTGTTGGGTTTTGGGATCAGGGACATGTTCGCAAGAAGCATGTCATCCGGAAAAACATTGCCTTTAAGAATATGGTTAAAGAGAGATTTTAGGTGTGGGATTAAATTTTCTTGGAATTTCTTGTAGTATGGGGCTGAGTACCCATCAGGGCCCGGGGTTTTGGGGGGTTTTAATGACTTGATAATCCCAATTATTTCGATCTCTGAGCAAGGGGCATTCAGCTCTTGTAGGTGTTCTTGTGTTAGGGCAGGGAGAGGTAGATCATCTAACCAAGTTTTTTTTTGTATAAGTGATATGATAGTGGACGCAGCCACAAAACAAACAAAAGATAGTGGCGGGCGCAGCCATACAACATGGCAAATAAGGGCAACAGAACACATACTCGTGTATCTATCACTTGTCAGTAATATATATAACCTGGTTGCAAGACCTGTCATTAGTAGCAACAATTATATGGGGGTGAGATGTGGATTCAATGCAGGTACCAAGTGTAAAAGTTGGGGGGAAGATTACGGAGGGTGAGTCTGGTATCCAAAAAGCGAGTGAAAAATTCCAGGGAGTGCGCAGGGGGGGGGGTGGGAGAACATAACAGGTACGTGCAGGGGGGTCGGGTGAGGGATGGGTACGTTGGTAAGCAAGAGGTCTAGGAAGGACATTTTTAAGAAGAGTAGGCATATTGATATTGCGAAGTAGTATAGGTGGGTGAAGGTCGGTAGAGGAAGAAAGCAGGAAAGATTGGGGAGGGGAGATGGAAGAGGCGAATCTCCAATGAACTCATCTTCCCACCACAGCTCCCGGAGGGCCCTCATGTGACATATCCTTTATACTCGTCCGTAGTGGTAAATTGTAGCCAGCATGCCCAAGATTGCGTGTATTTAGAGGGTGTGTCGTGAGCCTGGTGTATCAGTTCCTCCATTTCAGCTGTTTTTTGTATGCGCTGGAACCAATCCGAAATAGAAGGTGGCTCAGTAGAGCGCCATTTCGCTGGGATGCATCGTTTAGCTGCGTTGATCAAATGCAAGGCCAATGATCGTACATAGGGTTTTAGTAAGTTGGAATGATGGAGTAAGAATTTCGCCGGTAAATAATCCAGTCTATAGGTGGTGATATGATTGGTAAGGCGGTGGACTTCCTTCCAGAAAGATTGTAGTTTGGAACATGTCCACCATATGTGCTGAAGTGAGCCTATATCGGTCCCACATCTCCAACAGAGCGGGGAATGTGAGGGATATATGTGGTGCAATCTCAGGGGGGTTCTGTACCATCTCGAGTAGACTTTGAACGCATTTTCCTGTGTATGAGCATTGACTGACCCCTTGTGCATACAAGTATAAGCGTTTTCCCATTCTTGGTCCGATAGATCAATGGTGAGTTTGTTCTCCCACTTATGACTAGCCCAGTTCAGCTTGGGTCGTATGTTGGAGAAAAAAAGCGCATACGTACTAGATATCAAGTGAGTCAAAGGTACATCGCTCAGACAAAGCAATTCAAAAGGGGTGAGTCGTCGCGACCAGACAGGTTTGGGACTGTGTCCTTCAAAAAAATGCCTGATTTGGACATATGTCCAAAAGGGGAAGGAGCCTGTTGTCATTCTAGAGGCTAAGGTAGTGTGGGATACTAGGTGACCGTCCTCAAAGAAGTGTTCCGCACGGACGTGTGTGTGCGGCCATACGTCCGAGAGAAAGGAGGAAGACTGTCCCGGCGCAAAGTCCGGGTTATGTCTAAGAGGTGTCATTGGTCCTAAATTAGAGGAGATTTGATATTTGTTGCACGCGTCACGGAAGGAGGTGAGCGTAGGGAAAATAAGGGGGTGATCTCTACACGAAACATGGGAGTGTTCCAGCCCAATCCAGGGGGTTTGGCAGAGAGGGACACTCGAAAAAGAATGCTCTAGTTGGACCCAGGCTTTGGTTTTAGGGTGGATGTTCCAGTCCACAATCCTGGCTAGATGACATGCCTGCTGGTACTTATGGAGATCTGGGAGGCCAATGCCTCCTTTGAGTTTAGGGATCGTAAGTCTATCATAACTAATTCTCGGTCGCTTTCCTCCCCAGATAAAATCAGTGCATGCTTTCCGGTATGTTGCAAAGAAAGCGGGAGGGATTTTGATAGG
This sequence comes from Rana muscosa, assembly GCA_029206835.1. Taxonomy (NCBI): domain Eukaryota; kingdom Metazoa; phylum Chordata; class Amphibia; order Anura; family Ranidae; genus Rana; species Rana muscosa. The sequence goes on along the minus strand of CM055116.1, from coordinate 340,907,313 downwards.
GACAGTCTGTAACAAATAAAGGATTCTAGGCAGAACATTCATTTTGATTATGGTCGCCCTGCCAAGCCATGAAAAGAGCCCATTAGATCACCTTTTCAGATCTTTTATTATGTTTTGTAGCAACGGTAGATAGTTAGAGGAGTATAGGTCTATTAGGGAGGGGGAGAGCTGGATGCCTAGATACGTGATCGAGTGGTTGTTCAATTTAAAAGGGAAATTAGCTTTGGACTGTGAGCAGACGTCGGGGGGTAAGGAGACATTTAGGGCGATAGACTTCCCGAAATTTATTTGTAGATTGGTTAGATAATTAAAATTTTGGAAATCTTTAATTTAGTTTGGTATTGTGGTAAGAGGTTCTTTCAGAAAGAGAAGGATGTCGTCTGCGAAGGCAGCCAGTTTGTAAGTGTGGTGGTTTATGTCAATCCCCTTTACATCAGGGTTGGCTCTAAGACGTCGTAAAAGAGGTTCCAGGGTGAGGACAAAGATAAGCGGGGAGAGGGGGCAACCTTAACGTGTTCCGTTAGACATGGGGAAAGCATCTGACAGGTGGCCGTTGACTCTCACTCTAGCAGTGGGATTAGCATAGAGTGTAAGGATGAAATGAATCATGCGTTGGGGAAGGCCTAAGAACTGCAAGACTTCCGCCATATAATCCCAGGCCACTCTGTCGAATGCCTTCTCCGCGTCAAGGGAAAGCATGAATCCCTGTCTATGATTTTTTGTGAGCCAATGGTGAATGTTGATGGCTTTCAGCGTATTGTCCCTCGCTTCTCTACCAGGGATGAAACCTACCTGGTCCAAGTCTATTAGCTGAGGTAAGAGGGGGAGGAGTCGATTTGCGATCATTTTAGCGTACCATTTGAGCTCGACATTTAATAATGAAATGGGCCTGTAGTTTGTGACCAAGAAGTGATCTTTACCTGGCTTGGGTATCACTGTTATGTGGGCTGTGAGCATGTCCCACGGAGGTGTAATGGGGGAGGCAAACGAGTTGAAAGCAGATAAAAAAAGGGGGTAAGTAGGTCAGTATACGTCTTATAGTATCCGGCCGGTAGACCGTCAGGTCCTGGGCTCTTTCCTGGTTTCATTTGTTTCAACGCGAGTATCGCCTCTTCGTTGGTCAAGGGGGCGTCTAAGTCCTGAGTCAGTGTATCCGGAAGTGGGTTGGGGCTGTATAGTGTCAGAAAGTTCCTAATAGCCTGTTTTCTCAGTGTACTGTCCGTGGATGGATCTGGAGGGTGTAAGTTATACAGTTGTGAGTAATAAGTCACAAATTGCTCGGCTATGTCAGGTGTCTTGTGTATTTTGTGGCCCCCTGGGGTCCGTCAATGAGTGAACAGTCATGGACGCTCTCTTGTCATGAAGTGCTTTAGCCAGAAGCTTCCCTGCTTTATTACTAAATTCATAAAATACCCTTTGGGAGAGAATGAACTTGCGTCTGATTTGTTTGTCCATTAGTTCTAACAACTCTGTTCTAGCTTGCACGAGAGCCTTTAGGGTGTCTAGGGCCTGCGAGCGTTTATGTGTTCCCTCTAGCTTTCTGATTCGCTCGGTAAGGTCCTGTACGCTCTTCCTTTTTTCTCGATTCCTCTTGGCCGCTGCTGCTAGCAGGGTGCCCCTTATGACACATTTGTGTGCCTCCCATGTGATAAGGGAGGAGGTGTCAGTCTACTTGTTCTCCTCAAAATATTGCTTAAGACGAAGTACAACTTCGGCCGAGACGGACGGGTCCGTGAGCAGGGAGAGATCAAGTTTCCATGAAGGTGGGCGAGGACGTGTTTCCGGGAGCGCTATTGTCAAGGAGATGGGATGGTGGTCAGAGAGGAACATGGGATCAATAGATGCATGTTTTAGAGTGGGTAGGTCTGCCTGAGAGAGGAATAGATAATCTATCCGAGAATATTTGTTGTGGGGCGCGGATAAGAAGGTATAATCCCTACCGTTGGGGTTGAGAGTGTGCCAGGTATCGTGAAGTAATAGATTCTGGAGCTGGGATTTAATGGATTTGAGAGCAGCATAAGGAGGCGAGGAAGTGCCTGTGGAGGTGTCTTGGAGTGGGTTGAGCGGGACATTAAAGTCCCCTCCCAGTAAAAGGATGCCTTCCTTGAATACAGCGCGATCTTTGGTGGTGTTTTGGAAGAAGGAAACCTGTTGAGAATTTGGGGGCGTAGACATTGGCAAGCGTGACCGTATGACCATAAAGCTTCCCTTTAAGGAATAGATAACGACCGCCTATGTCTGCCAAAGTATCAGTGGGTTGAAAAGGACAGTTTTTTGCTACTAATATAGAGACCCCTTTTGACCTGGAAGCAGCATTTGTGGCATGAAACGCGATAGGATAGTGATAATTCTGTAGGTTTTGGGTCGAGTCAGTGCGGAAATGCGTTTCCTGTAAAAAAACAATATCTGCTTTGTTGCGGTGCATAGTGAGAAGGAGCTGGGAACGGCGTTCAGGGATGTTAAGGCCTCGCGTGTTGAGGGATACGACCTTGAGAAGAAGTTTGTCGACAGTTTTAGACGTGGAAGTCATGACTGATGCTCTAGAGACGTTATTGGACTACGGTGTGTGGAGACTCCGGGAGCTGTGGCAGGGGTACGAGTGCGGGTCGGGGTAGGGAGGAAGTGAGAACTAGATCAGGGGATTGAGTCAAGAGAAGTAAAGCAAGCTAAGTGGGGTTGGGTATAGATATTCGGGGGAAGGTTAGAAGAGGGCAAATTTACAGATGTACGAGTGGGGTAGTATGAAGGAAGGGGTAGGGTGAATACCGGCGACAGGTGAGATCTAGCTCACCTGTCCAAGTTTGGGAGTTGCCGCCTAAGCGGAACAGCCGGGAATATTCAGTGGTGTGTAGGAGAAGGAGTACCGTGAGAAAAGACTGCTCAGGAGAGAGCCACTGCGTGGGTGGTGGTTTGTCGTGAACGAGTAATGGAGTGAAGTGTTCTGACAGACGGCTAGCTAGAAGATCGTCAGTAGAAGAGCGTGTGGGGACTAAAGTGCTCAGGGTCGAATTGGATCCAGGGGGCTTTGGGAAATAAACTCGGTCTGGGAGCCTGTGATGTGTATATTACCAAGGCAGTCTCCATAACCAGCCGGCGAGACACATACTTTCAGCACATCTGCCCGTAAGTACCTGGTGAGGTATTGAGTGACCTGTTTGGTGGTTTGAGGATATATCACCAGCAGGTGTCAACATAAAACTCCAGAGAAATGGAAGTTCTTAATAACCTTAACATTATAGGACCCAGGCTGATAGATCACAACGTATAAACCTAAACATGTATCAAACATAAATCATACTTATGTCAACAGGACACCATTGTGATATAACAATAAGAAGGGGGGGTGAATATGCATCTACTTAGCTAAACCCGTGGAAAGTGCCATTAACAAAAGAAGAAGGTAAAGATAAAGCAAAGTGAGTAAACGAAAGGGGAAAAGAAATGAAAGCGAAAGGCATGATAAAGAGAGAGACCAGCAAGTAAGCAGGGGGCATGTTAGTGTCAGAGGAATACATGTAGCCTGTCAGAATACCTGAGAGGTGTCCCCCTCTCAGAATTAGTGAGGAAGAAGTTGGTATTTTGTGTCAATAGGGGGACAACCAAAGAGGGCAACATCTATATAAAGGGATCAGGTCAGGTCTACTGATAACCTGCATCCAGGCACATAAACCAGAGAGTTGAACTTTAAAGAGCCTACCAGGTTCCCATGGCATGTGTTTGTGTAATACCAAAGGATGGCCAGAAGAGGGCAGTGTAGGGCTGAGGGAAGGTCTGCGGCATGTATCATGTGGAAATTCCCTTTCAGCTTCATGTCAGCCCGGTGTAAATACCATCTGAAAAATAAAAAAAGTCACCTCGGGGATAGAGAGGCAGGGTGAAATGGATATAAAAGGAGAGAAGGTGAAGGAAAAAGAACAGGACGGGCAGCACGGGAGCATGAAAAATATGCATTCATTCATTCATACTTTAGTCCATATGATCTCACCTCCAACAGAGCCGGGGGTGAACGTGTCTACATAGTGGGGCAGCAGCTAAGGGTGCAGTTAGACAAGAGCAGTGGGGCAAAGGCAGAAAGGAATCCAGCCGGAAAGTCTGTGCACATTGTCCTCCCAGCAGGGCTCCATGGTCGCGATGCAAATCTTCCGGTGTATTCATGTGTCTAAGAGCCGGTGTTAGGGTATAGCAGGTGTGGGGAGGAGAGGGACAGGTCGGTCAAGAAAGCCTGATCCGGAGACCTCAGGATCGGATGGTCCGTGGGGTTGCGCAACTCAGTTAGGCTGGGGGGATGAGAGGATTAGGGGTAATCAGGTGGGCTGTTCATTGTCCATGAGTCATCCGTCCTACTGCATATTGCCGAATCTCCGGGAAACTTATTGTCTGATCACCTGGATCTGCGGAAATACCCGAGAAGGGGTGCTCTGAATCCGTGAAGGATTAGTGAGTCTATCCGAAGCAGGCAAGGCTGAGAGGTGGGCAAAAACAAACCGAAGGGTGGGGGGCAGGGGGGGGAGAATCTAAGACAAGCGGATCCCGCATGTAGCCGAGCCTGAGGTCCATGCTAAGCTGTTGAATAGGCGAGACTGTAAAGGCGGCAGTGGGAAGCGAACAAGGGGTGGCACAGACACAAGCAGCAAGTTAAATGTGGAGAATGTCAGGGGCAATGCGATGGGATGAAAAAAAATAGAAGAACTTATCTGTCAGTCCTGGGTGTCCCTGGCTTAGCACTTCATTAACGATCCCGTTGAGCCCTACGCGGCAGATGGCCCCCTGATGTATTGGGCTGCTGGTTCCTGAACAGTGAGCCTGTGTGGGATCTGGAGGTGGATGGTGAGCGTTGTCTCCGATAGCGAGAGGCTTGTGCGTCCATCGGCTCTTCCCTTGCTGCTTGGTGACCCCAGCTAGTGATCTCAAAGTCTGCATACCAGTTAGGGAGAACAACAATAGGGATATTGAGCGTCTGGCAGAAATCCTCCAGTTCTTCAGGGACTCTCAGGAGGGCAGCGCGGCCGAGATGGGAGGCAGACAAGCCAAACGGAAACCTCCAGCGGTATTGAATGCCTTTAGTGCGAAGGACCTCCAGTAGTGGTCGGAGGTCCCTGCGGTGTTTAAGAGTTATTGCCGACAAGTCCTGGTAGATGTGAATTGCCTGCCCCTCGTGATCAATCTGGGCTTTAGCACGGGCCTTCCTAAGGATTTATTCCTTCGTTTGAAAATCCATTAGGCAGCAAACCACATCCCTAGGGGGGTCGGAGTCCCTGCCGCGGGGCCTCAGTGCCCTATGAATACGTTCCATAGGGATGGATGTCTGACCCGGCCTCTCGAGGAGCTGATTGAAGAGCTCCGTAACCGTGGGGAGTATACGCTCCGGTTCGATGGATTCAGGGAGGCCTCTCACCCGCAGATTGCGCCTACGGCCGCGGTTATCCAGGTCCTCCACGTGTCTCTGGATGTCATCTCAATGTCCTGCACTCTGCCCGTTATGGCCCTGATCTCAGTGCGGAGATCAGTGATGGCTGTAAACAGGGTGTTTTTTATATCTGCTCCAACCTCGTGGAGATCGGTTAAACTCTGTTGATGTGCCGGCGTGGTCGGGAGTCCCTGTAGGGTGGGATGGGGCACAGTGGGAGTAAGAACGATCCCTCCGGCGACTTGTAAAGGCGGTGAGGCCTGTGAAGGTGCCGCCATGTTGGATCTCTGTGTCCAGAAGATGTCCGGTATATTCTGGGTCAGCCATCCGTCTGAGTCTCTCGGGGAGCAGGATCTGGATGCAGATGAGCTGCGGGAAGAGGTCCCCATATTTTGAGATTGTCAGCGAAGCGATTGTCCCCTATAGGAGTTGAAAATCAGCCACGGTCTGTCAGAGCTCAGGGATTATGCGGCCATCTTCATCCAAGGCAAACCACGCCCCCCATCTAACCAAGTTTTAAGGGCAGGGTCAGGGGGTGAGGAAGGAGGGGAAAGAAGCTCTGTATAAAACGTTGAAAAAATTAGTAAAACCTCTGATGGGTGGGAGACTAAGTTACCACTGGGATTTCTTAATTTGTAAGTGTGAGGGGGTTGAAGTGATTGGTTAAGCTTTCTGGCGAACATGGTCGAGACCAAATTACTTTGCAACAGGAACTTGGCCTTAGACCATCTTAGGGATCTTTCAGTCTGTTCGGAGAGAATTTTATCAAGCTCTAGTCTATTGCTGTTAATTTGTTGTAGTAGGTCAGGGGCGTGGTTTTGTGTGTGATGGTGGTATAACTTATCTAGTTCAGTAGTGAGTCTGGTATTATCAACCAATCTCTGTTTCTTTCTCTCAGCCGCTATTTGGATAAGGTGTCCTCTAATTACCACCTTATGGGCTGCCCAAAGGACTGAAGGGGAGACATCATTTGTGTTATTGGTGGCAAAATATTCTGCCATATGCTTTGCAAGCTGAGAAACTATAATAGGGTCAGTGAGTAGAGACTCATTTAGTCTCCATCCCGCGACGGAAGGTCTAAGTCCTATGTGGGAAACGTCCAAGGAGACCACCTGGTGGTCCAACCATGGGCAGGAATGAATGGCTGCAGAGGTGGAATTTGCAAGGAGTATAGGGGAGAAAAACAGATAATCCAATCTTGAGTAGCTGTCATGGGGGTGAGAGTAAAATGTGTACTCACGGGCACCTACATTATGTGCCCTCCAGGAGTCTACCAAATTGTGTGTATGCAACAGTGTCTTTAAAGTTTTGGGGAATACATTGGTGGCGCTGCCAACCCTGCTTCTATCGAGAGCTGAGTGCAGCACCAAGTTGAAGTCAATTGGGAAGTTCTGTAGAAGAGCAAATACCAACATCCAACAGGGTCTAGCATAAGCCATATGGGCAAATGTACCAAATGCATCAAAATTTGTGAAATCTGCAAAAAAAGTCCCGTAATCTAAAACAATAAAACAGTAAAAGAAAACAAAACACATGTAAACTATTGGGGTCGGGAGGGGATAGACCATCCCGACAATAGGCTAAAGCAGTAACCTGTCAGGCGTAAAACTTCCTGACCGATAGGACCGAAATGTCCAACACTCTTGGCAACCTGTTGAAAGACAAAAAAGAGAAAAAAAAAGGGAAAAGGGAAAAACAAAAAAGCAAACTTAGAATATCTTCAATCCTCTCTTACTTTTTCCTGAGGGTATCCACAAGAGTGGGGGGACAACCAAATGGGCACTGCTGTACGTAAGGACAACGGGAAACAGTCAAGGTGAAAAATGGTGCATAGAGGAGTAAGCAGATTGCGAGGGTGGAGGGTGGAGACCCTAATACAGGAAGGAGTCAAACAGTTAGCACCTCCCCCGTAAATGATGGTGGTACTCCTTAACCATCAGGGAAAGTCCCTCATCCTGAAGAAAGAAAACAGGTGGTGGGTCCGGGATAAGTGGGAAGAAGTTTTAGATCAGTTCATGCGCTCGCTGAGATCCTGCCTCTGTCTTCTGCAATCTCTCTGCGGCGATGGGGTGGACCACATGGCAGACGGGCGGGGGGTGGAGGGCAGCCTAGGAAGATCCTCTTTTGCCATAAGCCCAAGCTTGACAAGGAGTTCCTTCCCCTCTTGGATGGTGACCACTGTGTAAGTAGTCCCCTGGTGTGGGACCTGGAGTTTAAAAGGAAATCCCCATCTGTACCTAATTCTAGCCTCTTGGAGAGGTGTGGTGATCTCCTTAAACCTGCAACGTTTATCCAAATTTTGCCAGGGAAATATCTGGGAAAATTTGAATCCTGGTACCGTCCAGCACAATGTTGGGGGTATTGCGGGAAGCCCTAAGGATCTCTTCCTTCCAGGTAGTCCTTAAGGCATAAGATAATATCCCTGGGTGGTTTATCTTCTGGTGGTTTGGGACGAATGGCTCTATGGATCCTATCACAGGCAAAAGAGGCCACAGGGGAAGCAGAAAGCAGGGACTGGAACAACTTGTGGATGGCAGGGATAAGCTCCATGACCACCTCTGGGACCCCTCTGATCCTCAAATTGCTCCTCCTGTTTCTATTGTCCAGGTCCTCTAAATGGGACTGGAGCTGGCACACAGATTCAGTGAGAGATTCATGATCCCTGCGGAGGTCAGTATAAGCAAGTTGCAGCTCATCGTGCTTTGTCTCTAAAAGATCTGTCCTGCCTCCCAAAACTGCTATCTCCTGCTGCAGAGTGTTAGTTGATTTGTGGAGTTCAGTTTGAAATTTTTCTGCTAGTTTAGTATACATGGCTGCTAGGCTGTCATCTAGGTCTGCCTTGGTGAGCTGCAGATTGTACTCACCGTCAACAGACGAGTGTGCAGGGGAGGCCGCCGGGCTGTGTGCGGTGGTCTGAGCACGTTGTGGCTCGGCACCATCTTGAGGCTTCCCTGCCATCTCCCGGACTCTGAGGAGACAGTTTGTGAGGGTCTTTTGCGCTGGTTTCCCGCGACGAGACTTGGAGGACGGCATGCACCGCTCGTTCACCCCCGGGGGTGCAGGTAGGATTGGGTGTGTTTACTGAGCTTGGTGGCCCCAGGGAAGGCGCTGAAGTCTCCGCTTTGCTCGGAGCTCTGCTCAGATGCGATCGTCCAGCTTTGCGCTGCGCATGCGCCCTCTTCAAGTATATATATTATAGGAACCCTTACATTTCAGTTATTTAAATTCTAGCCAAACAGCTTATACACAATTGGGGAAAAAAAACACAAAAACATATTTTTATTCATTCATTTGATACTACATACATAATATTGCACCAAACTGCATTGAGAGTGTCACCTGTCTACTAGGGATAAGCTTTGGGTTTTCATTGACTATGGGTTCAAGCAAAACCAAAGCTGTTCACCTAAACCTACAGCTGTTGTAGCTTCCATCTGCCTTTCTGATTTGTTTCAAATTGTAAACAAATTGTTATATGGAGTGGCTTACAACATTTTTTTAATAGGGTCTAACAGTATTCTGGAGTCTGCCAATACCAAATTAAGTAGAAGCAACCCTGCAGTGGACTTTGAGACTTATTGCCATTAACAAGCATTGCACCTAATGGTCCCAATCTTGTCCACCTTTGTTGAGTACATCCTTTAAAACAATATTCCATTGTCAAGACCCTATTGGAAACCATAATATTGGAAAGCCTGTAAAGAGACTATTTTATTGGAGTTTTGTGCATGTGTTTCTTAAACGCACCTCCTCAGAGCTTCGAGTTGTGTCATCCATAACTGACACCATAGCCTGGGCGTTTCTGTGTGCCATATCCACTATCACCCTCTCTGACTCAGAGATAGTGAGCTGCTCAACAACAGGGGCATAGGTAGTTTGGTACACCACACTTTTAATCATGGTAAGCTTCATTAACACATTTTCACATGCATATTCTATGAAAGAACAAAGAGAGACAAGCTCTCGAAAAACGGGATTTTAAAGGGGGACACCGGTTCTGTTATAGGTGAGTACACTTGAGACAGTAATTTTAGAAAAATATAAATTTATTCAAAAATCTTTAAAATTGATATTGCAATAGATACAGAATCATAAGAAGCTTAGAAACAAAGAACTAAATTGTGCAATATAGCCGACATGTTTCGCACTGTTGTGCTTCGTCAGGGCTTTAGCACTTGTCTTTTATTTCATCAAGTCTGTATAAGACACAAAAGTTTTTAATTAATATCAAACAATGAGAGAATATCATTACATATGCATTCAATGGAGTGATACAAATTTGCTGCATATTAATAAACTTGGAAAGAATATTGTAACATGCTCACCTAGTTCACTTTGAGAAAATTGGATAAAAAGCACACCGCTAAACACGTGTATCAATGCTGACGACTGGCCTACATCCCACCGCAGCTGACCCGGCGGATGCCAGAACCAGCAGGTCGATACGTGAAGATTTTGACCTTGTAGGCCGACCAAGTAAGGGCAAAATACTCAAACCTAAAGGAGGATAAGTAATAAAAGGTAATAAGGGAAAGAGTAGAAATGTCCTAGTACTTATAGGAACTACTTCTAAGTAGACTAAAGTGAACTTTGGTAAAACATTATAGTAAGATAGTACCAAATGTATACAAAGATCTATGGAGAATATATATGAATTATATCATTCTTACGACCAGTGGGTCAAACTGCAATGACATGCTATGGGAGGGTGGATTAAAACAGGAAGGGGTCAGAACATAGCATAGATAATTAGTTATTATTAGCAAGGTGCTAATGAAAAATTCCATTGAGATTTAACTTTTAACAGCATATCATGTACAAATGACATGGTATGAACAAAAAGAGATATTAAGGTGGAATAAAGGAAACTAAAAACAAACTTAACTTACTAGATATCAAAACTGATGGCTTATAGCATATGGAGTACATAGTAAGGTATATGTTAGGAGCCAAGAGGTAGAATGCACACACGGTGCATGGCTGCTAGTAACATAACCTGGTTCCCCGTTAAAAAACAGACTCGCACACCAGTATAAATAACCTTAGTACCTGTATAGGGTCCAGCCCATCTGTGTAAGAAGATTTCAGTATGTCGCAGTTGCATTGATTCCCCTGGTTGAAGTCCTTGTGTCAGCAAATACATCAAGATGGTGCATGTTGGCTGACGCCGACCGCGCCATCTTAAATGTACACAGTCATCCCGGAAGTGAAGGATCGCGAACGACCCCTGACATCACTTCCGGTCCGGGCGCTCCTATGCCGCGCATGCGCAAGAGAGCGCAGAGCGCAGGCGCGAACCACCGTCCATGGAAGCGCGGACGGAGGATAGGAGGGGGAGGAGGAGATTCCCCTTCCCCAAACAAAGGACGCACAGAAATCTCCACGTCAATCAAAGCTGCAAGGGGAGAGAAGGGGCAGCCGACAGCAAATAACACTGTCCCACGGTGCGCGGCCATCCAATCATCCAAAACAAAACAGATTTAACAATTCAGAAATGAGAATATAGCGATCTCGAATCAATAATAATTTAAAATAACCAGCATAAATATGTCAACATGGTTCTAAATGGCATAGAGCCAAAATTGTTCATAGTTGATTTGGTCAAAAAACAGATAATATATAGATAAATTAACGCATAGTGCGTCCTCACAAATCCATATTTAGTATATCCATGATTGTAGATAGGGACAAAACATACACATAGACCAATAAACAATGAATTGTTGAGGAAGGGAGGGGGAGGGGATGATGGGAAGGGAACATGGGAGGGGAAGGGAAGGAAGGAGAAAAAAGGAGAGAGATATAGGGAATCAAATATATCCTGTTTGGCATCAAGAAGATTATATTGGTAGTATACATACTGTAGCATACCTGAGCATGGTAAATTAGCTCTAACACCTTCATACATATATTGTTTGAGAAAGTGCAAAAAGGGATAATACAGGCCATTCTAAGGAAGTATAGTGGGATTAGGTACATTAAATAAATCATAAAATTATTAATACATCAAGGATTTGGATGGAATAAATTTGAAATTAACATAACATATACAAATAAAGCAAAAAATAGAACAAAACACATAACACAATTTGGACCTAGTTATACCTCTATATGTCCTAGAACAGTATTTAAAGAAAAGGTTTGAAAAAAATCGTAGTATTAAGGCCTGGGGGATAGGTGGCCCTTTGGTTAAAAATCCATTTGGCTTCTTGCTGAAGGATCTTTTTTTCAAAGTCTCCTCCTCTTAGGGGTTCAGAGATCACTTCCAATACAAAAAATGAAACAAAAGATGGATCATAACTATGGTTAAGACCTATGTGCTTGCAAATGGGAGTATAAAGCAGTCCTGCATCAAGATAGTACAGATGGTCTTGCACTCTTTTTGCAAAAGGGCGCTTTGTCTTGCCGATGTAAAATGCGCCACATAGACATGTTGCCAAATATACAACCCTGACTGTGCTACGGTCTGCATACAATGTGGATCTGTGGAAACCGCCTGTCACATACCTGGTGATGAGCCTGGGATGCAGGGAGCGGCCTCTTTTGCACCCCTTACTCCGGAACCCCTGATGGTGGGAACAGGGAGCCCTGGAGTGCAGAGTCGCACAAGTGCCTGTCAGGAACACTGGTGCAGAGATGGAGCTGGACTTCAGGAAGCTCTGTGCAGGTGTCAGCGACAGCAGGGAAGCTGGAACGGCAGGCAGGCTTGGCACACAGGAACTGAGGAGAGAGGCAGCAGGCAGTGGGGAAGGTGTCCTGTAGTACAAGGCACAGACAAGTCCAAACAGGCCGAGTCATCCACTGGCTGGCAGATCAGGTGCAGTTCAAAAGGCAGAGGCAGAGTCGTTATTCAGTCCGGGTCGGTAACGGGCAGGCAGCAGGTGGCAGAAGGAGCAGGCAGAAGCAAGGTCAACAAGCCGGGAGTCAGAGGGCAGGCAGAAGGCAGGAAGCGTCAGGAACAAGCCGGGTCACAGGAACAGATCGGCAGAGTATCTATCAGATTGCAGATGGGTCTCGGGGACGTTGTAGACCAGACAGCAAGGAGCCCAGGCATCAGCCCCTTTAAATAGCCCCAGATTGGCGCCAAGAAGTGTCACTGCGCGCTCCCGTGCGCCGTTGCCGCGCATGCTCGGATGCGCAAACGCCGAAGCACCGCTATTGCGCAGGTGCGCACCCGCGAGCGCCAAAGTGTCATTACTGCGCACACGCACATGCGCGCACGCCGAAGCGTCGCCAACTTGCAGGTTAGATTGCCCTTCATGACACCGCCTCGTGGTAGGGGGCATCCTGTGCCCTCTTTTATCCACAGGCACTGATCACAGTTGCCACATCTGTATGTGCCATTGCTGATGGTTGCCCCCACTTCCAAGGTTGCAGGGGTATAGTGGCTGTGGATAAGACCATCCCTGATTGATCGAGATCTACGATAAACAATTTCAGGCCTATCAGACACATACTTGGATATAATTGGATCCTCAGAGAGGAAATGCCAGTTATTGCCGATTAGTTGGCGAAAAATATCTTGGTGCACACTAAATGTAGTAATGAATTTGGTAGTAGGGTTCTGTTCACGAACTTTAGATTTGAAAATGAGCATATCACGTGTATTGCCTTTTGCTCTTCCATAGGCCCTTTTAAGGACCTTCTTACTATATCCTCTGGCAAGCAGACGTAGATAAAGGGCTTTTGCTTCAAGCTCAAAATCCTCGTCCCTGGCACAGTTACGGCGTAGCCTAAGGTATTGACTGAAGGGAATGCTATGCACCAGGGAACGGGGATGAGAGCTTGAATAGTGCAAAATGGTATTGCCAGACGTTTCTTTTCTATACAGACTACTATGGAGAGTCCCATTCTCATTAAGAAATAGACGTAAATCCAAAAATGGAATACTGGTAGTGTCAAATTGAATAGTAAACTTAAGATTAAACTCATTCACTGATAAAAAGGGCATAAATTCGGAAAGCTTGTTAGCTGTACCAGTCCAAATGACCAAAACATAGTCAATATACCTCCGCCAGAGTAGAACATGGCGAAGGTATAACGAGGCGTAGTCATCTGAAAAGAGGGCTTTCTCCCATCCCCCCAGGTACAGGTTTGCGTACGATGGGGCACAAGATGTCCCCATCGCAACGCCCTGTACCTGGAGGTAGGTAGAGTCGTCTGGGTCTAATTAACATTACCTTTGAACAACCCACAACCAATTACAGCTTTATCTGTGGTGTTGGTCAGTCTCTTTGGCACATACAATGAGCCTGGGACCCTCCAAGATCAATATAATCTATATAAATTTCTTACACAAAACGTGTTTTGCACATGTTGTGCAACAATACATATCCAATACATTTGAACTCAATGACCTTGACACACTCTTGTTCAATATCACCATCACTTCCACCCTTTCTATCCCATCCACACACACATTTATTCCACACACAATCAATCCAACCAATTTTCACTTTTTACATGCATCACACCACACCTATTTTTCACATACACTACACATCACACTTCCATTATCATTTTTCACACCGTTCATACCTCATTTCACCTTTATTATTTTCATTTTTTATTTATTTTATTTATTATTATTATTTTTTTTTGTGGCATTTGTTTTTGTCCCCCACCACCCCACTCAATTGCATATCACCTTCATCACTTTTCCCACAACCTTATTCACCTTGCTTAGAATATGGCAAACATACCCTACTAGCCAAATACCACTATAGAAGTATATTCATGCATATAAACATATATTGAAGGATACATCATTGCGGACCTCTAGTCTGTCCACTTAATACTCAGAAATCACATAATATATATGGATGCATACTCATGCATCCCACATTGATGCCCTTGGTGTCTCATTACAGGTGCCGGCTGTCCGTCCGTGCGCACCTCCTTTAGGGTCTTTCCCCCTCCAATATGACTCCTTGTAGGTCGCACCCGCCTTGGTGGCACCCTGTTTTTTGGTGTCGAATGGCCGGGAGGCTGCTGAATCCCTTTGAGATACTATTGATGGAACTCCGGTTAGAAACAATGGTTCTAACACACAGTTGACTGGTAATAACATATTTTATATATTTTTTTACTATTGGGCTAACACCCATGTAGAGAATTGAAATTTAATACATATATTTCCCACAGCAAACCACCCATCCTCTGAAGAAGATCCTTTGGGATCGAAACGTGTCAGAATCTATGCAGATGAATGCGAAATGTGAAACTGTATAGCAATGTTGTGTCTATAATTATGTGTGGTTATTTTATACATGTTTTTACTGGAGCATATAATTGTTAGGACTGTATTCAATGTATATATATACCGTATTTATCGGCATATAACACGCACAGGTGTATAACACGCATCCTAACTTTAAGAGGGAAGTTTCAGGAAAAAAAAACTTTCCACAGCCCCCTGCGTATAACACGCAGGCACAGTTTACCCTCTATTTTCAGGGTAAAAAAGTGAGTGTTATACGCCAATAAATACAGTAATAAATTTTTAACATACATCACTGTAAAATATTTTTGGGAATTTTGCTGCTTAAAAAACCCCTTGAGGGAACTTCCCATTCTTCTCGTAATTTTGAGGGTGCGCAGCGCCTTTCACTCCCAATATATGTGTCTTTCCCATTCTGTCGACGGCTCTACCTACCTCCAGGTACAGGGCGTTGCGATGGGGACATCTTGTGCCCCATCGTACGCAAACCTATACCTAGGGGGATGGGAGAGAGCCCTCTTTTCAGATGACTACGCCTCGTTATACGTCCGCCATGTTCTACGATAGGTGGAGGTATATCGACGACGTTTTGGTCATCTGGACTGGTACAGCTAACAAGCTTTCCGAATTCATGTCCTTTTTATCAGTGAATGAGTTTACTATTCAATTTGACACTACCAGTATTCCATTTTTGGATTTATGTCTATTTCTTAATGAGAATGGGACTCTCCATAGTAGTCTGTATAGAAAAGAAACGGCTGGCAATACAATTTTGCACTATTCAAGCTCTCATCCCCGTTCCCTGGTGCGTAGCATTCCCTTCAGTCAATACCTTAGGCTACGCCGTAACTGTGCCAGGGACGAGGATTTTGAGCTTGAAGCAAAAGCCCTTTATCTACGTCTGCTTGCCAGAGGATATAGTAAGAAGGTCTTTAAAAGGGCCTATGGAAGAGCAAAGGCAATACACGTGATAAGCTCATTTTCAAATCTAAAGTTGGTGAACAGAACCCTACTACCAAATTCATTACTACATTTAGTGCGCACCAAGATATTTTTTGCCAACTAATCGGCAATAACTAGCATTTCCTCTCTGAGGATCCAATTATATCCAAGTATGTGTCTGATAGGCCTGAAATTGTTTATCGTAGATCTCGATCAATCAGGGATGGTCTTATCCACAGCCACTATACCCCTGCAACCTTGGAAGTGGGGGCAACCATCAGCAATGGCACATACAGATGTGGCAACTGTGATCAGTGCCCGTGGATAAAAGAGGGCACAAGATGCCCCCTACCACGAGGCGGTTTCCACAGATCAACATTGTATGCAGACTGTAGCACAGTCGGGGTTGTATATTTGGCAACATGTCTATGTGGCGCATTTTACATTGGCAAGACAAAGCGCCCTTTTGCAAAAAGAGTGCAAGACCATCTGTACTATCTTGATGCAGGACTGCTTTATACTCCCATTTGCAAGCACATAGGTCTTAACCATAGTTATGATCCATCTTTTGTTTCATTTTTTGTATTGGAAGTGATCTCTGAACCCCTAAGAGGAGGAGACTTTGACAAAAAGATCCTTCAGCAAGAAGCCAAATGGATTTTTAACCAAAGGGCCACCTATCCCCCAGGCCTTAATACTGTGATTTCTTTCAAACCTTTTCTTTAAATACTGTTCTAGGAGATATAGAGGTATAACTAGGTCCAATTTGTGTTATGTGTTTTGTTCCATTTTTTGCTTTATTTGTATATGTTATGTTAATTTCAAATTTATTCCATCCAAATCCTTGATGTATTATTAATAATTTTATGATTTATTTAATGTACCTAATCCCACTATACTTCCTTAGAATGGCCTGTATTATCCCTTTTTGCACTTTCTCAAAAAATATATGTATGAAGGTGTTAGAGCTAATTTACCATGCTCAGGTATGCTATGTATACTACCAATATAATCTTCTTGATGCCAAACATGATATATTTGTTTCCCTATATCTCTCTCCTTTTTTCTCCTTCCTTACCTTCCCCTCCCATGTTCCCTTCCCATCATCCCCTCCCCCTCCCTTCCTCAACAATTCATTGTTTATTGGTCTATATGTATGTTTTGTCCCTATCTACAATCATGGATATACTAAATATGGATTTGTGAGGACGCACTATGCGTTAATTTATTTATATATTATCTGTTTTTTGACCAAATCAACTATGAACATTTTTGGCTCTATGCCATTTAGAACCATGTTGACATATTTATGCTGGTTATTTTAAATTATTGATTCGAGATCGCTATATTCTCATTTCTGAATTGTTAAATCTGTTTTGTTTTGGATGATTGGATGGCTGCGCACCGTGGGACAGTGGTATTTGCTGTCGGCTGCCCCTTCTCTCCCCTTGCAGCTTTGATTGACGTGGAGATTTCCGTGCGTCCTTTGTTTGGGGAAGGGGAATCTCCTCCTCCCCCTCCTATCCTCCGTCCGCGTTTCCATGGATGGTGGTTCGCGCCTGCGCTCTGCGCTATCTTGCGCATGCGCGGCATAGGAGCGCCCGGACCGGAAGTGATGTCAGGGGTCGTTCGCGATCCTTCACTTCCGGGATGACTGTGTACATTTAGGATGGCGCGGTCGGCGTCAGCCGACATGCACCATCTTGATGTATCTGCTGACACAAGGACTTCAACCAGGGGAATCAATGCAACTGCGACATACTGGAATCTTCTTCCACACATGGGCTGGACCCTATACAGGTACTAAGGTTATTTATACTGGTGTGCGGGTCTGTTTATTAACGGGGAACCAGGTTATGTTACTAGCAGCCATGCACCCGTGTGTGCATTCTACCTCTTGGCTCCTAACATATACCTTACTATGTACTCCATATGCTATAAGCCATCAGCTTTGATATCTAGCAAGTTAAGTTTGTTTTTAATTTCCTTATTCCACCTTAATATCTCTTTTTGTTCATACCATGTCATTTGTACATGATATGCTGTTAAAAGTTAAATCTCAATGGAATTTTTCATTAGCACCTTGCTAATAATAACTAATTATCTATGTTCTGACCCCTTCCTGTTTTAATCCACCCTCCCATAGCATGTCATTGCAGTTTGACCCACTGGTCGTAAGAATTATATAATTCATATATATTCTCCATAGATCTTTGTATACATTTGGTACTATCTTACTATAATGTTTTACCAAAGTTCACTTTAGTCTACTTAGAAGTAGTTCCTATAAGTATTAGGACATTTCTACTTTTTCCCTTATTACCTTTTATTACTTATCCTCCTTTAGATTTGAGTATTTTACCCTTACTTGGTCGGCCTACAAGGTCAAAATCTTCACGTATCGACCTGCTGGTTCTGGCATCCGCCGGGTCAGCTGCGGTGGGATGTGGGCCAGTCGTCAGCATTGATACACATGTTTAGCGGTGTGCTTTTTATCCAATTTTCTCAAAGTGAACTAGGTGAGCATGTTACAATATTCTTTCCAAGTTTGTTAATATGCAGCAAATTTGTATCACTCCATTGAATGCATATGTAATGATATTCTATCATTGTTTGATATTAATTACAAACTTTTGTGTCTTATACAGACTTGATGAAATAAAAGACAAGTGCTAAAGCCCTGACGAAGCACAACAGTGCGAAACATGTCGGCTATATTGCACAATCTAGTTCTTTGTTTCTAAGCTTCTTATGATTCTCTATCTATTGCAATATCAATTTTAAAGATTTGTGAATAAATTTATATTTTTCTAAAATTACTGTCTCAAGTGTACTCACCTATAACAGAACCGGTGTCCCCCTTTAAAATCCCGTTTTTCGAGAGCTTGTCTCTTTTTGTTCTTTCATAGTATATACGTGGGACTGGGAGACTATACGGTTTTTGTTTCTGGAAACTATCCAAGTATCTTTTATATATACATTTTCACATGCATATTATCTTCCATCTCTCTTGCCCACTTGTGCAGCACTAAAGTTTTTCTGAGAAACTTCTAGCTCTGACACTACAGGCCTCTCTGTCTCTGTTTCACCTGACACTGTTGCTAGGATTAACTCCACAAACACCATATTATTTTCAGATTAATTTTATAACATTTTATTTCCCACTGTACAGGGCACTGAACAGAGAGAAGTCTTTCTACAAACACATAAAGGGTACTGATACTGGAGTCACTCACACTTAATGGCAAACAAATTCACTGCTAGACTCACAAAGGGCTGACTTCTCTGCACTGACTTCCACTGAGTTCCCAGCACTCTTCTCATTCAATAAGGTCCTATCACATGACTCAAAATTCACCTTTCAGTTGCAATAAAACGATTCATCCTGTAGATCTGCTATTCCACTCATACAGCCAAAAATATGAAGCAGCAGCAGACACACTATGTGCCTTGTCAATCCCTGCAGACTTGACTTGGACTTTTCCATAGCTGCTTGGTTTGACTGCAGACACTTTATCAACACAAATCTGGTGGTCAAAAACAGGCCCTAGATTAAGTTACCTTGTCCAGTATCCAGGAC
Source organism: Rana muscosa (assembly GCA_029206835.1). NCBI lineage: Eukaryota > Metazoa > Chordata > Amphibia > Anura > Ranidae > Rana > Rana muscosa. Next base: position 340,888,164 of record CM055116.1, on the reverse strand, counting down.
CAGGGGACATTTGGCAACTGCATAGCCCCATTTACTACACCCCAGACAACAAATTTGCTTCCATGTTTTGTTAGGGCTTCCCATGCTGAATTTTCCTGGATGCTAAGGAACACTCACATCACTCTGTAAGATTTCAACTTGGATTCTCAGAGCTTGCACTCCTCTTTCTGTAATCTGCTGTATCCAGCAGAGTTATATAATTATTCAAGAATCGTTTTGCATTTTCAGGGGCAGTAACCTTATTTGTGTTAACTTAGGCATAGACTCTCATTGTTCTTATTCTAGGTACCTCATACTGCAGACCCACTGCAGATCTTATACTGTAGAGTTCACCGCAACTTTCACAATTCCAGCCAATGATGCATTGACACTTTAATAGCTGCTGGGATAATTTCCAAACTTCCAAAGCTAATGCTCCGTACACACGGTCGGGATTTCTAACGGGAAAAAGTCAGTCGGAATTCCCGACAGAAAAAGTCAGATGGAGCATACACACGGTCAGAATTCCCGACCAAATGCTCCCATCTGACTTTTTCTGTCGGGAATCCTGCCCGTGTGTGCGGGGCATAAGGGTACTGTTCCTTTGAACTTCACAGAAATATACCGTACCTGTCAAACATGATGTGCTGTGTCTTTTCATGGAATATGCAACAACATGCATACACAGTTTAATATAAGAGAACTTACATTTAAGTTGGGTTAAGCAGGCACCAAGCAGAAGGATCTCTACTTGTTCTGTTCACATCCTCTACCAATTGGGAGATTTAGCGTAAAATACAGGATTTAGTCCACTCAGCAGAATGCATTTTAGGGCTTTTGCCCACTTGTATTCATCCAAATGTCAAAGTACTAAAGATGTTCTGCCGATGCAGAAGATATTTAGCATAATAACAAAAATAAATGTATTACAGCATTATCCTTTGAACATACAGTAGCTATGCCAGTCTCATCCTCTCTGTCTAACTAGACTCTTCTGCTAATTCAAGCACACGGTCTGTTTTGATGTGGACTATCTTTGTTCCTTCACAATCTCCAACTCTTAGACATCATTATAGCTCGGTTGCCAATCAGAGTGGGTTAGACAGACCTGGCCACATGCTCCCCACGTGTCAGGCTTCAAGGTGCTTTCACAGCACATATGAGCCAATACTAACTATAGAATACTCTTTTATGTGGAATGTCCACCTGTTTCCATTAAGTCTCACACCTGATCAAGGACCATTTCACTACTGAGCCAGGCACTAGCTGCATTTTAACACAATGACACAGTGACACATCATCCATCTGTGACTATAGTGTGTGCCCCCCTCCCACAGATGGTTATTTTTCTGTGACTATTAGTAAAAGAGAAAAAAGCAGTTAATAATTAAGAGTCTTCAGCAGCTTTCATTAAGTTTATCAATGCAATACCAGAAATACGTTTATAGAGATTTGTGAGCAGAAAATATCTATTTATCTAAATAAGTTAAACTGCATAAATAAAAACTTTTTCTTCCATTTCACCCAATTACCAGGAACAGATGTACACAGCGTGACAAATATTATTATCAGAAACATTAACAATCTACACAAAAAACGTGAAACTAGCTTCTACTAGCTTGTTAGCACTTTAAATGAAGAAGAATGTATATTTAATTAATTTATATACTTGTGTTAATATCTGACAGAGTGACAGTTTGACCCTCTCATTACTTATAAAGCTGAAAAAGAGCATGTACCAACCTTCTTTATGTCTAAGTCTAACTGTAAACAATTAGTTAACTCGTTTTTCACTACGCAGATAATATTTTTCTGTATTTTGCTACAAAATTATTATACAGACCCAGCTGTGCTTATTTGCATACAAGCTAATTATTTTTGAAGTTTTCATAGTTCATGTCCAAATACAAGAGATAATACACGAGAGAAACACAAAATCAACATGGTAGAATAGTAAATTTTTGAAGCTGCGCAAGATAATGGATCATTATATTCTGTGCAAGGAAATCTTAATCGTTTAACAGCGTCAATTTTTATTTAACAGTTTTTTTTTATTATTATTACGTTTTTTTAAAAGTTTTATAGAGAGACAAAGTGGCATACACGGTTGTGAAAAATGTTTCCAAATTATTTTGCTAAGATTTTGGAGAAATCCTGGATCAGACAAATAAATGCACTGACTGTAAAAATGTATAAATATATTTATTGCATGTTTAAATATATGCTTTGTGAGCTCAATTAAGTTTTTTTTTTTTTTGTGTAGACATCCACCCGATTTCAGGTCACTCTAATGCCACGTACACACGATCGGTTTTTCTGATGAAAAAAGACAGATGGACTTTTTTCATCGGACAAACCGATCGTGTGTGGGCCCCATCTGTCTTTTTACCGATGGAAAAAAAAAACGATAGCAAATTACGATCGTCTGCATGGAACTCCATCGGAGAAAAAACCCACGCATGCTCAGAATCAAGTCGACTCATGCTCAGAAGCATTGAACTTCATTTTTCTCGGCTTGTCAGAGTGTTTTACGTCACAGTGTTTTGGACGGTCAGAATTTTGACGGATGGTGTGTAAGCAAGACTGATGAAAGTCAGCTGCATTGGATTTCAGATGGAAAAATCCATCGGATTTTATTCCATCGAAAATCCGATCGTGTGTACAGGGCATTAAAGTTGAACAAGCAGTAACTCTGCCTGATAGTTATTATCAATTATTGTTATAAATAGATGTTCATGAAGCCACACACCCCTCCAAATGTTAGTTGACCAATAAAATGATTGTAAAGCTTTTTTTTTTTTTAAATAACAAACATGTTATACTTACCTCCTCTGTGCAAGGGTTTTGCACAGAGTGGCCCGATCCTTCTTTTCTGGGGTCCCCCTGCAGTGCTCCTGGCTCCTTCTCTTCTCGAGTGCCCCCACAGAGAGATGCGTTCCATTAGAGCACTCCTGCGTCTATTGACACAGTCAGCAGGACTTGTCCCGACCCCCGGCTCCCATTTCACTGTATTCGATTGACAGCAGCGGGATACAATGGCTACTGCTGCTATCAATCTATTCAATGAGGACCAGAGAATGTGGCTGAAGCTGCTGTGCTCATCCCCCTCACTGGTAGGGATGAGCTGAACACCCCCCTGGTTAGGTTCGCACCAGAACATGGGAACAGACAAAAAATTTGTGCGAACATGCGAACACTGTTAAAGTCTATAGGACGTGAATGTGAAAAATCAAAAGTGTTAATTTTCAAGGCTTATATGCAAGTTATTACCATATAAAGTGTTTGGGGACCCGGGTACTGCCCCAGGGTACTGCCCCCCCAAAAAAGTTTTTAAAACGGCAGTTTTTTCAGGAGCAGTGATTTTAATAATGCTTAAAGTGAAGCAATAAAAATGAAATATTCATTTAAATATCGTGCCTGGGGGTCCCCCTAGTCTGCCTGTAAAGTAGCACATCTTTCCCATGTTTATAACGGTACTGCAGCAAAATGACATTTCTAAAGGATAAAATTTAATTCAAATTGCTTTCGGCTGTAATGTATTGCTGGATCCCGGGAAAAATCATTGAAAAAACGCCAGAATTTATCACCAAAATTGATCTTGCAGCACATTATGGGGCGTTCCATGGTGCTCAAATTTCCCCGTAACGCCCCATAATATTCGCTGTTCGGTGAACGGGCGAAAACATCCGAGCATCAAGCTCATCCCTAGTCGCTGGAACGATCAGGCTCAGGAAAGTAAAAGGGGGGGTTTGGTGGGGGGCTGCCGCACAGAAGGTTTTTCACCTTAATGCATAGAATGCATTAAAGCAGAACTTTAGTCATTTTTTCATCTTTCCATCTATTAAATCTTCTGTACTTGTTGTTTTAACTTTGGATAGTAAAACATTTTTTTTCTGCCAGCAATTACCTTATACAGCCCACTTCCTGTTTCTTCTCTGGTAAAAAGTCTAGGCTTATGACATCATGCACAGCTCTCTCTCTCTCTCCTGAGAGTTTGCCAGAAAGGGAGGGGGTGAGTCAACAGAGGGACAATGAGAGCTGCAGAGCTGGAGGTGTGCCTCTGTGTGTCTGTGTAAATCCAGGAAGTGAACATGCAGCAGCTTCAGCTGCCCACAGTTAAAATGGTTGCAGCCAGACTCAGTGGGGGGAGATTTCTGCAGCATATTTGGCAAGTACAGAATCAAAGTATATATAAAATAATATGCAAAGTGAATGGAGGGAAGCTTCAGAATGGCAAAGATGTTTTTATTACAAATTATGTGAGCAGACTGCAGTTCCTCTTTAATGTGAAAAACCGTGAGGGTTTACAACCCCTTTAATGTCAGGTAAAAATGTAATGCCTTCATGAGGTCATTGAAGCCTAGATGCCTAGACCACATTTTTCAGCATCAGTATGGGTTGGTTAAAGTGGTTGTAAACCCACTTTTTCAACTTGCACCTACAGGTAAGCCTAGATTAAGGTTTATCAAGGTTTATCAAGTGTTCTACACGGTTTAGGAGATATTTACTAAAATGTCAAGCGCCGCTATCTACGGCGCATGCGCGCCGTAGACAACGGCGCATTTATGGGGTTAATCCCATTCACATACTCGGCTACTTCCCAGCAATCGCTGGGCGTAGCCGAGTGGGACGCTTCCCGCGCGCATGCGCAGAGTGACGTCTCCGCCGCTCCGGCCAATCACAGCGCCGGAGCAGCGCTGTGATTGGCTGGTGCGGCGATACCCGGAAGTAACATTCCGGCTATCGCCGCAGTGATGTCTGCGTCTGCAGTGAGGAACGAGGACGGCTTCGGGGGCCCCGATCTAAGGTAAGTGGAACATAATGAGCTATTATGCTAGTCATAATAGCTCATTATGCCTTTCTCTTGCAGGTGGGCCAAAAAAAAAAAAAAAAAAAAAGTGGGTTTACAACCACTTTAACTTGACTATAACTTGGGGAATAAATCATTTAAGTGTATGGATTTCATTTGGTAATTCTATAGTTTATAATTTATATGATTACATGATTTTTAATTAATTTTCAATTTTTATGCTACAATTGTATTAAACACATACAGTATTAAATAGGGTAACATTGCCAACTACAGGCTGCTGTGGCTTCTGCAAGCTGAAACAATGTTTTTTTCTGAATGAAGCCTGAAGCTTCTATGTGACTAATATGTCAATATGGTGATCATATTATTGGGAACCCCCTCTAATTGGTTCTCGATTGTTAGTAGGGATTTAAGCTGTCAGTGACAGCTACTGTAGGTTTGACAGTTAGCAGCTGCACATAATGTCAGCTGTAAAAAGTATGGAATTTATTAACGTATCATCACCATGGGAAAGTGTGCTGAAAACTGTGGTCAGGAAAAGGCTAAATGCCTGAACAATATATTCTCCGGTGTTGCCAATAACCAGCTAAATTTGATGAAATACTGTACATACAGTCTGCAATTTGTATAAATGCAAAACATGTTGTGCTGCTTACATCCTGTGAAAGGCAAGTTTTCCCACCACACATCTATGCATGGTTATTAGTTTACATGAAGATCTCACATATTCTTAGGTTTGAGACATACAGGTTACAATTCAATACATTTATCATCATAGCAATTCAAATATCTGCATCATAAGTACCTGTAGATTATCAATTACATAGGTTTTATGTTTTCTTACCACAGCAACTGCACTGGAAGCTATTAGTTCTTCTGCTGTAATGGTTGTATAGTAGGCCACATTGGTTAAGACATACCCAACTGTTACAGTTCCCATTGATATACATATTGCAAGTGGAATGTTTCTGCAAAAGAAAAAAAAAAAAGAAGATGTAAGAGGGTGAAAATAAAAACAAATATATGTTTATATTACTACTATTGGATAATGCTGTCATTGGTTGAATGCACTCTGCATAGGTCATATTTGTTCAGCAAGGCACACTGAGAGCCTGCTAAGACAGGAAGCTACCGTATATACTCGAGTATAAGCTGAGTTTTTCAGCACATTTTTTTGTGCTGAAAATGCCCCCCTCAGCTTATACTCGAGTCACCTTTTTGCGCCTGATCTCCTGGACTTTGGGGACCCGGTACCGGCCCCTGGACCCCAAACTTGGCACACATGTAAACTCTTCCTCTACAAGTGTGCAAAGTTTGTTGTCCGGAGGACCTACAGCCGGGGAGCACCGATTTTTCAAAGTCGGGCACCCCTTCCATAGACTCCAATGTTAAACCGTCATTTCTCTGGTGACTTTGGGGACCCGGTACCGGGCCAGTCGTAAGTCCCCTAGACCCGGAGCTTGGCACATATGTATCCCAATTTCTCCCCTATAAGTGCGCAAAGTTTGTTGTCTCGGGGACCTACGGACAGGGAGCACCGATTTTTCAAAACCGGGCACCCCTTCCAGAGACTCCCATGTTAAACGTCAGTCTAGTCATGGGCACAGTGAGGCATGGGCACAGTGAGGCATGCAGATGGACACCCTAGGCTTATACTCGAGTCAATACGTTTTCCCAGTTTTTTGTGGTAAAATTATGTGCCTCGGCTTATATTCGGGTCGGCTTATACTCGAGTATATACGGTACTTTTCTGTGTGAAGGGCTGTAGTAAAAGAGAGAATAATACAGAAGAGGCAGCATCTACTCAAACATCAGAGTAAGGGATCTGAGAAAGCCCAGCTATGTGGATGAAAAATAAGGACTGCCCCTAAAAGACATTTTTATTGGCTAGAGTGGCCATAAACAGCAGAAGATAGGTAAATAATATGTTGATATTGCTTACACAATTGGGTCATTTCTGGCCTCCTAAGAGGCAATCGTGAGTATATTTGTTACATAGTTACATAGTTAGCCAGGTTTAAAAAACACACAAGTCCATCCAGTTCAACCAAAAAATAAATAAAAAATACAATCCCATATATCGTACATAATTCTTCACCCACAGTTGATCCAGAGGAAGGCAAAAAACCCCAGCAAAGCATGTTCCAATTTGCTACAGCAGGGGGGGGGGGAATCTTTCCTGATCCCCGAGAGCAATCAGATTTTCCCTGGATCAACTTTACCTATAAAGGTTAGTACCCAGTTATATTATGTACATTTAGGAAAGAATCCAGGCAAGCTACTGAGCTGACCAGAACCACCTCCGCAGGGAGTCTATTCCACATGTTTACAGCTCTTACTGTGAAGAAACCTTTCCGTATTTGGAGATTAAATCTTTTTTCCTCTAGACGTAAAGAGTGCCTCCTTGTCCCCTGTGATGACCTTAACCACTTCAACCCTGGAAGATTTCACTGCTCAATGACCAGGCCATTTTTTGCAATACGGCACTGCGTTGCTTTAACTGACAATTGCATGGTCGTGTAAAGCTGGACCCAAACAAAATTGCCATTCTTTTTTTCACACAAATAGAGATTTCTTTTGGTGGTATTTGATCACCTCTGCGGTTTTTATTTTTTGTGCTATAAACAAAAGAAGAGGGACAATTTTGAAAAAAACACAATATATTTTACTTTTTGCTATACTAAATATCCCACTTTTTTTTCCAAAATTTTTTTTTTTCCTCAGTTTAGGCCGATATGTATTCTTCTACATATTTTTGTAAAAATCACAATAAGTGTATATTGATTGGTTTGTGCAAAAGTTATAGCATCTACAAAATAGGGGATAGATTTATTTTATTTTTATTTTATTTTTATTTTTTTACTAGTAATAGTGACAATCTGCGATTTTTATTGGGACTGCAATATTGCACTTTTGACACATTTTTGGGACCATTGACAATCATACAGCGATTAATGCTATAAAAATGCACTGATTACTGTATAAATGACACTGGCAGGGAAGGGGTTAACACTAGGGGGCGATCAATGGGTTAACTGTGTCCCCTCACTGTGTTCTAACTGTAGGGGGAAGGGACTAACTAGGAGAACAGAGAGATCGGTGTTCATACATTGTATGAACACACAATCAGTCTCCTCTCCCCTGAAAGAACCGGGATCGGTGTGTTTACACACACAGATCACTGTTCTCGCTCTGTCACGAGCAATCGTGGGTGCCCGGCGGTCATCGCTCCCATCGGGCACTTGCTTCGACTCCGGCGGTGAGCCATGGGTGTGCACACGCCCCTACTGGCCAAAAGGCGAAGCAACGTAAGGTAACTGTGCCATTCTGCCACAGAAAAACTGTGGTGGCTGGTTGGCAACCAGTTAAACTGAGTAACTCAACACCAAGTTCACTATATGGACCACTTATGTATAGTATTTGTACATGTTGCTCATATCCCCCCTTAATCTCTTCTCAAAAGGGAATATATTCAGTTCCTCTAATCTTTCCTCATAGCTAATCTCCTCCATGCCTCTTATCAGTTTGGTTGCGCTTCTCTGCACTTTCTCCAGTTTCCCAATATCCTTTTTGAGAACTGGAACCCTAAACTGAACTGCATATGCCAGATGCGGTCTTACTAATGATTTGTACAGGGGCAAAATTATATCTCTCTCTCTGGAGTCCATACCTCTCTTAATACAAGAAAGAACTTTGCTCGCTTTGAAAACTGTAGCTTGGCATTGCATTCAATTATTGAGCTTGTGATCTACCAAAACCCCAGATCCTTCTCCACCATTGATACACCCAGTTGTACTCCCCCTAGTATGTATGATGCATGCATATTCTTAGCCCCAAGTGCATAACTTTACATTTATCAACATTAAAGCTCATTTGTTCTTGGACCCCTTCTCTTCTCTATCTATACCTCCTCCCTTGGTCACTTGATAACTGCCCGCGGCTTCCAATACCACTTGTATGCCGTTAAATCTATCTGTCTACTCCTCACCTCACTCCTTCAGTCTTCTCTCGCATTACTAACTTACTAACTGGCATATCAGCATGGATGTCGCACCACTTCCTTAAAGGAAATATCTCTAAAACTGAGCTATAAATATCCCCCCCGCATGTGCCCCCCTCCATAACTTTTCCATCAAAATCAACAATGCAACCATTAGTCCCTCCCCTCACACCAGGGTACTAGGTGTAATCCTAGACTCTGACTGGTCATTTCAGCCTCAAGTCCAATCGTTGTCAAAAGTTTTTAGAATTCACCTCCGTAACATCTCTAAAATTCACCCCTTTTTAACAAATAAAAACCACCAAGCTCCTCATTCACTCCCTTGTTATCTCTCGCCTTGACTATTGCAACTCCCTTCTCATTGACATGCCTCTTCATAGGCTATCCCCTCTTCAGTCTATCATAAATGCTGCTGCCAGACTTATCCACCTTACCAACCACTCAGTGTCTGCCAACCCTCTCCTCCAATCCCCACACTGGCTCCCAATCACACAGTGAATTAAATTCATAATACTAACCACAACATACAAAGCCATTCACAACTCTGTCCCGAGCTACATCACAAATCTTGTCTCCAAATATCACCCAAACCGTCCTCTCCGCTCTTCAAGACCTCCTACATTCAAGTTCTCTCGTCTCCTCCTCCCATGCTCGTCTCCAGGATTTTTCCAGAGCCTCTCCCATCCTCTGGAACTCGCTACCTCAACCTGTCCGGCTATCCCCTACTCTTGCTACCTTCAGGCGACCCTTGAAAACTCATCTCTTCAGGGAAGCCTATCACGTCTCCAACTAATCTTTTACCACTTCCATCAGCTCATTCCCCACAGTTACAACATTTTTTACCATCTGCCCCACCCTATTAGATTGTAAGCTCTTCTGAGCAGGGCCCTCTTAATCCTATTGTATTTTATTGTATCATAACTGTATTGTCTCCCTTTTATATTGTAAAGTGCTGCGTAAACTGCTGGTGCTATATAAATCCTGTATAATAATAATAATAATAATAATTTGCCACTTAGTTGCCCAATTAGACAGAGCATTGAGGTTGGTTTGTAAATTGGAGACATCCTGTAAGGATGTTATTCCACTGCATAGCTTGGTGTAATTTCTGCAAAGACAGAAATGTTACTTTTAATCCCAGACCCTATATAATTTATAAGGCTATTAAAAAGTAAGGGTCCCAACACTAAATCTTGCGGTACACTGCTGATACCCTTGGACCATTCAGAGTAAGAAACATTTACCACTACTCTCTGAATTCTGTCTTTTAGTCAGTTTTCTATTTATTTACAAATTGATCTTTCCAAGCCTACAGACTTTACCTTACACAGGAGCCGTGTGTGGGGAACTGTGTCAAATACTTTTGCAAAATCCAGGTATACCACGTCCACAGCCACCCCTCTATCCGAGGTTTTACTTACCTCTTCATAAAAAGAAATCAGGTTTGTTTGACAACGTCTGTCTTTCATGAATCCATGCTGTCTGTTGCTTAAAATATTTTTTTCCAGCAAGAACTCATCTATGTGGTCTTTTATTAAATTCTCCAGTATCTTCCCGACTATAGAAGTTAAACGAACAGGTCTATAGTTACTTGGTAAAGACTTTGATCTCTTTTTAAATATAGGCACCACATTGGCCCTACGCCAATCAAGTGGTACCATTCCAGTCATTAACGAGTCCCTAAATATTAGAAACAATGGCCTTGAAATGACACAGCTCAATTCTTTTAGGATCCGTGGGTGGATGCCATCTGCTCTAGGTGCTTTATCCACCTTTATTCTGTCTAAATATTTCTGGACCCCTCATTGTGGATAATTTGGTGCTGTGTCACTACCATCTCCGTTACTGACATGAACTCCCCCATGCTCCTTTGTATACACTGAGCTGAAGAAAATATTTAATAAATTTGCCTTCTCTTTGTCCCCAGTCACGCACTCTAGATTATGGTGGATGTTAGAGACCTTGCGCTCCTCCACCCTCCGTTTGAGGATGCCCCACAGATGCTCAATAGGGTTTAGGTCTGGAGACATGCGTGGCCAGTCCATCACCTTTACCCTCGGCTTCTTTAGCAAGGCAGTGGTCGTCTTGGAGGTATGTTTGGGGTCGATATGTTGGAATACTGCCCTGTGGCCCAGTCTCCGACGGGAGGGGATCATGCTCTGCTTCAATATGTCATATTACATTTTGGCATTCATGGTTCCCTCAATGAACTATAGTTCCCCAGTGCCGGCAGCACTCATGCAGCCCCAGACTATGACACTCCCACCACCATGCTTGACTGTAGGCAAGACACACTTGTACTCCTCAGCTTGTTGCCGCCACACACGCTTGACACCATCTGAACCAAATACGTTTATCTTGGTCTCATCAGACCACAGGACATGGTTCCAGTAATCCATGTCCTTAGTCTGCTTGTCTTCAGCAAACTGTTTGTGGGCTTTCTTGTGCATCATCTTTAGAAGAGGCTTCCTTCTGGGACGACAGCTATGCAGACCAATTTGATGCAATGTGCGGCGTATGGTCTGAGCACTGACAGGCTGACCCCCACCCCTTCAACTTCTGCAGCAATGCTGGCAGCACTCATATGTCTATTTCCCAAAGACAACCTCTGGATATGACCCTGAGCACGTGCACTCAACTTCTTTGGTCGACCATGGCGAGGCCTGTTCTGTGTGGAACCTGTCCTTTTAAACCGCTGTATGGTCTTGGACACTATGCTGCAGCTCAGTTTCAGGGCCTTGGCAATCTTCTTACAGCCTAGGCCTTCTTTATGTAGAGCAAAAAATAATTTTTTCCAGATCCTCAAAGCATTCTTTACCATGAGGTGTAATGTTGAACTTCCAGTGACCAGTATAAGAAAGTGAGAGCTATAAAACCAAATTTAACACACCTGCTCCCCATTCACACCTGAGACCTTGTAACACCAACGAGTCACATGACACCAAGGAGGGAAAATGGCTAATTTGTCCCAATTTGGCTATTTTTCACTTAGGGATATACTCACTTTTGTTGCCAGTGGTTTAGACATTAATGGCTGTGTGTTGAGTTATTTTCGGGGCACAACAAATTTACACTGTTATACAAGCTGTACACTAACTACTTTACATTGTAAGAAAGTATAATTTCTTCAGTGTTGTCACATGAAAATATATATTAAAATATTTACAAAAATGTTAGGGGTGTCCCTTGCCAGCGCTCCTGGCCCCTCCCCCCTGCCCCCACAGCAAGCAGCTTGCTATAGGGGCACCCAAGCTGAGCCATTTAGACACAAAGCCATGGCTCACCCCCCATACCCTCCCTCTCCTCATTGGCTCACTAACTTTGATTGACAGCCAATGGCGCCCACTGCTGTGTCTCAGCCAATCAGGAGGGGGAGTCCCAGACAGCCAAGCCTCTCGTGCAACATCGCTGTATCGAGATGGAGTAAGTATTAGGGGGGCTGAGGGGGGCTGTTGCTCACTATCCAGGTTGGGGAGTTGGTGAAGGAAACAGGAGGAACTGCCAGTCTCATCCTGTTTCCTTCACCAACTCCCCGAGCTGGATAAAGTGAAGTTTGGTTACAGCTGCAGCTCTGCTTTATTTTCATTCCTATTTTATACATACGTTGGATACACAAACTGAGCGATTGATGGAAGAACCTGTTTTTGCTGTTTTCACTGCTCCATGAATGGATGATTATACGGGCTTATACCTATTATTTATCTGGTGAGTTCACTACCATAGGGTTGAGAACGCACGAGGTGTGGTGACAGCCAAACAATTAGGATATATATCGCATGGAACACATGGATGAACTTTTATTTGTGGTTCTATACAATTAATAATATATGTGATAATATGGATGGATCTTTACATCCAATTACATGGAATTTATAACTTAAATTTGAGTGCTGTTAATGTTGGAATTTATTCAGCATATTTTTTGTCATGTTATTTTTTGCTTAAATCTTAAAGTGGTTCTAAAGGCAGAAGTATTTTTTTAGCTTAATGCATTCTATACATTAAGATAAAAAAAAAACACTTTCTGTGTGCAACAGCCCCCCTCAGCCCCCTAATACTTACCTGAGCCCCATCTTTTTTGTGATTTTAAGTGTTATTAGTAGCTGCTAGAACATTGTATTTCTTGTAATTTTTGACCATAAGCGCTGGGAGTGGATTAGTTTGCTTACTTCTGTATACTTACTATTCCACACATATTGTTTGAAAAAATAACGTGACTTTTCAATGAGGCATCCTGTTTAAAGTGAACTTTAACTGCTTCCTGACCGCCCACCGCACATTTACTGTGGCAGGGCGGCCCGGCTGCGTGAAACAACGTACCTGTATGTTGTTTCCGCCTCGGGGTAATCACTCCCTAGGAGCACACTTAACTCTTTGATTGCCCCTGGTGTTAACCCCTTCCCTGCCAGTGTAATTTGTACAGTGACAGTGCATTGTTTTAGCACTGATCAGTGTATTAGTGTCACTGGTCCCCAAAAAGTGTCACTTAGTGTCCAACTTTTCTGCCGCAATGTCACAGTCCCCCTAAAAATTGCCACCATTACTATTAAAAAAAAAAATTCCATCTATCTATTCCATAGTTTGTAGACGCGATAACTTTTTCGCAAACCAATCAATATACGCTTATTTGGATTTTCTTTAATGAAAAATATGTAGAAGAATACATATTGGCCTAAATTGATGAAGAAATTTGATGTTTTACATTTTTTTATTGGATGTATTATACTGTATAGCAGAAAGTAAAAAATATTGGTTTTTTTTTTCAAAATTGTCTGTGTTTTTTTGTTAATAGCGCAAAACATAAAAACCGCAGAGGTGATGAAATACCACCAAAAGAAAGCTCTATTTGTGGGGAAAAAAAAGGGCATACATTTTGTTTGAGTACAGCGTCGCATGACTGCGCAATTAACAGTTAAAGCAATGCAGTGCTATATTGCAAAAAATGGCCTGGTCGTTAAGGGGGTAAAACCTTCTGGGGCTGAAGTGGTTAAAACGTTTTCCCAGGATAGAGGTAAATTATTTCCCCTTACTCACCAAGGAAGGCGTTTCAGTGATTTGTAGCCCTCAGCTCATTAACTTCCAATGGAATGCAAAGATCAGCTGAGCTGCAGCAGACTTGCTAAGGGTAGCACTGCCATAGATGCCCATTCACTTTTATAAGTATCTCTGGCAGCAAATCCCAAAACAAGTAGTCTATTTAAATACAGATAAATTCATATAATGCCTTAAATTTCAAACAGCCCTTGGCTATCCAGTGGAAGTTAATGAGCTGAGGGATGTAAATCGCTGAAAAGCCTTCCTATTTAAGTGAAAAGTGTAAGTTTTTTTCCGGGAGAACCTTTAATAGTCTGTGTATATTAAATGTGTCAAGTATTTTATTACATTGTATATAGCGCACATGATACAAGCTACCAGTGTAAATACAAGTCTTAAAAATGAAATTGCAGTGCACCTCTGAGCATTACATTAACCTTGATATTTTTACACTTATGAAAGGGGAATATGAGGGAACATAACCTTTAAAAATGAGCCCCATCGAAAATAACTCACAGAGAGTAACTTTTTCTAGACTGTTATATGACATTTAAAATGCTGATGCTGTGCTCTTACCCTTTTTCAAGTCTATTCTGAATGCACTTGGTGGATGAAAGGAATTTAATAATGCTTTTGTGTTAAATAACACTTTTGTTTTTTAGTAATAATGTCTTATTTTAAACAGAAGAATAAAATATAGAAAGTATAAAATTGGAAACGCTAAAACCATTAAGTAAGATATGGTGAAGAAAGCAACTAACCTTTTTTATTATTTTGGGCTATCCACTTTTACTGCATACTACAACTTTTTAAGGAAGACTACATTTTTTTTCAGACTACTTATCAACAATTACTTTCTGTAAAAAAAGAAACAAAAAAATGAAATGCTATTTTTCCAAGTACAAAGTATTAAGCTAACTGTGCTGTTCAGTGAGTTGGAAGGCAGGGCTAACTCTCACTATTAAAGAAATAATAAGCCAGAAAAATTCAATAGTGCTGTGAGTATTTACAAGGCATCTGAGCATACATGGCACCAGATATATAATTTATTCAGACAACAATCGGGAAAAAAAAACATAATGCAAGTGATTAAAATGATCAACAATTTAAAAAAAACATCGATGTTTTTTTCCAGGTATAACCTAACCCAATGATTGTCTATGCCAGAAAATATACTGTACATATTTTGAGTGTTTTCAAGAATTTTTTAAAAGTAGATCTAAGCTCTAACTAGATGACATTTAGTATGCAAAAACACTTAGTATCCTAAGAGCAACTGCCATGTTTATGTTTCTTATAAAATGCCATTTTTTTTCTTGCATCTCAGTGCCACGAATTACCTCCAGCTTTGTTAACCACTTGTCGATTGTGTCATGCAGATATACTGCAGCACAATGGCTCTCCTGGGCAAAATCCTGTACTGGTACGCCTTACCCATTTTCAGACACCAGAGGGTGCACTGCACGGTGAGGGCCGGTCACGCGTGCATGGGGGCGCCAGCACGGGGATTTGTGTGTGTAAACACTGAGTAGGAAAAACAATATGGCTTCTCTCCTAGTCACTCACATCCCCACAAAGTTCAAACATGCTGAGGGAACACACATTTAAACCCTTGATCGCCCCCTAGTGTTAACCCCTTCCCTGCCAGTGACATTTACACAGTAATCAGTGCATTTTTATAGCACTGATCGCTCTATAAATGCCATTGGTCCCAAAAAAGTGTCAAAAGTCTCCGATCTGTCCGTTGCAATGTTGCAGTACCACTAAAAATCTCAGGTCACCGCCATTACTAGTAAAAAAAAAATGCCATAAATCTTTCCCATAGTTTGCAGACGCTATAACTTTTGCACAAACCAATCAATATACGCTTATTGCAATTTTTTTTACCAAAAATATGTAGAAGAATATATTGGCCTAAACTGATGAAGAATTTTTTTTTTTTTTTAAAAACTTTTGGGGATATTTATTATAGCAAAATGTTAAATTGTCGCTCTTTTTTGTTTCTAGCTCAAAAAATAAAAACTGCAGAGGTGATCAAATACCACCAAAAGAAAACTCTATTTGTAGGAAAAAAAGGACGCAAAATTTTGTTTGGGTACAGCGTCGAACCACCGCGCAATTGTCAGTTAAAGTGACGCAGTGCCAAATTGTAAAAAGTGCTCTGGTTCCACTTCCTGGTTACAAGCACTCACTCAAGCATTTGCTGTAATTTATTTTGTTGTTTTTAAAGGCGGATCCCTTGATAATGTGCTTGCGCACGAAGCGCGTCATGGGGGGCCTACTTTATTGCTGCCGTGCCCTCGTGTATGGAGCGGCGGCCATTGCTGTAAGTCTGGCCTGTTTGTTTTTATTTGCTACGCTATAGCTATGTACTTGTTTTTATTAAAATTTTAAATAAAATACTGCATAATATAAGCACTCTCATAGGCTCCCAGTGGTGAGCTTTTTTAATGCAGCTTAAATGTTTCCCTGGTTGAGAAGTCGAATCTGTGATGTCAGGCGAAGCACCGTGAGTCTAGATCTGCGGTGAATGAGCTGGTGATTTGATACATGCTGTTTTTATTGTTATTTCTTGTAAGTGTAACTTTTTAGGGGGGCTTTTTTAATAAATTTAAAAGCAGAGAACACTATGGTACTTGTGTTTTTTGTTTCATGCCCTTAACCTCTGGAAATATAAGTGGAATTGATTATTGAAAAGCAAGTGGAGGAAGGTGTTGTTTGGGGACAATTTAAACGTTGATTACCCACACAGAGGTGCAGTCTGTGGACTGTAGGAATTACTACCATTGGCAAAGTGGATTGATCGTGGTGGACATGAGGAGTGATCTGTCTATGAGTTTTATACTCATCCTTGAGGTGAGCAGGCATTTTAGCAGGTGGTGGTGTGCACTGAATATTGGATCCATTTAAAATAGGATTTTATACAGCGGTGACAGCTTTGGAAACCTACATATGAACTGTTTTTTTATTTTTCATAAATTATTTTATGAAATGTATAATTATTTGTTTATATAAGATTTATAGATATGCAGCGCTGCACTATTCACAAAATTAATATTTCAATAGGTGTGGTGTATCACTATAAGTGTTCAGCAGCTGTGTAGACACTCAGAGGGGTATATTTGTTTTTTTTTTACGTTATTATAGGAGTAATTTATTAGCATTGTGGCGCTGATTGTTTTTCTCACAATTAACTGACAAGAGGAACTGGGTAGGATTCCACTCTCAGGCCGGGTTCACACTTGTGCGATACGACAGCCATCCTACTTTGGATCCGACTTTGCCCTTGCCCTGCGTCTTGAAGCCGACATACGTCCGACTTTCAATGAATGGCCCCCCCACCCCAAAGCACCCTGCCCCCATGTTGATGGGGACAAGGGCCTCTTCCCGACGACCCTGGCCGTTGGTTGTTGGGGTCTGTGGGCGGGGGCTTATCGGAATCCAGGAGCTTTCTTTAATAAGGGGGCCCCCAGATCCTGGCCCCCACCCTATGTGAATGAGAATGGGGTACATTGTACCCCTACCCATTCACCTGGTGGAAAAAAATGTCAATAAAAAAACGCTACACAGGTTTTTAAAGTAATTTATTACACAGCTCCGGGGGTCTTCTTCTGACTCCGGGGGTCTCTTCCGACTTTGGTGGCCTTCTTCCGACTTCGGGGGTCTTCTTCCGACTTCGGGGTCTCTTCCGACTTCGGGGGTCTTCTTCCGACTTCGGGGGTCTTCTTCCAACTTCGGGGGTCTCTTCCGACTTTGGGGGTCTTCTTCCAACTTCGGGGGTCTTCTTCCAACTTCGGGGGTCTTCTTCCGACTTCGGGGGTCTCCGGTGTCGTCTCCGCACTCTCCGGTTCTTCCTTCCTTCTGCCGGGCCTCCGCTATCTTCTTCCAGCTCTTTTGCTAGCGGGGGCCTGGTCTTCTTCGTCGCCTTCTTCCCTCTTCTCCTCCTCGATGTTCACTCGTCGCTTCCTCCCGCTGTAATGCTGGGGATGCGGTGCGCAACGATTTATATAGGCCTCTCATGACGTCACAGTCATATGCTCTGGGTGGCCACATGCTCCCATGCTCCCATGATGTCACAGTCACATGCTCCGGGCCACCCGGAGCTTGTGACTGTGACGTCATGAGAGGCCTATATAAATTGTTGCGCACCGCACACCCAGCCTTACAGCGGGAGGAAGCGACGAGTGAACATTGAGGAAGAGAAGAGGGAAGAAGGCGATGAAGAAGACCGGGCCCCCGCTAGCAAAAGAGCTGGAAGAAGATAGTGGAGGCCCGGCAGAAGGAAGAAAGATCCAGAGAGCGAGAGAAGAACCGGAGAGCGCGGAGATGACACCGGAGACCCCCGAAGTCGGAAGAGACCCCCGAAGTTGGAAGAAGACCCCCGTAGTCGGAAGAAGACCCCTGAAGTGGAAAGAGACCCCCAAAGTCAGAAGAAGACCCCCGAAGTCGGAAGAGACCCCCGGAGTCAGAAGAAGACCCCCGGAGCTGTGTAATAAATTACTTTAAAAACCTGTGTAGTGTTTTTTTATTGACATTTTCTTCCACCAGGTGAATGGGTAGGGGTACGATGTACCCCATACTCATTCACATAGGGTGGGGGGGCCAGGATCTGGAGGCCCCCTTATTAAAGGAAGCTCCTGGATTCCGATAAGCCCCCCGCCTGCAGACCCCGAAACCAACGGCCAGGGTTGTCGGGAAGAGGCCCTTGTCCCCATAAACATGGGGGCAGGGTGCTTTGGGGTGGGGGGGCCGCAGGTCACCCCCCTGCCCCAAAGCACCAAACCCCCATGTTGAGGGCATGCAGCCTGGTACGGTTCAGGAGGGAGAGGGGCCTCTCTCTCATCCCCCACTCTTTTCCTGCGGCTTGCCAGGTTGCGTGCTCGGATAAGGGTCTGGTTTGGATTTTGAGGGGGACCCCCACGCCGTTTTTTCGGCTTAGGGGGTTCCCCTTAAAATCCATACCAGACCGAAGGGCCTGGTATGCTCCTAGAGGGGAACCCGTTTTTTTTATTAAAAATTTGGCGTGGAGTTCCCCCTCAAGATTCATACCAAACACAGTGCCTGGTATTGGCGGGGATCCAAGTCGGATCCCCGTACATTGAAAGTCGGACGTATGTCGGCTTCAAGTCGCAGGGCAAAGGGCAAAGTCGGACCAAAGTAGTACAGGGAGCATCTTCAAAGTCGGACCGACATGTGTCGGACCAGTTAAGACGGCTCCCATAGGGAAACATTGATTTTCACACGTCATGCGACATGAGCTCCCAATGTCGGAGCATTTGTCGGACAAGTGTGAACCCGGCCTAAAGGAGTTTACTAAGGCTTACATTGATTTAACTTCTGGTGAGTGTAAATGTTGGTGGAGGCTCGCAGACGGTGACTTTGTTTTGCTACACCTGCTGGAGTGTATTGGTTGTCTAATGCTGTTTATATGCATGTCTCTGGTAAGTGCATAATTGAGCAGAATTTAATCACTGGATGGTAACTTGTGCACATGGGGGATATCTATCCATTTCCAAGGACTGTTTTTATACTCAAATATTGGGATGTACAATATTTTGGAATTGTATGCTAATGTTATTTTTGTTTTTTAATTTTTACCATATCACAGAGCGCTGCCCAGATTTCTTTTTTTTTTGTTATTTAAGAGTTGTCTTGCTAGCAGCTTTATTCACTTTTGTATAGCGCTCAATTATATTACTGTTTTTTGTATTTTTTTGGTTTTGCTCTGGATTGGCTTCCTAAAAAGGTCAATAGTAGTCCATCCCTGCACAATGCATACTTGTAGGTGCATGTGTGATAGGGTGACAACATACTGTATGAGTATAACATGGAGACAGTTGTCACTCTGTAAGGCCCCTTTCACACTGGGGCGTTTTTCATGCGGTTTAGCGCTAATATTAGCGCTATTATACCGCATGAAAAAATCATGCCCTTTAGCCTTCAATGTGAAAGCCCAAAGGCTTTCACACTGAAGCGGTGCGCTAGCAGGACCGCTCCAAAAGTCCTGCTAGCCGCTTCTTTACAGCGGTAAAGGAGCGGTGTGTTCACCGCTCCTTTACCGCGGTCTCCCATTGAAATCAATGGGACAGCGTGGTAATACCGCCCGCAAACCGCGGCAATAGCCGCGGTTTGCGGGTGGTATTAACCCTTTTTCGGCCACTAGCGGGGGTTAAATTCACCCCCCTAGCGACCGCATACCGCGGTAAGAACGACGGCATAGCAGCGCTGAAAATCGCGCTGCTATACCGCCACCGCTTCTGCCCGCCCCAGTGTGAAAGGGGCCTAACGGGGTGACTGAGCAAAGACCTCCATAAAAGAAAACCTTTTAATTTTAATGAAAGCTGCAGATTTAAAGTCATAATGTTTATATAAGAAATTTAATTGGAAGCTTCCTTCAAGGAATACAACAAATACTTATTTCTACTGCTGGTCCACTTCTTTGAAGATCCAGGCTTTGCTGAAGAATGTTTAGAATTTAACACTATTGGACTGGATTTAAATTCTAGTATCCCCTGCTGCACTCTGTGGTTTCTTCTGCTGCCCGGTTTTCTGGTAGGAAACAGGGGCCAGAGAAAGATAGATTGGAACAAGGGGCCAGGCATCTGACATACCCACTCTTTCAGCAACCTGCTACAAAGCAGAGTTCAATGGAATTTGGTGGAGTTTGGTGGCACCAGCAGCAGTACAGATAAGTATTCATTGGAGTTGATTTATTAAAACTGGAGAGTGCAAAATCTGGTGCAGCATATGCATAGAAACCAATCAGCTCCTTTTTTTTTTTTGTCAAAACTTAATTGAATTAATTAGAAGTTGATTGGCTACTATGCACAGCTGGATCAGATATTGCTCTCTCCGGTTTTAGTAATCACCCCCATTGCTTTCTTTGAAGGAAACTGTTTATTTATTTATTTTTGTTTTATAATGTCTCAACCACTTGCCGACCGCCTAACTGTAAATATAGGTCATTACTTTTTCAGTCCGGTATCTTTTTTTAGTCCGGCGGTCAGCTTTCAGCTGGTCCCAGTGGTGGATTCACATCAAGATCCCTTTTATAGGCAGCAGGAGAGGCGCTTCCTGGTGGTTTCTTAGCTCACCAGGACTGTTGGTAAGCCAGTAACTGATCCGGTTTAGCCGATGGCTAGCCAGGAAGCCCTTGGAGGACCGGAGCGACGTCTGACGTCACTTTCGCCTCTCGGGCAGATATATATATTTTTTTTAAAGGCTATTTTTTGTGGTTTTTTAAAGGTCTTTTTGACTCCAAATTTCTCAATAAAAAGGACCTGTCATGCTTATTTCTTTTACAAGTGATCAAAAAATAAAATAGACGTCCCCTGACCTCCCACCATTTACGGTGGCCTGGGAGGCAGACCTATATCACCCTATCTCCCCTATTGACTGGCAAAAAT
Organism: Rana muscosa; assembly: GCA_029206835.1. Lineage (NCBI taxonomy): Eukaryota > Metazoa > Chordata > Amphibia > Anura > Ranidae > Rana > Rana muscosa. Next base: position 340,866,932 of record CM055116.1, on the reverse strand, counting down.
GTTTTATTCTGACACACAAACTATCCCTAGCCACTAAGACCCAGGAAAAGGGGTTTAAACTGGTAACGAGATGGTACAGATGCCCATCGACTATAAACCTTTTTAACTCGGCAGTACCAGATACCTGCTGGCGGTGTCTTAGCTCCCAGGGAACCATGCTCCACATCTGGTGGGAATGCCATCCTGTGCAGGGGTATTGGCAACAAATCTTCAAACTATACTGCAAACTGATGGCGACTTATATTCACCCTTCACCTGAGGTGGCTCTCTTATCTATACTTCCTGGTACGTTCAAATCCATCAAAAAAGATGTATTACAACACTTTCTGGTGGCGGCCAGAGTAGTGATTCCCAGTCATTGGAGATCGGCAACTATGCCTTCCCTGGGGGATTGGGCTACTGGAGTGGACCGCATAAGGGACATTGAACGTTGGCAGAGTAATATGGTAAAAACAAACAGTTTTCTCTCACCTGGACTTCATGGTCCAAGTTCCGATACTCCTCTGAGTTTATCTCCTGGGCTATACATGGCCTAGATGACATCACCCTGGGACCAAGATGGAGTGATTCTTGTCCCCTATCCTTTTGCCCCCTCTTGTCTGCCCCTGCTCTATTTCATTTTCTCTATATTTACATACACCCTTAGGAATCCATCAAGCCAACGTACTATGGCTTCGACTCATCTATTGTTACTGATTCGATGTGTGACCCCACGTCATATTTTTCATACAGATTTTTACATAATCTCTTCTGATGCACTACGTACGGCACGCCTATGATCCCCTTAACTGAAATGAGGATGAAGGTTACTTTAACTTGTATTTTTTTTTACAGGGATTGTTATCATAAAAAGGTCTCCTGTTGGACCTTATATGCATGCTTTCAATCCTTTTATATGTAACCTAGACATGTTTTTGGTCTGACGCACACAATGCCTATTGTTGGTGTACCTTATCACTGTTTGTAATGTTTAAGAAAATATCTGGCTTTCTTTATTTCTCTATTGAATAAAATAAGATTAAATTAAAAAATAAAATAGAGACTGTAAAAATAAAAATTCAAGTAAATTTTATTTATTTATTTTTTAAATGCCCCTTCCCTGCGAGCTTGCGCGCAGAAGCAAACTCATACATAAGTCTCACCCGCATATGTAAACGGTGTTCAAACCACACGTGTGAGGTCTCACCGCGATTGTTAGGGTAAAAGCAATAATTCTAGCACAGGACCTCCTCTGTAACTCTAAACAGGTAACCTGTAAAACATTTTAAAGCATCGCCTATGCAGATTTTTAAGTAATGTAGTTTGTCGCCATTCCACGAGCATGTGCATTTTTAAAGCATGACATGTTAGGTATCTATTTATTCTGCATATTATCATATTTCACATTATACAAAGAAATTGGACTAACTTTCATGTTTTTTATTTTTTATCCATTAAAGTGTTATTTCCCCACAAATTGTGTTTGAAAGGCTGCTGCACAAATACAGTGTGATAAAAAATATTGCAATGACCACCATTTTATTCTCTAGGGTCTCTGCTAAAAAATATACCTGTATATATATAATGTTTGAGGGTTCTAAGTGATTTTTTAGCAAAAAATACAGATTTTTACTTGTGAACAACAAATGTCAGAAAAGGCCAAGGTCAGCAAGTGGTTAAAATACTGAACACATGTGTTGTGATTGTATTAACAAAATTAAACTTACATTATATGAAAATGTTGTATTTAGTTGTTTCTTAGAATAGCAAAGGTCAGATTGTGCACAGCCAGGAACTTTCTTGTAAAATATATAACAATAAGCATTTAGGGACATAATAGTACAATTACAAGTATAGCTACATTCACATACCAGCATGCAGCAGTTTAACGTATGTGAACATAGCTATTGAGGGTAATAGGAAATACTTTAACTGCAGTGTGTATGTGTTAAAAATGCACACAGACTGCAGACAAAGAGCACTGATGTGAATGGAGCCTTAACGGTACTCAGCAGAACTATGATTACAATGTACAAGAATGTTGTTCTTTTTAAATTACAGGGTAAGTTTTTATAAATGGCCTGTCAAGTAAGAGAAATGTTTCATTCATCCTTTCTGTGATACGCATGATTATATTACAAAGGTCAGTCTGTAACCTAATTACAAATATTATCTATCAAAGCATATATTTATGATAAATGACAAGATCACATCATGTGAAAATGTCACTATAAAATGGTTATTGTTTTTCTTTGCCTCTGCTTTTTTCCCCCCTTTCCCTATGGTAGAATTGTATATGAGAATCCTACAACATTCATAATGGAGCTTTTTCAAGTATTGTATCTTTTCATGACCTCAGAAAGTATTACACAAGAGTAAAAGTCATTTGAAGAGCAGTATGCATTCTAGCAGTTATCTAGATATTTGCAGGGATGATAAAGATGGTTCTATGTCTACGTTAAATCAGTGGTGACTGGTGCTCAAATTTTTTTTGGGGGGCACAAACAAACTGAAAAATACAGAAAACAAAAACATCAATTGCAGCCTCACTGTGCCCATCAAATGCAGCCACTGTGCCCATCAAATGCAGCCACTGTGCCCATCACATGCAGCCACTGTGCCCATCACATGCAGCCACTTGTGCCCATCAAATGCAGCCACTTGTGCCCATCAAATACAGCCACTTGTGCCCATCAAATGCAGCCACTTGTGCCCATCAAATGCAGCCACTTGTGCCCATCATATGCAGCCACTTGTGCCCATCAAATGCAGCCACTTGTGCCCATCATATTTCACCACTTGTGCCCATCAAATGCCATTACTTGTTCCCATTATATGCAGCCACTTGTGCCCATCAAATGCTTCCACTCTGCCCCCCCTCCCGGTGAGCTGTAGGACGGCTCCTGTGTCCTTCATGCTGTCCTCCATGTGTCTCTTCTCGTTCTGGTAGGCGTCCAATAGGGGCACCTGTGCCTTCAGCCAATCAGGTGATGGGTATCAGACCCGTGATACCTGATTGGCGGAGAGGCAGTTCAGTGTTAGAAAAGCAAATATTCATTTGCTTTTCTAACACATCTGGGCGGACTGCGAGCGCAATGCTTTGTGCCACGAGCCCACCTTTTTTGAATCCTATCAGAGCCTATGGCTCTAATCAGGTGCTTCAAAAAAACACCCCCGCCACTGGAATTCAGGCGCCCGGAGTTCAGAAAGGGGCCGGAAGCCTGAATAGGGATGGCAGCGGCGGTCATGGATAGATTCATGCAATACACAAATCTATCCATTATCTATAGAGGGGGTAGAGGGCAGAGAAGGGGCTGTGCCTGTGCACCCTTAATGGACTGCATTAAATACATTTTATAATAAATTTGTAATACAAAATACACCAGGAAAATTTTTAATTTTTTTAGCTCTGCATACAGTGGGGAAGAATTAGACCTTTTGTTGAGTTTTTAATGCTATGTGGGGCTCTATTATTGATATTTGGTGATCTCTTTTGTAAGGACTAACCTTGAGAGCTGACCACAGACAGTACATTTTTCTAAAAGAACCGTGCAGCCCATTTTTGTTTTTAGTTTTTTTTTTTTTTTCAATAGAATATGGAAGGATTAGATTAGGGAAATTTGCTAAGTAAAGTATGAAAGGATTAGCCCTTGTTGGACTTTTACAGCTTGACATACATTTTAAATATATATTTTTTGTATATTTGAATTAACTGCTCAATAAATTTAACAACTTTATGGTTTGAGGGCCTACTTATACAATCTATTATAATTATATCTATCAGAGACCCTCAGACGACAGATTTGTTGGTAAATGTTTTTTGATCTGACATGTAAAATCTGAAACTAAATGAGTTTGAGGTTAGTTTTAAAGAGTCAGTCCACACAATAGTGATATTTTATCCATATAGGAAGTCTCTTGCACGATAAACTATTTACATATTTGGGCCTTGGACAGTTGTTGGTGTTGTCACAGTGCACGGGGAATGTATTTGGGAGTGTAATTTGATTTGGCCATTCTGGAATGTGATTTTAAGGATAATGAGATTTACAATGAGTCCCTCACCCCGTCCCCCACTATTGCCCTGTTATCTATGCTCTGTTAAGTCTCAGCAAGCAAGTGGAAGTCTACCTTTACATGCTTCCCTTGTCCCTTTGGGTGGACATAGTTAATGACACCATGCTATTGGAGGACATGTAAGCGCGAGAAACGGACACTTGGGACAAATTTACCACTTTGTGGTATATCTGGATGCATTATTCCACCTTCGATAAATTAAAAAACTTGCGTCCTCCTAAGCCTTCCTGGGCTGCCCCTCCACACACCGCTCCTTGGACACAATTTTTACTGGCCTTAGCGTGCTACATTATTTAGCCTGCTTTTTTGGCAGGCCAGTTTATTTTTTGGTGATGTCCGCATATCACTGTATACCAGGGATATGCAATTAGCGGACCTCCAGCTGTTGCAGAACTACAAGTCCCATGAGGCATAGCAAGACTCTGACAACCACAAGCATGACACCCAGAGGCAAAGGCATGATGGGAATTGTAGTTTTGCAACAGCTGGGGGTCCGCTAATTGCATATCCCTGCTGTATACTGTAGCTCATTGTTTGACGGTCCTGTTCTGTTTCCCTTCTTTTTTCTTGTTCCCCTCTTTCTCTTCTCTTTTTCTTCCCCTCCTTTTTCTTATTTAGCTCTGATTCACCTCTACCCTTTGCTTGGTTCCCTGGTAGGCTGATAGCCTATTATTAGTTGTTGTATCTGCCTATCATGATGTCCTATCGGGGTCCTTGGGGACCTGGCTACATCTTGAGATGACTCTACCCATTGTCACTTTTGTATGCCTACATTTACACATTTATATTGTGGTACGCTTCTTTATTGTGGAGTTGCTGTTCACTACCTATGTTTTCCTTTTTCTTGGTACTGTTCAGAAATTCAAAGAAATATATATTCAGTCTAAAGTTTTTAGTAAGTAAAATCACTTTAAAATATGCTCCAATTATTTCTGCATCTATAAGCATTGTGAAAAATTGTGCAAAAATTTTCAATGTTTACGACACAGTTCCTTCTTAAACTTTTTTTGAAAATCCCTTGCTTATTAGCTTTGAAAATGGAGAGAATTTATTTATAAGGTTCACCTCCCAAATTACTTGATTAATGGGGTTCACATTAATGTATTTGTAAAGCTTATTTGTTTTTATTTAAAATAATAAACATGTTCTACTTACCTGCTCTTTGCAATGTTATTGCAAATGTTACTGCCAGAACTCTTGGCTCCTCCGTTACCTTGAGTGCCTCCTTAGAAATCTGGATGCTGAAGGGGGAACTTGTCCATAGACACACACATCATGGCTCAGCCACATCCACTGCTCCCTTTTCATCGGATTTAAATTACAGCAGCAGGAGCCTATGGCTCCTGTGAATGCAGGAAGGCAAAGGGAATACAGGAAGAATGGAGCGGTGGTGCTGCACATAGTACAGTACTGGATCTAAAGAGGACTCGGGTAAGTCTTTATGGATGGCTGAGGGGGGAGGAATCACAGGAATTCAAAGGTTCTTTACCTTAATGCAGAAAATGCATTAAGGCAATAAATCATTTTGCCTTTAGAACTACTTTAATTCTTACAATTTGTGAACGGATAATCCTGCATATGCAATGCCTAGAGTTTCAGATAGAGCACTGGCTTCCAGGGGAGCAAGAAATAAGGTAAGTATTTGCACTTATTCCTTCCCCCCTACCTAAATAAGCACTAGTTAAAAGTAGCCTGAAGTGGGGCTTTAGACAAAAAAATATATTGGAGTTGGACTTAAATATTTTGGTGTAATAAAAAGTTAAATATCTATCTATCTATCTATCTATCTATCTATCTATCTATCTATCTATCTATCTATCTATCTATCTATTATACTGCAGGGCAGTTGCCTGTTGCAGCACTGTTAATGAGCAAAAGTAAGTTTCTTCTAGCAAAGTTTTTTAAAGAGTAGGATGTTGGGAAAAGCCTAGAAAAACAGTACTAAATAGGGTTAACGTTTTGTAAAAGATATCATAACTATATTATATTACAATCAGAATCCCTGACCTTTCATTCACTCTTAAATGTAATCTTAATCGTATTTACAGCCTAAATATTTGTGCACCTATGTACACATCACAGAGCTGCACATTGAGATTACAAAAAAAAAAGAACATTCCTTAAAGGAAAATTTCAGTTGTGTTTTTAATTATTTTTCCCTTTTGTTCTATGGTCAGCCATTATTTTCTTTAAAGTGATAATAAAGGCTATATATATATAGATATATATATATATCTATATATATCACACCTGCTACTTGCCCGGTATCCCCTCCCTGTGTATAGAGAGGAGCAAGCGGTGTTATTGTTTGGGTCTTGCAGCAATTACCTCTCTAGAGTTCATCCCCTCTCTCCGTTGTCTAGGTAGAAGTTCTTCAGAATAAGGCCAATGTCCACACAGGAGTAAAACCCAAGTAGCAAGGTTTTATTCTTTTATCTTTGCAGTGAACTTGAATAGGGAGTAGGAAGATGAGAGAAGTAAGGGGAAAAAGGTTCAGGCACGCAACACCTAGAGCACAATGTTAATCTTTCGCCGCCACTCAAGCCTGAGTGGGTATTGCTCACCTGGATAGTCCCTATGAGAGCGATCCTAGCAGCCGGGATGGAGCACGGATAATAGAGACAGTGAATCTCTCTTTAGGCGAGTTTCCAGGCCTCTTCCTGAGACAGCAATACCTTCGCTAATCTCCTCTGGGACTGATCCTCCCCTGGTCTCCTTTACTAAAGGTGGGCCCCCTTCAGATGGGAAGCATGGGATCCTTCTCTGAGGTGTAGGCCCCTGCCAGCAGAGCTGGGCCTACCATGCAGCAATGCAGCCTCGGGCTGCAGGTGCCCGAGGCCCAAAAACTCTTGCGCACCTCATGCCATACGGCCACGAGGCACACCTACAGGACCAAAGGGTCCCCTAGAACGCCTCACCCCTAATGGCGTCTGCCCCTTATATACCCTCTCCCAGCATGCACAGTTGGTCAACCACGCCCACGCATGGCCGCCGAGAGAGAACACCCAAGGTGCTGTGATACCCCTCTATAGTTCACCTATGCCGGTGGTGAGAGTGCCACCTACAGGCAACAGGGAACACTACTGACAGGCAGTATCACACCCAGAGCAGAAGCAATAATGAACCATCAATTGGTCCGAGCCCGACTCACTACTGGCTCAGACTACCCCTAAATTTCCACAAATATTGGGGGGGCGCTACACATATTTAAAAACCAATATATATATATATATATATATATATATATATATAAAACAAACAGATCATCCTTATCTGCTCTGTGCAGCGGTTTTGTACAGAGCAGCCCCTAACTTCCTTTTCTCGGGCCCCCCGCCAGCACCCATGGCCCCTCCCTCCTGCCGAGTGCCCCCAGAGCAAGAAGCTTGCAATGGGGGCACCCAAGCTGGTGCACTCCCAAGCCGCTGCTCTGTGTGTCCATTTACACACAGAGCCATGGCTCGGCCCCCTCTCTCTTCTCATTGGCTTACTAGCTGTGATTGACACCCTTTTTCCCGAACCCGGACTTTGCACGAAAGTCCGGGTTCGGCAATCTAATGGCGCAGTTAGAAATGCTTCAGGGGCCAGCCAATCACCTTTTGATTAGCTGGTGTGCCCTTAGAAGCCATCATAGCCATGCCTACTAATGGCATGGCTGTGATTGGTCAGTGCAACATGTGACCCTGTCACTCTGCTTCAGAATAGATAGGGAGAGGATCTTGTCTGCTGCTGCTGCTTTTAGGGAGAGATTGAAAAATACATGAGTTAGTCCTGATTATGGAATCTGAGGGAAAAGATAGAGAGACAGTGTAGTGTAGGGCCAGGTTCCTGTTGGTGCTTTCAGGGAGAGAGATATATTATATAGGAATAGGAGTCCAGATTCAGAGATATAACTCAGCGATCTGCATAGGTTTACCTGTTTGTGTTGCAGTGCAGTCTTTTTACACTGCCATGAGCCCAGTGTCAGAGAAAATCTACCTTTTATCTGCAAGCTCAGTGCACCAGCACTGCATATATTACGTTGAGAGATACACCGTTTCCATACTGTGGGTGTATTCTGCTCTTGGAAAAAGATCCATTTAGGGCAAAAAAAAAAAAAAAGGCACTTTATTGTGCTCTTTTCCAAAAGACCCATTAAGGGCAAAAAAATAAAAAAAATTGCATTTTATTTTGCTTGTGCAAAAAAAGACCCGTTTAGGGCAAAAAAAAAGTAAAAAAAAAATGCACTTTAATGTACGCTTGCAAAAAGACCCATTTAGGGCCACAAAAATATTTTGCAGTGTGTTATACATATGTGGAGGCGTGTGAAATAAACCATTTCTATATATTTGTCTTCTACTGTGCTATACTAAAAAAACAACATTTTTTTTTAATAGCATTTTCTGCATTTCTGTAGCTGTGCGATTCAGTGGTTACGTACTGTGGGTGTGTTGTGGTCTTCCAAAAAACGCCATTTAGGGCCACAAAAAATATTTTGCAGTGTGTTATACATATGTGGAGGTGTGTGAAATAAACAATTTCTATATAGTTTTCTTCTACTGTGCTATACTAAAAAAAAACATTTTTTTTGAATAGCATTTTCTGCAGTTCTGTAGCTGTGCGATTCAGCGGTTACGTACTGTGGGTGTGTTGTGGTCTTCCAAAAAACGGCATTTAGGGCCACAAAAAATATTTTGCAGTGTGTTATACATATGTGGAGGTGTGTGAAATAAACAATTTCTATATAGTTTTCTTCTACTGTGCTATAATAAAAAAAAAAATTAATAGCATTTTCTGCAGTTCTGTAGCTGTGCGATTCAGCGGTTACGTACTGTGGGTGTGTTGTGGTCTTCCAAAAAACGCCATTTAGGGCCACAAAAAATATTTTGCAGTGTGTTATACATATGTGGAGGTGTGTGAAATAAACAATTTTTATATAGTTTTCTTCTACTGTGCTATACTAAAAAAACAACATTTTTTTTGAATAGCATTTTCTGCAGTTCTGTAGCTGTGCGATTCACTCCTCGACCCTTAGCGGACTCCAGACGAAGGCTCTGGACTCCAGGCTTTACTCCCGCACCTAGGCCTCCATACCCAGGGCAGCAGGAACTCCAGGATAGTACCTCACCCCGGGCTAAAGGTACCCGAGATGGAACAGGAATACATGCACCCAGGCCGAAGGCACCTGGGCGTGGACCCCACTGGACATCAGCCCCCAGGCCAAAGGTCTGCCCCTTTTATATGCTCTCCCGACATGCACCGCAGGTTCCCCGCCCCGCTGTACTACTGCCAAGAGGGGACACAAAAGGCACAGCACTGTATCGGTGGTTCAACCCTAGCCTACCATGGCAGCGCCACCTGTAGGCCGCAGGGAACTGCACACCAATACTGTCCCCCGAGGACAAAATGGTCCATGAATCCTACAGAATTAGGGTGTTTGAGCCTATTTACCACTCAAACACTTCCCTTAAATTTAGCACCCCGCTACATTTTTATTTCAAAGTATTTTATTTTCCCACTAGCTTATCCATTAAATTGAATAATTTATTCCAGAAAGGGCGTATTCTGGGGCATTCCCACCATATGTGTGGCATCGTGCCGTTGAGTTTCTGAGGTTCTTAATGACTTCCCGTACCTCTTCTGCTGAAAAGGGGGCCTCCAGCATATTTTTTTATTTTTTTATTTTTTTTTATGTTATTTTAAGTTATTTCCCTATCCACATTTGTTTGCAGAGCACTTGCCATGCTCTTAACAACATTTTCCTGCCATTTGCAGCCCTCTAGCCCTTTCCATTACTTTTTTAGAGCCTTTTTAGTCCTTAGAAGTCCGGGTCCCTATTGACTTCAATGGGGTTCGGGTTCGGGTTCGGGTTAAAGTTCGGTCCCGAACCCGAACTTTTTTCCAAAGTTCGGCCGAACCCGTCGAACCCGAACATCCAGGTGTCCGCTCAACTCTAATAGGGAGACAATACAGTTATAATACAATAAAATACAAGTGGGTTAAGAGGGCACTGCTCAGAAGAGCTTAAAATCTAATAGGGAGAGATAGGTGGTACAAAAGGTTGTAACTGTGGGGAATAAAATGATGGAAGTGGTAATAAAAGATTAGTTAGAGACGTGATAGGCTTCCCTGAAGAGATGAGTTTTTAGGGTTCGCCTGAAGGTAGCAAGAGTAGGGGATAGCCAGACAGGTTGAGGTAGTGAGGTCCAGAGGATGGGAGAGGCTCTGGAGAAATCCTGGAGATGAGCATGGGAGGAGGAGACGAGAGAGCTTGAGAGTAGGAGGTCTTTGGAGCGGAGAGGACGGTTTGGGTGATACAGTATATGGAGACAAGATTGGTGATGTAGCTCAGGGCAGAGTTGTGAATGGCTTTGTATGTTGTGGTTAGTATTTTGAATTTAATTCACTGGGATATTATTGGGAGCCAGTGTAGGGATTGGAGGAGAGGGTTGGCGGACACTGAACGGTGGGTAAGGTGGATATGTTGTCTAATATATACCCTCACTTTCAGATACCAACTGTACATGACATACTGCTAAATGCTGCTCTGTATATGCTACACTGTACATGACATACTCCTGACTGTTGCTTTTAATACGCCGCACAGTACATGCCATACTCCCAACTGCTTCCTCTATATGCTACACTGTACATGAATACTTCCAAATGCTTCCTCTATATGCTACACTGTACATGACATACTCCTTACTGCTACCTCTATATGCTAAACTGTACATGACATACTCCTTACTGTTTCCTCTATTTGTTACACTGTACATGACATACTCCTTACTGCTTCCTCTATATGCTACACTGTACATGACATACTGCTTCCTCTATATGCTACACTGTACATGACATACTCCTTACTGCTTCCTCTATACGCTACACTGTACATGCCATACTCCTTACTGCTTCCTCTATATGCTACACTCATAGGCGTGCCCACAGGGTGTGCCAGGTGTGCCCAGGCACACCCTAATCACCCCATGTGGTTCCGGAAACCCTTACCGCAGGGCTGCCAGCTTTCCTCCTCTCCCACTGGCTTCTGCTGCGGGCACACACAGATGATGTTTCAGGATGAGTGGGGGAAGTGGTAATGTCATTTACCGACCCCTTACCTTTGTGAATGAACACAGTGATTGGTACCAGGTGTTTGAGCTTTTGGGGTGCACACCCTAATACAATAGGCTGCGCACACCTATGGCTACACTGTACATGCCATACTCCTTACTGCTTTCTCTATATGCTACACTGCACATGACATATTCCTTACTGCTTCCTCTATATGCTACACTGTACATGCCATACTCCTTACTGCTTCCTCTATATGCTACACTGTCCATGTCATACTCATTTCTGCTTCCTCTATATGCTACACTGTACATGACATACTCCTTACTGTTTCCTCTACATGTATATGCTACACTGTACATGACATACTCCCTACTGCTTCCTCTATATGCTACACTACACATGACATACTGCCTCCTCTATATGTTACACTATACATGCTATACTCCTTACTGCTTCCTCTATATGCTACACTTTACATGCCATACTCCTTACTGCTTCCTCTATATGCTACACTGTACATGACATAGTCCTGACTGCTGCCTCCATATGCTACATTATACGTGACATACTCCTTACTGCTTCCTCTATATGCTACATTACTCCTCAATGCTGCCTTACATATGCTTTATTTCACACGATACACTCCTAACTGTTACCTTATATATGCTTCATTTTACACTGTACTTGACATGCTCCTGACTGCTACCCTCCGTATGCTTCACTTGACATGACATACTCCTGACTGCATCCCCCTACATGCTGCACTGTACATGACATACTCCTGACTTCTGCCCTTCATATCTTTCACTTTACACGACATACTCTTGCGGGTTTCCTTCTATACACTGCACTGTACATGACATAGCATATGACAAGAAATAATATGGAAATGCCTCTGAGGTTTTTTTAAAACATGCTGTATTTTTATGTTTTCTACATTTTATGGTAATTATTTGTAATATTTAAAAAAAAAACATAATTACCGTACCTACGTGTCACTACAAAATGATATGTGGTTCCACAATGTTTAAAGGAAGAGGGGCAGTGCTGGGAGATAGGGAAGGGATAGATATATAGATAGACACTGTAGATAGATACTGTAGGTATAGATAGATAGATACTGTAGGTATAGATAGATAGATACTGTAGGTATAGATGGAAAGATAGATAGATAGATAGATACTGTAGGTATAGATAGATAGATACCGTAGGTATCGATAGATAGATACTGTAGGTATAGATGGAAAGATAGATAGATAGATACTGTAGGTATAGATAGATAGATACTGTAGGTATAGATAGATACTGTAGGTATAGATGGATAGATACTGTAGGTATAGATGGAAATATAGATAGATAGATACTGTAGGGATAGATAGATACTGTAGGTATAGATGGATAGATACTGTAGGTATAGATGGAAAGATAGATAGATACTGTAGGGATAGATAGATACTGTAGGTATAGATGGATAGATACTGTAGGTATAGATGGAAAGATAGATAGATAGATACTGTAGGTATAGATGGAAAGATAGATAGATAGATACTGTAGGTATAGATAGATAGATACTGTAGGTATAGATAGATAGATACTGTAGGTATAGATGGAAAGATAGATAGATAGATAGATAGATAGATAGATAGATAGATAGATTGATACAATATAGATAGATAGATAGATTGATACAATATAGATAGATAGATAGATTGATACAATATAGATAGATAGATAGATACGATAGATAGATACAGATAGATAGATAGATAGATAGATAGATAGATAGATAGATAGATAGATAGATAGAACAGTTTATGCCAGATGTTTTTGTTACAAGTACGTATATTGTCCTTAGTGATATGAAAAAAAAATTGTATTCAAAAACGTAATAGTTAATCGCATTAAATTTATTATTCGACAATACAATAAAGACTTCGATTTCCCTGGGGTTTGTGAGGCAGATCAGTAATCATTTTAACATGATGAAAAGCAGCATTAATTTATGTCTAAATTGATGTGCCTTAGGGATTGATATCAAAGGGTCATTGTAGAAAATGTTTTCCCGATTGCTTTTTCTCACACTTTCCAACTTTAAGTAAGAGTGCATTGTTTGTACAAACATGCTATTCATGCCTCAAGTTTTTCTTCTGTGATTATGCATCAACTGTATCTAATTGCTAGCAGACAACAAGAAGCCATCAAGGTTATTTATGCAGTATGATACACAGAATCACTTTGTATTCCATTTACTCTGTTTATCTTGCCTATATGTGTCCTTGGTGTGGATTCCGCTGAGACAAAGCAGGATTTTCACAAAAACCGGATTTAAGAAGCTATGCATTTTAATATGATTTTCCAATTTATTACTTAAAGTATAACACAGTTAACCAGTACCATCTCATTTTAATTACCAGATGAAATAATGCATAGGCAGTATTTATTAGAAGGAAGACTGGCACTGTTTTAACCTGTAAAATCCCTGTACTGGAAACAACAGGAACATGCAGACAGTATCTGATCACACTGATCACTGTAAGCTTTGCTGGAAAGAATACATACATGTTGTTTTTAAAGGATATTTGATTATTTTGACACAATCATATTTGAAAGGTAACAAGTTGTTATACAGTATGTCTACATGACTGGTGGCATTTGTGAAGCTTCCATTAAAGGCATAAATCCAAACCAAAAAGGAAGTTAGAACCTTGCTTGTGGAAAAGTGCAGGCGTTGGATTTGCACACCTGTCTGTAGACATAGTCTGTAGAGTATTTCTTTGCATTGGCTCAGAGAAGAGGAATCTTGGTCTGTTTGCTAACAGACGAGTTTCTAACAACCAAGAGTCATCTGAGCATGAACACCCCAACAAAGTCTTGGGTTTCCAAGCAGTTGTGTTCCTCTTTCTGGTTATCTGGCTAGCAGAAGTGGAGTGGGTTGAGCCTGGAATCTGTGCTTAAGACAAAGGTATACTGATAGATGCTGATAGGAATCTCAGCAGGTTTGATTGGAAAAAGATTGTTTTTAGCCATAGAATTGTGCTCCAACCCCAAGCAATATTAATTTAGCCAAATAAGCACAAGTACTATCAAGTTGAAATGAACCCCCAAAGGCACTTTTGTAAAGTACAACAGAAGTCACCTTGTTAAAGCGGAGTTCCACCCAAAAATGGAACTTACGCTTATCCGGTTCCTTCCCCCCCCCCCCCCGGTGTCACATTTGGAACCTTTCAGGGAGGAGGGGGGAGCAGATACCTGTCAAATCCAGGTATTTGCTCCCACTTCCAGCAATAGATCGCCGCAGATTCTGCAGCGATCTATGCCATGTCCGGCCCCTCCTCTGCCCCCCCTGCTGTCTTCTGGGAGACACACAGGTCCCAGAAGACAGCAGGGACCAGTCAGGACACGCAGCGTGATTCACGCATGTGCAGTAGGAAACAGGCTGTGAAGCTGCAAGGCTTCACTTCCTGATTCCCTTACCGAAGATGGCGGTACCGCCACCCGGGAGCCAAGGGACAGGTCGGCTTCGGATGAGGACATCGTGGGCACCCTGGACAGGTAAGTGTCCATATTTTAAAGCAGCAGCTGCAGTATTTGTAGCTGGTGACTTTTATTTTATTTTTTTTCGGCGAAACTTCGCTTTAAAGAGTATCACTGGTCAAAATGTTTAATCACATATTTATTTCCACATTTTATTTCAATTATTTCTAGCCTACTCCTATTAAAGTGGTAGCAAACCGCATTAAAAGTAAAAAAAAAGTAAAGTTTAAGTCATAATGTGCTAGTATGCATTGGATACTTATGTATTTGAAACAGTGTTGCTTCATCCCTCAAGTGCATACTGCCAATTAGTGATGAGCCGAACACCCCCGGGTTCGGTTCGCACCAGAACCCGCGAACGGACCGAAAGTTCGAACGAACATTAGAACCCTATTAAATACAATGGATGCGAACGTTCGAATTCTAAAGTGCTAATTATAAAAACTATTATGCATGTTATTGTCCTAAAAAGGGTTTGGGAACCCGGGTTCTGCACCAGGGGACATGTATCAATGCAAAAATAAGTTTTAAAAACGGTCGTTTTCCGGGAGCAGTCATTTTAATGATGCATAAAGTGAAAAAAAAAAAGTCAAATATTCCTTTAAATATCGTACCTGGGGGGTGTCTAAAGTATGCCTGTGAAGTGCCACGTGTTTCCCGTGTTTAGAACTGTCCCTGCACAAAATGACACTTCTAAAGGAAAAAAAAGCCATTTAAAACTGCTTGCGGCTTTAATGTAATGTCTGGTCCCGGTAATATGGATGAAAATCTTTAAGAAAAATGGCATAGCTACCCCATGACCCCCCCCCCTACCCCAGCCCATTACCAGCCCCTTTGGGTCTTGTATGGATATTAAGGGGAACCCCGCACATAAAATAAAAAAGGCCCTATATACTCAGAACAGCCGTATACAGGCGGTGCATACAAGACAGGGACTGTAGGTTTGTTCTTATGTAGAATCTGTTTGTAATTTTGAACAGGTACATTGTTGAAGTGTAGCTCCAGACCAAAAATCTATTTTTAAACTTTTTGGAAAACATAGGTAAGGGTTATCACCCCTGTAACATTTGTTTTGCTGTCTGTGCCCCTGTTCAGAACATTTCACCTCACTTTCCGTCCTAATGACAACTGTTTTTGAAATGTGGTGTTTTTCTTGAAACAAGGATTGCTGATAAAGCATCAGTACAGAGGAGACACCTTTCTCCCATATTTATTCTTACAGGAGAGAATTTTCCTTCCTAGTGGTAGATTTCCTCTCACTTCCTGTTGTCTTCTTGCGTTTGCAAGTAGGAGTCGTTTGTAAGTTGGATGTTTGAAAGTAGGGACCTGCCGTATATACTCTGCAGAAATAGGCCCCTTAGTTGTTGGTGTTGGCACAACACTGTAAGCACTCACAGTTACTCTTGGTTGGTGCTGGAACGCCCTGCTGTCAACTATTATATCAGGAATTTTAATTACATATAATTGTTGAACAGTGGTAGTAAAAATTGGGCCTTTGATGGTGGTGCTGGTGCCACAACACTGTAAGCCCTGACAGTTACTCTTGGTGGGTGCAGCAATGGGCCCTGCTGTGAATTATTAGATCAAGAATTGTAATTACATGCCCCTGTTGAACAGGGGCTGAAAAATTGGGCCTTAGGCACTGGTGGCACAACACTGCAACCCTTCACAGATACTGTACTTGGAGCACAGCAATGAGCCCTGTTGCAAAGTATTGCTTCAAAAATTGTAATGACACGCCCCTGTTAAACAGGGGCTGAAAAATTGGGCCTTAGGCACTGGTGGCACAACACTGCAACTCCTCACAGATACTGTACTTGGAGCACAGCAATGAGCCCTGTTGCAAAGTATTGCTTCAAAAATTGTAATTACACGCCCCTGTTAAACAGGGGCTGAAAAATTGGGCGTTAGGCACTGGTGGCGGCACCCATAAACAAAAATGATCTTCCAAGCTATCATCATCAATCGTATCATTGAGGACTCGGAGGAGGAGGATAGCCAGTCAACATAACAGCACAGGCACTCAGCATCAGCATCAGTCTTGAAGGGATGTGACATTTTAAAATCAATTAGTCTGTTATATCAGCATCAGGTGTGTGGTAGCTGGTGGTGATCCAAGACTGGTTCATCTTGATGAAAGTCAGTCGATCAACCGAGTCGGTGGACAGGCGCACCCTGTGATCCGTGACAAATCCTCCAGCAGCACTGAATGTGCGTTCCGAAAGAACGCTGGATGCAGGACAGGCCAGTAGCTCAATTGCATACTGTGCAAGCTCTGGCCAGTGATCCATCCTCAAGACCCAGTAAGCCAGAGGATTTTCGGTGGGGAAGGTGTCCAAGTCTGACCTTGCCCCTAGATATTCCTGCACCATGTTTATCAGACGCTGGCGATGGTTGCTGGAACCGATCATACTTTGGGGCTGCGGACTAAAGAATTGTCTGAACGCATCGGTCAGACGGCCACCTTCCCCACCGCTCCTTCTTTGACTGGCCGAAGCCTCAGCAACTCGTTGTCCAGGACCAGGAGTTTGCAACCTCCCAGTCTCTGGGAACGCGTTGCACAGACGTTTCTGCAAGGCCTCCCGGAGTTGTCTCATCCTCTGCTCCCTCTGCGACGGTAACATAAGGTCCGCAACCTTACCCTTGTACCGTGGATCAAGGAGAGTGGCCAGCCAGTAATGGTCCCTCTCCTTGATCCGAAGAATACGAGGATCCTTCCGCAGACTTTGCAGGATCAAAAAGGCCATGCAGCGTAGGTTTGCTGAGGCATTCGCTCCGGAGTCCTCTGGGTCACTAAGGACGACATGATCCGCAGCCACCTCCTCCCAGCCACGTACAAGTCCACTGGTTTCTTGGGACTGTAAATCATCCCTAAAAGACTGCTGCTGATGATGCTGAGTGCCAGCCTCCACCTCCATGCTGACACAATCCTCCTCCTCCTCCTCCTCCTCCTCCTCCTCCTCTTCCTGTGCGATGGGTGGGACAGAAGGAACACTGTCTGGGTAAAGGGGGCCTTGAGAGGCAAGGAAGTCCTCCTCTTCCTGCCTCTGTTCTGCCTCAAGTGCCCTGTCCATTATTCCACGCAGCGTGTGCTCCAACAGGTGGACAAGAGGTACAGTGTCACTGATGCATGCACTGTCACTGCTCACCATCCTCGTGGCCTCCTCAAATGGTGCCAGGACAGTGCATGCATCCCTGATCATGCCCCACTGGCGTGGAGAAAAAAAACCAAGCTCCCCTGACCCTGTCCTGGTGCCGTAGTCGCACAGGTACTCATTGATGGCCCTCTGCTGCGTGTGCAGCCGCTGCAGCATGGCCAACGTTGAGTTCCACCTGGTGGGCATGTCACATATAAGGCGGTTCTTGGGCAGGTTCAACTCCTTTTGCAGCTCAGCCAGGCGAGCACTGGCATTATAAGATCTGCGGAAATGCACACAGACTTTCCTGGCCTGCCTCAGGACATCCTGTAAGCCCGGGTACCTGCCCAAGAAGCGCTGCACCACCAGGTTAAGGACGTGAGCCACACAGGGCACATGGGTCAGTTGTCCCTGTCGGAGGGCGGAGAGGAGGTTGGTGCCATTGTCGCAAACCACCATTCCTGGCTTAAGCTGGCGTGGCGTCAACCACCTCTCGGCCTGGCCCTGCAGAGCAGACAGGACCTCTGCCCCAGTGTGGCTTCTGTCCCCCAAACACACCAGCGCAAGCACGGCATGGCATCTTTTTGCCTGCGTACTTGCGTAGCCCCGTGAACGGCTACGGAGCACCGCTGGTTCATAGGACAAACCACAGGAAGAGGCCATGGAGGAAGAAGAAGAGGAGGGGGTGGAGGAGAGAGGTGTGTCACAACCAGTAGTAGCATTTTGGAGGCGTGGCGGTGGGACAACCTCCAACACTACTGCACCTTGTCCTGAATCCTTCCCAGCTGCCAAAAGAGTGACCCAATGGGCCGTGAAAGAAAGGTAACGTCCCTGTCCATGCCTGCTGGACCATGAGTCAGCGGTAATATGCACCTTACCGCTGACCGCCCTGTCCAGCGAGGCCAAGACATTGCCTTCCACATGCCGGTAGAGAGCCGGAATAGCCTTCCGTGAGAAAAAGTGGCGTTTGGGAACCTGCCACTGAGGAACCGCACATTGCACAAACTCACGGAAGGGGGCCGAGTCTACCAACTGAAAAGGCAGCAGTTGAAGCGCTAGCAATTTAGCCAAGCTAGCATTCAACCGCTGGGCATGTGGATGGCTGGGAGTGAACTTCTTTCGACGGTCCAGCAGCTGGGGCAGGGAAATTTGCCTGCTAGAATCGGACGTCGGTGTACTGCTAGCAGAGTGGGCGCAAGTACTTGGCTGTGACACACCTAATTCTACACCTTCATTCCTCTCAGTGCATGTTTCAGAGAGGACTGAAGTTATAGTGGGGTTGGAGATCCCAGCTGATGCGGTGCAAGGAGAGGTCCGCTTGGTTCTTTGGTGTGGGTCTTTGAGGTAGGCTTGCCAACGAGCTGCATGGCAGGTCAACATATGTCTGGTCAGGCATGTGGTACCCAAGCGGCTGATGTTTTGGCCACGCGATATACGCTTGAGACATATGTTGCAAACAGCAGCTGTGCGATCTGATGCACTAGCCTCAAAAAAGGCCCACACCAAAGAACTTTTTGAATGACGGGCAGAGGCAGCGCCCTGCACAGGCGGAGCTCTGCGGTGTGATTCCGTCGGTGTACTGCCCTTACGCTGGCCACCAAAGGGCATCCTGCCTCGTTGGAGATGTGCCTCCTCCTCATCCTCCTCCTCCTCCTCTCTCCTATTAGGCACCCACGTGGAGTCATTGACCTCATCATCCCCTCCCTCCTCATCACTGGAGCCAATCTGGCAGTATGCTGCAGCTGCTGGAACATGACTGCCAGATTGGTGTCCTTCTTGAGCATCCCCTCTGTCTGCTCTCACGCTACTGCCTTCCTCTAGCTGGGTTTCATCATCAGACCCTTCGAAACGCTGGGCATCCTCCTGGAGCATGTACCCAACACTGTGCTGAAACAGTTCGGGGGACTCCTCAGGAGGAGGACATGGTGGGTCTAGGGAAGGAGTGACTGATGATTTGTCTGACATTGATACCAGGGAAGACGACGCTTTGGCAGCTGCTTTTCCAGTACCCTGAGCCTGGGTGAGAGAGGATGAGGAGGAGGAGGAGGGCTTGGTCATCCACTCTACCAAGTCTTCGGCATGATGTGGCTCAACATGTCCAGCTGCCGAAAAGAAGGACAAGCGTGTCCCATGGCCATGTGCTGATGACAATGCACCGCGTCCACGACCAGCACTGTTGCCCCCAGACACAGAGCCTGCTTGCCCTCTTTTATTGCCTCCTGACTGTCTGCCTCTCCTTGTTTGCCTTCCAGACATTCTAATAGATGGCCTGCAGGGAGATGGGAAAAAAGCAATAAGGGCTACCTTCAGGTGTCCTTCTCTGTCCCTTGAAACAAGGACTTTCACAGTGAAAGAAACTGACACTGTCCCTACCTAGAGTTTTCTGTCCCTAGAATAAATGTTTTTTTTAATCACAATATAGCACAAGGACAATTCACTCAATGTCTCTCCAGGTCCCTGGAAACAAGGACTTGCAGAGTGAAAGAAACTGACACTGTCCCTACCTAGAGTTTTCTGTCCCTAGAATAAATGTTTTTTTTAAGCACAATATAGCACAAGGACAATTAACTCACTGTCCTTACAGGTCCCTGGAAACAAGGACTTGCAGAGTGAAAAAAAAAAAACACTCTCCCTACCTACAGTTTTCTGTCCCTAGAAAAAATGTTTTTTTTAAGCACAATATAGCACAAGGACAATTAACTCACTGTCCTTACAGGTCCCTGGAAACAAGGACTTGCAGAGTGAAAGAAAAAAAACACTCTCCCTACCTACAGTTTTCTGTCCCTAGAAAAAATGTTTTTTTTAATCACAATATAGCACAAGGAAAATTAACTCACTGTCCTTACAGGTCCCTGGAAACAAGGACTTGCAGAGTGAAAGAAAAAAAACACTCTCCCTACCTACAGTTTTCTGTCCCTAGAAAAAATGTTTTTTTTAATCACAATATAGCACAAGGAAAATTAACTCACTGTCCTTACAGGTCCCTGGAAACAAGGACTTGCAGAGTGAAAGAAACTGACACTGTCCCTACCTAGAGTTTTCTGTCCCTAGAATAAATGTTTTTTTTAAGCACAATATAGCACAAGGACAATTAACTCACTGTCCTTACAGGTCCCTGGAAACAAGGACTTGCAGAGTGAAAGAAAAAAAACACTCTCCCTACCTACAGTTTTCTGTCCCTAGAAAAAATGTTTTTTTTAATCACAATATAGCACAAGGAAAATTAACTCACTGTCCTTACAGGTCCCTGGAAACAAGGACTTGCAGAGTGAAAGAAACTGACACTGTCCCTACCTAGAGTTTTCTGTCCCTAGAATAAATGTTTTTTTTAAGCACAATATAGCACAAGGACAATTAACTCACTGTCCTTACAGGTCCCTGGAAACAAGGACTTGCAGAGTGAAAGAAACTGACACTGTCCCTACCTAGAGTTTTCTGTCCCTAGAATAAATGTTTTTTTTAATCACAATATAGCACAAGGACAATTAACTCACTGTCCTTACAGGTCCCTGGAAACAAGGACTTGCAGAGTGAAAGAAACTGACACTGTCCCTACCTAGAGTTTTCTGTCCCTAGAATAAATGTTTTTTTTAAGCACAATATAGCACAAGGACAATTAACTCACTGTCCTTACAGGTCCCTGGAAACAAGGACTTGCAGAGTGAAAGAAAAAAAACACTCTCCCTACCTACAGTTTTCTGTCCCTAGAAAAAATGTTTTTTTTAATCACAATATAGCACAAGGAAAATTAACTCACTGTCCTTACAGGTCCCTGGAAACAAGGACTTGCAGAGTGAAAGAAACTGACACTGTCCCTACCTAGAGTTTTCTGTCCCTAGAATAAATGTTTTTTTTAATCACAATATAGCACAAGGACAATTAACTCACTGTCCTTACAGGTCCCTGGAAACAAGGACTTGCAGAGTGAAAGAAACTGACACTGTCCCTACCTAGAGTTTTCTGTCCCTAGAATAAATGTTTTTTTTAAGCACAATATAGCACAAGGACAATTAACTCACTGTCCTTACAGGTCCCTGGAAACAAGGACTTGCAGAGTGAAAGAAAAAAAACACTCTCCCTACCTACAGTTTTCTGTCCCTAGAAAAAATGTTTTTTTTAATCACAATATAGCACAAGGAAAATTAACTCACTGTCCTTACAGGTCCCTGGAAACAAGGACTTGCAGAGTGAAAGAAACTGACACTGTCCCTACCTAGAGTTTTCTGTCCCTAGAATAAATGTTTTTTTTAATCACAATATAGCACAAGGACAATTAACTCACTGTCCTTACAGGTCCCTGGAAACAAGGACTTGCAGAGTGAAAGAAACTGACACTGTCCCTACCTAGAGTTTTCTGTCCCTAGAATAAATGTTTTTTTTAAGCACAATATAGCACAAGGACAATTAACTCACTGTCCTTACAGGTCCCTGGAAACAAGGACTTGCAGAGTGAAAGAAACTGACACTGTCCCTACCTAGAGTTTTCTGTCCCTAGAATAAATGTTTTTTTTAATCACAATATAGCACAAGGAAAATTAACTCACTGTCCTTACAGGTCCCTGGAAACAAGGACTTGCAGAGTGAAAGAAACTGACACTGTCCCTACCTAGAGTTTTCTGTCCCTAGAATAAATGTTTTTTTTAATCACAATATAGCACAAGGAAAATTAACTCACTGTCCTTACAGGTCCCTGGAAACAAGGACTTGCAGAGTGAAAGAAACTGACACTGTCCCTACCTAGAGTTTTCTGTCCCTAGAATAAATGTTTTTTTTAAGCACAATATAGCACAAGGACAATTAACTCACTGTCCTTACAGGTCCCTGGAAACAAGGACTTGCAGAGTGAAAGAAAAAAAACACTCTCCCTACCTACAGTTTTCTGTCCCTAGAAAAAATGTTTTTTTTAATCACAATATAGCACAAGGAAAATTAACTCACTGTCCTTACAGGTCCCTGGAAACAAGGACTTGCAGAGTGAAAGAAACTGACACTGTCCCTACCTAGAGTTTTCTGTCCCTAGAATAAATGTTTTTTTTTAATCACAATATAGCACAAGGACAATTAACTCACTGTCCTTACAGGTCCCTGGAAACAAGGACTTGCAGAGTGAAAGAAACTGACACTGTCCCTACCTAGAGTTTTCTGTCCCTAGAATAAATGTTTTTTTTAAGCACAATATAGCACAAGGACAATTAACTCACTGTCCTTACAGGTCCCTGGAAACAAGGACTTGCAGAGTGAAAGAAAAAAAACACTCTCCCTACCTACAGTTTTCTGTCCCTAGAAAAAATGTTTTTTTTAATCACAATATAGCACAAGGAAAATTAACTCACTGTCCTTACAGGTCCCTGGAAACAAGGACTTGCAGAGTGAAAGAAACTGACACTGTCCCTACCTAGAGTTTTCTGTCCCTAGAATAAATGTTTTTTTTAATCACAATATAGCACAAGGACAATTAACTCACTGTCCTTACAGGTCCCTGGAAACAAGGACTTGCAGAGTGAAAGAAACTGACACTGTCCCTACCTAGAGTTTTCTGTCCCTAGAATAAATGTTTTTTTTAAGCACAATATAGCACAAGGACAATTAACTCACTGTCCTTACAGGTCCCTGGAAACAAGGACTTGCAGAGTGAAAGAAAAAAAACACTCTCCCTACCTACAGTTTTCTGTCCCTAGAAAAAATGTTTTTTTTAATCACAATATAGCACAAGGAAAATTAACTCACTGTCCTTACAGGTCCCTGGAAACAAGGACTTGCAGAGTGAAAGAAACTGACACTGTCCCTACCTAGAGTTTTCTGTCCCTAGAATAAATGTTTTTTTTAATCACAATATAGCACAAGGACAATTAACTCACTGTCCTTACAGGTCCCTGGAAACAAGGACTTGCAGAGTGAAAGAAACTGACACTGTCCCTACCTAGAGTTTTCTGTCCCTAGAATAAATGTTTTTTTTAAGCACAATATAGCACAAGGACAATTAACTCACTGTCCTTACAGGTCCCTGGAAACAAGGACTTGCAGAGTGAAAGAAACTGACACTGTCCCTACCTAGAGTTTTCTGTCCCTAGAATAAATGTTTTTTTTAAGCACACTATAGCAGAAGCACAAAACACACTGACACTCTCCCTACCTATCCTTCTCTTTCCCTAAACTAAAGGAATGCAGGTTAAGCAAGAAAGAAATAACAGTCACTGTCCCTGCCTATGCTACTCTATCCCTGCTCCGGAACACACTACACTAGGCCGCCGTGCTGGCGGCCTTTTATAGTGTGGGGCGTGTACTAAACACCCTCAGCAATAATTGGCCACAGGCATCCTGCCTGTGGCCAATCATTGCTCTCCTCGCTGCCGGCGCTGTGATTGGCCAAGCATGCGGGGTCACAGTGCATGCTTGGCCAATCACAGCGCCTGGATGACACTGCGATGGCGTAGTGCATTGTGGGCCGTTCGCGTCACTCGAATTTGGCGCGAACGGCCCAAATCGTTCGATCTTCGTCGAACGATCGAACAGCCAATGTTCGAGTCGAACGTATGTTCGACTCGAACACGAAGCTCATCCCTACTGCCAATCATAACTTTTTTCTGTGTTCTTTTAAAGTGACCTGATACTATGTTTTGTACAAAAAACATGGTTAAGGTGATTGTGGTCATATTAGTGCACTTGTAACAACCCAGTTGAGTATTGTCTGTAGTACTTTTGTTATTTGTGCTAACATTTCCAGGACACGCTTTCTGGGGTAAACCCTATTCTTCTACGTTGAACAGAAAAGAGAAAGGAATGGGACTTTGTGTGAGGCATGTCACTGAATGGATACCTTGTTCATATTATTCATTACATTATTTATTAATTACAAATCACTTTTTAAAAAGTGTCAATATGCGATACAGGACACAATTTACTATAATACACTTGTATGAATATACAGTTATTATACAAAATAAAATACAACATGACTAACAGTACAACTACATAAAAACACTCATCCATTCATCCTATTCTTCTAAGGTCCGGGTAGTATGATCACTGTTTGGACCTTAGATGAAGAGAGTTGACCCAAAAGCTTGTTCTGAAAATGTAACAAAAGTATCACTGACAGTATTGAACTGTGTTGTACAGAACACACAAATCTTTTCAACTATTGCTATATTTACCATCTCACATGGAAACCACCTTGGTATGGATTACACTGATGCCTGTGTCTCATTTTAGTCCCACTCTCAGCAATGCTACCCTATGCTTCACCACAGGCGGTCCCCTAGTTACAAAGATCTGACTTACTAACGACTCCTACTTACAAATGGAGGGAAACAACAGGAAGTGAGAGGAAATCTACCCATAGGAAGGGAAATTCTCTCCTGTAAGAGTTATTATGGGAAAAAGGTACCTCCACTTATTGCTTTATCATCAATCTATGTTTCCACAACAACCCAAAATTTTCAAAATCCAATTGTCATTGGGACAGAAAGTGAAGTGAAATTTTCTGAACAGGTGCACAGACAGCAAAACAAACATTACAGGGGTGTTAAACCTTCCCTATGCTATCCAAAAGGCTTAAAACAAATCTTTTTGGCTGGAGCTACACTTAACCACTTAACAACCACCTGCCGACAAATAACGTCGACAAGGTGGTTGCTTAACTCTGGGAGGACGTTATATAACGTCCTCCCAGAATCGCGCTCCTGCGCGCCCCCTGGGGCGCGCACACGGGAAACTCCGTGACCGCCGGGTCCAGAGGACCCGGCGGATCACGAATCGCGGTAAATCGCCGCTGATAGCGGCCGTTTACCACGTGATCGCTCCGTCAAATGATGGAGCAATCACTTGTAAACAGACCAGCGTCATTTGATGACGCCGGTTCCTCCCTCCCCTCTCTGTACCGATCGGTACAGTGTGAGAGGGGAGGGGGAGGGAGCGGATGGCAGCAGCAGCACTGTGGGCTGGATCTGTGACAATTGCAGTCACAGATCCAGCCATCCATCCATCCCTGCTCAGCCATCCCTGTGCTATACCCTGCCAATACTCTGCAATACACCCTGCCAATACTCTGCAAAATACCCTGCCAATACCCTGGTGCAATACTCTGCAATACCCTGGTGCAATACTCTGCAATACCCTGGTGCAATACTCGGCAATACCCTGGTGCAATACTCTGCAATACCCTGCGCAATACTCTGCAATACCCTGCAAAATACTCTGCAATACCCTGCAAAATACTCTGCAATACCCTGCGCAATACTCTGCAATACCCTGCGCAATACTCTGCAATACCCTGCGCAATACCCTGCAAAATACTCTGCAATACCCTGCGCAATACCCTGCAAAATACTCTGCAATACCCTGGTGCAATACTCTGCAATACTCTGGTGCAATACTCTGCAATACTCTGGTGCAATACTCTGCAATACTCTGGTGCAATACTCTGCAATACTCTGGTGCAATACTCTGCAATACCCTGCGCAATACTCTGCAATACCCTGCGCAATACTCTGCAATACCCTGCGCAATACTCTGCAATACCCTGCGCAATATTCTGCAAAATACTCTGCAATACCCTGCACAATACTCTGCAATACCCTGCACAATACTCTGCAATACCCTCCACAATACTCTGCAATACCCTCCACAATACTCTGCAATACCCTCCACAATACCCTGTGCAATACCCTCCACAATACCCTGTGCAATACCCGTGCAATACCCTGCCATACACCGCAATACCCTGCCATAGTCCGCAATACTCCGCAATGCCCTGCAATACTCCGCAATGCCCAGCAATACTCCGCAATGCCCGGCAATACTCCGCAATGCCCGGCAATACTCTGCAATAACCACTTCCCGCCCTCCGGCCGTCATATGACGTCCTTGACTTTGTGCGGGGATATCTGAATGATGGGACATTCAGATATTAGCTTTTTCAGCCGGCGATTCACTACACCATAAGAACAATCATAGCGGCTGTTCCGCCGCTTGATCATTCTTACGGGAGGCGAGAGAGGATGTCCCCCCCCCCGCCGCCCTCCGGTGCTTCTACCGACTCACCGCTACGATCAAAGCCAGGATTGTTGTTTTTTTTTTGTATTTTTTTCAGGCTTCCCAGCCTAGAGGTGAGATGTGGGGTCTTATTGACACCCCCCCATATCTCACTGTAAAGAGGACCTGTCATGCCATATTCCTATTACAAGGGATGTTTACGTTCCTTGTAATAGGTATAAAAGTGATCAAAAAAATGTTTAGGGCGGAAAAACATGTCAAACTAAAATAAATAAAGTAAAATGAAGAATATTTTTTTTTTTTTTTTAAAGCGCCCCTGTCCCCGTGAGCTCGCATACAGAAGCGAACGCATACGTAAGTCCCGCCCACATATGAAAACGGTTTTCAAACCACACATGTGAGGTATCTCTGCGAACGTTAGCGCGAGAGCAATCATTTTGGCCCTAGACCTCCTCTGTAACTCAAAACATGTAACCAGTAAAAATATTTAAAGCGTCGCCTATGGGGATTTTTTAAGTAGTGAAGTTTGGCGCCATTCCACGAGTGTGTGCAATTTTTAAGGGTGACATGTTAGGTATCTATTTACTCAGCGTAACTTCATCTTTCACATTATGCAAAAACATTGGGCTAACTTTACTGTTTTTTTTTTTTTAAGCACAAAACATTTTTTTTCCGTAAAAAATGCGTTAAAAAAATTGCTGCGCAAATATCGTGCGAGATAAAAAGTTGCAACAACCACCATTATATTCTCTAAGGTCTTTGCTAAAAAAACATATATAATGTTTTGGGGTTCTATGTAATTTTCTAGCAAACAAATGATGATTTTTACATGTAGGAGAGAAATGTCAGAATTGGCCTGGGTGCTCCAGAACGCCTGAAGGTGCTCTGTATGTGGCCACGCTGTATAAAAGTCTCACACATGTGGTATCGCCATACTCGGGAGTAATAGCAGAATGTGTTTTGGGGTGTAATTTGTGGAATGCATATGCTGTGTGTGAGAAATAACCTGCTAATATGACAATTTTGTGAAAAAAAAAAAAGAGAAAAAAAAAATCTTGATTTTGCAAAGAATTGTGGGAAAAAATGACAACTTCAAAAAACTCACAATGCCTCTTTCTGAATACCTTGGAATGTCTTCTTTCCAAAAAGGGGTCATTTGGGGGGTATTTGTACTTTTCTGGCATGTTAGGGTCTCAAGAATTGAGATAGGCCGTCAGTACTTCAGGTGTGATCAATTTTCAGATATTGGCACCATAGCTTGTGGACTCTATAACTTTCACAAAGACCAAATAATATACACCAATTTGTACTTATTTTTACCAAAGATATGTAGCAGTATAAATTTTGGCCAAAATTTATGAAGAAAAAATTGTAATTTGCAAAATTTTATAACAAACGAAAAAAAAATCATTTTTTTACAAAATTTTCAGTCTTTTTTCTCTTATAGCGCAAAAAATAAAAAACCCAACAGTGATTAAATACCACCAAAAGAAAGCTCTATTTGTGTGAAAAAAAGGACAAAAATTTCATATGGGTACAGTGTTGTATGACTGAGTAATTGTCATTCAAAATGTGAGAGCACCGAAAGCTGAAAATTGGTCTGGTTATTAAGGGGGTTTAAGTGCCCAGTGGTCAAGTGGTTAAAAAAGGTACATGTTCCGACTTACAAACAGATTCTACTTAAGAACATACCTACATACCCTTTCTTGTTTGTAACCCGGGGACCACCTGTAGTCCATACTCAGGCAGTAAAGGAAGTACTTTGTGGACAGGCAGTACAATGTACTTAATATACTAACATGTTCAATTAGATTTTAATATAGTAACTAAAGTGAATCTGTGTTTACTATTAATGCTGAGGGATCTTTTAAAAAGGGCATGATTGGGTGTTTAAGGAGAAAACTGTATTACCATATTTATTGAGATCAGTGAACATTCACTTTTGCCAAGTGAACAGCCTTTACTGCTTTATTGAACCAATCCTATGTACAGTATTTCCATTGTGAAGTAGTAGTAAAGGGCTACAACTGTGTAGCACTACAAAGCATTAAGCAGTGACTAGGGGATTGATTTACAAAAGGAGTGAAGAGCATTCAATTAGAACAGTGTACCTTTACTGAGATTAGTAAATAAGGTGACACAAAGCTATGTTCATGTCAATCAACCAATCATGTGCTAGCAAAAATACAGTTTTCTACATTTCCCTTGCATGTAACAGGGCATTTAAAATTAGTGAAGGTTCACCTTATTTACTAACATTCACATTGCAAATGTGCATGTCCTCATATGAATAAGTAATGACAAACTACACATAGAAGCATGTTTTTTTTTTTATCAAACACCACACACCATTTACATTAAGCTAAATAAATAAATATATATATATATATATATATATATATATATATATATATATATATATATATATTCTGTGTACTTTACTTTTTTTTTCATTATATAAGAAAATGCAGTTTTGGAAATACTGTATATACAGTGGTATTTTGGGATATGTAATATGTAATTAAAAGTCTACATTGAACTATATAAAATTACCTAGCACATTTTCTGCGCAATGGGGCTTACTTTTTAATTGGAAATAAACCTATATGAGTTTTGCACATAAATGTTAATAACTAAATAAAACATGTAAGGTATTTTTACACATATAAGAAATGTGTATTTTATCCCAACAGATTCTCAAATGAATGAATTATTGAATTTTCTGAATACCTGATTTATGAGCTGGATAGCACTGCCTTAAGCCTAAATCATTTCTAATAAAACAAGACAAACTTCCTTAAGTTCATTTTTAGCATAATATTACATTGGAAAATGCCTGTACCCAGTGCAGACATAGCTGATTGCTTCTGCCATCTGTGTTACTGGAAAGAAAACTCTAGCACGGTATGCGTACTTCAGGTGATCTACATATAAAACACTAGCCTGAAGTTAAATCTGTTTGAATGATGAATATATAACTGACTGCTTTAAAAAAAAACAAAAAAAAAAACAACATACTTTAAAGGCTAAATCTACCCATTGACAATAGACGATTTTTTGGTCAGATAGGGAGGTGATCATTATTGGTGCCCATACACCTCTCAAACTGGATGCATCTCTTGAAGAGACTGGACACTATTGAGCTGCTTCTATACAAAAGTACTGCAAGCAGTTCCAACCTAGCACAAATAGAGGGGTCACCTAAAGTAATTACCTGTTTGTTTTAGTATCCTGCCTATGATTACCTGGATTAAACCTTGACCGTCATAATCATCTGACGCTATGTGAGAGATTGGAGACATAGACACCGGAGGAGTGGGGGATAGCTGACAGATCCTTTCAGAGACCCTGGCAGGGGCAAAAGCCATCCGCGCTGACTGATCTCTTGCAGGGATCAGACTTCCTGGTAAGCGTCATTCACATCAGAGGTGGTGGATCTTTCTTCTATCCGAATAACAGCACTTTTTCTCTGGTGTTTTGATGTTTGAAGTCACATATGTTTGAAATGAGGATTGATATTCACACTAGCAGTCTTCAATGTTAACTTCCTTGTTCCAGACAATACGTATGAACAGTTTTTGGAACTTTATACATACGGTCTAATTTTATCTCTCAAGAGTTTGGTGTATTAAAAGACTGTTTTTCTGGGGCTTATTACCCCTATATTCAACTGTTTGGGTCACCCATGGTTGGGTTGCCACCTTTGGTGCAGGACTTTTTACATGCCAGAGTTTGACTTATCATTTATTTTCATTCAATTCATTGTTGCGCAGCTTGTTTTTCTTTTTACAAATAGAGGGCTAATAATGGTTTTAACCACTTCCTTACTGGGCACTTAAACTCCCTTCGTACCCAGACCAATTTTCAGCTTTCAGCGCTGACACACTTTGAATGACAATTGCGCGGTCATACAACACTGTACCCAAATGATATTTTTATAATTTTTTTCCCACAAATAGAGCTTTCTTTTGGTGGTATTTGATCACCTCTGCGGTTTTTATTTTTTGCGCTATAAACAAAAAAAGACAGAAAATTTTGAAAAAAAAACTCAATATTTATTTACTTTTTGTTATGATAATATCCCAATTTTTTTAAAAAAAATTATTTTTTTCTCAGTTTAGGCCGATACGTATTCTTCTATTTATTTTTGGTAAAAAAAATTGCAATAAGCGTATAGTGATTGGTTTGCGCAAAAGTTATAGCGCCTACAAAATAGGGGATAGAATTATGA
Organism: Rana muscosa; assembly: GCA_029206835.1. Lineage (NCBI taxonomy): Eukaryota > Metazoa > Chordata > Amphibia > Anura > Ranidae > Rana > Rana muscosa. The sequence continues at coordinate 340,835,927 of CM055116.1, read as the reverse complement.
CATTTTTATTATATATTTTTTTTTTACTAGTAATGGCGGCGATCTGCGATTTTTGTCAGGCCTGCGATACTGCGGCAGACACATCGGACACTTTTGACACTATTTTGGGACCATTCACATTTATACAGCGAACAGTGCTATAAAAATGCACTGATTACTGTATAAATGTGACTGGCAGGGAAGGGGTTAACACTAGGGGGCAATCAAGGGGTTAAATATGTTCCCTATTAGTGTTTCTTACTGTGTGGGGGAGGGGACTGACTGGGGGAGGTTACCGATCTGTGTCCCTATGTACAAGGGACACAGCATCGGTCTCCTCTCTCCCTGACAGGACATGGATCTCTGTCTTTACACACAGAGATCCACATCCTGCCTCTGTAAAAGCCGATCGCATGTACGCGGCGGACATCGCGGCCGCCAGGCATGCGCATCAGCATCACGTGATGCGGTGCGCACTGCTGTTCCCCGCCGCGCGCCCTCGGAGGCGCAAGGCGGGATGTAAACAAACCAGGACGTCCCGGGGACGTCCACCCGGCACTTGAGAGCCACGCTGCAGCCGTCTTTCGGCTATAGCGCGGGTCTCAAGTGGTTAATAGGAGAAAAAACAAACAAACCCCACTTTCTGCCAACAGTTATCTGATTTCTGTTCCAGTGTTCAGATGCCCAAAACCGCTGGAAACCGTCACATGATTGGAGGCCACTGAGCTAATCAGCTACGGCCAAGGAATTCCCCACCCTTCAGCCACACATAACAAAGAAACGTGATGCTGGTGACATCATAGACCTAATATGGTCACATGGCTATATTTGGCAAAGGTCATTGACCAAATATGACTATGTGGCTAAATTAGGTCAATAATGTTATCAGCATCTGCAACCCTTTGTTATGTGCAGGTGTAGGATGAGAAATATCCTGGCTGCAGCTGATTGGGCCAGCAGCCATGGGATATTTTACAAGAAACCTCCTAAGTCATTCTCTTGGCTACACTTTAAGGGGAACTATAGGTGTGGGGGGAAGGAGTTGTAACCACATTCATGGAGGGAACAAGTTTTGTTCTAGCACAAACCAGATGGAATTTGAAATCTATTCTTATTTAATTGTAACACAAGGTACATAATATATCCGATCACTTGTACTATATGTCAAGTCCAATATGTTGGTAGGATAATGAGCCGTCTCCGTGACCACTTTCAGGAATATCTATACAGCGTGGAAAATAATTCATCCACAAATGTGGCAAAATACTTCAACACATGTCATGGTGGGGAGGCGGCCTTACAAGTTTAGGTTATCGATAAGATAAGGGTCCCCAAGAGAGGCGGGGTGCCTTCCTGTTGCTGTGTGGGGGGGAAGTGTTTTGGATTTTCCATCTCAAGACTCGTATTTCCCAGGGACAAATTTTTGAGAGGGATGTGAGCCATTTCTATGGTCTGGACAACACTTCCCTCCGTCACCTGAAGAGCTCCGATTGGCTGTCTAATTCTGCCCTTTTCTCCCGCTTTTGTCCCCATATCTGTCGCTGGTTCTATGTCTTTTGGTTTAGTATTTGTTTTCATATTCACCTCTTTGATGTTGGTCCTACATCCTTTATCTGTACATGACAGGTGAATACAGGTAATCAGTATTTTCCCACTTTACAGGGCTTGTGGGATATTAGTGTATTGTCCCTAATTTTTACCCCCCGCCTGCCTATGTGGTATCCATGTGCTTGTGTGTTTCCATATGTGTCCAGGGATGCCACATGTTGCAGTATGTTCCCACATGTAACATTTAACGTGTATTCATGGTCACATTTCATGAATTTTAACTCTGAACGTGTTATGGTTTATCTAATGTTTTTTCCTTTTGCAACATGTATCTTTTCTTACTCATTAATTTTTTGCACTTCTCATTGAATGTTTTACTTGGGGCATATTTGTATATTTCGATCCCAATCATTGATTAAAGTTGTCATCTGCCTCTGGTTAACATTCCCCCAGCACCTAGATGTGTGGGGGATGGACCTATATACGTATCAGTTGGGCATGTCTTTGTAAAGATTAAGCACATCTCTGTTGTGTGAAACGTGTCTACTATGACCACTGCTGTTGTCTCCTGGTGTTACTTTGGATATTTGGACATTCCAATAAACTTCATTTGGAAACCATAGGTGCAGCCGTTTCTTACTTAGCCATGGGATCAGGTCAAACCCATTTCAGCCTGAACCCTAGCTCATCATTACTGCTAGGCATCATTCAACCCTGAAAAGAAACAGTGCTATTTTTCTGTATCAGTAACAGCACAGGTTAGGAACTTATTTTTTATTTTTAATATCCAATCTTATTTATTATAAGAGGCGATCAAAAAAAAAAAAACAATCTCCCCATACTAGATAAGAATACATGTTTCTGCAATAAATGGGGGGGGGGGGTATAAGCATATGAATTATTCCCACAGGGTACATAGACATACAAAGGGTATACCATGCCAAGACCCTAAATAACACAGGAACTGATGGTCCACCATGCAGGTTTCTGATAGTTATTAGACCAAGAGAGAAGAAGACCCCACCAGACAGAAGTGTCCATTGTAAGAAGGAAACACACTTGATAAAATGGTTTAAGAAAAAAACGAAACAACGAAAGAGAAAGAACAAACAGAAAATAATAGAGAAAGAAAGGAAAGAAGTAAGCTGAATTTGGGTCCAATTGGATGTCTGCCCGTATGGCAGTCCTCCACATAAAAATGTATCAATAGGTTAGGGCGTCCATACAGAGTCATTAGAGGACCCCTAAGTAGTTAGCAATCCATGGGTCCCACATCTGTTTGAAGTTACTGACTGCAATATAGAGGTCAATTTCTCATTGAAAAAGGTACCAGGACAGGAGGTTTAACCTGAACAATTGTGGGAGCACCAGATTTCTATGCTCTGGCCAAAGTTTGCTTGGCCGCAGTAAAAATAAAGGTCACTAATTTAAATTGTTCATGAGTGCAGGCAGAAAGCTTTAGATTACACATTTTTATCCAAGTTGTTATCTAAGACTGTATAAATCAATTGGTAAACTATTGTCCAAAACTGTTTTTATGCTCCCACCAAACATGCTAAGCCACAAGCTCTAAAACAATGGTCATAAGGATCCTGTAGAGATGTGGCTATCCTGGAAGGCACCATTTACCAACATAAAAGAAGTTTATAATTAGCTTCCAAAAAAAAGGATGTACAGTCCCGTGTGTGACAGTATCCCAAATCTGAAAACCATTGGTACGGTTTCAAGGAATAATCTAGATCTGTTTCCCATTGGGAAATATATGTTGGAGGTTCTGCTGTATCACAACCCAGTAGTGACCTATAAATCACTGACAATGTTCCATTAGACCAGGGGTCCTCAAACTACGGCCTGCGGGCCGCATACGGACCGCCAGTGTCATTTACCCGACACGCGGATTGCCCCTTTAACATTGCAGCAATCCCCCTCCCCTGACCTTTTTTTCACCATTTATTCGCCGCCGCGGCCAGAGGTCTGGCCGGCGGAGGTAATGTCTCCGCCGGCGGCCATTTTCAAGAAGACCACAGACGAGCTATTAACAAGAAGGGAGCCTGCCGAGTGGCTACTGTAAACATGGAGCTGCGGCACCGCCCACCCCCGCCCCCTGCCTGTCTGTCATCTGTGACCTGTTGTGGAAAGGGATGGCGGGTGGGCGGTGCTGCAGCTCCATTTCTATTGTAGCCACTCGACAGGCTCCCTTCTTGTTAATAACTCGTCTGTAGTCTTTTTGAAAATGGCTGCATCTAATTTGTTCCCCCTCAGGCTTCTGTAATGGCGGCGGAGACACCGCTGCTGGGATATAGAAGGGCTCCAATGGGAGGGACGCCTGAGGTGTAAGGAAACACCCCGCTGGCTGGGGACAGTGACACCTGAGATGTAAGGAAGCACTCCGCTGGGGACAGTGACACCTGAGATGTAAGGAAGCACTCCGCTGGCTGGGGACAGGGACACCTGAGATGTAAGGAAGCACTCAGCTGGGGACAGTGACACCTGAGATGTAAGGAAGCACTCCGCTGGGGACAGTGACACCTGAGATGTAAGGAAGCACTCCGCTGGCTGGGGACAGGGACACCTGAGATGTAAGGAAGCACTCGGCTGGGGACAGTGACACCTGAGATGTAAGGAAGCACTCCGCTGAGGACAGTGACACCTGAGATGTAAGGAGGCACTCTGCTGGGGACACCTGAGATGTAAGGAAGCACTCCGCTGGGGACACCTGAGATGTAAGAAAGCACTCCGCTGGCTGGGGACACTGACACCTGAGATGTAAGGAAGCACTCCGCTGGCTGGGGACAGTGACACCTGAGATGTAAGGAAGCACTCCGCTGGCTGGGGACAGTGAAACCTGATATGTAAGGAAGCACTCTGCTGGGGACACCTGGGGACACCTGAGATGTAAGGAAGCACTCCGCTGGGGACAGTGACACCTGAGATGTAATGATGCATTCCGCTGGGGACAGTGACACCTGAGATGTAAGGAGGCACTCCGCTGGGGACACCTGAGATGTAAGGAAGCACTCCGCTGGGGACACCTGAGATGTAAGGAAGCACTCCGCTGGCTGGGGACAGTGAAACCTGAGATGTAAGGAAGCACTCCGCTGGGGACACCTGGGGACACCTGAGATGTAAGGAAGCACTCCGCTGGGGACAGTGACACCTGAGATGTAAGGAAGCACTCCGCTGGCAGGGGACAGTGACACCTGAGATGTAAGGAAGCACTCCGCTGGGGACAGTGACACCTGAGATGTAAGGAGGCACTCCGCTGGGGACACCTGAGATGGTAAATAAAGCAATAGTTGAAAATATTTGTGCGTTCTGTACAACACAGTTACATCTCAGGTGTAAAATTTAACATATCAATAATGGAAAATAGATCATATATGCGATAAAAAGCTGTGTCTTATCGAACATGTGAACCTCCCCAGATCCTCACATCCGGGGTCGAAAGAGGGATTATGAAGTAGGGTGGCTAATGGAATGTATGAGACCAATAATCTGCTAGAATACTATACCAGGTAACACATCTTTAACAGATGTTTTAAAATTGGGTTAATTATATGTTCATGCTTTGTTCACCAAAGCATAGAAAAACCAGCACAAAATTAAACCATGTACGATTCACAAACTTTTAACTGAGTTTGACTTACAACAGATACATATGTTTTTTCAACCCAGCTGATCAAATTATTTTGCACTGACATATGGAGGTGATTACATTATCTTTACAGGCATATGTAACAAGCAGGTCTTGGGCAGCTCCCCCAGGCAAACAAATATCACTAAAACTGTGGATTACATGGGGTTGCTTGGGAGCATAACCTGGCCATTACATGCAAGAGAAAGTAGCTTGTGCCTGTTTGTCTTTGGTAGATTGTAGAACCCCAAGTGACTTGCAAGAAAACCATGTCTTGAACAAGGAGACATCTTACCCAAAGAGGTTGGGTGAACCCTTCCAAGATAAATAGGTGTATTTTAGAAATTCCCTGGTGATCAGGCCAACAGAAGCGAAAAGGTTAAGCAAGGAAAGTTGCCCCTGAGCACATAGATTCATTTGTCATAGTATTTGAGGGACTCTATGATTAATGTTTGGTAAATAATAATAGTCCCTGAGCAAAAGACACTCTATCATGCAATTCAGGAGATTAGACTCTGCAGCTACCCAGCTTAATGGGAAAAAGTGTTAGACTACATGGGGGAACTGATAAAATCTGGTCCTAGTACCATGTAAGGGTAAACCATTGAGGACATTCATTCCACACTAATGTTCGTGGGACTTGCTATTGGCTCTCTAGGAGTTACCATTAGTGTGCTGGGTTCTATGTTTCCAATGTTTACTTTCTTCCAAGAGAGTGAGTGCCAGCAGTATAGGTCCCTGTTATTATATGTATACATGACAATGGACATTAAGGACAAATCCTGATTACAGTCAGTTCATACCGCATACTGATTTTATAAAGCTAAACTGAGATGACAATGGGCAATATTCACTACAGGAAAGACAAAATGCAGTGCCATTGCTGTAGGTTATTATACATCATTGCTCTTTTGCTTTGTCATATCAAATATTCCCTGAGGTATTTTACTTATACAGTACCTAACTGTGATAATGGTTTCAGTTAAAAATGTATGCGCTCTTCTAGTTTACAGGTGGTCCCCGGGTTACGAACAAGATAGGGACTGTAGTTTTGTTCTTAAGTCAAATTTGGTTGTAAGTCGGGACAGTACCTTTTTTAGGTGCTCCTCATAGGCAGATGACATGAGCTCATGCTGGGACACAGGGATAGAATGTACTGTACATTCTATCCCTGTGTTCCAACATGAGCTCATATCATCTGCCTATATGGAGCTCTCATTCAACCGTGTGTGGTAAAAGTACAGTACTGTACAGGGCATATACTGTAGTAGTGGGCACAGAACAGTACAGTATGTAATCTTACCAGCTTTCAGGGCACTTCTGATGCAGTTCTGTACTGTATGTGGGGCGTGGAGAACATCTGCAGTCCAGTGAAGGTGGCTGGCTGGGAGTACCAGGCAGGGAAGGCCCAGAGTGCTGCAAGACAGGCAGAAGGATGTAAAGATGCTGGGCTCCAGGACACCTCAACCAGCCCACACAGGCAGTCTCCGCTGGGCAGCTCACCAGATCACAGCAGGGAGATGGATAGCTGGTGAGGCAGGTGAGAGCAGCAGTGTCTGCACATCCAAATCCAGGCCAGGCCAGGCCGGCCGTGGTGCACCTCCGCGGGGCAGCAGCTCAGGAAAGACCGGGGATCTACAGGCTTCACTAGGCCGCACTAGGCCGGACCAGGCTGCGGCCACAATACATGTACAGGACACATCAGGGTATGGAGAGGAACAGGTAGGCATGTAATTGGGTTGTTTTTAAGTGTTTATGTGCATGGATGGCTAAGGATGGAGTGCAGGACCCCGTTCATAAGTAGGAGTCGTTCGCAACTCGGATGTTCATAACTCGGGGACCCCCTGTATTGCAGAAACACACTGACAAACAAACAATACCAACAAGTGAAATAATACTGGTATTGCAGATTTTGTTGCATCATACCTAAAATTGAGTGCATAAGAAGAATTTGGTTTACATGTTAAATTACTTTAGGAAGCCTGTTAGAATTTTAGGGGACACGATTGCGGACCTTCCTCTGATAATACATCTGTCTGTCTGTCTTTTGCATCAGAAGTTTCTAAGTAGCCAACATATAACAAGCATGTAGATTAAGAAAGACAGAAAGCCCTAAAAGAATACAGAGAGATATCCAACTTTAAAATGAATCCTACCAAATCTCTAACTCTAAGTATGAATACACCAAACACAGATCAGAACACCTACCAAAAAGAATTCCCATTCGTCTGGGGTAAAAAAGAACTAAAGTACCTAGGAGTAAAGATAACAACAACCACAGAGACATTATACAAAGCAAACTTTTTGCCATTTCTGAATGACATCAAGACAGAACTTAAAGCGGAGTTCCACCCAATTTTTTTACTTTTTTTTTATTCCACTCCTCACCCCCTTACATGCCACATTTGGCATGTAATTTTTTTGGGGGGGGAGTGGGGGCTTCAGTAGGAGTGGGACTTCCTGTCCCACTTCCTCCTTCCGCCCTGGAGCCGCCTAGGCGATACGTCATATCACCTTGTGGCGGCTCCTCCCTGTAGGCGATCACCTGGGACGTGACAGGTCCCAGGCGATCACCTGTCCACTCACAGAGCGCTGCGCCGTTCGCGCATGCGCAGTGAGTGCTCGGCCGTGAAGCCGAAAGCTGTCACGGCTGGGTGCCCACACTGTGAATGGACGCACCGGCGGAGGAGGGGGGAGAGGAGCGGAGCTCCAGGCGGCGCATCGCTGGACAGTGGAGCAGGTAAGTGTATGTTTATTAAAAGCCAGCAGCTACACTTTTTGTAGCTGCTGACTTTTAATAAACATAAAAAAAGGGTGGAACTCCGCTTTAACAGATTAGCACCGGGACAGTTATCATGGGGTGAAAGAATAAATATTTATTAAATGGTAATTTTACCCAAAATAATGTACAAAATGCAAATGCTCCCAATCCCACTACCACAGGCATACTTTAACATTTTACAAACAATGTTCCTAAAATTTATTTGAGAGGGAAAAAAAACATGTATTAGATTGACACTGTTGACAAAGGAAAAGGCACAAGGGGGATTAGGGGCACCAGGCCTTAGAAATTATTACAACGCAACTATTCTTTCAGGAATAATAGAATGGTTTAGAAACAATAAGGAGAAGAGATGGGTAAATATGTAAAATACATTCAGTAAAGTTACAATAGGGAAGATAATATGGATCCCTGCACAGTATAGAGAACTTAGTAAGGACACGCACAGTATCACATGGAATGCACTAAAATTTTGGGATAGGATACACAAAAGGGAAAAATGGGAATACAACTCCCCACTAATACCACTAACAGACACAAATTATTTCATGCCGGGGATAGATAAAATATTTGGAAAATGGATCACACAAGAGAACGCACAACTGAAAGACGTAATGACGCAGGATAAATTGTGCACATATCAGGAACTAAAAAATAAAAGGGAACTGATGGTGATAGATGAATGGCGGTATACCCAGCTAAAACATTTCTTTGAGGCACTACCCCAGCCTATTAGATCGGCAGAGAACTTACGGTCCCCAGAGAAACTATGTGGAGAAAAGGGAAGGAAGGGTGTAACCTCTAGGATATATAAAATATTGAAAGATACGAAAAAGCTGGAGATACTGCCATACATTAGGAAATGGGAGGAGGAACTGGGAACACAGCTAAGCGAACTAGAGATCAGGCAATTAATGGAGAGGGTGCCCCTCACGTCGGTAAACAGTAACATGACTGAGCTAAACTATAAGTGTCTGTCTCGATGGTACATACCACCCGATAAGGCACATAAATGCCAAAAGGAAACATCACAACTATGCTGGCGGGGATGCAAAGAAATTGGTACCATGGCGCATATATGGTGGACATGTCCCAATTTTAAAAAAAATATTGGAGAGAGCTCAGGCAAATAATTAGAGAAATAACTAATATCAAAGTCCCAGGTGACCCGTGGGGGTGTTTACTCCATGGGATTAGAATTCCAACTAAGCGATATCTTGGAACTCTGCTCCCACAGCTCTTAAATGCCGCCAAGAGCCCAATACCCAAACACTGGCAAGAACTGGAAAGTCCCACTGTGAAGAAATGGTGCAATAAAATAAACGCAATTCAAAATTTAGAATACTTAAGGTTTAGTGAGGAGGATGGTTTAGAGGATTTTGTGGAGAAATGGAAGGGATGGGTATTCTATAAGCATTCAATGAATTTGCAGAAGTGATGGGAGCATAAGGTAACATACTAAAATTAGAACTGTAAATGATAAATCCAAAGGAAGGAGGGAGAGGAGGGGAAAAGTTGAGATAGACTTGAAGAGAGAAAAGAAAAAGGGGAGGTTTTAGGTCAGAGAGGTTGGGGAGAGGGTCAGGGGGATTAAGGAGGGGGGGAGGGGTTTATTGGTATATAATATTCATCGCATTATTTTTCTATGTGTGGTGTAGACGAGAAGAGAAACTTGTTTAATGTAATGCTGTTTTATACGGAAAAATTTATAAAGAAATATAAAAAGAAAAAAAGAAAGACAGATCTTCGAGTCTGCAAACTTGTTCTAGGTCAGTGACTTAAAAAAGAATGAATCCATTGGATCAGCATGACAGCCAAGTTTCAAGTATTTTTAGAATTTAGCAATGTTTTAAGTAAAGGTATATACAAGTGTAGCACTACCCCCGTATGAGCTGCTGGTTTGATTTTGGGCCTTGCTGTTACCTGTCTGTTCACTATATCCGCCATAGGTGTCCCATTGGAGAGTTGTTCACAGATGTCTGCACCAAACACTTAGTCTCTTTTTCAATGGTTTTATTAAAGCATGTCAGTTAGAGGGATGGAGGGTTAGGGGAGATTCAGGTACCTTGCTTTGCGGATCACGGGTACTTCTTTGATCCAGAGGACAAACAGTTTCCACACTGGATATAGCAACCACCGGATAGGCCTCTCTCACTGACCTAGCAGCCGGAGCGAAACTCGGTCAAAAGTCTCTGCCACAGACTTGATAAATGTAATGGAGTCGTTGTACAGTCCTCTGCCACAGGAAGGCATAACCACACACTTTGCACAGTTCAAAAGACACAGCTACACAGTACCAGTTTATTTCAGCCAGTCGGCAGCACTGTGAGGTAGATTGGTCAGGATGCGTCTCCCAATTGAGTTTCCAGGCTCTTCTTGAGATACCAACCCTTTCGCTCGGTCCTCTCTGAGAAAAGTCCTCCCCTGGTTTTTCCAATTGCTCGGCTTCTCCCCGCAGACAAGACAGCACGGGACCACCCCTGGACCAGTAGTCCCCAGAAGCTCCTGGGCCTACTATCAGTAACGGAGCCTCTGGCCAGCAGGACCCGGGGCAGAAAAGCTGCTACGACATACCTGAGGCCAGGAGGGCCATTAGGTCAGGATCGGAAGACGAACCCCGAAAAACGGTGTCTGTCCCTTAAGTACCCTCTCCCAGAATGCACAGCGGCAGAAAACCACTCCCACTGGGCTGCTTCTGGGAAAAGAATACTCAACACACCCAGCCTGCTGCATTTCCAACCTTGACCTGTGGTGACAGCGACACCTACAGTCAAGTGGAAAATGCGCAACACAGCTGGACTGGAACAGAGACCAGCAATTTAACACAATCATTCTGAGCCAAACTACAGCTCAGATAATTAAAATTTACATATAGCGCCTACTCAATAGGAGCAGGGCGCTGCACAAGCATATGTTATTATTATGTTGGAATACCATGAAAGAAGTCTTGTTTTCTTTTTTTTTTTTTTATTGCAAGGTACAATGTAACACTGTGGTAAGAAAAACATATTTATGAAGGTTCATATAGGTAAAGACAAACTCCGCCTAGGAATTAATAATATTACAAATCTTCGAAATTGAATTTCTAAAGAGAGAATTTTAACAATGTCAAGGATCATAAAGGAACAATTTGCTGATGTATGCTACCAATTATATACGGTAACTGTAATAATAGAAATTGCATCATTCATTTATGAATTGAGCTACTTGTATCTACAGCAGCACCATGGAAACCAGAAAGTCATCAAGCAACAAAAGCATTGGTAACAAAGTTATACGTGAGCAGAGAGTTTTTGTGCAATTACATATTTCAGCGCATATGGAAATGTCACAGATTACGGTAATTAAAGCAATATATACATTTGTTGCTCTGGATAAAATTCATGATGGATATATGTACGGAAGCTGTGTGCGGGTTTCTGTTTCCTGGGTTTTCCTTTTATAGTACTCCATATTAAGCCTTGAGAATTTTTCAAGCTTTCCTTGCATACACACAGTCAATTCCAAATCTCGTCGTTGTTCTACGCGGTCACGTCCAGCACGTACGACGGCAGAATAAAGGGGAAGATCGATTTCAATGGTGCCACCCCTTGGGCTGCTTTTGCTGATCTCGTGTTTACGCGTGTGAAGTAAAAGTTTGGGAAGAGACGATTCGCGCTTTTCAGTCTTCGTGCTTTCAGTTCGTTACAGCGTGACGAATGTGCTATCTCCATTACGAAGGCTTGTTTTACCAGAAGAAGCGCTCCCGTCTCATACTTGATTCTGAGCATGCACGCTTTTGGAAGACTCGTAAAAGCATACACACGAACGTTTTTCTCATCGCAAAACAGGCCGACGAGAAACACGACGAGAAAATCGAGAATCCGGACGAGAAAAAAGAGAGCAGGTTCTATATTTTTCTCGACGAAAAACCATACACACGAACGGTTTTCTCAACAAGAAAGCTCTCCCTGCAGTTTTCTTGTCGTTTTTGGATGAGAAACTCGGTTGTGTGTACGAGGCTTAAGAATCCATATGGTGCCAAAAGACATGAATGATAGTGTCAGAGTTTCTAAAGACTCACATGCTTCTTAAGCCCCGGTCGGACTTTTGGCCAACAAACTTCATTTTGAGCAAGTTGGACCAACAATCCGACCGTGTGTACGCTCCATCGGACAAACTTTTTTTTTTTGTTTTCATCGGACAAAAGTTGGGTCTGCAAACGGACAAACTTTTGCCCAACAAAAGTCCGATGGAGCAAAGTCCGACCCTGTGTACAGAAAACCATCGTACTTTTGTCCGATGGACAAAACAACTAATGTTAAAATCAACCAACAATAGCAGAAGTTGACCAAAGGGTGGCGGTAAAGAGCAGAAAAGAGCAGAAAAACCACGTGATGTTGCAAAAAGTTTTGGGAAAGTTTGCAGAAAAGTCCGAGCGTGTGTATGCTATGGGTGTTCCCGACCAACTTCGTTCCGACAAAAAACCACAGAAAAGTCTGATGGAAGTCCGACCGTGTGTACGAGGCTTAATCCTCGATACATGGGTATCCTAGACTATATCTCTAGCTCTATTTCGCCAGGCTTTCTTCATATTTAATAAAATTATTTAACAAAAAAATGTAGAGCAAATCCTCTGAAATGTATTGATTTATTTATTGCAGGTACTTATATAGCACAGACAATTTACACAGTGCTTTACATATATATTGTACATTCACATCAGTCCCTGCCATTACAGAGCTTAACTATTTCATTGGCAAGCCTGTGAATACAAACCCATTTCTCTGGTAGAATTATCTGTTAAGGATCACTGGCATTAAAGTCTATTACTAACGCTTTCCTTTTAGGTAGAATGAGGAAGGATTTGACACTCTGTCCTTTCTATTTGTACTAGTGACCATTGTCTTCATGAAAGAAAGTAAGAAGAAATCCAAAAGTTTAGATTTATCAACAAGAGGGAAGGGGGTATATTGAAAGACATCTGTTTCCTGGACAACTGCCCAAAAGAGAAACTCCCCCTTACTTTGGGAGATTTCTTCTGACTTCCTGTTGCATCTCCTGGACAGAAAGTAAATTAAAAATGTCTCAATTGTATACAGAGAAAAAAAAAAACTGGTTAAGGTTTTAACCTACTCTGTGAAAAACATACAATCCATTTCAATCTACTTTTGTATCCTGAATTTCTTTTTGGTGAACCAGACCTCCTTCCATCCTCACCTGGGACAAGCACAGGCCCCCCTCTCAATAACTGAGTAAGTCCTTATTACACTGAAGATATGAGGTATGGACATATGGGAGCATTTCATTATTAAAGCGGAGTTCCACCCAAAAATGGAACTTCCGCTTTAAGGGAAGGTGACACCCTGACATGCCACATTTGGCATGTCATTTTTTTTTGGGGGGGGGGGTTGGAAACCCTCTTTTTAGAGGGTTCCAGCTCCCACTTCCTCCCATGGCACCGCGGCATCGGAAGGAGGTTCACCTCTCCCCCCTCCCTCTCTGCAATCATCTGTGACATGTCACAGGTCCGAGATGATTGCTCAGCCAGACACAGTGCGCAGCACGGGCACACACAGTGACAATGCCGGCGCCGCGAACAGGAGGGGAGACGAGCGGGGGCTTCATTCCCCCGCATTGCTGGACCCTGGGACAGGTAAGTGTCCGATTATTAAAAGTCAGCAGCTGCTGACTTTTAATATTTATTTTTTTTAGTAGGAACTCGGCTTTAAGGCATACATACACTTGCTTAGACTTTTCAAGTCCTTTGCAAGTTCAGTTAAAAAGATCAGTTATACATAAAAACTATTTTTAGTCATCTTCTTTTCTGTACTCTTGACACAAGAAATGTTATATTTTGTTTGCTATATCTTTTTTTGTATATTTAATTCTAAATATACTTTTTATACAGCATCAATTAAAAAATAACTTCTTGCTAAATGTGACATTTGTTTTGTATGTAAGGATTTTCACTGTTGTGCTTCACAAAACAATCTTCAATTAACCTCCCTGGCGGTATTCCCGAGTGTGGCTCGGGGTTAAATTTCAGTACCATTAGCGGTAACCCCAAGCCACACTCGGGATTGCATTGCAGGATCCTGGTGCAGTATACTTACCTTGTCCCCAGGATCCTATGATGTCCCCCCGCTATGTCCGCGGGCTGTGTCCTCCGCCCGATGCGGAGCCTGGCAGCAAATTCAAAAATGACAAAATTCATAATACATACAGTACACTGTAATCTTACAGATTACATTACTGTATGAAATTATTTCATATTCCATTTGTCCCTAGTGTTTTTTCCAGTGCCCTGCATGCAGTTTTTATATTATATATACAGTTTTTTCTGCCTGGAAACTTGAAATTGTCCATAGCAACCAAAAAGTATCCCTTTATGTCAAAAGTGGTTTGAGACCAGCTATCAAACAGCGATAGTAAATAAGAACACTTGCAGAATTGAGCGATAGTGCATAGTGGGGAAATTCATTTTGTTATAATTATTATTTTTTATAATTATTTAAAGTTATTATATTATAATTTATGATTTTGTGTTTCAAACTTTATCATACCCGGGATGTCTACTAGACTCTTGTTTGGACAGATTTAAAGTGGTTGTAATCCCACTTTGACAACTTGCACCTACAGGTAAGCCTAGATTAAGGCTTACCTGTAGGTGCATGAAATATCTCCTTAACCTACACGGTTAAGGAGATATTTGCAGATAACACTGCACCGATGTCTACGGCGCATGCGCGCCGTAGACAACGGCGCAGGTGCACTGAGCGTCCCTGCATAATGAATGGGACATGCCGGTTTTCTCAATGGGCGAATGCCGACCCTGCATGCATGCGTGTGACGTCATCGCCGCTCCGGCCAATCACAGCGCCGGAGCGGCAATACCAGGAAGAAGCTCCAAGGGGACATGGTGGCGGCGGCGGAGGGGAACGAGGAGGACTTCGGGGCTTTGATTTCAGGTAAGTGCCACATAATGAGCTAGTATGCATAGCATACTAGCTCATTATGCCTTTTTTTTGCAGGGTTTTTCTTTCCGGGAAAAGTGTCAGAGGGTTTACTTCCTCTTTAAGTGTGTTATTACTAAGAATTACAGGCCTACAATATAAAACGCCAAATTTCTATGCAAAACAATTGTACCGCTTTGAGACACAAAAATCTGACATAATCATACCGCCAGGGTGGTTAAACCAGCACAAAACAAGGTTAGTGAAATTTTTTCATACTTGTCCCTTAACTTGCTGTACAGTCTGCTGTGACCATTAATGTTGCTACTGATCAAGCTGTCCTTAGTGTTTGAACGTCTAATATGAATAATCAAATAAATACATCTTTAAATAACCATTTTGGTCGTCTTCATGTTACCATTGCAGATGGCCTTTAACATCTGCAGGAATCATAGAGTACAGTGCAATCACTGTCCCCAGATTACTGGCACCATCTTGATAAGGTCACCTTGTTCCTTCTGTAATTGAATAAACATGTGGCCTTGCTCCTACTAAAAGCAGGCGTGTGATTATCTCATGACTGAGGAGGAAAAGGTGTTCCAGTGAATGCACAGGTCAGGATTCTCTCAGCAGAACTCTCTGTGAATTTTGAGTGTGGCGTTTTGTGTTGGCATTGAAAGTGGCTTACGCTGCCAAACAATGGCTATAAGAAATAAAGCACCATTGTTCAGATTCAGAGTGCATTTGCAGTAAACCAATCAACTTCTATTTCAAATGTTCCATAGCATATTCTGGAATGTAACAGCTGAAAAAGCAATAAGCATTAATCTTTTTTTCTGGTAGAATTACATGCTGCACTGCAGTATTGACTATTGTTACCTTCATCGAGTCCACATGCTGAATTATAATGTGTTGTCCATGCATGCAGTTAAGTTCATTGTTGCACATACAGCACAACAGTCACCGTGCATGTTTATTATGCAGTGACTGCCATCTAAACAGAAATTAGTTAAAGTATTTGTGAGTTGGAACTACATGACATTTTATGTTTCTGATACATTTAGCTTCCACTACAGCATTAATCATTACATATCCTTGTGGTCCCTAGTACTTACAACTAAATATCTGGCAGATTAAACTTATCACAAGCCATTACTATTTAATCATTGTACAGTGCGGTGAAGATTCTGCTGCACACCCCAACATGTACAGCGTGCTATTATTTCTGTTAGATTCTTTTGTGTGCCTCTCTGGTTTATTTTCACATTAGTGGGACCTTAGTTTCCATAACAATATGACTCCTTCAAGGCTCAGGAAAATTAAGAGTAGACTCACTATACATATATCAGGTAGAGATTGACTTAGCAGTTGGTTACCTGTAGAGAAGAGATGCAATTTCATCCTCATAGATCGAACAAGAAAGAAGACAGGTATAGTAAAAAATCCACTATGAGATTGGAAGGTACTCCTTAGCCACTCACCAGTGAGGTGTTGTCACCATAACCTTAACAACTGTGTAGCGGGCCTCCCATATTTGGGGTCGCTATGCCTGAAATTTAGGGGGTAGCCTGAGCATTAGTTTGGCTCAGGCTGTTTGATTTCTTAAATTGGTCTCTGCTTTATTGTGATGTTGCCTGGTTGTATAGTTCCCTTTGACCTGTGGGTGCCTCTGTTGCCCAGGTCTCAGGTTGAACCGCAGGTGGCATTGCAGCACTATTGGGTGTCCTCTCTCGGCAGCTGTGCGGTGGGCGTGGTGAGGGTACTTAAGGGGCAAACGCCATTGGCGAGGGGTCTTCATCCTCGGCACGTACCCCACCTTCGGTGGCCCTCATGGCCAGGGGTACATGTGAATGTGTTGGGTCCCGGGCACTTTTAGCCTGAGGCCGCATTGTTCCAGGTAGGCCCAGTACTTTTAACTGAGGCCTACAACCAAACCGCGGAATCCCAGGGTGCCCGTGGGAGGGTGACACGCTCTGAAGGAGAGGCAACCAGGGGAGGACCTTTCTAAGGGGATCAGTGAAGGATGTCACTGTCTCGGTAGAGGCCTGGTTACCTGTCAGAGGGAAGGATTCCGTGATCCTCCAAAAGCCCTTGTAACGTGCCCCATTGGCACCTACGGTCTCTAAAGTTACAAGTGTTGAGGAGTTCAGGACTTAGAAGCTAGAAGATCCTGTGGCAGAGGATCTCCTGAACGTGTCTCTAGGAGAAACAAATCTAAAGTAAATGTTCCATGCTCCACTCCGGCTGCTAGGACTGTGAGAGGGAACTATCCGCGTGAGCAAAACCCACTCAGGCCTGAGTGGCGACGAGTGGTAATTAAGTGCCGCGTGCCTGAACCTATATTCCTGTTCAACTCTCTCTCTCTTTCCAACTTTCCTATCCAGTTGCAAGCAAAAGAAAAATAAACTCTTTTATTGGGTTTAACATTGTCTGGACATTGGCTTTCCTCAAGAGAGAAATAGACTTTTCTCTACACTCTAGGGACGAGAACCAATGGAAAGAGGTAACTCGCTGCAGGACCCAAAACTACTAACACTGCTCACCCTCTACAAGATGGAGGATACTGAGCATGTGGCATGGTGTGTCCCACTCTGCACGTGGAGGTAAGCAGGGTAAGGGATCTGTGTGCCACAACAGCATATAAATTAACCCAGTGAGAGTCACTGGGTGAACAAAGTGGTTACATTGGTAACAAAGGGCAATTTCGGATGAGTATATATTCAAAAAAATGTTTTATTGATATCAAACAATAAAATCAATGGAGTGCAGTACTCAAGTGTTCAGTTTTGCATGGTCATAGTTTACACCAACAACAACACCTTTGTGCAGTGCATATCTTGTAAACATGAAGTGCAAATCTTGTAAACATCAGACAAGGACATACATGTAACATAACAACACATTATCTATAAAAACTGTATGCCTGGACGCCTGGTCGTGTTGTACAGGAAGGATGTCATGCAATAAGGTCACATATATGGTTCTAAAAAGTGGGTATGCATAAGTAAGGGACATCCATACTGTACATCGCCCCGGGATAGAAGGCTGCCAGTGAAATATGCGGATCCTATTCAGGGTTATTACGGTTCCTGAGAATGTGGACACACTGTGTGGAGGTGAGAAAAGTATCAATGGTCTTTAACATAACACTGGCGGCTTATGTATTCACTCATTGATGTCAAGCACAGTAATGGTACAATGCTAGGAAATGACAGAAGGAGCAGTGTGACATCCTAATTCACTGAAAGAGTATCATAGGATGATAATGTTGTAGGAAAGGTCTTTGCAGTTCTGTTATAGAGAATACCTGCCATTCATGCACTTATAGGTGATAAGGACAAAGTCACAAAAAGCGATGTTCTCGCTGTCAGTAATCACACAAAGTGCAGAGCTTGTCACACATGGATGTGGAATAGCATCTTAGGTCTAGAGATGTTATCTTCTAAGTAGCCTCTGCATAGGCATAAAGATTCACAGGTGTACCCTTCTGTTAGGTCTAGGTTTGCTAGTATGCTAGTTCAGCGTATGTGTGTCTAGTGGCTGTAGAGCTGATAAGTATAGCATTGATGGTACTTTACCATAGACCTATGTCCATGCATAAATCTTCTGATATGGACCTTACTGTAGTGCATCCGAGCAGTAGCGCGTAGTGGGGAGGATGTGCATTGCACAGTCCCTCAGTCCATACGGGCAGCGAACTGCTCCTCAATCCAGCTCATCATTACTTTGCGGTGACAGGCTAGTAACCACATGCCCCTTATATCGTCTATCTCTTTCTGGTGGTACCGCCCGTCCTAGACAATTTAAAGGGACACTCATCATGCTAGACAATGTCCAATGCAGATGATCTCCCTAGTCCTATAAGGGAATCTATTACATTTTAATTTTATAAATTATACATATACAGGATGGCTAGTAAAGAAATGTGTGAGGGGTGGGAGGTGGGAGGGGGGGAAGGGGAGAACCGCTGGAAAGGGGAATGAGAGAGAGAGAAAGTGGGAAGCGAGAAAGTAGAGAGAATAAAAAGAATCATTATAATGGCCTTACTTAAATATAGATTACATATACCAGAATACATCTATCTATATGGTATAGGACAAATAGTAGACTGTAAAGCCCCGTACACACGATCGGTTTAACTGATGAAAACCGTCCGATGGATGGTTTTCATCAGACCAACCGATCGTGCATGGTACCCATCGGTCTTTTTTCCATCGGATGGAAAAAATAGAACTTGTTTTAAATTTTTCTGATGGTTAAAAAACCGATGGGAATTTCCGATCGTCTATGGGCAAGTCCATCGGTTTAAAAACCCACGCATGCTCAGACTGAATTAGGAGACGGGAGCGCTCGTTCTTGTAAAACTAGCGTTCCTAATGGAGAGAGCACATTCGTCATTCTGCAAGTTATTGCTTCGTTTAATGCAGCGCATGTTTTTTTGCTTTAGAACACTCTTTAAAATGTCATTTTGGCAGCAGAACTTTCTCATGAGTTCTGACAAATGTATGTCTTTCTTTTTTCTAGTGATCTTCGGAATAATTATTAAAATTCTGCAAGGCCGACCTCCCAAATTACACCTTTATGTTTTTTGACTCTTAAAATTTGTTGTGCATTTTTTGGTGTGTCAATTTCTCAGAACAACATAATATTAAATTTTAGAAAAATCATGGAGGTTGGTGTCCCTTGTTCTTAATTACACATTGTATTTATGCAATCTTATTGCTACTTCTCCAAAAAACACATCAGGCATGTAGGTTGGCTGTAATCAAATTTCCCTTTATTTTGGAAAAAACAAATCAAAAACCGAAGGGCAACTATTCCCAAATTAGCAGAGAATATAAAGTCATTAGATCCCAAATGCAGACCTGACTATGATCAACAATAATAAAATCAACAACAGCATGAAATCAGGAGCAGCAGCCAAAAGACATACATCATCCCAAGCTGTGGTACTCCATCAACCTTCAATTTCAGGATGAGCAGCTCGAGGCCAGGGAATCACCTCCTGCGCTTCCTTGTAGCCTTCCTTCCACGCCTCTCTGCAGCGTTCTCTCCACGGCCCCGTCCACGCACCCTTGCAGGCTGGGCCACTGTGGGTGGTGATGTGGCAGGAGGAGGAGGAGAAGGAGGAGAGGGATTGGGCTGATGTGAGATATGGGTGTCCTCAGTCAGCAGCCCCCTCGCCCCCATGTGTACGGCCATATATATGAGATGCTCACAGAGGGCCCGTTGTCCCGCCTCCATTCTGAGCAGCTTATCCGCCGGATAGGTGCTAAACCCCTCCGTAGGGTTGAGGGGGGCCCTCATAATGGCAGCAGCCTCCTGAATCATCTTTAGTGACTCCTCCTCCACTTGTGTCATCCGCCATTGTTTTGTCGGTCTGACGTGGAGGGGAGCCACTTGGGAGACGGTGCTGCCACTAGGCCTGGGGACCTGCTGAGTCCCACTTGGCCCTGCCTCCTCCTGCCTGTCACACTCCTGACCCTCTTCCTCCTGGCTTGCCTCATCCTGTTTATAAAATAAAAAGTAGATTTCTATTATTTGAGGAATCAATCACACACAATTTTTATCTCATTACTGGTTTATTTTGGAGGGGGGGGGTGGGATCATTTATGGCTAAGCCAAAACAGTTCAACTCCATATTACTTAGTGGACAATATTAGCATCAAAAATACTATACCGGGCTGAAGATGTGAAGATCTGGCTCTTCTAGCTCGGGAGGCTCCTCCTCCGCCTCTGCAGGGGTGGAGGGAAGGGTGGAAGGAACGCTGGAGGGAAGGGTGGAAGGAAGGGTTGAGGGAAGGCTGGAAATAGATTCCCTGGCCTCGATCTGGTCATCCAGAAATTGAAGATGTCTGTAGTACCACAGCTTGGGCTTTACTACATTGTCGGCTGCTGCTCCTGATCTCTTGGACTGGCGCACTTCCTTGAATTTTTTTTTATAAGAATTGCGCAGGTTGTTGATTTTATTATTGATCATAGCGTAGTCTGCATCTGGGATCCATGGCTTCATATCCTCGGCTAATTTGGTAATAGTTGCCCGTCGTACATCACTTTTGTGATACGCAGGGTGTTTGAGCTCCCAAAGGTTGCGCTGTTCCTTATACTTTTCAATAAAAACAAGCATCACCTCCGGCTCTCTTAGTTTATGCATCTATTAGGATCAGCAAGTACAAAAAA
This sequence comes from Rana muscosa, assembly GCA_029206835.1. Lineage (NCBI taxonomy): Eukaryota > Metazoa > Chordata > Amphibia > Anura > Ranidae > Rana > Rana muscosa. The sequence continues at coordinate 340,814,869 of CM055116.1, read as the reverse complement.
AAAAGGATCAGAATTGATTTTCCTCAACTTATCACAATATTGCCCTTTACAATCATGACCCATTAATATGCCACTGCAGGCACGAGTTCCCTTCTTACCTTTGTTCACTTTGTGGATTCACTTCTGGTCGTCCTTACTCCACGCATCCCTAATAACTTCTTTCCCCTTTTTATACCCTGCGCATGCGTGTAACTCCGCCCTCGTCGCCCGCCCATGACGGACTTTTTCTGCATTTCCCCGCCCCTTAACGATCGGCGCACAGTGTGAGACGGCGACATGTCGCAGACACAGGTGGCTTCTTTCCTTGAAATTACAGACGAGGAAAGCCCGGAGGCGGAAACGTCCCGATCCTGTAAAAAAAGATGCAAGGCGACTAATATGTCTTTTTCTGAGATGGCGGAGATGGTGGACATTCTGCGGAGGAAGGATTGGCCCATACGTCACCCCTAATCTCCGGAATTCACAAATTATGGATAAAGTGGCGAAGACTCTCTATAAAAAATATGGGGTCAGGAGATCCAAGGAACAACTCCATAAAAGGTGGTCAGACCTGAAGCTCAGGGAGCCGGAGCAGTATAGGAAGCTTATAAAAAGCATAGAAAAAAGTAAGTATATTTTACTGTGTTCTTTCACATTGTAATATGTATTCTTCCATGTTTTGCACCATGTGCTTGTCTTGACTGGGTTCACATTTTGAAATCTCATCTTTTATGTTAAGTGGAGAGTCCACTTATTTGCCCAATGTTTTGACCAATAACTTGCTGCTCTTCCCCCAAACATGTTTGGCACATATCCACGTAAACTACATGTGGGCATGCCTCATTTTACTTCAACAATGTTTATCTACACATTGTTGGCTAGATGATGTGTTGTAAGGAAATTTAGAATGTGACTGAAAGAAGGAACTGTATTCTGGGTAAAGGAGATGACACTCCAGCAGTTGTGTACTCTTTTTTGTTCTTCAGCAAGATATACTATACTCTGGGCCACATGACCAAATTTCTTAACGGTGTCACACACAGGTGCTCCAGTGGATACCTTGGTGGTTATCCAAGTGTTTGTGAGTGTCCTCAAAAATAACATGTTGCTTTGTTGAGTTTGCAAAATCACATATGTTCATGTTGGAACTCAGGTCCAAATATCAATTGTACCCCACTTCAAAACATTGAGGATCCCTTTTCAGGCCTAAAAAAAGTCTGTGTGCTAAAGTATACATTTTGTTGTAAATTCCCATAGGGGAGAGGAGAGTGGGAGGACACCATGCTCATGAGACGAGTAACCCAACACCACAGAAAATCCCCGAAGCTCCCAAAGCAGACCAAGATCAGCAGGTTCAGGAAGCCGAAGGTGGAGGAAGCGGAGGTGGAGGAAGGGGAGGTGGAGGAAGGAGAAGTGGAGCTTATCAGCACAACAGGTCAGTGTCTGTCACCACAACTTCAAGGTAAATACAAATATAGGATTGCCTAGTGTAAAACCTTTTTTTTTGTTTTAGGGACTGAACGTGGGGGTGTGTCAGGAAGTCCAAATCCGCCATTCTCGAGTGCCAGCGCCAAAATAATCATTCAGGAAATCATGGAATGCAGTAGCGAAATGGACATTATGAGAAAGAGAATGATTGTGATTGAGCAAAAATATAAAAACATGATAGATATTTTGGGGAGAATAGTGTGAACCCCCCCTTTTTGTGTTTTTTGTTCTGCGTCTGACATTATCTCAGGGATTTCCAACATCCCAAATGTGAAGATGCACACACTGAAGACTCAACATGTGCTATCTGCCGTCACAGGATATCTATGTCCCTGTTTTGGGGGTGCAACCTCTTCCTCCCTCCTCAAGTAGGGGAGAGGAAGGGTTTACATCCCCAAAGCACGACCATTGATCCCCCATGATGGCAGATAGCACATGTTTACCCTAGCCATGGGATCTTGTTCAAGATACCCATTTGAGCCCCCAAAGAAAGTGTGTTTGTTAACATTTGGGATGGATCAGGGGTACCATCACCCCATCTCCAGTTGTTATTTTTCACAGTGTTATTTTATTACTTTTTCAAACTACAAAAAATGGCTTACAACCCATGCATGTTTCTGCCAAAAAAGCTGCACATAAAAAAAAAGGCTAGTATTTCAAAAAACCCATCCAAAATGCGGTGCAAACAATAAAAGCATTTGGGAAGTCTAAAAAAGGTGTGCCTTGTTCTTTCTATGCTCAAGAGCAGTTCTGAAGATGCAAAAAACGTGTTTTTCGCTCTGAGTTTTGAGGCTATTTACTAAGGACAATTACACTTGGCACTACTAGAACCTGGGAGACACATAAACCCAAAATACAAGAATGACAACACAAGTTTGTATGAACTCAAATATTTTTTTTTATTTTAAAAAGGTTTAATAATTGGTCAGATGTGGTCTGGCATTGTGATGGCCCCCCTACCCGTGAAGTACTCTACGTATTTCTGGCGTACTTCACGGGCACTTTGGGGGGCCAAGCCAGTACGAGCAGTGCTGAGGCCGGTCAGATTAATCAATTCAGATGGACCGGCCTCAGGCCCAAACGATGAAACATAATTGTTTGCAAATTTGCGAAGAAAATTGTGCAATATGCAGCAGCAGTAGACGATGTGGTTCAGTTTATAATCCGCCAAATGTATCGCTGTCTGGAACAGGCGGAACCGGCTGGCCATTATCCCGAAGGCATTCTCCACAACTCTCCGGGCTCTGGCCAGCCGGTAATTAAAAACCCTCCTCTCCGGGGTGAGGGTGCGTTGGGGAAACGGCCGCATCAGGTGTGGTCCTAGTCCAAAAGCCTCATCCGCAATGAAAACTAACGGGAGCCCTTCAACGTTCTCTGCATCTGGAGGCAGTGCAAGACCCCCAGCCTGCAGATGGTGAGCGAACTCAGTCTCCGCGAATGATCCGCCATCGGACATCCGGCCGTTCTTCCCCACGTCCACATACAGGAACTCGTACCGTGCCGACACCACCGCCATTAACACTATGCTATTAAAACCTTTATAGTTGAAATAGTATGACCCCGAACGGGGTGGCGGCACTATGTGGACGTGCTTCCCATCAATTGCCCCTCCACAGTTGGGGAAATTCCACCGCTGGGCAAATTGGGAGGCCACAGTCAGCCATTCCTGTGGTGTGCTAGGGAACTGTGGAGTCAAACAAAAAGAAGACATTAGTACGGTTTATGGTTACAGTGCAAGCAGATGACACACCAAAAAACATTGTTGAGTAACATTATTATTTAAGGGAGTTTTTCCAAACAATAAACAAAGGCCCACTTAGCAGATGCCTCACCCCGGCTGAGTGGACATTCTAAAATAATCTAAGGGGGGGGGCCTAAGGTGATTGTGGGGGATCCCAAAAAAGGATCTACCACTTTGATGAGCTTGATTGAGAACTACTATTTTTTTAACATCTTTAGGGGGGGGAGGGAAGGTTGTCAAACTACGAGGGCAATGACCCCCCCAAAATGAAAAGGAAAATAGAAGGCTAGCTGGGTTTGCGCCCACGATAGCATGCTGGAGAGGTTAGTGGAGGGAAATAGGCATGTAGGGCCCAAAAAGGGATTTACAGGTAAAAAAAGGCATGTGGAAAATGGGGACATTACCAGGATATTACAAACAGGCATATTTGTGTTAGGAGGAAAAACAAAATAAAAAAACGAGAATAAAAAAAGATAATGTGAGGTTAAAGGAGCATAATTACCTTCATATAGTCCTTCTGCAGGACCTGAATGATGGCCGAACACGTCTCAGGGATAATGATCCCGAGAGCCTGGGGGGAGATGCCTGTTGAGAACTTGAGGTCCTGCAAGCTTCTCCCAGTCGCCAGGTATCTCAACGTGGCAATAAGCCTCTGCTCGGCAGTGATGGCCTGGCGCATCACAGTGTCCTGCCTCGTGATATAGGGGGACAGAAAATCCAACAGACGGTGAAATACGGGGTCCGTCATCCTGAGATAATTCCTGAAATCATCAGGGTTATTCTCATGGATTTCCCGCAGCAGAGGCATATGAGAGAATTGGTCCCGCTGGAGCAACCAATTCTTAGTCCATAAACTCCTCCTCACCCTGTTCACAGACTGAACTCGGGTTACAGTGTTAACTGCAACACCAAGCCCAAAGCCAGCACGAGCTCGAGAACGAGAACGCACTTCAAACATGGTTTTAAACCGGTCGGCTGGTCAGAACGCACTCAAACAGAACGCACCGTGGAACAGCAAGGCCTGAAAAGAACGATCTGAAAAACAGTAAACGAACGGCCAAGTCGGCACTGCAAGGCAGTAACGACCTGACTGCACGCACTGAATCACAAATACAAACCCACAAGCACAAACTGAACAACAGGAAACGATCTGCAAAGCACAGAGACTGAAAAGCGCAAATCGGCTCTCACCAAACTTTTACTAACACGCGGAAACACGAAATCAGCAAAAGCAGCCCAATGGGTGGCGCCATTAGATTTGTTCGGCCCTTTTATAGCGCGTCGTACGTTTTGTACGTGCCGTAGTTTTCTTGCCGTCGGTTTTTAAACTGATGGTGTGTGGCCAAGACTGATGAAAAACAGTTTCATCGGATTTCCGATGGTCAAATCCATCGGACAAAAATCCATAGGTTATCCGATCGTGTGTACGGGGCTTTAGGGGATGCTTTTCCGAGGGGAAAAATAACGCACATGTTCAGAATCAAGTATGAGACGGGAGCGCTCGTTCTGGTAAAACTAGCGTTTGAAATGGAGATAGCACATTCATCACGCTGTAACTGACTGAAAAGCGTGAATCGTCTCTCACCAAACTTTACTAAAACAGATCAGCAAAAGCAGCCCAAAGGGTGGCGCCATTTGAATGGAACTTCCCCTTTATAATGCCGTCGTACGTGTTGTCGTATGTGTTGTACGTCACCGTGCTTTGCTCAAACGTTTTTTTTTTCTGAACGTGTGTATGCAAGGCAGGCTTGAGAGGAATCACGACGAATCACATCAAGAAAAACTTTGTTTTTTGCATGACAGGAAAAACGGTCGTGTGTACGTGGCATAAGAATAGCATACAGTATATACTAGAGAATAAGCCGAGTTTTTTAGCACATTTTTATGTGCTGAAAATGCCCCCCTCAGCTTATACTCGAGTCACCATTTTGCACCTGATCTCCCGTACTTTGGGGACCCGGTACTGGCCAAACTTGCCCCACATGTGGCCCCACTCGTCCTTTACAAGTGTGCACAGTTTGTTGTCCAGGGGACCTACGGCCAGGGAATACCGATTTTTCAAAACCGGGCACCCCTTCCATAGACTCCCATGTTAAACAGTCATTTCTCTGGTGAACTTTGGGACCCGGTACCGGCCGGTCGTAGGTCCCCTGGACCCTAAGCTTGGCACACATGTAGCCCCATTTCTCCTCTATAAGTGTGCAAAGTCTTTTGTCTGGGGGACCTACGGCCGGGGAGCACCATATTTTTTAAATCCGGGCACCCCTTCCATAGACTCCCATGTTAAACGTCAGTCTAGTCATGGACACAGTGAGGCATGGGCACAGTGAGGCATGGACACAGTGAGGCATGGACACAGTGAGGCATGAACATGAACACAGTGAGGCAAAGTGAGGCACAGTGAGGCAGTGAGGCATGGACACAGTGAGGCATGGACACAGTGAGGCATGCACATGGACACAGTGAAGCAAAGTGAGGCACAGTGAGGCATGCAGATGGACACCCTAGGCTTATACTCGAGTCAATATGTTTTCCCATTTTTTTGTGGTAAAATTATGGTGCCTCGGCTTATATTCGGGTCGACATATACGCGAGTATATACGGTATATGTTCTGGTAAAAAAGGGTCTTAGTCCTGCAAATGTCTGTACCAGACCAGACTATATCACATCTACAATTTCTTTCTCTTTCTTTAGTTCTTTTCTCCAATTTGGCCATTTTTGTGTCATTTTCAGTTTATAAAATCCCTTTCTTAGTAATTTAATGTACCGTACTAGACCATAATCGTGTTCATAAGCCCAATGTAAGGTAAAAAAGTAGAATAAATGGTATTAGTTATTTTTTAGGGCTAAAGGAATCTTTAAAGTTTCTCCATGAACACCTCATCCAATCTATTACTGTGTAGTATTTTCACTTGCCCTAAAACTGCAGGTCTAGCATTTTTTTTTTTATTTAGTGTTTTTTTTTTTTATGCATAATCAATTTCCCCCGGTCCCCTGAAAAATTGTCTAGCGTACCATGTATATTGGGCAGTTGTTTCTATAGCAATCCTAATACATGCCTCAATCATCAGTGTCACCATGGGAGAACTTCCTGAAGGTCTTAAAATTACGGAGTCCCTCTTAAACCTAAGTTGTGATAGGTAAAAGCCTCTTAGAGCTACCGATAGGGACATGTAATTTTTACAGTTTTGGGTTAAATATGGACAATTCCCTAATCTTTACTTTTCCCAAATAAGACATACAAAATTGTTTATTTCTCATTACTCCCTCACAAGATACTCTTTCCCTACTCTGTATGAAACTATCTGCCACAACAACCCAAGAGGAAAAAGCATTATCTCTGATTTATATCAGTACCTGACTAATGATGATCCCACCCATAATTTAGGCTATATGCTAAAATGGAAAAGCAAAGGAAATTTGACCCTTACTGCTGTTGAATGGGATATTTCTATGGATAAACTTTGTAAGTTTAGCAAATCCCTTAATATAAGAGAAACTGCAATAAAATTATTTTCCAGATGGTAGTTACTTTATTTATTGGCGTATAACACTCACTTTTTTACCCTGAAAATAGAGTGTAAACTGTGCCTGCGTGTTATACGCAGGGGGCTGTAGAAAGTTTTTTTCCTGAAACCTCCCTCTTAAAGTTAGGGTGCGTGTTATACGCCTGTGCGTTTTATACGCCGATAAATACGGTAACTCCTACAAAGCTCCAAGTTATTTACCCCACAGTATCTCCAAATTGTTTTCAAGCTTGTCCCCTTCCTGATAACTTTGTACATACATTTTGGTCCTGTGCTAAAATTACTCCACTGTGGCACAAAATTAATGAGTTGGCGTCTAAGTTAGTGGGTAGCCCTCTTACACTATTTTTGGCTAACTGCCTGCTGTTTGCTACAATATGTGAAGCCTCTCACTTCTCTGAAAGGTTGATACATACTGCTTGCGTTGCCACCCATTGAGCTATCGCCTTTCACTGGAAACTATCAGACGTTCAAGTTGTGTTTATTAGAAGCAGATTAGATTCTATCATGCTAATGGAGAGCATTTATGATACGTTGCATCATACTATGCCTCTTTTTCATAAGCAGTGAGATATTTGGCATGAATGTAGACAGTTATTTTCATATCTTAATCTCTGATTTTAATGATTTTCATTTTTCAATTTTTGGCCTTTGTGACTCAGAATTTTAGCTTTCACCCTTTCTGTTCAGAACCAACTTTTGAATCAATCTTTTCTTCTATAAGATGTACACTTTCTATCAATAACTTCTCTTTTATACAAGGGATTGTTTTATGCAATCTGGCGCTTTGGGCATCTTTGATGCCCCTTTTTTGTATACTACTTATTTTCAAGAAAAATTGGAAACATAAAATTGTTTGTTTCAACCCGAGCTCCCCCTTCCAGTATTTCAGCCTTTCACAAAGCCCTGATCTTCAAGGATTTACTGTGTCTTACTTCTTTTTAATCCATCTCTTCTCCGATACTCTTTGCATGCTGTTTATAAGGTTCTTGCCCTAAAGAAAGATTAGCTGCAGCCCAGTGGCGGCCCGTCCATTAGGGGTGCCCGGGCTATGCCTCCTCTTTCCACGCCACCCTTTATAAGACTAATGAATAGGGATAGATTCATGCATAGCATGAATCTATCCATGGCTGCTGCTGCCACCCCCTATACAGGCATCCGGCCCCTTTCAGGATGGCAGGCGCCTGAATTACAGCGGCGGTAGTGTTTTTTTGAAGCATCTGACTAGGCTCTAATAGGCTTTAAAATTTGTAGGCTTGTGGCGCAGAGCATTGCGCCATGAGCCCACCCAGGTGTTACAACAGCAAATTAATATTCGCTGTTGTAACACAGATCCTCAATCCGGCCAATCAGAAGCGGGTGTGAGACCCATTTTCTGATTGGCCGAAAAGAGAAGACTCCTGATTGGTCGCCCAAAAGGAGGGAGGAAGCGGAAGCCAGATCAGGCGCCCATGGAGAGCAAGAGAACGGGAGAGCCCCCGCTGCTGAGAGCCTGGGAGAAACGCTGCATAGATGGGGTAAGTGCACCAGACCCATCCGCCAACCAACGGGGGGGTTATTACTGTTTGCCACTCCCCAAAGAAAATGACCACCAGCCGCCACTGCTGCAGCCACTGATCATTGTATTCTGATAGTGGTGGGAGCTGCTGTCAAAACACAATGTTCCAGGGGGGTTTCCTCCATGCACTGAGCTTGTGTAGAAAAAATCTGACTAGCTGAATGAAAAAAAATTAAAAAACTTACAGTGTAGTCCCAGCTTTACAATCCTCATTCCAACATATTTTACTAGTTGTCCACAAAACAATCCACTTTTCTTTTCTTTTTTATCCTTAGCAAAAGTTTACATTGCCATTCCTACTTTAAATGCTACTGATATGCTACTGTAACTTATAATTATTCTGTTAATTATTTTTCTCCCTTCCCTTTTTGCATGTCTAATTACTGGTATTTGTGTTCTTCACTATTTAGCTGTCTTATCCAGAATAATTCCACTTTTATCTATGCATAGCCTATGTTTTTGACTTAAAGGAGAAGTATAGCCAAAGCTATTTTGGCTGTACTTCTCCGATGGATCACAGGAGTGCAGTTAGTTATGCACTCCTGTGACCTGTTTTCAGCCTGAAACCCGCTGCCAGTTGATGTCACAGAGCTGGTGCAGATCCCAACTATATGGTCGGGATCCACCCAGAAGCCTGGACTGGCACCCGTGCCAACTTCTCCCACTTCCTCCACAGTCCAGCGCTTCAGTGAGCGCTGGAGGGGAAGAGCAGAGAGCTGGAGACTGACAGTCCCAGATCTCTGTTCAGAGCAGAGGGGAGAACTGAGCTATCAGCGATGTTTGATAGCTCACTTCTCATTGCAGAGCTGGCAGGGGACAGATGCAGCATTGGATCGATGCTGCATCCTCCTAGGGGAGTATAATTTTTATTTTTTAAGTCCATACTTTTTTAATGTATATCTGCAATTTATCATCACATGATCTATCTGTGCACCAAAACTGCTGCTGTATAGTGAACAAGTCTCTTGCATAAAGCTATGATTAGAGAATAGGATACGAGTGAGTGAGTGAGTGAATAACTTGTATAGCGCTACAAATGTGAACTAAATCGCCTCAAGGCGCTTTTCATCCAGTGATGTCCTAATCCTTCAGAAGAGGTGGGTCTTAAGTTTTTTCCTGAAGGCCCGATGGTTTTCTATGGGAGGGAGAAGAGAACTGTAATTGCTGTTAGTGGCTTTGGTTATGATAGTGATGGTGTTTGAGGCACCCGTTGCAAATCAAGGGTTAGGAAATGTGGGGAACTGGGGATGGATAGCACACATTACCCTCCACTTTAGGCCTCATGCCCACTGGCGTTTTTACAGCTGCGTTTTTGAGCGTTTTTTACAGCTTAAAAACGCCTGTCCATGTTATTGTAAATATTTATTTATTTTTTTTTTTTTTTAAAAAAACAAAAAAAAAACGTCGGAGCTAAAAACGCGACCGCGCGTTAGTGCGCGTTTTTGCGCGTTAGTGCGCGTTAGTGCGCGTTTTTTGACGCTCGCGTTTTTTCCTGCCTAGTTCTGACGCTGAGGAACGCACTGGCCCTGGGTTTTTTTTACAGCTTACAAACGCCTATGCTCTTTACAGCTCAAAAACGCCAAGGTGGGCATGAAGCTATAGACTAACATGGACAGGCGTTTTTAAGCTGTAAAAAACGCTCAAAAACGCGGCTAAATTACTATTATGACACATTTTACACTGAGCTAAGTGGTTTGGAAGATATAGTGACATTGACAAAGGCAGACCATCACTGAAATGTCAATATAACCAGGAGGTAGGGCTGCTTCTAAAGTTGGTGAACTAAGACAGGTTTCATCTGCAGATATTTAGGGTTCATCTTTAAAGGCTGAACCCTTATATCTTAATCTTAACACATTTCACTCTTAGGTAAGCATTTTTTATTTGTTGTTTGTTCACAATAAAGTTTTATTGAATATAATGAAGCATTACAGTAACATAAAAAAGCTCTTAGTAACACAGTGCGTGTAGAAATTACATAACAATTTGTCTGAACATCAGATGTATTGCTCTACTATCAATAGAGAACATTTATGCATCTATACGTAGTATTCAAAGAACGTAACCTTATTGGTTTCCCATCACGACCGGGAACTCCACACGGACAGATTTATTTTTATACTGCATAGGTAAGCATTTGTTAAATAATACTTTTTTTTTATTATTTAAGTTATACATACTACACACATACAGCAAAAAAGCTTGTGACCAAAAAAATGTATAACCATAGGAAAAACACAATGCAAGCTTGCCAGTAATAGTGCCTTTACTGCTCTAGGAATGCATGTTAAGCCATAAGTAACAATGTGTAAATATTCACAAGGTTAGGAGTGTAACCACATTGTAATTTTTTTTCTTTTTTTTTAGGACAGAAGTCATTCCTTACTTATGAATGTGTACACTTTAGGTGGTTTAGGACCTCTGTGGTCAAACATCAAAATGCGCTATACAGTAGTTGTACAAACATATTTATGTGCATCCCTCTCAAGATATACTGGTATATAACCCAGAGGTAGTAATTTCTTTATTGATAGTTTGGTCATTCAAAACTGGGTAAAAATATTGCTTAGGCAAATAGTTATGTTAAGGAGGTTTAATCTCAATCCTATATTAATGTTAATATACCATTTTATTGCAAACTTCCTACCTTGAAGCAGAAATGTTTTCGAGCTGAAAATGTCAAGGCCACATTAAAATATCAGATTTATTTTGTGTGTATATATGTACTGTAAGTAAAAACAAATGTGCTGCTTTCTAAAGAAGACATTAAAAATATTCAGTATAGGGCAACGCTAAATAGCTTATTCATAGCAGCATATTTAATTTATCCTGTCCTAGTACATTGTTTATCATAATCACTAGCTACGTGCTTAGTGGAATAAACTTGTTTTTGTGATAATTTGTAGCATTACATCCCTAACTCTTTACTATCATGAAATTCTACTAGAGCACAATTTTCCAATATGTAGTGAATTAGCCTCCTTGCAGTAATTTATGAAGCCATCCATTAATCCAGCATAATTCACCTTTCATGATGATAGCTCAGAGTTAGAAATTAACTCTTTTAAGGTTAGAAGAAGCATTTTTATTATGTGAACAATTTACATTTATAATGTTTATAAGCTAGCATATCTAGATATTTGCTCACAGGATCCAGTTTACTCTTTCTGTTGAGTGAATTGAGCAGTGCTATTGAAGTATAAAGGCTGTGTGATTGCTCCTACAATAAGAATATTGTCTTTTGGGACTAATACTAAATTATGTATTTATTATGTATTTATCTATCCATTCTACTTTGTTACATTGTCATTTTCTTTGAGCATACTTTAAGGATGGACATAAATATACAAAGTATATATCCTGACAAAGTTGATGAATGAAATGCATTGGGAGGGGCCAGGATCATGTGATATCATCCGCCAGACACCACTGATACTAGTGGTGTATTTTGGTTTTGTGCTGCCCTAGGCAAGACTAAAATCGGGCACCCCCATCTAAATTTGTCCCACCCCAGCCGCGGTACACCATTCTTGTCTCAGTGGGGCTTATTTAGCAGCCCTCCTGGAAACTAGCACTAGGTCTTATTATGGGGGTAGGTATTATTTTCAGGGAAACACAGTAGCTGGTTCAAATAACTGCTGCCAGGTGCTGGTCTGATGATAGAGCATATCTAACTCAATAGTAGGGCTTAATTGTACAGGACACACAAAGTGCATCCAGCAGCGATCACTGCAGTTAATTGCTGGCTTAGCGGACAGGAACGGATAGTTGCGGCCGCAGCTAGTTACGCCCAGGTGTCAGAAACAGCTGCCACCTGCAGCTCTCATTTGCATCAGCGCAAGCCACCCATAACAAATGTATAGAGATCGCTAGTATTATGACAACCTTTACAAACTGATGCTTCCCCATTTGAACTTTTTGCAGCCCTTTAATATTATTTATACCACATTTGACATTTCTCTCATCAATATCTATTATAAAAACATAATAACAGATATATATTTTTTTATCACTGGCTTGAGTAAGCACTTAGCTAAGCAAAAGACAGACTACTGTCTGCAGAGGCCCCTCAGGATAGAGCTTGGGAACCAGGTCTCAGGAACCCAGCATTATTATTTTTTTACAGTTACTGTACTGGATGTTTTTTATATAAATTTGTTACTTTTAAGTGGAAAAGAAAACCACTATAGACCGCTCTGCTGTAAAGATGGATAGCATTATCAGAGCTATAATTGGGAGAATTAAGCGGTGTATAATTGTATTACCTTTTAATAAAACCTGAAAAGTGATGTCCTTTAAGGTAATAAATCTCTCAGAACTCTGTGATGTTACAAAAGAACATTTGCTGTCCTGTGTGCTTGGAACCACTACAAGTGGCTATTTTGAACAGGTCAATATGTTCATTTTGTTGTATTTTTTTCTGTTTCTAAAAAATGTCTAATGAGTTTTGATTCTTCTAGCATTATGTGTAAATTATACATGCCAGACCTTCCTACTGTGATGATTTAATTTACCATGAAAGCAGAACTGTTGCTTTACCTATTGCCTTTCTCAGTTAACATTGCATTCTATTATTCCCTCCCAACAGGTCTGTAAAATTACAAAGTAACTTTCAGAGCCTGGACTAGCCTGTTAATAAAATAGCTTGCCTCATGGTATCCAATTTGCCCAAAACAACCGCCGAGCCTAACATTGCTGTCATTTTAACATTAAAATAGAGACAATACTTTAGAGACTGCCACCAGTGTGATAGGAAAGTCATACACTTCTAAAGAACAGGCAGCTGCCACTTCTGAGGAAGAAAAATAATTCTAGGTCATATAGACTGTCAGAAAGAAGCCTCCAGCAGCAGAAATTACTAAGGCCTAAACTGCATGTAATTTATTTTTCCCTTTTCTGTAGTATGACAGTAAATGAACCTCTAGTAAAACTTGAGCTGCCAATATGACACAAAGCAAATCTGAATCACAATGGCTCACCCATGTCTTGTATATTGAAAGATTCCAATGTATGTTACAGATAACTGTGGAAGTGATCTTTTTATCTTTTATTTCTGTTTTTGAGTGCTAGAAAGAAGAAAGTCAGTTAAAGAGGTAATGTTAATTGTGATAGTGTCATCAATAATTGGTTAACCCTATTGTAGCGGTATCCCCGTAGGAGCTGCTGAGTGTTGTGGCCCACCTGTCACCCTGCCCAGCCCAGCATTCACTTCCAGACACTGCAGCACAACTCTTAAGGCTTCAGCCAGGCCCTAGCAACAGCCCTTTGTGGCAGGGCCCTTTGCAGGCAGGGACCACAGACTGCAGGCCCCTTTAGTGTAGCAAGAATAGTAGAACGTTCTGGTGCTAGCTGCCCTAGGTGGACTACTGATCACAGTCAGCCCTCTTCAGGCCCTGCCAGCCCTCCTGGCTGCAGCTGCCTGTCTCCACTGCCCATGACATCACAGTCTCCCCTGCTGGCTCTACATCCATCTCAGACTGCACACTCCCAGTCCGCTTTGGCATACCTCCCAGCTCTCCCGGCTGTGCCTACCACTCACCAATACCTGGTGGATCCCTCCTGGAGACTTTGTCTGGCAGTACCCTCCAGTGTCCTCTCCTGCTCCTGTTCAGGACACCCCTTGGGTTGTGTGGGGTCCCCGTTCAGCTCTGAGTCCCTGGCCCAAGGTCACCCCCCCAGAGTAGGGGGTTTCCTCAAAGGCCCTGACAGCCTAATACTCCATCTCCAGTTTTTCCACCCGAAAACAAATTCTTCCTAGCTGGGCTGACCCTGGTTATTTAAGGAGGGTTGCCCCCTGCCAATCCAGGTTGGGGATTGGTCAAGGCTTCTCAGAACACCCCAGACAGCTCCACCATTCTTCCCCTCCTTCTTTCTAGAAGCCTCTAGATGCAGAAGGGAGGTAACCAAAAGATGATGAGAGTGAGTCCCCAGCCTACTCTGAGCCACTCCCAGCCCCACCAATCAAAACAAACAGGCCTAGCTTTTAGCTAGGCCTGACTAAATTTACCTGTCCTACAAAAAAATCACTCTAGCACCTACACTAAGTAGAGGGTGCTACACTATATATACTAATACTAAACCTGGGATAGTTATGAAAATGTTATTACTGGTAATATTTGGTTACATTCTAGATATTTTCTATTGTTTTAAAGCATTTGAAGATCTTGCATTTCCTTATGAGATCTAAACCATGAGAATACCTGCACCAGATTTAGAGACTGCTAATTTGTCATACAAGGAAGGACTTGAAAGCCATAACTGCTTTTCAGTTTCAGGAATCACATGGTTATTCATATGACCAACGTTGCATTTTTTTCCACTTAAAAGAGAAGTATGGGAAATAGAAAAAAAAAAAACATTTGTACACTCCTAGGTGGATGCAGCATTGGTCCAATGCTCCCTCTGTCCCCTTCTGCCTCTAAGTCTGAGAACCAAGCGATCAAAGACCCTAATTGCTTAGTGCAGTTCGGTAAGCAATAACTGCCCCTCCAGCGCACACTCAAGCACTGGGGGCATGAGCTGCTGGTTCAGGTATCGGGGTGGATCTGGACATTAAAGTTAGGATCACTCCAGAGTCTGGACCGGCTCTGTGATGTCAACTGTCAGCGGATTTAGCCTGGTGTTGGCTGAATATGGGCCACAGGAGTACAGAACTAAGTGCACAACTGTGACCCACAGGAGAAGTAGGACCAAAAGAGGTTTGGCCCTACTTCCCCTTTAATCTTGTTGGAACCTATTGTACATCTGAGATTGGCCAGGTAAAGCTGCATTAATCTGTAAATGAATTACACCATGAAACCTATTCAATCAAAAACCTCCATAGGTTACAAGAGACTAGAGAGCTCAAAGCTGACACTAAGCACATTAGTGAGCTACTCTAAGATATTTTCATCTCAACCTTTTAAAATCACCTATATTATAGATATTTTTCGTTTTCACAAATGCAAGTCTAAGCGGTTGTCTTTTGTTAATGAAACCAGATTATAGAATATTAATTGATATCACTAAGTCACTTTAAATAAAATGTGTAAACATATAGTTTATGTATGTGGATATAGGTATCTATAACACTTGTTCAATAAATGAGGTAGATCCTGACAGGAAGATGGTTTAAATCTATTTCTATTTTTGCAGTCAAACTTGAGAAAACCCTACTATAATAGGATTTTTATAACAGCTTACCTGTAAAATCCTTTTCTTGGAGTACATCACGGGACACAGAGCGACATAGTCATTACTAATGGGTTATATAGATACCGTCAGGTGCTGGCACTGGCAACTTCCAAAACCGGAAGTACCCTCCCCTATATAAGCCCCTCCCATCCGGGAGCACCTCAGTTTTGTAGCAAAGCAATAAGTGTCCCCAAAGAGGGGTGGGAGCTCTGTGTCCCGTGATGTACTCCAAGAAAAGGATTTTACAGGTAAGCTGTTATAAAAATCCTATTTTCTTTCTCGTACATCACGGGACACAGAGCGACATAGTCATTACTAATGGGATGTCCTAAAGCAATGCCAAATGAGGGGGGGATACACCATACATAAGCTGAGCGCTATCAGACATGAGGATCTTTTGCGGCCTGCAACACACTGCGCCCAAAGGCGACATCCTCCTGACTTCTAACGTCCACCTGGTAGGACCTAGTAAACGTGTGTACCGAAGACCATGTTGCGGCCTTACAGATTTGAGCCAGGGAGGCCTGGTGATGCACTGCCCATGAAGTTCCAACTGCTCTCGTGGAGTGCGCTCTAACTTTGAACGGAGGCGGTCTCCTTCTCAAGCCATAAGCTTGTATTATGACCTGTCGAATCCACTTGGCTAAAGTAGATTTTGACGCTGCCTGACCCTTTCTGGGGCCTTCCGGCAGAATAAACAAAGTATCCGTTCTGCGAATCTGAGCAGTGGCTTTTAGATAAGCTTTAACTGCTCTTACTACATCCAAAGAATGCAATAACTTTTCCTCTACCGAAGTAGGTTTGGGGAAAAAAGAAGGAAGAACCACATCTTGGTTCAAATGAAACCTCGATACCACCTTAGGAAGAAAGGCTGGATGAGGACGTAACACTACTCTGTCCTTATAGATAACCAGATATGGCTCCTTACAGGACATAGCTGCTAATTCCGATACTCTTTTAGCCGAACAAATGGCTACTAGAAAAATCAATTTCCTGGTGAGAAGCACCAAGGAAATATGCTGTAATGGTTCCAATGGTTGTTTCTGTAGAACCGACAGAACCAAGTTTAGATCCCATGGACATATGGGAATATTAACCGGAGGACTAATACGCATCACTCCTTGTATAAAGGCTTTGACTAGTGAATGCGAAGCCAAGGGCCTTTGAAAAAATATTGACAAGGCCGAAATCTGACCCTTGATAGTACTCAAGGCAAGCTTCCTATCTACAGCCCACTGTAGGAAGTCCAGAATCCTACCTATTACGTATTTACGTGGATGCCATTTCTTGGCCTCACACCAGGCGATGTACGCCTTCCAGATTCTATAGTAGATCTGCCTGGATACCGGCTTCCTGGCATTGATCATGGTAGATACCACAGCATTAGAGAGCCCTCTCTTTTTTAGAATGTGGGCTTCAATAGCCAGGCCGTCAAACCTAGGGCTGGTAAGGAAGGGTGGTATATCGGTCCTTGCGAAAGCCGGACGACGTGGGAGAGTCCAAGGACTCCCCACTGAAATTTTACAATCTCCGCGTACCACGCTCTTCGGGGCCACGCTGGAGCCACCGGAATCACTGGTTTCTTTTCTACCCTGATTCTGCGGAGTAATCGAGGTAACCATTGTGGCGGTGTGAATGCATATATCAGCTTGAACTGATCCCAAGGGAACACTAGGGCATCCGAGCCGCAAGCTAGGGGATCCCTTGTCCGAGAGACAAACCTGTCCCCCTTTGCGTTGAATCTGGATGCTAGAAGATCTACATCCGATGTTCCCCACCGCTGACATATTGTCCAGAAAACCTCGGGGTGAAGGGACCCTTCCTCTGGGCCTAATTGCTGGCGACTTAGAAAGTCCGCCTTCCAATTCTCCACTCCTGGAATGAATACCGCAGATATGGCTGGGACATATTTTTCTGCCCATTTCAGGATGTAATTCACTTCCCTCTGGGCTGCACGACTCCTGGTGCCCCCCTGATGATTGATATATGCCACTGCTGTGGCATTGTCTGATTGAATTCTGACAGGGGACCCTTGGAGTTTGGATGTCCATGCTACTAGGGCATACCGGGCTGCTCGTATCTCTAAGAGATTGATGGGCAGGGCCTTTTCTGCATCCGACCATCTGCCCTGGAGAGACTATTGCTCCAGTACTGCTCCCCAGCCTATAAGGCTGGCATCTGTAGTGACCACCTTCCAAGAAATCGGACTGAAGGATTTCCTTTTTTCCAGATTCTGGGGAACCAACCACCAACGGAGGCTCTTGCGAACGGAAGGGGACAAGGACATTGTAAGTCTAGGGCCTGAACTTTTTTGTTCCAGGCTGACAGTATGGCCCCTTGCAAATTCCTTGAATGGAATTGACCGTAGGGTACTGCTTCGAATGATGCCACCATTTTTCCCAGCAGCCTCATATACAGGCGTATGGACGGCTGTCTTTTTTGTACCCACTAAGTGGATCAAATCTTTCAAAGACAACACCTTTCCTCGAGGCAAGAATATTTTTCTCTGGCCTGAATCCAACCTTAGCCCCAAGTATTCCAGACTTTTGACTGGTTTTTAGGGCTGACTTGTCTCGGTTGATAATCCAACCGTGAGATTCCAGATACTTGATCGTCTTGTGAACGACCACTTCTAGTTTTTCCACTGAGTGGTCTATCAGCAACAAGTCATCCAGATATGCCATTATCATTACACCTTGTGTTCTTAGATTGGCCAATAAAGGGCCAGAATTTTTGTAAACACTCGTGGTGCTGTGGCCAAACCGAAGGGTAAGGCTCTGAACTGAAAATGGCGCCCTTCTACTGCAAAGCGTAGAAATTTTTGGTGGACTGGAAAGATGGGAATGTGCAAATAAGCATCTTTGATGTCGATCGTGGCTAACCAATCCTCCCCTTGTAGGGCAGTGGCCACCGATCGGATCGACTCCATCGGAAAGTCCTGATATACAGGAATTTGTATAGCCCTTTTAGAATTAATATGGGCCTCCCGTCCGCGTTTGCTTCGGGACTGTAAAGAGGTTTGAGTAAAACCCGAACCCTCATTCTTCCAGGGGAACCTCCATAATTACTCCTTGGAGCAATAGTTGTTCTAGTGCCAACAGGAGGGACTCTCTCTTCCGGGGATCCCTTGGCACGTTTGACCTCAAAAATGGGAAGGAGGAGAGTCTTTTAACTCCAAACTGTATCCCAAACCTACTGCGGAGAGCACCTATCTGTCTTGATCGTGTCCCGCCAGGTCTCTTGCGAACAACTGGAGTCCTCCCCCCACCCGACTGAGTGGGGGCTTCAATGAATTTAACTTTGGGGGAGGTTTTGTACCTCCCCTGACCCAGGGTTTCTCATTACCCTGCTACTGTCCCTGTTTTTTACCCCCGGGATTTGACCGAGGAGGCCGTCGGAACTGTTACACAGCCGATGCCCCAGGGACTGGAGAAGCAGGCCTCTTAAAGAGGGACCTCTAACTCTGCTTTTAACCGGCAAGAGCGTATTTTTACCGCTGGAAATTTTCTGGATATATTTGTCCAGGTTTTCCCTGAATAAGCGTTCACCATGAAATGGGACGCTAACCAGCCATTCTTTACAGGGAGCTTCAGCAGACCAGTTTTTGAGCCATAGGAGCCTACGCATATGTACTATAGACAGCGTAAGGCGGGAGGCCTGATGGACTGAATCCTCTATGGCGTCCACCGCAAAGCATAAGGCTCTAGGTAGATCAGCTAGGGCAAAGCCTGCTGATCTGTCAAGTCCCTCAAGACCTGTTTCAACTGATCCTTCACTGCTTAGCAGACCCCAATAGCTGCTACTGCTGGTTGTATCACCAAGCAGATTTTCATAAGGACTCCAATCTTTTATCTATTGGGTTCTTGAACATTTGGACATTATCCACTGGACATGTCAGTGATTTATACATACAAGAGATGGCTGCGTCCACTGTAGGGACCTTCCATTTTTTTTTTTTTTTTGATGAACTTATCCTCCATGGGATAGACCACCGGAAATCTCTTGGGGGAATAAATATTTTCTCAGGACGTTCCCAATCCTGGTAAATGAGCCCTTTCAGTAAAGGGTGAAGTGGAAAAGAACAAACAGTCTGGGGGCTTCTAGAGACCCCAACGAGGATACAGTAGTGGTTGATGGTTCCGCAAGGTGCATTTTTAAATGCTGATCGGACCATGTTAGTCAGAGACTGAACCCATAATCTTTCAGCTTGAGATGCTGAGAAAAGGTTCCCCCACTGTTGATTCCTCTATAACAGAATCAACCTTATCCTGATCCCCTTCAGGCAGGTCGATCCCTGTATGGGACTGTTGCTCTGCTAACAGGCACTCTGAAGGAGGAGACGGAGATCGGGCGTGCTTTCCCTGACAGGGAGGCAGCGATAAATGTTGACAATCTCTCTCTAATCCTCCCAGAGCTGAGGAAAAAACCTCCTCTGTTACATACACAGGAGCAGGTGACTGAAGACAGCCACAGTACCAAGTACCCCTGCGGGGTCTCTACGGTCACTTACCTCTGAACTTCAGGGGAGACTGGTGCAGCAGGAGTATGCCCAAGATCCTCCGAGCCCGATGAGACCCCCTTCGCTTCCTGGAAGATTCAGTTCCGGAGCTTCTGGACGGCATATTCCTAAGCCTAAAGCTGAGGTATTCCAGCCGTAATACACCACTTTTACTGAGAATAGTCTAGCACAATTGCTGCTATATCACAGTTGGTGTCTACTAATGTGCCTTTCTAGGGGATGCCTGTATCAACCGCTTGCTGTATGCCTTTAAATGTTGCCAGCTCTGTCTCTGTACTTCATAGCCAGCTCACTACAATATTGTGGTTTTTTTAAACTGCTGGGACGCCCGCACATGCGCAGAAGCGCTGCGGCGCGCACAGAGCGTCATCCCCCAGGCTCCGCCCCCTTTCCCGGCTCACCTCTATATATAGAGGCACGTGCACGCGCACGCGCGCGGGCACGTGCGCCTTCGGCGCTAATTTCAAATATGGTAACAAGGGACAGGAGCCAGGGCCCCTCTTTGCCGCAGGCCGGGGGATGGACGAGCACTGCAACATGGCAGAGGAAGCAGTTTCCTATAAGAGAACTCACCATCTGCCTGGACTTTGCTCTGCTGAGAAGAAGCTAGTCCACATGACAAGAAAACATTCCACAGCGGCCTCTAGTGGACAAACACAGGTACCGCAGTCTAATATATTACATATATATATAAAAAATTTTTTTTTTTTTTTTCTTGACCACCATTAAAAATTATTACATTTTTTTAGTAGTTACAGGCATGCACAGAATTTTGCGGGAATACCATTAGGTAACAGACAGAAAGACAAATTAGGCTTGGGGGTCCCCCAATAGAACCAAGTTCCTGGGGGCCCCCACTTACCTGTTCCCCGCCGCAGGACTTTGTTTGGTCCACAAAAGCCCAAACTTCACCTATCACGGCAGGCATTGTAATCAAACCTTCAGGGACCGGGTTCCCAAGGATTCCACTCCCCTGGACCTGTATAGCACCCTGCACAGAAAACATCTTGGTCGTGGGTATGACCAGAGCTCTGGATCCCAGGGTCCAGCTCTCCTAAGAGAAGCATTACAGGCAAAACCTTGCTCTTCTCTGCAAGGCCCGGGTACCGACCGTTTAGCTATGAAGCTTTTTTGGTCGGATCCGGAATAGCTTACTGAGGCCCAAAAGAACCTGTACGCAAGCTCAGTGAAAAACACATGTTACTTCTTGGCCAACACCTTAGACACTGGCAAAAAACTGAGGTGCTCCCGGATGGGAGGGGCTTATATAGGGGAGGGTACTTCCGGTTTTGGAAGTTGCCAGTGCCAGCACCTGACGGTATCTATATAACCCATTAGTAATGACTATGTCGCTCTGTGTCCCGTGATGTACGAGAAAGAAATGCTTGTTGTGTGTTCCAATTCACACAGCATACATCTTTAAAAAATATATATATATATTTTTACCTTTTGGATATTTCTTGGGAGAAGGTCTTATGGTAGACTACAAGCATTTCTAGACAATTTAAGAGTCAGTTCGTCCTAAGAACAGGTTCAGGGGGCCTGCAGAGACTGTCCCGAATGTGAATGAGTAAGGGGTAAATTGGAAACAGTAAAAAAATATACTGACATATTTTGACAAGTCCTTTATTAATAATAAAAATGCCCAATTATATAATTCTATTGTCAATTGCAATGTCCGTCAATGCCATCAATAATAATAAATGACAATAGTTGACCAACCAAACAACGAAAACGATATGCTCCCATCCCTTACGTGCCAGGAATTCCATATATTGGTCCCTGTCAATAAAAACAAACAAACGGACAAGGTCTCCTGGGTGATGTCATTAACCAAATATGGACATGACCACATTTGGTCAGTGACATCAAAGGGAGCTGAACTTATCCCTACCCCTTTGTTTACATTCTGTAGTCAGACAGGAATCCACAGCTGATAGCTGAACAGGCCAGACAGGGATGAGCCATGGCTGTTAGGATGCTGCTGGATTTCTACCAACCAGTCTGAGGGGAAACTGTCACATTTAGCAGTGGTAGTAATACCTTTGCTAAAGGTATCTCTGTTGCTGCTAATGGAGGTTTGACTCAGCTGAGCACTAATTTAGTTTGGCCGATTGCCCCTTACAGTGGTGGAAGAAAAATGTTCCTTACATTGATGGTTTAGAGGGAAGAATGTCCAATACAGAGGTTGGCAGAGAGTAGAAGAATGTTCCTTACATTGGTAGTCAGAGGAAATTACCCTACAGTTGTAGTTAGTGGGCATAATCCTTCCAGGTCCACCTGCCCTTGAATATCCATAAAAATGCATGTGCTCTCCCTGTAGAGACTCACTTAAGGTCGAGTTGGGTACTACAGGAAACAGGGTGCATTGACGGGGCCTATAGCTTATTCATATATTTGCAAATGTGTGCAGACTAAACCCCTGTTGTTAATGCATATTGTTGGTCTCTGGCTGGTTGGTAAGTTTGAGCTTGAAAATATCTTTGTATTTGTTTGACATTTGTCGCCCTTCCAGGGCTCCTTGCTGCATAGACCAGTTATGGGGGGGGGGGGCAGGCAGGCAATGCACTGACATCTTTGCTGCCATAGTGCTATGTGCTGGGTGTCCAGTGTGCCCCTGTACCTTTAAGGAGGGGTGAGCTCCTTCCAGGTCCACCTGCCCTTGCCTATCCATTCCATAGAAAAGCATGTGCTCTCATTGTAGAGACTCACTGAAGTTAGAGTTAGGTACTACAGTAAACAGTAAAAATGTGTGCAGACTAAACCCCTGTTCTTAACGCATATTGTTAGACAGGTCAATTTTGTTGGTCGCTGGCTGGATGGCATGTTTGAACTTGGAAATCTCTTTGTATTTGTTTGACATATGTCGCCCTTCCAGTACTCCTTACTGCAAAGACCAGTTATGACGGAGCAGTGGCCAGTTTTTTGTGTTTAGTGGGGATAATGCCTACCTGTAAACAAGAACATTTTGCATGCAGACAATGTACCCCGTTTTTAACTGCATGTAAAGTGGACTTCTCTCATTGTCCTGTCTTTTGTATTCCACTGCAGTGAATTCTAATGCCGCATACACACGACCATTTTTCTCGTCGGGAAAAATTAAATTTTTTCTCTTTGACGAGAAAAACGACCGCGTGTGGGCTTTTGGTCATTTTTCCCGACGAGAAAAACGGCATTAATCACAACGAGAAAAATTAGAACATGCTCTAATTTTTGTCGTCGTGATTCACGGCATTTTTTTCTGCGGCAGTTTTCCCATAGGGAAACACTGCCAGGGAGCCTACACGCGGTCGTTTTTCTCGACCAAGAGAAAAAATTACGGGAAAAACGGACGTGTGTAGGGAAACAAGCCGTTCCTCGTTTTTCCCGTCGATTTTCTCGACGGTGTTTTCACCGTCGAGAAAATCGATCGTGTGTACGCGGCATAAGACTTCAATGGGGTTTTGATGTCTAAATCACTAGTTGTCATATCATATAAGATATATTATTACATAAAATACTATTGTATTTTAAAAAAGGTGGACAGAGAGCTTCCTATGGGCTTTATTTTGCATCCTGGTGGAACTTGAGAGTCCCTTTGGCATTAAAGTATTTTTTTGTTTTCATTTAATTTATTTCATTTTTATTTTATATAAAAAAAGTTAATTTTTTATTAAGCCCTGGTGCCTAACCAATTGACCACAGGAAGATGTACCCCCCTTCATGATCAGTCCATTTTTGCGATACTGTACTGCGTTACTTTAACTAACATTTGCACGGATGTGCGTCACTGTACTTTATGCTATAAAATATTTTGAATAAATAAATTTACAAAATCTAATTTCTTCATAAGTTTAGGCCAATATGTATTTTGCTAAATGTTTTTGGTGGCAATCGGCGACCTAAAGCAGGACTACGGTATTGCGATAGACTATTAGATACTAACTGACACTTTGCGGGAACTAGTGACACGAATACAGTGATAAGTGCTAATAATATGCGCTGTCACTGTACTAATGACACTGGCTGGGAAAGGGTTAAACATCTAGGGCAATCAAAGGGTTAACTGGGTGCCTAACCAGTGTTTTTGTGTACATAGTGTGCTGCTTTCACTAACGGAAGAGATCAATTCTAGTCCCTGCTTTGTAAAGACACAGGATCGTCCCTTCCCCCCTGTCAGAACACAGGTAAGCCCTGTTTACATAGGAATATCTCAGTTCTCTTGTGTTTTACTAACGATCGCTGGGTGCCAAAGGACATCGAGTCCCTGGGACCTGCAGATAAGCTTCGGCTGTGAAATATCAAAGCAGAATCGACCCACCGGCGGCACGCAAGCGCCCCTACAGGCGGAAGTGCAGAATCACATATATAGTGATCCTGCGCACAGCTGCCACCCTGTAGCAGCAAAAGTGTTATAGAGAGGTCAGCAAGTACTGTACAGAAATAAACAGTTGACTGGTAAAGTTAGGGAAGTGCACAAATATTTGCATTTTTGTTATATTGTAGTACCCCACATTACGTTTAGTTGAAATGTTTATACATTTTCCTCTTTTCTAAAATAAAATAAATGTAAAAAATGCAGTTGCAGAACTATAGAGAGCTATTTAACCACGTATATATACAGTGGCCGGGTGAGCGCTCTCTCCTTCTGAGTGGACGTTCAGGAACGTCCCTCAGAAGGAAGGGGATCGCCGTGCCCGCACAGCGGCGCAATCCAGATGCGCTTGTGTCACCCGGACACGGCGCATCTCTGATCGGCAGGAGGGCTCTGTGATTCGTCCTCCTGATCACATGACGGCCGTGTCCAATCACAGCCGTCATGTGATGTAAATTGAGAAATGGTTGCTAGGCAATCGGCTCTCCTCTCCTCACACAGAAGTTGTCGGTGAGGAGAGCAGATCGCTGCAGCCGGCCGGTGATCAGTGAGTATAAGCTGTTTTTTACAGCTTTTTACTCACTGATCACCAGTCTAGTGTCCCCACAGTGTAAACACACAAAGTTTACACACGTCCCCAAAACACATGTCCCCACATAGTAAAAACACCTGTCCCCCACATACTGTATGTAACAGTAAAATCACATGTCCCAATAATCATCTGCACACCGTGATCACCGGCGTACATCTGTACATGATCATCTGCGTACATCTGTCCGTGATCACACAAACCAATTATTATACACTTAACAGGATTTTTTTTACCAAAAACATGTAGCAGAATACATTTTGGCTTAAGTTTATGACAAAATTCGATTTTATTCGATTTCTTTTAAAATAGAAAGAAGAAAATATTGTTTTTTTTTTCCAAATTTCCACTCTTTTTTCGCTTATATCACAAAAAAAAAAAAACGGAGTCGTGAATAAATGCCACCAAAAGAAAGGTCTATTTGTGTGAACAAAATTATAAAAAATTTATTTGGGTACAGCGTAGCATGACCACGCAATTGTCATTGAAAATGCGAGAGCGCTGAAAGCTAAAAATTGGTCTGAGAAGGAAGGGGGCGAAAGTGCCTAGTATTGATGTGGTTAAGAGGTCTGAAGGAGGAGGAAATGCCTTGCCTTCATGGTGTTTTTGTGAGTGCATTTATTTTTATTTTAGTGAATATTCCTGTTTTAAGCATACTGCACTATATTATTTGTGCAGGTTCTATTCTCTGTTTAGCTATTTTAAAGTTGCAAGATTGAAAATTACCAGCTGTAATATTTGCATTTTCATAAATGGTGAACAGCGAATATTTAACTAGAAAATGTGCAAAAAATAATTACCGGTAGGTAATGTTTCACAAATATAAAACATTAGAATTTCCTTACACAAGAATATACTGTTTATATTATACTTTGCATAACCTATTTAGGTACTGGGTACCTAAAGCAGAACTCTGGGAAAAAACTTTGTTCCATGTCCTTGTTGCTGATCTCCTACCTTCACCAACTATGCCACCCATGTTCAAGCTCTATAGTTCCTCTGCAATAGCCTGCTGATCTAGCTGAAAAACTGTTATTTCCCTGTGATATCCTGTTTGTAAGACCACTGGCTGCTATTCTCTTGTATCCTCAGCCAGCGGTTTTGTCACTGCCCACCAGTAGTTCTGTAAAGCGAGCAGGGATTTCTATTTCCGCCCTGCTCGCTGTAGAGGGCGGAGGGGTCTCACATCCCCCGGTCTGTGCCGCCCATGGAGGTGGTGTCCTCCTCCCTCCTCTGCTCCCTCCTCCTCCCAGCCAGCACCGCCCCCACTCCACCCCCGTTCTCCCCTGCCACCTGCCCGTCATCTCTCGGTGCTAAGCGGGGATCAATGACAGAAATCATCAGCTGCATGATAGAGCAGAGATCTCGGGCTGTGACAGTTGTTGTATGTGAAAACACTGATCGCTGTATCTTCCCGCCTCCCGTACTGGCATTAGAACAGTGCTCTCTTTCACAATGCCAATACGAGAGGCGGAAAGTTACAGTGATCAGTAATTTCACATACAACACCTGTCACAACCCGAGATCTCCACTCTGTCATGCGGTTGATTTCTGTCATTTATCCCCACTGATAGGCACTAATAAGCTGCAATGGTGGGCACGAGTGAGACCACACTGATAAGCTGCACTGGTGAGACCTGATAACATGCACTGGTGGGCACTGGTAAGACCGCACTGATAAGCTGCAATGGTGGGCACTGATAAGCTGAACTGATGGGCATTGATAAGCTTCACTGTTGCGCACTGGTGAGACCACACTGATGGGCACTGATACACTGCAATGGTGGGCACTGATAAGCTGCACTAGTGAGCACTGATAAGCTACACTGGTGGGCACTGGTGAGATCAAACTCATGGGCACTGTTAAGCTGCGCTGATGGGCACTGATAAGCTGCAATGGTGGGCACTGGTGAGACCGAACTGATGGGCACTGTTAAGCTGCACTGATGGGCACTGTTAAGCTGCACTGGTGAGACCGCACCAATGGGCACTGATAATCTGCACTGGTGGGCACTGGTAAGCTGCACTGGTTGGCACCGATAAGCTGCACTGATGAGATTGCACTGATACGCTGCACTGATGGGCATTGATAAGCTGCACTGGTGGACACTGGTGAGACCACACTGATGGGCACTGATAAGCTGCACTGATGGGCACTGATAAGCTGCCCTGGTGGGCACTGGTGAGACCGCGCTGATGGGCACTGATACGCTGCAATGGTGGGCCCTGATAAGCTGCACTGGTGGGCACTAATAAGCTGCACTAATGAGATTGCACTGATATGCTGCACTGATGGGCACTGATAAGCTGCACTGGTGGGCACTGGTGAGACCGCACTTATAAGCTGCTCTGGCACATGGGCACTGATAAGCTGCACTGGTGGGCACAGATGAGACCACACTTATGGGCACTGATAAACTGCACTGAGGTGGCACTGATGAGGCAGCACTGATAAACTGCACCAATGAACACTAAGGCTGCACTTATGAGCACTTAAAAGCTGCACTGATAAGGCAGCACTGATGTGGCTGCAATGAAGGGCACTGATAATCAGTGGACACCATCCACTGCCAAATATCTGTAGGAGAGTTTCTACCATTCCTGCAAAGTCTACAGTAATTTTTTGTGTCTTATTTCAGTGTGATGTGCATTATATGTGACGTTACATATCACTGAGACCAGTATTGTGGTAATATTGAAGTCTATTGAGATTTCCATACATTAGAGGGTTCCACTATTATTGTGTTATTGATTAGTAAGTAGGGATGAGCTCGGTGTTCGAGTCGAACATACGTTCGACTCGAACATCGGCTGTTCGATCGTTCGCCGAACAACGAACGATTTGGGCCGTTCGCGCCTAATTCGCGGCCCACAATGCACTACGCCATCGCAGTGTCATCCAGGCGCTGTGATTGGCCAAGCATGCACTGTGACTCCGCATGCTTGGCCAATCACAGCGCCGGCAGCGAGGAGAGCAATGATTGGCCACAGGCAGGATGCCTGTGGCCAATTATTGCTGAGGGTGTTTAGTACACGCCCCACACTATAAAAGGCCGCCAGCACGGCGGCCTAGTGTAGTGTGTTCCGGAGCAGGGAAAGAGAAGCATAGGCAGGGACAGTGACATTTTTTTTTCTTGCTTAACCTGGATTCCTTTAGTTTAGGGAAAGAGAAGGATAGGTAGGGAGAGTGTCAGTCTGTTTTACTGTGCTAAACCTTGTTTGTAGGGACAGGGAAGGACAGTGAGGGAAATTCTCATTGTGCTATACTGTGCTAAAGCATTCATCATCAACCATCTTTAAAAAAAAAAATTTATAGGGACAGAAAACTATAGGTAGGGAGAGTGTCAGTGTGTTTTACTGTGCTAAACCTTGTTTGTAGGGACAGGGAAGGACAGTGAGGGAAATTCTCATTGTGCTATACTGTGCTAAAGCATTCCTCATCAACCATCTTTAAAAAAACATTTTTTATAGGGACAGAAAACTATAGGTAGGGAGAGTGTCAGTGTGTTTTACTGTGCTAAACCTTGTTTGTAGGGACAGGGAAGGACAGTGAGGGAAATTCTCATTGTGCTATACTGTGCTAAAGCATTCATCATCAACCATCTTTAAAAAAAAAAAAATTATAGGGACAGAAAACTATAGGTAGGGAGAGTGTCAGTGTGTTTTACTGTGCTAAACCTTGTTTGTAGGGACAGGGAAGGACAGTGAGGGAAATTCTCATTGTGCTATACTGTGCTAAAGCATTCATCATCAACCATCTTTAAAAAAACATTTTTTATAGGGACAGAAAACTATAGGTAGGGAGAGTGTCAGTGTGTTTTACTGTGCTAAACCTTGTTTGTAGGGACAGGGAAGGACAGTGAGGGAAATTCTCATTGTGCTATACTGTGCTAAAGCATTCATCATCAACCATCTTTAAAAAAACATTTTTTATAGGGACAGAAAACTATAGGTAGGGAGAGTGTCAGTGTGTTTTACTGTGCTAAACCTTGTTTGTAGGGACAGGGAAGGACAGTGAGGGAAATTCTCATTGTGCTATACTGTGCTAAAGCATTCATCATCAACCATCTTTAAAAAAACATTTTTTATAGGGACAGAAAACTATAGGTAGGGAGAGTGTCAGTGTGTTTTACTGTGCTAAACCTTGTTTGTAGGGACAGGGAAGGACAGTGAGGGAAATTCTCATTGTGCTATACTGTGCTAAATCATTCATCATCAACCATCTTTAAAAAAACATTTTTTATAGGGACAGAAAACTATAGGTAGGGAGAGTGTCAGTGTGTTTTACTGTGCTAAACCTTGTTTGTAGGGACAGGGAAGGACAGTGAGGGAAATTCTCATTGTGCTATACTGTGCTAAAGCATTCATCATCAACCATCTTTAAAAAAAATTTTTTATAGGGACAGAAAACTATAGGAAGGGAGAGTGTCAGTGTGTTTTACCGTGCTAAACCTTGTTTGTAGGGACAGGGAAGGACAGTGAGGGAAATTCTCATTGTGCTATACTGTGCTAAAGCATTCCTCATCAACCATCTTTAAAAAAACATTTTTTATAGGGACAGAAAACTATAGGTAGGGAGAGTGTCAGTGTGTTTTACTGTGCTAAACCTTGTTTGTAGGGACAGGGAAGGACAGTGAGGGAAATTCTCATTGTGCTATACTGTGCTAAAGCATTCATCATCAACCATCTTTTAAAAAAAATGTTTTATAGGGACAGAAAACTATAGGTAGGGAGAGTGTCAGTGTGTTTTACTGTGCTAAACCTTGTTTGTAGGGACAGGGAAGGACAGTGAGGGAAATTCTCATTGTGCTATACTGTGCTAAAGCATTCCTCATCAACCATCTTTAAAAAAACATTTTTTATAGGGACAGAAAACTATAGGTAGGGAGAGTGTCAGTGTGTTTTACTGTGCTAAACCTTGTTTGTAGGGACAGGGAAGGACAGTGAGGGAAATTCTCATTGTGCTATACTGTGCTAAAGCATTCATCATCAACCATCTTTAAAAAAACATTTTTTATAGGGACAGAAAACTATAGGTAGGGAGAGTGTCAGTGTGTTTTACTGTGCTAAACCTTGTTTGTAGGGACAGGGAAGGACAGTGAGGGAAATTCTCATTGTGCTATACTGTGCTAAAGCATTCCTCATCAACCATCTTTAAAAAAACATTTTTTATAGGGACAGAAAACTATAGGTAGGGAGAGTGTCAGTGTGTTTTACTGTGCTAAACCTTGTTTGTAGGGACAGGGAAGGACAGTGAGGGAAATTCGCATTGTGCTATACTGTGCTAAAGCATTCATCATCAACCATCTTTGAAATCCTTGTTTTTTGGACAGTCAGGGAAATTGTCATTGTGCTATTCTTTGCGAAAGCAATCATCCTCAACCATATTTAGAAATCCTTAAGTAAAGGGACAGAGAAGGACACCTGAAGGTAGCCCTTATTGCTTTTTTCCCATCTCCCTGCAGGCCATCCATTAGAATGTCTGGAAGGCAAACAAGGAGAGGCAGACAGTCAGGAGGCAATAAAAGAGGGCAAGCAGGCTCTGTGTCTGGGGGCAACAGTGCTGGTCGTGGACGCGGTGCATTGTCATCAGCACATGGCCATGGGACACGCTTGTCCTTCTTTTCGGCAGCTGGACATGTTGAGCCACATCATGCCGAAGACTTGGTAGAGTGGATGACCAAGCCCTCCTCCTCCTCCTCATCCTCTCTCACCCAGGCTCAGGGTACTGGCAAAGCAGCTGCCAAAGCGTCCTCTTCCCTGGTATCAATGTCAGACTCATCATCAGTCACTCCTTCCCTAGACCCACCATGTCCTCCTCCTGAGGAGTCCCCCGAACTGTTTGAGCACAGTGTTGGGTACATGCTCCAGGAGGATGCCCAGCGTTTCGAAGGGTCTGATGATGAAACCCAGCTAGAGGAAGGCAGTAGCGTGAGAGCAGACAGAGGGGATGCTCAAGAAGGACACCAATCTGGCAGTCATGTTCCAGCAGCTGCAGCATACTGCCAGATTGGCTCCAGTGATGAGGAGGGAGGGGATGATGAGGTCACTGACTCCACGTGGGTGCCTAATAGGAGAGAGGAGGAGGAGGAGGATGAGGAGGAGGCACATCTCCAACGAGGCAGGATGCCCTTTGGTGGCCAGCGTAAGGGCAGTACACTGACGGAATCACACCGCAGAGCTCCGCCTGTGCAGGGCGCTGCCTCTGCCCATCATTCAAAAAGTTCTTTGGTGTGGGCCTTTTTTGAGGCTAGTGCATCAGATCGCACAGCTGCTGTTTGCAACATATGTCTCAAGCGTATATCGCGTGGCCAAAACATCAGCCGCTTGGGTACCACATGCCTGACCAGACATATGTTGACCTGCCATGCAGCTCGTTGGCAAGCCTACCTCAAAGACCCACACCAAAGAACAAAGCGGACCTCTCCTTGCACCGCATCAGCTGGGATCTCCAACCCCACTATAACTTCAGTCCTCTCTGAAACATGCACTGAGAGGAATGAAGGTGTAGAATTAGGTGTGTCACAGCCAAGTACTTGCGGCCACTCTGCTAGCAGTACACCGACGTCCGATTCTAGCAGGCAAATTTCCCTGCCCCAGCTGCTGGACCGTCGAAAGAAGTTCACTCCCAGCCATCCACATGCCCAGCGGTTGAATGCTAGCTTGGCTAAATTGCTAGCGCTTCAACTGCTGCCTTTTCAGTTGGTAGACTCGGCCCCCTTCCGTGAGTTTGTGCAATGTGCGGTTCCTCAGTGGCAGGTTCCCAAACGCCACTTTTTCTCACGGAAGGCTATTCCGGCTCTCTACCGGCATGTGGAAGGCAATGTCTTGGCCTCGCTGGACAGGGCGGTCAGCGGTAAGGTGCATATTATCGCTGACTCATGGTCCAGCAGGCATGGACAGGGACGTTACCTTTCTTTCACGGCCCATTGGGTCACTCTTTTGGCAGCTGGGAAGGATGCAGGACAAGGTGCAGTAGTGTTGGAGGTTGTTCCACCGCCACGCCTCCAAAATGCTACTACTGGTTGTGACACACCTCTCTCCTCCACCCCCTCCTCTTCTTCTTCCTCCATGGCCTCTTCCTGTGCTTTGTCCTCTGAGCCAGCGGTGCTCCGTAGGCGTTCAAGGGGCTACGCAAGTACGCAGGCAAAAAGATGCCATGCCGTGCTTGCGCTGGTGTGTTTGGGGGACAGAAGCCACACTGGGGCAGAGGTCCTGTCTGCTCTGCAGGGCCAGGCCGAGAGGTGGTTGACGCCACGCCAGCTTAAGCCAGGAATGGTGGTTTGCGACAATGGCACCAACCTCCTCTCCGCCCTCCGACAGGGACAACTGACCCATGTGCCCTGTGTGGCTCACGTCCTTAACCTGGTGGTGCAGCGGTTCTTGGGCAGGTACCCGGGCTTACAGGATGTCCTGAGGCAGGCCAGGAAAGTCTGTGTGCATTTCCGCAGATCTTATAATGCCAGTGCTCGCCTGGCTGAGCTGCAAAAGGAGTTGAACCTGCCCAAGAACCGCCTTATATGTGACATGCCCACCAGGTGGAACTCAACGTTGGCCATGCTGCAGCGGCTGCACACGCAGCAGAGGGCCATCAATGAGTACCTGTGCGACTACGGCACCAGGACAGGGTCAGGGGAGCTTGTTTTTTTTTCTCCACGCCAGTGGGGCATGATCAGGGATGCATGCACTGTCCTGGCACCATTTGAGGAGGCCACGAGGATGGTGAGCAGTGACAGTGCATGCATCAGTGACACTGTACCTCTTGTCCACCTGTTGGAGCACACGCTGCGTGGAATAATGGACAGGGCACTTGAGGCAGAACAGAGGCAGGAAGAGGAGGACTTCCTTGCCTCTCAAGGCCTCCTTTACCCAGACAGTGTTCCTTCTGTCCCACCCATCGCACAGGAAGAGGAGGAGGAGGAGGAGGAGGAGGAGGAGGATTGTGTCAGCATGGAGGTGGAGGCTGGCACTCAGCATCATCAGCAGCAGTCTTTTAGGGATGATTTACAGTCCCAAGAAACCAGTGGACTTGTACGTGGCTGGGAGGAGGTGGCTGCGGATCATGTCGTCCTTAGTGACCCAGAGGACTCCGGACCGAATGCCTCAGCTAACCTACGCTGCATGGCCTCCCTGATCCTGCAAAGTCTGCGGAAGGATCCTCGTATTCTTCGGATCAAGGAGAGGGACCATTACTGGCTGGCCACTCTCCTTGATCCACGGTACAAGGGTAAGGTTGCGGACCTTATGTTACCGTCGCAGAGGGAGCAGAGGATGAGACAACTCCGGGAGGCCTTGCAGAAAGGTCTGTGCAACGCGTTCCCAGAGACTGGGAGGTTACAAACTCCTGGTCCTGGACAACGAGTTGCTGAGGCTTCGGCCAGTCAAAGAAGGAGCGGTGGGGAAGGTGGCCGTCTGACCGATGCGTTCAGACAATTCTTTAGTCCGCAGCCCCAAGTATGATCGGTTCCAGCAACCATCGCCAGCGTCTGATAAACATGGTGCAGGAATATCTAGGGGCAAGGTCAGACTTGGACACCTTCCCCACCGAAAATCCTCTGGCTTACTGGGTCTTGAGGATGGATCACTGGCCAGAGCTTGCACAGTATGCAATTGAGCTACTGGCCTGTCCTGCATCCAGCGTTCTTTCGGAACGCACATTCAGTGCTGCTGGAGGATTTGTCACGGATCACAGGGTGTGCCTGTCCACCGACTCGGTTGATCGACTGACTTTCATCAAGATGAACCAGTCTTGGATCACCACCAGCTACCACACACCTGATGCTGATATAACAGACTAATTGATTTTAACATGTCACATCCCTTCAAGACTGATGCTGATGCTGAGTGCCTGTGCTGTTATGTTGACTGGCTATCCTCCTCCTCCGAGTCCTCAATGATACGATTGATGATGATAGCTTGGAAGATCATTTTTGTTTATGGGTGCCGCCACCAGTCCCTAACACCCAATTTTTCAGCCCCTGTTTAACAGGGGCGTGTAATTACAATTTTTGAAGCAATACTTTGCAACAGGGCTCATTGCTGTGCTCAAAGTACAGTATCTGTGAGGGGTTGCAGTGTTGTGCCACCAGTGCCTAAGGCCCAATTTTTCAGCCCCTGTTCAACAGGGGCATGTAATTACAATTCTTGATCTAATAATTCACAGCAGGGCCCATTGCTGCACCCACCAAGAGTAACTCTGAGGGCTTACAGTGTTGTGGCAACGCCACCACCACCACCACCACGAAAGGCCCAATTTTTCAGCCCCTGTTCAAAAGGGGCATGCAATTACAATTCTTGATCTAATAATTCACAGCAGGGCCCATTGCTGCACCCACCAAGAGTAACTGTCAGGGCTTACAGTGTTGTGGCACCAGCACCACCATCAAAGGCCCAATTTTTACTACCACTGTTCAACAATTATATGTAATTACAATTCCTGATATAATAGTTGACAGCAGGGCGTTCCAGCACCAACCAAGAGTAACTGTGAGTGCTTACAGTGTTGTGCCAACACCAACAACTAAGGGGCCTATTTCTGCAGAGTATATACGGCAGGTCCCTACTTTCAAACATCCAACTTACAAACGACTCCTACTTGCAAACGCAAGAAGACAACAGGAAGTGAGAGGAAATCTACCCCTAGGAAGGAAAATTCTCTCCTGTAAGAATTAATATGGGAGAAAGGTGTCTCCTCTGTACTGATGCTTTATCACCAATCCTTGTTTCAAGAAAAACACCACATTTCAAAAACAGTTGTCATTGGGACGGAAAGTGAGGTGAAATGTTCTGAACAGGGGCACAGACAGCAAAACAAATGTTACAGGGGTGATAACCCTTACCTATGTTTTCCAAAAAGTTTAAAAATAGATTTTTGGGCTGGAGCTACACTTAAACAATGTACCTGTTCAAAATTACAAACAGATTCTACATAAGAACAAACCTACAGTCCCTGTCTTGTATGCACCGCCTGTATACGGCTGTTCAGAGTATATAGGGCCTTTTTTATTTTATGTGCGGGGTTCCCCTTAATATCCATACAAGACCCAAAGGGGCTGGTAATGGGCTGGGGTAGGGGGGGGGGGTCATGGGGTAGCTATGCCATTTTTCTTAAAGATTTTCATCCATATTACCGGGACCAGACATTACATTAAAGCCGCAAGCAGTTTTAAATGGCTTTTTTTTTCCTTTAGAAGTGTCATTTTGTGCAGGGACAGTTCTAAACACGGGAAACACGTGGCACTTCACAGGCATACTTTAGACACCCCCCAGGTACGATATTTAAAGGAATATTTGACTTTTTTTTTTTCACTTTATGCATCATTAAAATGACTGCTCCCGAAAAACGACCGTTTTTAAAACTTCTTTTTGCATTGATACATGTCCCCTGGTGCAGAACCCGGGTTCCCAAACCCTTTTTAGGACAATAACATGCATAATAGTCGTTATAATTAGCACTTTAGAATTCGAACGTTCGCATCCATTGTATTTAATAGGGTTCTAATGTTCGTACGAACTTTCGGTCCGTTCGCGGGTTCTGGTGCGAACCGAACCCGGGGGTGTTCGGCTCATCACTATTAGTAAGTTAGCGCTGTAGTTTTTTGTTTTTTTCTCATGCTGACATGTACTTGTCCCACATGCTGACATAAAACATCATGTCCTGACTCTTTCTGTGGTGTGGCTAGGGATGTTCTCACATACACTATACAATCACTGAAAAATCTCAAAGCTGCATGAGGAGGAATATTTCTAATACTGAATTACAGCAGAGTACAGTGTATATAATTATAATTATGGGATGTGTCTACAGTTCAGTAATAATTGCATAAAGCAAGTAAGGGCAATATGTTTATCTCCTTGTGGCTGGAGGGGGAGAGCACAGACATGCTGTGTGTTACTGAGTAGTGGGGCTGGCTGCAGATTGGGGGGGTGTGATTTATGTTGACGTGGGCTTGTTCACATTTACATGTACAGGCCTAGTGTACCCTCCCACATTCACTGCAATCCCAAGTATTCAAGGGAAATGTAGTTTGATTATGGTTTAGAGAGAGAGGGGAGGATATGATGCAATCACTGTTCTAACAGCTCCTCCCTGGCAGAATACATGATGCATTTTTTGAATTGCAGAGTTGACTTCCTGAAAATTCAATTGGACTTTTCTCTTCAATTTCACAAATGTAATAACTCTTTAGTGTTTTGTGTAGGGGGTGTACTAAGGGGTGATTTTTTGCCGATCTGCTTTAGTATTTTTTTAAGAGAACCCGTAACAATGAATTTTAATATACAGGGTAAACACAACTTTGAACTTGAAGTCTGAAAATTTCCTAAATAATAAAAAAAAACTTATCTTGAAGCAAAGGGGTCAAAAATTGAATAAATATGCAAACTGCAACTCAAAAACCCTCTAATTTACCTGTTCTAGGAGGTACTGAATTCTCTCCCTCTGTTTGAATTAGGATTTTTTTTTAAATATCTAGTACAATCTATAATATGCACATTAGAGCAACATAATTAATGAAACAATGACTCCTGTTGCACCTATTGCTATTTTTCTTTGCACGAGATTTCTAAAAATAGATAAAATTATAGATTACAGGGTAGAGTTTCCTTCTTCATGCTTCATGGGAAATTAAAATGAAGTAGCGTGGGTGGGCACAGCATAATCTACTTTTCAAGAGTCATGACAGAGTGGAAATTAGAGTCACTTTAGAATCTATTTCCAATAAAGTGGTACGTTTTACAAGGTAGGAACAAGGCACATACATCACATTTTTTACACCTTAAATACAGAGGATAAAAAAAACTCACACTTATAACTGTACACATTTAAAGATGAAAGGTTATAAATATGTAAAGTATTATGGCAAAAAATAGGAAATAAATTTTAATGCTTAAAATGCAGGCAGTCATTGGTACGTTACAGTGTAATCCTGTTACGTAGCACCTGAGAAAAATATGACACAAATATTGAGGGCCTTTAATTACAGCAGTAATACTTCATATTCCCATCGCACACGTTCCTGGATAAGCTCTTAAAATTTGGGTGCTGCAGTAACAACCAGCTGGATACTGGTTCAAGTCACAAAGTATATATTTTCCAGCACACCATGGATCGACATAAAGTAGCGTCCAAGGGGGGCGTGGCTTGGCGCGCAACGGGTATGGACGCACACTAGGAGAGCTCCGGCACACACACAGCCTGCAATCGCCTAATTTCCCGACCCTAAGCCTCCAGATGCCGGGCAAACGCCTGTACAACACCCCGCACTCACGCCCGAGGAGAGGTTCGGCT
This sequence comes from Rana muscosa, assembly GCA_029206835.1. Taxonomy (NCBI): domain Eukaryota; kingdom Metazoa; phylum Chordata; class Amphibia; order Anura; family Ranidae; genus Rana; species Rana muscosa. The sequence goes on along the minus strand of CM055116.1, from coordinate 340,777,651 downwards.
TCCACCACAGCGCGGAACATCACAGAGCTATTTAAACCTGCGGCGGGGACCCGCAACAACGTGGGGAAGACCAAGATGGCGCTGATGCAGCCACACGAGGAGGAATACAGCGAGGACTCCCAATCCCCGCCTGAGGACTCAGGTAAGGGAAACGCCCGCTTGAATCATCCCCTCACCCTAACCGATATGTCAGTGATAGCCGTGGATATTAAATCCTCCTTCTCGGCCGCCATCACGGGACATTAAATCTAACCTATTGGCTCTGAATGAGCGGATGGCGGTGTCTGAGGCAGCGGGAAGGCACAGGGACAAAGCAATTCTCAGATTGGAGAAGAAGTGCACAACTCAAAACCACCATTTTATTGAAATAAATAAGCATTTAGAAGACCTGGACAATAGGGGAAGGAGGGCCAATATACGGGTGAGGGGTATCCCTGAGACAGTAGACTCAGCTCAAATCATTCCGGCATTACAACGAGTTTTCAATAGCTTGCTAGAGCGGCAGGAAGACATGGCGATCAATTTTGTCAGGGCTCACAGAGCACTCAGACCAAAAGGCCCAGATGATGCTCCTCCAAGGGACATCATATGTTGCCTTCAGAGCTTCATGCTTAAAGAGGACATAATGAGAAAGGCGAGGAGAAATGAACATATTATTTTCAATGGAGCCACTATCCTGTTGTTTCAGGACTTATCTCAGATTACCCTGAGAAACCGAAGAGCCTTGCGCCCTCTGCTGGAGAAACTCAGGGAACGTGAATTAAAATACACCTGGAAGTTCCCTTTTGCACTATCCGTGCACTACAATGGACATCAATACATTCTGCGTGATCCGGATGACCTTCCAGACTTCTGTGCCGCTCTGGACCTTGAATACATCCCATTGCCTGACTGGTATGCTGAGTTCCAGGAACCACCCCGAGACCGGTCACCTTCCAGATCCCCCTTCTCCACTCCTGACAAAAGAGTGAACAAGAAACAGAAGCCGAACCGCTCTGGGAAATTTGGAACCCCAGGTCCCAGCAGAGAGGAACGCAGAGATCATGCTGATGACTGATCGACACTTGCTGAGTTCAACCTGTTATGCTCATTTGTTTTTATACGTTTACTATGGGTTCCCTTTGGGGCTCCCTTGGGAAAAATTAACAACTTTGCTAAAAATCTATCACTCGCCCCCTACTCCTTGGTTTGTTCTCCTGGCTGGCCTTACCCCCCCCTCCCCCCCCTTTTTTTTTTGTAATTTTCTTGACCTACCCCCCCTATGTGAAGCCAGAGTCTGTCCCTCTGTCACCTACCACAGTGCCATGTACCCCCTCCTAGCCTGGAAGCCTGCTGACCTGGGCCTACATGGGACAATTGCTGCTGTCCAGATAAGACGGACTTGGGTCTTGAGCTTCGACACTGGCTCTCAGGCTACATGTTCACAGGGAGTCATAGTTGGAGGTTGGTCATATGCTGCCCTGGCTTGAAGACTAAAAACTCTGATACTGAATAACATTCCCTGTGACCAGATGCCTAATGACCAAAGAGGGTCCGGGACTATGGGGGGCACTGGGTGAAATGGGGGAGTCCCTTCTCCCCCCCTTTTTTTTTGGACAGACCGAGGAGGGAAATACTGTAATACTGTTGCATGTTGCTGCGTATAGGGGCGCTTTATCTAATGTGCTGCTCGTGAGCACTTAAGTTTGTACCACCCCTGGGTCGGGGGGGGAAACACTTTCATCTAGTAATAGATGAGGCTAGTTTTGCTTTCATGTGCAGGCTGTGTGTGTTATGTTGCAACCTATCCACATACATTTAACGTTTACTCTTACAGAGTTATACTGGCAGAGTCGAGTAGCTGACTGTTTTACCCTGTTGTCAGCTGCCTCCCTCTACCCCCACCAAGTGCCTCCTCGCCTACTGGTTGGGCGTGAGACGCACTAACCTACCTACTACTCAGGTCAGGATTTCCGGCCTGTCTAGGGAATTCTTTAAATTGCTCCATCATCTTTACTCTCCCCTTTTTTGACTCACCTTTTCCTTCTTCTTCTTCTTCTCCTTTTTTTTATGTTTTTTTTATTTTATTTACTCCTATGAATATAGTTGTATTGGTTCTAACCTGATATTAACAGCTTTGTATTCTAGGATCACTCCGGGCCGTCTCACTCTGGGCTCCCGGCATGGCGTACGCAGATCTCGGCTGAAAAACACTCGTTATATCCCACAATGTTAGGGGCTTGAACATACCCGAAAGGCGCTCCACTCTGCTGAGGGAGCTCAAAAAAGGTAGGCCGCATTTCGTATTTTTACAGGAGACCCATTTCAAAACGCATCATGTCCCCAAACTCACGAGTTCTTACTTTAACGAGGCATTTCACGCTACGAGTGATGATTCCAGGGCCAGGGGGGCATCTATTCTGATTGGTAGAGATGCACCCTTCACCCTACAGGAAAAAAAGCTAGACCCCAAGGGTAGATATGTATTCCTCAAGGGTTTGCATAACAATACACCCATGACGTTAGCCAATGTCTACTTTCCAAACAAGTCTCATATATCCTTTTGTCAGCAAATTGTTCACAAGCTTTTGGGGTTTTCCTTGGGATGTATGATCCTGGGTGGAGACTTCAACGTTCCACTCAGCCCACTGCAGGATACGTCCAACAGGAAAACATGCATCACGTATAGGACCCTTAAACGAATTAAGGCTATGCTACAATCCTTGCACCTGACTGACACCTGGAGATTTGTGCACCCTGACGGTCGTGACTTTACGTTTTTCTCTCCCCCCCACAACCGACAGTCCCGCATAGACTACCTTTTCATTACACAAAAGGATTTAGCCCTCATAACGGGAGCTCACATTGGCATCCAATCCTTCTCGGACCATGCCCCAATTTCACTCTCCGTAAAGGAAGTCACTCCAGCACCCAAATCATTCGCTTGGAGGTTGAATGCTTCCCTGCTAACTGATCCAGCCCTCCTGGCAGAACTGACCGCCTCCCTGACTGATTTCTTTCAGCGAAATTCTTCCGCTGATACTGACCCACTAATGACCTGGGAGGCGCACAAGTGCACAATTAGGGGGGTCCTCATGGGAATGGGCGCGAGGCGTAAAAAAGAAAGAGAAAAACTTATCAAGAACCTGACAGACCGGATAAAACATTTAGAAACGCTTCATAAACAATCCCTTACTGTCCAGACAGCCACCGAACTTTTAGAGAAAAGGAAGGCCCTTCAACAGGTTTTCGATGACAAGTCACGGAGATTCCTGTTCTTTAAAGAGGGGAATCTACTACGAGTCTGGAAATAAGTCGGGGAAATTTTTGGCGAGGGCCCTAAAGGAGCAGACGGGGAAAAATTTCATACAGGGTATTAGGAGGGCGGATGGCAATTTGGATGTATCCACTGACGCCATAGCGAACCACTTCCATGCCTTCTACACAAAGCTATATAACCTACCAACCCATCATAGACTGGCAGACATGGAGGGAGAGAGACCACAGATCATTCGTGATTACCTAGAGAAGAGTGGCATGCCCACCCTCTCAGATTCGGACATATCACTCTTGGAGGGACCAGTTACGGCAGAGGAGATCGCGGTGGCCATTAAGCAACTTAAATCTGGTAAGAGCCCAGGACCAGATGGATTCACTTCCATTTATTATAAAACCTTTACCAACATATTAGTGGACCCACTTAGGGCCGCGCTAGACTCTATGTCTGAACCTAGAGTAATTACCCCAGACTTTTTGTCAGCACACATCACGGTGATCCATAAGGAAGGTAAAGATCCGGCAGATTGTGCAAGTTATCGCCCTATATCTTTGCTAAATCTAGACGCCAAAATACACGCTAAGATCCTGGCCTCGCGATTGAGCCCTTTGCTCGCGGACTTAATAGGAATGGACCAGGTAGGCTTCATGCCTGGCCGTGAAGCCAAAGACAACATTATAAAAGCTATGCTCTTGATTCAAGCGGCCCGGGACGGTAACACAGAGGGTCTTCTCCTGTCCACGGATGCGGAGAAGGCCTTCGATCGTGTTGCCTGGGACTACATGCTGGCTGTATGTTCTAGAATCGGATTGGGTCCGCACATGATGGCTAGGATCTCGGCGTTGTACCAGTGCCCTTCGGCGAAGCTTAAAATTAATGGTGCTTTATCAGACAAGGTCCAGATACTAAATGGCACAAGACAGAGCTGCCCGCTGTCTCCTCTGTTGTTCATACTATCCCTGGAACCGTTCCTTAGATTAATCAGAGCTAATACAGACATCCGGGGCTTCAGGGTCTTGGATAAGGAATACAAGGTCGCCGCTTATGCGGATGACCTGCTCTTCTTTTTAACAAGCCCAGTCACATCCCTACCCGTTATCCTCAGGGAGTTTGCGGTATACGGATGCGTCTCTAATCTCAAAATCAACTATGCCAAATCTGAGGCCCTGAATGTCTCCTTGCCAGACAACCTGCTAGGCCGAGTAAAGTCGACATCTTCCTTTAGATGGGAACCTGCGAAACTTAAGTACCTTGGAGTGTGGCTCACGCCCAGATTGGCCGACACTTATGGACAGAACTTTCCGAGGTTTCTCAAGACTGTTAAGGAGGACTTGGACAGATGGCAGTCAGGCTATTTTTCTTGGTTTGGCCGTGCGGCCATAATCAAGATGATGATCCTACCCAGGTTACTTTATCTGCTCCATGCCCTACCCCTCAAGATCCCTACAGCCTTCTTCTCCTCGCTGAAAACCATTTTGTTGAGATTTCTCTGGAATGCTCAGCGACCGAGGATCAGGTATTCCCTCTTGATGAAACCAAAGGACTTTGGTGGCATGGGTATACCTGACTTTGGGTCCTACTACCAGGCCACGCACCTGACCAGGATAGTCGACTGGCACTGTCATGGAAATACCAAAGATTGGGTGACCCTGGAAAATGACTTATGTCCACTCCCGTTAAAATTCTCTCCGTGGATCACATGGGATAACTGTCCGAATAACCTTAAAAAGCACCCCGTCACCGGATGTACCTTGGAGATTTTCCACAGACTGACCAAAACCTTGGACATATCCTCACAACCCAGCACCCTGACCCCCTTAAAAGACAACCCGGACTTTGAGCCTGGCCTGTTTAACCCGCAATTCCAACCCTTGGACACCTCTAAACCGTTCCTACTAGGAGACTGCTTTGACGGAGGGGTAATAAGGGAATGGACAACACTTAAATTGAAACTGAATAACCCACGTCTACCCTTTTGGACGTACCTGCAACTCCGCAGCTACTTAGGAAGGCTGCCAGATAAAACTAAGATCTATAGGCCCCCCACGGCCCTGGAGAAGATCTGCCTTGCTGGTGCCAAGTGCCCAAAAGCCACTTCCATGGCCTACGCGTGGTTACGAGATTTGAAATATGGGCCGGAGGAGGCGCTCAGAGTGAGATGGGCCACGGATCTACAGACGGAAATAACTACTAAAGACTGGAGGTATGCGTGTATTCTGACTCATAAGTGCTCAATAAGCTCAAAAATGCAAGAGACAGCCTACAAAATCCTCACACACTGGTACAACAGGATACATGGATGGAACCCACAATTTCCAGACACCTGCTGGAGGTGTAAAACTGAAAAGGGCACACTGCTACACATTTGGTGGCAATGTCCGCTAATCGCGCAATTTTGGGAGTAAGTTAACCTTCTAATCAAGAAAATAACTGAGACCAAAATTAGCTTAAATGCTGCAGCATGCCTACTCCATATCACGAATGTCTCGTTGAGGAGATACAAAAACTCCTTGACGAGACATCTCCTAAATGCGGCAAAATCTCTGATTCCGCTGAACTGGAAGTCTCAAAGGGTTCCCTCCATTGCAGAATGGCTTAACAGGGTCTCTGACATCTACAAGATGGAAGAGACGCTGACACAGACCACTGATGAGGTGAAAAAATTTCATGAGACATGGCAGCCCTGGCTGCTCTTTAAATACTCAGCTGAATACACTGATATTATACCGCCCCCTCCAGACTGAGACTGTTCGCATAGGCTACACTGACCAAATTTGTCCTTCCACTACTGCTCTACATACTTTTCCTCTTGATTTCTTCTTTCTTTTCTCTTTCTCTTTGCTATTGACTGCTTATAATTTTTTGGCTCTAGTTGGTAATAGTGAGTACCGACTTGAAACATGATTGCATAAAGCTCCAGTGATGTACAAGTTTGTACTAGCATACTATGTTCTAATAGGTCTTATTACCTAAACTAATCGGAATGTTGCATCAAGAGTAGTTGCGCCTACTCCTGTTTCTCTTTGTAACACTCTTTATTTGCTCAATAAACTTGTAATGTTTAAAAAAAAGTAGCGTCCAATTGTATACAGTAGTTTATTGCATGATTACAACACAAGAAGAATGCAACGTTTCAGAGTCACGCAGGACCCCTTCGTCAGGCATGTGACCCCTTCGTCATCACATGCCTGATGAAGGGGTCCTGCGTGAATCTGAAACGTTGCCCTCTTCTTGTGTTGTGATCATGCAATAAACGATCCATTTGGACGCTACGTTATGTTGATCCATGGTGTGCTGGCAAATATCTACTTTGCAGTTACAGCAGTGCACATCTCTGTCTATAAAAGACAAAAAAGCAGCGCCAATCTGAGTGTATTAATATTAGTAACAAACTTTAATTGCAAATTGTTGCACTCACTAGAAAGTGTTTTTTAGTAGGCACATCATGAGATAGCAAACTCGGATGTCACAGGAGTCCATGGCAGCTCCGTAGAGCACGGTCCTGTCGAGCTCGGCGGTGCCGGTGGTTTCCGGTGTCCCAGGCTAGATGTGGAGGGCGCAGATGAAGTTCGTCAGCCAGACATGACTGTGTCAGGTGGTTGCTGGTGGGTGGTTAGAGATGACGCAAGCGTTTCGGAGCATGCAAGCTCCTTCATCAGGCTAAGATCTAAAGTCTGTGGACCTGCTTACATATTTCCCCTAGCTATGAAGATCTACCTAGATCTAAAAAGACTATGCTCCCGTGTTCTTCTCAACAGCCATTGTAGACAATGGTCCTGATTTGAAATTGCAGCTGATGTGAACTGAAATAACAAGTGTAATTTACAGCAAATTACACATAACAGTTAAGGGGGAAAAGTTTACTGTCTTACTAAGCTCACAGGCTCAAGGTCAGAGAAGTAGTTCTTTTCACAGCAGCATCCCACCTGATTTATCAATCCTTAATCTTGAAACACTGTGCAGCTCTGTAATATATTCCATACACTATGTACCTTTTGAGCAATGACATACTGTTCTTCTTATTCAGGAGGAAATCTAACTAGGGATACTGCTTCCTAATAAAATGTGCAGCTTGAAGTCATAATTCACTACACAAGAACCCCATGTTGATATATTTGTCAGTAAATTCAGTAAACTTCTCATATTTTATTGGTGAGGAGTCTATGCATAATTATAAAATTCATCTTGATTAATGTGCTATTTCCTCAAATAAAATTATATGTGTTATGACTATAGAGTTACCTTAAAAAAAATACAGTATATAGTTAATTGTTATATTTATAAGAATATAAATATGTTTATTATTCTGTATATTTTTCTTGTATCAAATATGGAACTTGTGTTACTCATATAACTCAAATAGAGGTGTCCGACAAGAATAACTATAGGAAACATCTAATGCAAGGAGCTCACATGTTGCATTCCAGTTCTGCAGCAATGAACCTGAACCCATTCATATTTTTACTATATATCACATCACTGATTCTGTAGTGCAGTATATGTTTTTTAAAACACATGCCTACATAAAGGCTTATCTTCCTTAAAGTAAAACCTGTAACCCATTCTGAAGGAAAAAAGCTACCTAATAGCAGGACTGTCAAAATGGGCTATAGTCAGCCCTCCCATACTGGGCCTGAGCTTGGTGGGTTTAACAGGGTCAGCAAGGAAGCCCAGCAGTGGCAATGCTAGCCACATAATATGCATTTGCAGTGTTACAGTGGCAGTAGGCTGTGCTCTGGTTCTAGGTAAGGGAAGTCCATCTCTCCAGACGTCCACCAAGCTGCAGGAACCATCAGCAGTATACCAAGCCACTGACCTGATGTCTCTGTAGCATTGAACCCCAGTAAAGCCTTCAATGGATTGCCCTCTGTACAGTGTAAGTAGAGGATTGGTGCAGAAATCTGGGCATTCTGGGGAAGCATCAGGAAACTGCAGAGCTGGGTAACCACAGACCATATACCGGTAATAAGAAGATAGATTAGCTCTCAGGATAAACTGCATCCAGCATTGCTGATAAATGTATATGGGATAGGGTAGTGTTTCACACTGATCTGTGATTACAGTGCAACTGAACTGGGATCAGGCCGTGGATTTGGTGACAATGTCATTTCAATTAAGAAGCTGCAGAAATCATTTAATAGACCCTATTCATGCTTTCCTCTTATGCTCACACGCAGCTCCCAGTGTCTGCATCTGCACTTTACTATTATCACGACTGTTGAGAAGCATAGGCTTATTTATGACCAACTTATAAAATCAAAACTCCCCCCCCCACCAAAAAAAAAAAGATACAGAAACTGAGTATGTTGGAAATAGAGCAAGTGTGGTTTAAACACTGTTTACATATGCGGGCGTCACTTACGTATGCAGGCACTTCTGCACATGAGCACAGAGGGACAGGACGCTTTAAAACGTTTTTTTTCTGCAGCACTGAGCCCTGTCCTGCATCCTTCCGAGTTGCAAGCAGAGTTACCCAGTGTGCTGTGAACAAAATATAAAAAAAAAAAATACATTTATTTTACTTTTTCTTTTTACACTGTCCTTTTAATTTTGTTTATTACTTTTATTCCTATTACAAGGGATGCAAACATCTCTGGTAATAGAATAAGCATGACAGATCCTCTTTATTGAGAGATCTAGGGTCAAAAAGGACTTCAGATGTCTCATTTACCTTTAAAAGCAGTAATTTTGCCTTTGGGGGGAACAAAAAAAACCCATTAATTTAGGGCCAATAGGCGGAAGTGAAGTCAGATGTCGCTATGGTCCTCCGTTGGTGGCCCCAGGGCAGTGTAGATATTGAGCACTGCTTGGTGTGTCATATACCTGTTCCACCAGTCAAATGTTGTAGTTCTTCCTGCTGGCTTGTACGTCACTACAGAAGCTAGTGAAAAGAACCGTTCAACACACTGGGACATGCTGAAAACTTGCAGCAGCTGGGGAGCAGCAAAGTAGAAGAGTTTAAAAACATTGCCCTCTAATACTGTAACCACATATGCTCTTTTTTACAGTGTGGGCTTTGTTTACAAGTGACCTTGTGGTGATTTGGCATGGTCAAATTAAAGAGTGCTTGTTCTCATCCTCATATGTAAAGCTAAGACAAAGTAAGTATGAGAACCTGTAGGAGCTGACATTAACATATCTTCCCCTGTAAAGTCTCTGTTGTAAGACTTAAAGATTAAGGTGATTGTAAAGCTTAATTTTATTTTATTTTTTAAATAACAAACATGTCATACTTACCTCCACTTTCCAGTTCGTTTTTCAGAGTGGCCCCGAACAGCGACTTCTGGTGTCTCTCGCGGCTCCTCCCCGCATCAGACATCCCCCTAGGAGAAGCGCTCTCCCGTGGGGGTTACCTTGCGGGCACGCTCCCGAGTCCAAAATTCGCCGTCCATAGCCGCCGAATGTATGACTCAGCCCAGCCCCCCAGCGCCTGCATCATTGGATTTGATTGACAGCAGCGGGAGCCAATGGCTGCGCTGCTATCAATCTATCCAATCAAGAGCTGGGACCCAGTGGAGAAAGGGACAGCACGGCCCCGCACAATGGAAATTCGGGGCTCATTTAAGGATGCATTAAGGTGAAAAAACACAAGGGTTTACAACCCCTTTCATTTCCTTACCATGCTTGCAGCTGCAGAGGTCACCGAGGGCTTGTTTTTCAAAATAGTTTAGCATTTCTTATGTATGTATGTTTTCAGGTGAAAAGATTATAGGAAATGAGTGCTCCTCCCACTGCTACACAATGACAATTTTCCACTGCAATTTTAAAACCACTTGGAGACCGCAATACGTATATTTAGAATTCGGCTTTCAAGTTGTATATGGGGATGATGCCTGCAGCTATAGGCATCATCCGGGTATTGCTTTATTACAGGAGGGGATCGATTTCCATGTAAAAGACATCTGAGTGGCTAATTATCCACTGGATTGCTTTTACAGGCGGCGGGAAGGAAGAACCTGTAACTAAAGATGGCGCCTCAACCGGCTTACCATCGAGCCATTTGGGGGACCCTAAGATCTTTAATAAGCTCTCCGGTATAGGAAACCAGAAGCGACGAGTACTATTGTTACTTCGGATTTTCCGGGATGTAAACAGTGCCTTTTTTAAATCTTGAAAACATTTGATCACAAGTGCTTTTAAGGGCAGAGGAGCCATTTTGGGTCCAATAGACCCCAGATCTCTCCATAAATAGTACCTGCCTATTGCTGTCACAAGTGATGTTTACATTCACAGCAATAAAAATGATATAAAAAAAGGAACAGCACAAACGTTCTCCCCCACACATATATAAACAGCAATCGCATCACATATGTAAGGCATTCCCGCGAAAGTCAGAGTGAGAACAATAATTCTAGCACCAGACCTCCTCTGTAATGTTCCACAGGTGACCTGTAAAAAAGGATTTAAAATGTTAAAGCATCACCTATGGAGATGTGCAAATGCTGCAGTTTGGCTCCATTCCATGAGCATGGGCAATGGTAAAGCATGACATGTTAGGTATCTATTTACTCAGCATAACACAATATTTTACATTTTCCAACAATTGGGTATTATATTGTGCTAAAAATTGTAAAACCCACTATTTTATTCTGTAGGGCCTCTGCTAAAAAATAAACAATTTCATGTTTGGGGGTTCTAATAATTTTTTTAGCTGATTTTTACATGTAAACAAAAAGTGTGATAAAAGGCCTGTTCTTCAAGTGCTTAAGACAACACCATTATGTAAACACAAAACCCATCTGGTAGGACCAAGGCCCACTCTTGTAAGGGAATGTTTACAGGTGCAGGATCAAAAGGTTACAATTACATTCTCAGCATAAATGCACTTTGCGCACAGCTAGTATTACTACCTGCTGATTTTGTCCACAGAGACCCTTTCCTCCTTAACCTTTTACTCTAAATCTGGATAAGTAGCATACTGAATAACAATGAACAACATTTTTCTTTTCGTTTAAAATACTGATTATTATTCACAGTGGGTAGTTTAATGGCTAGTATCTATCTCAGACGAATTTTTCTGATCTATATTCACATATTTCTATTCAGGTAGCTTATAAATCCATATAAGCCACATAGATGGGCTAAAGGACAACTTTAATGGTGAGTGTGGGCAGAAACTGTCAAAGCATTATACATAGTTATTTTCTATTATCCCTCATGTAATGGTATTTCAGAATATCTAAAAGATTTATGTTTTCATTGTATCTTTTGTATTGCATTTTATGCTACAGTGTTTGCTGTTCATACACATGAGAAAAAAGTAATTTATAATGCACTTCAAAATGTACAAGTATATTCTCGAACGTCTCCATCATATTCTCGTGAAAGTTGTTTCATGTGATATGTCCTAAATATATACTGTTATATCTATCTATCTATCTATCTATCTATCTATCTATCTATCTATCTATATATATATATATATATAGCACTTACCCCCATTTAAGGGACCGGCTGGTTTTGTCGGATCTGCAAACTACCTCCAAGGCTTCCGTTGTCAGGGTATAGAAAAGTCTTTAAAAATGTCCACACAGATGTAAAACCCAACAATAAGGCTTTATTTACTTTGCTGAGGGAACTTGAGAGGAAAGTAGGAACAAAAGAAGAATAGGGGAAGGTTCAGGCACGCAGCACTAAAGGCACAACATCGCCACTCAAGCCTGTGTGGGTATTGCTCACCCGGATAGTCCCTCTCACTGGTCCTAGCAGCCGGGATGATGCACGGATCAATTTTAGCTGAAAAAAACGTAAGGATGCGATCAGGAATCCTCTGCCACAGGATTATCAAAGTCCCGAACCTCCCTGCCAAGCAATAATAGAGAACATTTAGGCCAGATTGGCGTATTGCAGGGCTTGTAGTAATGGATCCCTCCTTAGGTGAGTCTCCAGGCCTCCTCCCGAGACAGCAATACCGTCGCTAGTCTCCTCTGGGGCAGATCCTCCCCTGGCCTCCTTTCCTAAGAGTGGGCTTCCCGCAGGTGGGTAGCCTGGAATCCTTTCTTGAAGTGTAGGCCTCAGCCAGCAGAGCTGGGCCTTAAAGGTAGCGATGCAGCCACGGGCTGAAGGTGCCCGGGGCCAGAACACACACGCACCCCGTGCCATGTGGGCCACGAGGCGCGCACACCAATGGGTGGGCTCCCAGGACGGAACCCCAGAACGGACCCCAGTTAATGCCGTTTGCCCCTTTTGTACCCTCTCCCAGCATGCACAGCGGGTAGACCACGCCCACTGCATGGCTGCTGAGAAAGGACACCGAAGGTGTTGTGATACCCCCTGTAGTTCAACCTATGCCAGTGGTGACAGTGCCACCTACAGGCGAACAGGGAACACTACTGCCAGGCAGTATCACACACAGAGCAGAAGCAATTTTAGAACAATCAATTGGTCTGAGCCCAACTACTGGCTCAGACTACCCTTAAATTTAAGCATAGCGCCCCAAATATTTGGGGGGGGGGCGCTACACATATATATATATATATATATATATATATATATAGGCCACAATCAATGTCATCAGATGTTACTCCAGTGATATTGTCATAACAGTCATTGTGAAATGGCCAAAACCATGGCTGGCTGATTCCTCCGTAAAAACCATTTGGTGTAGAATATGATGGTTTTATTCTCTTCTGAGATATATTTAGCCATCTCAGGGTAATAGGGGTTCTTCTGACTTGCTATCTCAAGATAGAAAACCTTAATGCCAAAGACAACTAACATATGGCAAAGCAGGAAAGCGTGAAAAATTGGGTGTGACTAATAGGGTGATCCTCACCAAACAATCAATGGTGGTTTGTATTTAATCATAGATACCATCTGTAGATAAATGTAAAATTCACTATATTAGTGTTTTTTGTTAGATTGATTGTGGGTATTTGACCCTGTGTTCAGACTGTGTAATGAATGTTATGTAGATTGACTTTGTGATTCTACAGAAACTTGGGTGTGTAATGACCAAACTGTTGCAAGCGATGTGAATGCTCCACATTGTAGGAGCTGCCGTGTGAGAGTGAAAAAAAGTAAGAGGCGGCCAAAACTTGTTGTCGGAAATTCCAACCGTGTGTACACAATTCCGTCGCAAAAAATTCCACGCATGCTGGGTATCAAGCAGAAGAGCCGCACTGGCTATTGAACGTAATTTTTCTCGGCTCGTCGTACGTGTTGTACGACACCGCGTTCTTGACGTTCAGAATTTCCGACAACATTTGTGTGACCGTGTGTATGCAAGACAAGTTTGAGCCAGCATCCGTCGGAAATAAATCCACGGTTTTGTTGTCGGAATGTCCGATTGTCTGTACGCGGCATAAAACAGTACACTTTTTTTTCCATTACACTTTTTGAGATGCTTTACAGTTTTTTTCACTGTCACACAGCAGCTTCAAGAGTATTTTCAGACAGGGAGCCATAGGTGATTTCACCATTTCACCATTTCAATCAGCCATCACAAGGCTTTCAAAGCAAATTCTCCTCAAAATAATTTTGTTCAAATGATTCTACAATCCTCACAACAAAAATCTCTGATCCTTATCCTTTACATTATATGCAAGCTCTACTGCAAAAGACAACTATTTGTTCAGTCCCATAAACAGAAATATTTCTCTTCTTCTGATATAGTAAGACACTCGCACCATGTTGTGTCCAGTATTGTCCCCACTATGGGGCAAGATGATATTGAAATAGGGTGTGGACAGTGCCTGCTCCTCTTAAATACTGATATTTTCTATGGTTATACTCATATAGAAATCCCGTTCAGGATGGAGCCTGAGAAGCTGGTACCAACTGTTACATCCTGTCTTTTTTCCTGTTTTCGGCCATTTTAGAGCTGGTTCCAGAAGGTTGAACAGCTTCTCAGTTTCCATCCTGAACACACGGCAACTAGCATGGGATTTTCACCATGTCAGACCATACAGGTGGATTGACACATGCTTGTTGGTCTTCTTAAGCACAATTGAGTCACATTGGAGACAAGTCGTATATATGGGTGTTCTGAGAGACTGAAAGGCTTTACTAGAGATCACTGAAGCATTCACACAGGACACAAACCATATTCATGTTCTAAATGTCGTAAATATTTTGAATACTCAACATAGATCCAGCCTCAGAGGACAACAGGAGAGAAGTCCTTTCTGGAAGTGACAATGGAGGTGGATGCATTGACACTGAGGGGACACAGAGCACTACAGCACTTTTTGAACTAAAGCCCCGTACACACGGTCGGACTTTTGCCCAACAAACTTCGTTTTGAGCAAGTTGGACCAACAATCCGACCGTGTGTACGCTCCATCGGACAAACTTTTTTTGTTTGGTTTTGGATTTCATCGGACAAAAGTTGGGTCTGCAAACGGACAAACTTTTGCCCAACAAAAGTCCGATAGAGCAAAGTCCGACCGTGTGTACAGAAAACCATCGGACTTTAGTCCGATGGACAAAACAACTAATGTTAAAATCAACCAACAATAGCAGAAGTTGACCAAAGGGTGGCAGTAAAGAGCAGAAAAGAGCAGAAAAAACCCGCGATGTTGTAAGAAGTTTTAAGAAAGTTTGCAGAAAAGTCCGAGCGTGTGTATGCTATGGGTGTTCCCAACCAGCTCCGTTCGGACAAAAAATCACGGAAAAGTCCGATGGAAGTCCGACCGTGTGTACGAGGCTTTAGAAAAGACTCAGTTTTGCACAAATTATCACTATATGCACTTTAAACTATTGTCACTTTATTATATTGATAAATCATTAATTGAATTCACATTTGTATTTGGTTCACTTAGCATATGCATGTAATGTACTATTGATATTTTTATATAGTCACATGTCACATCAATAATCCAAGGTTATAGATATTAACAGAATTTCTATACGAGTATAGCCATAGAAAATATCAGCATTTAGGAGGAGCAGGCGCTGTCCACACGCTATTTCAATTTTCCTTCTTCTACCTGCCTCTTTTTTTCTTAACAAAGAAGAAGACAGGTGATCTAAGACCAGTTCTGGACCTAAAGTGGTTGGAAGTGGTGGGAATTTTTACTTTGCAATGGAAGTTTCCCTTAGCTTATAAATTTGGTGAACAAAATGCCTCTTTACCTGCATGTAAGATACAAAAAATGGTGATGATGGAATCTGCAGAGCTTCACCTCATTCACCTAGTCATGGGACAATACCCTTACAAAGTGAACAGTATATTTTCCTTTAGTGAATCAACCCCAAAGTCTCTTATCATGCACATTTGAATCACATCCTTTAAAATGAGGTCTCTGCAGTTCATCATTCCAGTTGTGGAGGACTGGGTGTTATCAGGTGATCTTTTTGATGCATACAGTGCCTCCACATCCCAATACATCCACAGTTCCAATTTGAGCACCTTCCATTTGGAATTTCCACAACTCCTTTTCTAGAGGTGTAACTTTGATATCTTAATCTTAGCCTATGACCAACACTCCAGTACAACATCAGAGAACACTTTTGTTGACAGTTAAATCATTTGGTTAACTGATTAACAAGGACAACTCCAATCTTATTAAAAACCCAATGTCTGGCCCTTCTAGACACAGTCAACAAATCCATAACAGGGTATAAGAAGTGACATCTTCTCAGTGGACGTGTTTTAGTCTCCTTGGCACCCTCTATCCTACAATCCCCATGGTCAGATGTATACATTGGAGAATAAGGGGATTCAAGATCAGGTTACTTACTTTCTGAAACAAAAAGGATATGCAACAAGGTATTTCGCACATCATGAGAAACTCACTGTGGTGGTGTATACACAGATAAAAATTACCTACATACCACTTCATTATGCCAGACTGAATTGTAATTCCAAATTGGAAGCCAGTCATCAGGGGCTTGGATGCCCACTACAAGCATATAGCAGTTCAAGAGACTGCAATTTACAATCATGTAAATGGGCCACCAATGAGCTCAAGTTTAGGGCAGTCTTCATGGCCCTACAGTAATTTTCTTTCCTGTTCCGTGGGACTACAGTCCAACTGAGAATGGAAAAAAATAAGAACAGAAGCTTATATCCACAATCAGTGAGGAATATGCTTTAGGTGGATGTTAAAAGAACTAGAACCCTTCATAGTTTGGGCCCATTTAAGCCTACGTAACTTGTCAGCAATCTATTTCCCAGGTGAACAGAACAATTCAGCTCATGTCAGTCACACCTAGGTGGAAAACCTTGAATTGGCCTTGAGGTATACAATAGAATCAGGGAACTCTGGAGATAGACCGCCAAGCCATCCCCAATAACATGAATGAGAAAAACATCCTAGCCTCAGGGAGTGGACATCTCTACATACACATGGACATTCTTCACAAGCTATGCCTTTGCTTTACATCTACTGATCTCCAAGTACCTTCAAAGGGTGACTCAATTTCCAGGTGTTGTGATTGTGGTAATTCTGTATTGGCCATGAAAATTGTGGTTTTCCAAACTGCTTCACCCAGCCACTGAACACCCCCTTCCCCTCTTCCCCCAAGGCAGGTCTGCAGAGCCAGGGAGCCCTCCTCTACCCATCACCAGAAAAGCTCAATCAAATATTATGGAGATTAAGCAGCAGAAGCTTTTGAGACTGGGATTACTCCCAAGCAGTAATCTTTACCCACATGAAAACATTCTATAAATACGATCTATTAAAGGGTATTGAAAAAATTCCTAGAATCAGCCTCTGCAAAATCTATTGATCCTTTATCTCCAGAAGTTAACACTGGCTCAGGCTTTCTTCTGGAATGCCCAAAGGGTGTAAGCTGGATTTTTTTATTTAATTTTTTAACAATACATTTTTATTCAGTTTTGCACAAAGACAAAAGGGTGGATAACACGTTATGTATAATTTTACAGCATTACAAAACGTAAATATTGATAAATGAAAGTTACAGGTTGCTTCAATATTTGAACATTAGTGAGCATACCAAGTAATATAGATATATCAGTGAGACTTTCCCACTTCCCCGGTCACCCCTTTGGGAACTAACTGTGACCTGCGTGAATAGCTCATAGAAACAAACAATCATGAACTTTCATAGCAACATGGAAATGATTAACAAGCGAACAGTACGTCTTGCTATTTTAGCACATTACCTTAAAATTCAATATAAAGTAAGAAAGGGGTAAATAAACTTGGAGATGAACAAAAATAAAGGAAAGAAAACAAAAACAAAAAGAAGGAATCGTTACCCTAATTGTGTGGATTATACTCGAGACCCAAGTGAAATTGAATATTAATTTTTATTTTTAAAGGTTAACACTAATGTGGGTGCGTTGAGTGTGTCTTATACCATTCTATCCAAGGTTGCCATTGGAGATAATAAGCCTTGTAATTCCCATCTATGGTTGCTAGCATGCTCTCATATGTGTGGTGTATTGATAGTGTACGAATGACTTCTGTTACTTCAGGAGGATCCTGAGATTTCCATAGTCTTAAAATAACTAACTTGGCTGCTAGAAATAAGTGAGTAGTGAACTTTCTAAGGGATGGTGGAAACTCTTCTATGCCAATATTTAGGATGGCTAAGGATGGAGAAGGTTGTGTAGATAATCCAATCACTTGGCGAAATATTTAAAATATGGTGGACCAAAATTTAGCCAGTCTCCCACATGACCACAAAATGTGGAATATTGTGCCTGTTTCTGAGCAATTTCTCCAACATAGAGATGATATTGAGGGATCGAATTTGGCGATCCGGTGTGGTGTAAGATACCATCTTTGTGTGACTTTATGGGAGAGTTCCCAAAGGTTGGTACATTTAGTGGCTGGATAAGTGTGATGTAGTGCCTTATGCCATTGTCTGGTTGTATAAGATGCACCCAAGTCACTTTCCCAGGCTAACAGAGAATTTGTTTTCACAAAAAGTGATTTATCATTGAGAAAATTATAGAACAGCGATATGCCGCCTCTATGATTTCCTTTAGCGGAAAGATATATATGAATTTTCCAGAACAGCTTATAGGATGTATATGTTGTACTTTTGAGGCAGGAAGTTACTCTAGTATAGGTGAATTGTTCAGAGGGCGGAAGATTAAATTCCGACTGCAATCGTGTAAAGGATTTAAAAGTTTTCTCTTCATATATGTCTGATATCCACTGTATTCCCCCAAACACCCATTTAGTTAAGTGAAGATCACGTATTATCGCTGCAAGTGTTGTAATAGGTGACTCGAGAGTACTAACTGGAGTCCATAAAGAATTGGATGCCACTAGGGTTTTCCAGGCTTCCAAAGATGCTAAAATTGGAAGAGATAAATTTGTAGGTTTTTTGTTGAGATAAGGATACGCTAAAGGTGTAGTTCCCTCCCTGTTGGTTTGGGAACCATCCCCTGATTGTGCTAGTAGTACCGCTCTATGGTAGTCAATAAAGACAGGAATACATGCACCACATGCTCCCCTGGTTTTACTAAGTTTGGAAAAGGCACACCTAGCTTTTTTCCCCTCCCATAAAAACTTAGACAATAGACCTTGTAAGTTGCTAAAAAACTTTTTTAGAGCATGAATAGGAACTGTTCTGAATATGTATAGCATTTGGGGTAGTACTTGCATCTTAATAGCCACCAACCGCCCCGTCCACGATAATACCAAACTGCTCAATTTTTTCGTTCCTTCTTTCAGTTTGCTATCAAGAGGTAGTTCGCTTTAAAAAGTTGTTCGGGATGGGATGGGAGATTTATCCCAAGATAGTTTATTGCATAGTCGTTCCAAATATATGGAAATTTGGTTTGCATGGCCAACTTGTCTTGATGGGGCACTCCTAAGTCCAAAACATAAGATTTGGTGTCATTCACTTTATAGTACGACACCACCCCAAATTTTCAGAGTAGGTCAGTTACTCTCTCCAGGGAGGACACCGGTGCTGTAAGCATTAGTATTACGTCATCCGCGAAATAGCTAATGACATGTTTTTTGTTGTTAATCATAAAACCCTGTATGTCGGGCGATTGTCTAATGCTTGCTGCTAACGGCTCCATTAGAAGGTTAAAAATAAGTGGGGAGAGTGGGCATCCCTGTCGGGTCCCATTCGTAATACCAAAGGGTTTAGATAGCATCCCCGATGTATATACTCTAGCTGATGGCGAAGTATACAGGGCCAATATGGCAGATAGAAAATGGCCGGAGAATCCGAATTTATCTAAAGCGTGGGTCAAATATAGCCAATGTACCTTCTCCACATCCATAGCTAGAAGCAGAGAAGGCGTTCGGCTCTTCCTGGCAATATGAATTATGTTAATCAGGCGTCTTGTGGCATCTGAGGACTGCCTGCCTTTTGTAAATCCTGACTGATCTGAGTCAATCAGAGTGGGCAAAATATCAACAACTCTCAAAGCTATCATTTTAGCATACATTTATAGATCATTATTCAGTAATGATATAGGCCTAAAATTCTGTGGTACATCCAGTGACTTCCCAGGTTTAGGCAACGTGACTATTAGTGCCTTGAGCATTTCATTCGGAAAGGAAGCAGAGGCAGATGCACTATCAAACGCTCTAAGGAGATGTGGACCCAAAATCGTTTGGAAGCTTCTATAGTATTCCCCTATAAGCCCGTCCGGAACAGGGGATTTATTGCTTGGGAGAGTTTTTATGGCCCGAAGTAGTTCTGTCAAGGAGAAAGGGGAATTAAGCTCTTGAAGTTGCGTCAAAGAGAGTTTAGGTAGGTAAATGTCCGCTAAGAAGTTTATAATATCCGTCTGGGAAGGTTGTACTGTCGAGTCATCATGGTTCAAGTTGTGAAGAGAGCTGTAATAATCGATAAAGGCGTCTGCTATTCCCTGAGGATCATACACCGATTGTTTAGTTTTAGGATGGATGAGGTGTGCTATTTTTTTTCTAAATCGTTGGCCTTGTATTTTCCTAGCGAGTGCTTTACCTGCTTTGTTGCTATTGGCATAGAAAGACATTTTCATACGTTTTTCTTGTTTTTCAAAAGTTTGGAGCAAAGCTAGTCTAAGGTCATGTCTCAGGGTAGTAAGTTTAGTGCTGTTGGTGGGGGTTGGGTTCTGTTTGTTGAGTTCCTCTAGGGAGCTAATTTCCGTCATTAAAGTGGTGATCGCTCACTGCCTCTGCTTTTTAATCCTAGCTCCAAGCTGTATAAATATACCTCTTATGAATGCCTTATGGGCATTCCACAATACAAAAGCATTATCTGTGGAGGGGGCATTAATCTGGAAATAATCGGACAAGCGATCTTCTATGATTTTTTTAGTGGTTGGATTTTGGATAACCTGTGAATTGGCGCACCACACATAGGTGGTGAAGGTAGGGTATGAGTCCCTTAATGTAAGAAGGATTGGAGCATGGTCCGACCAAGTTATTGTGGCAATTTTGGCTTGGGATACTTTTTGTAGCAACCACTTGTCTGTTAAAAACAGATCACTCCTCGTATACGTACAATGCCTGTGGGAAAAAAAAGAATCGTCTCTTTCATTAGCATGTGTACACCGCCATGCGTCATACAAGTCATGCGAATTTAAAAAGTTTGCTAGAGATGGAGTCCTTTTACTCGGAGTCGAGGTGGAGTCCAGTTGTGGATTGGGGACAATATTATAGTCCCCACACATTATGAGGGATCCTTGCTGAAGTTTCTTCACTTTCTGCATGAGTCCATTAAGAAATTTAATTTGGCGTTTTTTAGGAACATAAACAGTCACTAATGTGTAATGGACATTGTTAATGTCGCATATGAGGATCAAGTATCTGCCTAATGGGTCTGAGAGTTCGGAAAGCAATTGAAAGGAGTATTGTGTCTTTTATTGCAATAAGTACACCTCGTTTTTTGGCTGCCATGCTGAAGGAGAAATAATGCTGGAAGGATTTATGAATACATTTAGGTGGAGCCATACTGTGGAAATGTGTCTCTTGCACGCATAAAACATCGAACTGAGAGGAGTCAGCTTCTTTCCATAAGGATTCCCTCTTAGCAGGATGATTCAAACCGTGAGCATTAATGGAGAGTATTTTAACCGGCATAGTGAGTGATTTGCAGTGCTTTATGTATCAAAAACTGGTTGTACTTAAAGTTAGAATCGGTAGCATGCAGTGTGAAGGACCGAAGTGTCTGTTGTTTCTGGATGATTAGGTTTGTAGAGGTGCCATGGTGAGTATAGTTGAAGGGTCCCGAGTAGAATATCTGAAGCAATGTCTGAAAGGGTAACTGAGAAACAAAAAGAAAGTAACATAAACTGGAACATAAAAGGAGGGTCATTATAACCCAGGTGCAGAACATCTCTGCTCAAGTGTTGGGAGCTTGCTTTGTGGGAGGAGCTCCAAAAGGCGGGGCCCTTGGTCAGGGCAGGTAAAGTAAGACATCATTGTAAAGAATTGCAGATTATATTTCTCATGAAGATTCAGGAACCTGTTTCCACTCCAGGGAGATTCTACCAGGGTTACCAGTTGTAGCAGTTGAGGACTGATCATCCGGTATAATTTTCCATTTCTGTAGGAGCCGGAAACCTTTGGTTGGGGATGTGATCACGTGGGTTGTTCCATCTTTGGTTACCAGTAGTTTTGTTGGATATCCCCACCGATAATCAACATTATGATTCCTCAATGCTTTAGTGACATTGTTCAGATTTTTGCGGAGTTGTAGGGTAAACTGCGACAAGTCCGCATAAAATTGCAATGCAGAATAATCAGTGTTATGGTGTTCCCCTTTACGTGTGATTAGCATGAGGCGTTTTTTAGTTTGGTAGAAATGCATTCGGAATAATACATCCCTGGGAGCATTTTCTGAGATGAATGATGGCTTTGGTAGATGGTGAATCCTGTCTATAGAGAGTTCAATAGCAGGAAGGTCAGGCATGAGGGCAGCAAGCATGGCAGTAGCATAAGAGCGCAGTTCAGAAGATTGTACTGTTTCAGGGATACCTCTTATTTTGACATTATTTCTTCTGGACTATTTTGCCTTGAGCCATGTTTGTTCTTCTTCTGTAGTATCATGTGCATCTACCAAATCTTTGATAGTTGTGGCGTATTCCCCCATTCTATTCTCAATGTGGTCCACTCTATCACCTATTGCAGCAATATCCGTATTAAACTTCCTCATACATGCCATCATGTCAGAGTGGATAGTGCTGCTCAATGAAACAAGCATGTCCTTAAGTGTTGTGTCCATAACAGGCTGGTGCAGCGTGGGGAATGAGACTATGGAGTCAGGGAGCTCCACAGTGTCCTCCTGTGAGTCTGTATTAGACCTTACCTCACACTGTTGTACTTCTGGGTCATCCACTCTGAAGCGGGCTTTAGCTGGGCTTCTGGTGAAGGGTGAGGAGGTCTGAGATGTTTCCCCAGAGTTAGGATAGCGCCTGGGTGACTTACCTTTGTTACTCTGCTGGCGCTTGTGAGCCGCGCCGGAGGGAGAATGAGATCCGTCACCATCTTGCCCATGCTGCTGCGGCGGCACTGTATAATAATCCATGATCTTCTTCGGGCGGCGTTCCACCTGCCCCTTTCCAGGCATGTTCCCCGGGTGGTGGGGAGGTAGAACGCCGTGTAGAGAGCTCGGTGTGATGTCTCAGGTCGCTGGTAGCCGTTTCTTTATCCCGCTGTGTGCCGGAGCTCAGGGATTACACCGCCATCACGGTGAAGTCCAAGTCACCCCCTCCGTAAACTGGAATTTAAATATGTCCCACTCAATTGCTTGTCACTTGCCAAATGGAAAACCTGGTGGATGGCAGCTGGTATATACAAGGGGGCAGGGGTCTCCTGGTGACATCATTGACCATATATGGACCTGACCATACATGGTCAATGACTTCACTGGGATCCCACACCTTTTGCTTACAGGTATTCTGCTGCAGACATATGATATAGGTCTGTGGCAGCAATAGCGTTAAACCTCTAGAAGTATGTGTTTTTTTTGTTTTTTTGTTTTAATAGTGAATACCCACATTCATTTTTCTATAGAATGTGTTTTACAATAAAGATGCTTGTGAATACTTTTTTTTATTTATGTATTTTTTTATTTTTCTGAGAAATTAATTAAGGTGGTTGTAAAGGCTTATTCATGCGTGAAGGTAAAAAAAACTTCTGTGTGCAGCAGTGCCCCCAACCCCCCCTAAAATTTGCCCGAGCCCCTTCTCGATCCAACAATGTGCACAAGAGCCTCGGCTCTCCCAGGTTTCTCCTTCATCATTGGCTGAGACAGCAGTGGTAGACATTGTCTCCTGCTACTGTCAATCACAGCCAGTGAGCCAATGAGGAAATAGTGGGGGCGGGGGCCAAGCCACACTCCTTGTGTTAATTGACAGGCAGGAGGGAGGGGCCTTGAGTACCAGCGGGGAACCCAAGAAGAGGAGGAACAGGGCTGCTCTGTGTAAAGCTATTGCACAGAGCAGGTAAGTACAGTCATAGCCGAAATTGTTGGCACCCCAGAAATTTTTCCAGAAAATCAAGTATTTCTCACAGAAAAGTATTGCAGTAACACATGTTTTGCTATACACATGTTTATTCCCTTTGTGTGTATTGGAACAAAAAAAAAAGGGAGGAAAAAAAGCAAATTGGACAGAATGTCACACAAAACTCCAAAAATGGGCTGGTCAAAATTCTTGGCACCCTTTCAAATTTGTGGATAAATAAGATTGTTTCAAGCATGTGATGCTCCTTTAAACTCACCTGGGGCAAGTAACAGGTGTGGGCAATATAAAAATCACACCTGAAAGCAGATAAAAAGGAGAGAAGTTCACTTAGTCTTTGCATTGTGTGTCTGTGTGTGCCACACTAAGCATGGACAACAGAAAGAGGAGAAGAGAACTGCCTGAGGACTTGAGAACCAAAATTGTGGAAAAATATCAACAATCTCAAGGTTACAAGTCCATTTCCAGAGATCTAGATTTGCCTTTGTCCACAGTGCGTAACATTATCAAGAAGTTTGCAACCCATGGCACTGTAGCTAATCTCTCTGGGCGTGGACGGAAGAGAAAAATTGATGAAAGGTTGCAATGCAGGATAGTCTGGATGGTGGATAAGCAACCCCAAACAAGTTCCAAAGAAATTCAAGCTGTCCTGCAGGCTCAGGGAGCATCAGTGTCAGCGCGAACTATCCGTCGACATTTAAATGAAATGAAACGCTATGGCAGGAGACCCAGGTGACATAAAAAAGCAAGACTACAGGTTGCCAAAATGTACTTGAGTAAGCCAAAATCCTTCTGGGAAAACGTCTTGTGGACAGATGAGACCAAGATAGAGCTTTTTGGTAAAGCACATCCTTCTACTGTTTACCAAAAACTGAATGAGGCCTACAAAGCAAAGAACACAGTACCTACAGTGAAATATGGTGGAGGTTCAATGATGTTTTGGGGTTGTTTTGCTGCCTCTGGCACTGGGTGCCTTGAATGTGTGCAAGGCATCATGAAATCTGAGGATTACCAAAGGATTTTGGGTCGCACTGTAGAGCCCAGTGTCAGAAAGCTGGGTTTGCGTCCGAGATCTTGGGTCTTCCAGCAGGACAATGACCCCAAACATACGTCAAAAAGCACCCAGAAATGCATGGCGCTGGATAGTTCTAAAGTGGCCAGCAATGAGTCCAGATCTAAATCCCATTGAACACCTGTGGAGAGATCTTAAAATTGCTGTTGGGAAAAGGCATCCTTCCAATAAGAGAGACCTTGAGCAGTTTGCAAAGTAAGAGTGGTCCAAAATTCCGGGTGAGAGGTGTAAGAAGCTTATTGATGGCTATAGGAAGCGACTGATTTCAGTTATTTTTTTCCAAAGGGTGTGCAACCAAATATTAAGTTAAGGGTGCCAAGAATTTTGACCAGCCCATTTTTGGAGTTTTGTGTGACATTATGTCCAATTTGCTTTTTTCCCTCCCTTTTTTTGTTTTGTTCCAATACACACAAGGGGAATAAACATGTGTATAGCAAAACATGTGTTACTGCAATACTTTTCTGTGAGAAATACTTGATTTTCTGGAAAAATTTCTGGGGTGCCAACAATTTCGGCTATGACTGTATAACAGTTTCCTCATACCAAGATGTAGTGTTTCCACTCTTGTCAAACAGCTGTGGGTTCTGGGTTCCTATATGCAATGAGCCTGTATTGTATGTACTCTCAATGTTGCTTCTGAGAAATTTTGGTTTCCTCCCATATTCTAAAGATATACTGTTAGGTTAATCATCTTATTTCCAAATTATCTATATTGTTTGTATGAGTGTGATTAAGAAATATGGACGTGGGTTCCTTCGGGAGCATCAGCCTAATGTGAAATACATAAAGGAGACGAAAAAGTGTAGGTTATCTTAAATAATACAGGTTGAAATACATATTGCAAAAAATACCTTGAACTAACAGCTTTCTTTCCATACTCACCCATATGTCTAAGAACAGGACAGAGATGCATAATGTAAACATAAGAAAATTGATCAATCAGGACCATCTGGTAATCACTGCTAGGCTGTATCTAAACCTGATCTGGATTGGATCTCGACACCATGAGGTCAGTTTTCTAATCTCTTTGCTTGTATGTACACTGTATGGAGTCATAGTCCTTAAACATAAAATGGGAGAATTTCCTCATCTCTTTTGGACTCAGCTTAGTTGCAAACACAGCTTTTTGACATCTCTGTTCTGCATGCTATATCACTGTGATCCTAACTTAACCCTCTCTATCCTGGTTTGCTCAGGTTAACTAACACCAACACCAATAATTACAGTATAACAGCCTTGGAACCTGGATTTAGTCTCAGCATCTACATTCAGGTCCAATAATAAAATAGCGCCAAGGAACAAAGTTTTATTGGTTGTGACTACAACTGGGTCCTCTAATTAAAACGCCCTGGAACAAGGGTTTAGTGGCCACATGTACAGTAAGTCCTTAAATTAAACAGCCCTGCATCAAGGTTTTAGTGGCTGCATTTATCAATTTTCCAGGGATGGGTGTCCCTACGGCCTATTTTTTCTTAACTTTACAGTTAATAACAATTCTTGCAAACCTGTGGCAATGACTTTCAGCTGTTAGCCTTCTTGCTACAATTTATAATGATAAAAAACAAACAACCAGTCTTCTAATATTATGCAATATCTCTCAACACTTACAGGTCCAATTATTAGTACATACTAACTGATTACATTAGTAGCTTTACGGATCTGCCTTCTACAAAATCAATCACAGGATCTGGATTGGACATCTGGTTCATAAGCATTTAGTCATTTGACTATAATACACAATAATCACACTTCTCTAGTTGTACAGTATACCATAATACATTTTAATAGTTCATAGGAGTTAAACAGTTTGACTGTGTCAGTATATGAGCTATGTAGTTTAATGACAGTGTCCTTAGGAGGTGACTGTGCATGTTGTGAGCAGATGTTCTCTATTAGATATTGCATCTCGGGTCCCTGCACTGCCAGGTCCCTTACTGTGCACATGTGCTTCCTATAAAGTGTTCTTCTATTTCAGATAAAAATCAATTATCGTGCTGGGTTTTTATACATTATGGGCATAAAAGGCTCAGGGATCAAACTTTTGTGCATAATACACTTATGTTAGCTTATTATAGAGAAAGGAAACAACCATCTGTTGTTCTACTAAGTCATAAGGAGTCACAAATGAAAAAACGTTTTTTTTTTTTGTTTGTTTTTTAGACAAATTTTTTGATTTATTATAGTTATAGTTTCATACGTTTTTTATATTCTGTTGAAATCCAATTATATGCTATAAATTTCCTACAATTATGTATTTTGCCTGTCCAGATAGAGAACCTGGAGAAAGCCTCCAAAAAAAAAAAAAACTTTTACCTTCATGCTGCTCACATGCTACAATGCTATTATTACATTTGAATACCCACACTAATAATGTATTTTAAACAATTTGTTTATATACATTTTATCCTATGTGGATTTTTTTGAGATAATGATTATTCATTTATTCATTACTATTGTGATGAGATCCTGATGGACAAAAGGCATTCATAGAAGCCATACTATATGTTTTTTTTTTTTTATAGAGTTCTTTTATTAAATAAAAAATAGGTTAAAAAATATAAGTTAAAAAGACAATACAAGAAAAAAAAGAGTGGGCAAGCAGAGAATATGAAATATAAACAGAAAAAAGTGTTAATGATATGGAAAAAAAAAAAAAACAGGGAATGTAAAAATGAACAGAAAACAGAAGAAAGAGCATTTAAGGAAAGAAAAGGCACAGGGCACGTAACATTTATCTTTCATCTAAGCTGCAAGAATACCAGTATTTGTAGGTATAATACATATACTTTTATATTTTGATCACAAGACTATCTTATGCTCTCAGAATAATTTTATTTCAGTTAAACGTTTTATCTGGGTTTTTTTTTTTTGTTTGTTTTTTAGTTTTTAAGCAAAGCATTGTGAGTAAGTCATATGTACTGCCCTGAGAAGCTGTATGCCTGAGTTTAGGTGGGCAGTTTGGATTAAAACTGTGGCTCAACTACCTGCACATTTTCCTTGCACATTATTAGGTATTCTATGCAAACTGAATTTTCACCTCACGCACTGTTATAGAAAAGTTCTCTTGAAAAGTGATAATTCTCTTGCAAAGGGGATAGTCTGATTGCTTTTAGTAAATCAAACTTTATGTTTCTGCTGTTGGGATTTCTCCTCTATGGTGACCATTGGCAATTGAATTGAAGGAGATGGGAGTAGAGATTTCCAGTCACTTTGGAAAGATATATTCTTATGTGTTTCTGGATCATTAAATAAAAGGGAAAAACTAAGGTTATTCCATTATGTATCATTTCTAAAACAAAACAAAACAAAATAAAAAAAATATATACTGTATATTGGATATACACTATATATTACACGCACATGAACCTTAATGGCATCCCAGTCTTAGTCCGTAGGGTTCAATATTGAGTTGGCCCACCCTTTGCAGCTATAACAGCTTCAACTATTTTGGGAAGGCTGTCCACAAGGTGTAGGAGTGTATCTATCAGAATGATTGACCATTCTTCCAGAAGCGCATTTGTGAGGTCAGGCACTGATGTGAACGAGAAGGCCTGGCTTGCAGTGACCGCTCAAATTCATTACAAAGGGGTTGTATCGGGTTGAGGTCGGGACTCTGTGCAGGCCAGTCAAGTTCCTGCACCCCAAACTCGCTCATCCATGTCTTTATGGATCTTTCTTTGTGCACTGGTCCAAATCATTTGGAGGAGGGGCGATTATGGTGTGGGGTTATTTTTTAGGGGTTGGGCTTTGCCCCTTAGTTCCAGTAAAGGGACCTCTTAAGGCGTCACCATACCAAGACATTTTGGACAATTTCTTACTCCCAACTTTGTGTGATAAGACTGCATGCCAGGCCTTCTTGTCCAACATCAGTGCCTGACCTCACAAATGCGCTTCTGAAATAAGGGTCAAACATTCCCATAGACACACTCCTAAACATTGTGGACAGCCTTCTCAGAAGAGTTAAAGCTGTTATAGCTGCAAAGGGTGGGCCAACTCAATATTGAACCCTACCTATTAAGACTTGGATGCCATTAAAGTTCATGTGTGTGTGTGTAAAGGCAGGCGTCCCAATACTTTTGCCAATATACTGTCTATACCAGGGATATGCAATTAGCGGACCTCCAGCTGTTGCAAAACTACAAGTCCCATCATGCCTCTGACTCTGGGTGTCATGCTTGTGGCTGTCAGAGTCTTGCTATGCCTCATGGGAATTGTAGTTCTGCAACAGCTGGAGGTCCGCTAATTGCATATCCCCGGTATATACTAACTGTCCGTTTTACTTGTCTATAGGAGACATTTTCTTCTTCAAGTAACTGCCTGCCATTATTTTAATTTTAAAGATCAGTTTAGTAGCTATAAGTAGTTATTACGCATGTAATTTGCATTCCCTGTTTATTCCTTTGTACCTAGAACATCATTGCTATGACAATCATTTTTAAAACTAGCTCTAGGATCCCTACGAGGTCAGCTACAGACAAATATCATACGCACTGCCATTTATTACTTTATTTTCAAGGTCATTTAAATGAAAAAATTAAAAAAAGTAATTTAATACAGATATTTCTGGGTAAAAATAACACCAAGCTTGCCTCTCTTTTTATTTCAATAAATACATGTCATGTGTTTTTTAAAGCTTCATTTACCACAATCCATTTTGCTGCAGTATTCCTATGGTTCAATTTTAATTAAAAAGCCTGTTATTCTTGGATATATTATTTCTCTGTGCTTATTTTCTGCTTTGTTTGTAACCTGTAATGTAGTATATGCAATTTTTTTTTTTTTTTCTCCACAGTGCATTTATTTTCTGCTGCTGCCTCTTTGAGGAAAACTCACAGTATGCAATTCAATAGAAAAATTGATTTGGGACTGCTATCTTCTGTTTTATGATAGTGGCTGTTAATAATGTGTATTGGAGTTCATACCTCTTGGCGATGTCTGCATTTCATAATTTATACATGCTATAGCATTGTTATTTTTATTAATGAACATATAAACCCTGCCGAAGGGGACCTGAGAGCAATATATTTCAATAGATGATTGTGTATGAGTTACATATTAGGCGCATCCTCGTTCTTCTCTCTGCAACTGTATATCTTAATACTAGTATGTCATTTAAATGGACAGTGTCGTATCATTACGTAGTCTATGGCTGCTATTGTGGGAATGAAAGCAAATGGGAAATGCAGGCTTAGCAGAAGAGCAGAGAAGCAATTTAAAGTAATGCTGCAGCCTATTCCAGAACACAGATAGCTGCATTCCCCAACATATGACTTTATTCTTAAAAAAAATAATAATCATGAATGTCTGGTAGTTATTGATAATTCTACCTTTGATGTGAAGGATTTATATAAATTGCAGCCCATATTCGCACAGGGTATCTTTCTTGCAAGTGCCCAGCACACATATTTTAAGCGTAGAGGACACTAGATTGATATGAAAACAAAATCTGCAAAGGAGAGCAAAAAACAGCTTCCTCTGATGATCTGAAATAAATCTGTTTGGAGACTCAATGCTGTGTCTAAGATATAGTCCATGCTCTGCATGAACATTTTTGATCAATGTGTTTGCAGGTCAGTGACACAAGGCAGAACATAGGGGGCTGAGTCCAGGTTTTAAAGGGAGCTGTTATCTCATTACTCACAAGCAGTATTATGGCTATTTATATTGAATGTTGAAAAGTGTACTGTTTGTGCTTGTTATGTAGTCAACTATTAAAAAATTGCCATTTCTGATTTGCAAAAAGCAATTATTGTCACAGTGATTACTCCACAGAACTGAAGTATACAAATTAGCCTGAGCCATTCTCCTGTTCTGACTTTAAAATGATACATAATTATTTTCTGCATTATCAAATAAATGCAAGTGTAGATAGTATGCTGCTCTAACCAGTAAGGTTCAAGAATGGAGAAATATGTTTGCAGATTATTCGCTTATTTGTTGTACCGTATTTTCCGCACTATAAGACGCACCTAAAAGTCTAAAATTTTCTCAAAAATCGGCCATGCGCCTTATAGTCCGGTGCGCCTTATGTGTGCACTGAGTTCCAAAATCTGTAAAAATTTTGTTGTGCGACTTTGGTAAGCACTCCGCTTGGTTAACTGTCGGACCATTTCCCACTGACACAGGGACGTAATATGTACACTACGTACGCTGGCAGCGATAAACCAGTCAGAGAACATTACGTAATATGTACAGCACGTTAGCAAGGTATCTGCTTTAACTGTTGTCCGAGCTTTTGCAAAAGCCGGCATCATTGCTTAACAGCCGCCTGGCAACGAGACTGAAAAATAATGTGAGTGTATTGTTAAATAGTAGAATAAAGTTCAACTAAACTCACTGTTTTGCTTCCGTTAAATTTCTTTTTGTAGACCGTATGTTTTAGCATGCGCCTTATAGTCCAGTGCGCCTTATGTATGGGTTAAGTACAGAAATAGACCCGTAATTGAGACTGCGCCTTATAATCCGGTGCGCCTTATAGTGCGGAAAATACGGTACAAAGTTTCCTATTAATATTTATTTGTTTATGCATTTTTGATTGTGTTTATTACAAATTGCATCAGCATGCATCCAAACAAAATAATATATGAATGAATGTGCTACTGAGTCTTAAATCCTACATTTAGTCAAAACAATGCTTTAGAAAAATCAGCACAGGGGGCAGTACGCACAATCAATTGGATGTGTCCCTTCTGCTGCAGATATAGTTGATCCCTCCTACCTTTGCAGCTGTAATTTTCTGGCGCCACAGGGGTTAATAGAGCCAAGGGACTTTTATCATAAACTGCTGACTATCCTCTGCCCACCTCTTCCATTAACACAGCTTAAGTTTAATCAAAAAAATGTTTTACAAAATCAGCACAAGGGCCATTACTTACAGTCATCGTGATGTGCCCCTTGTGCTGCTGTCATATCCACTCATCAAGAGTGTCAGTTTTGCCCACCCTTTTAGCCGACCTTCTTCTCCATTCAATGAAGCTGTACTTTTATGAATAAAAAAAAAAACAATCTGTGAATGGACGAACTTTGAATGAAAGACCTCTCATTCATCCACTTATCCTCCATTCATAGATAATTTTCCACTCATTGAAACTATAATACAGCATTTATGAATGGAGAAGGAGCTGGGCACCCATGACACAGCAACAAATTACAGCACTTAGAATTCTTCATTAACAATTATTTGAAAGCATTTACAGGTTACCAGTTTAGAAGTAACCACTTAAGGACCGAGCCTCTTTCTGAGATTTGTTGTTTAGAAGTTAAACACAAATTTTTTTTGCTAGAAAATTACTTAGAACCCCCAAACATTATACATTTTTTTCTAACACCTTAGAGAATAAAATGGCGGTTGTTGCAATACTTTATGTCACACCGTATTTGCACATCGGTCTTACAAGCGCACTTTTTTTGGAAAAAATACACTTTTTTGAATGAAAAAATAAGACAATAGTAAAGTTAGCCCAATTTTTTTTTCATATTGTGAAAGATAATGTTACGCCGAGTAAATTGATACCCAACATGTCGCGCTTCAAAATTGAGCCCGCTAGTGGAATGGCAACAAACTTTTACACTTAAAAATCTCCATAGGCGACATGTTTTGAGTTACAGATGAGATTTAGGGCTAGAATTATTGCTCTTGCTCTACCGATCGTGGCAATACCTCACATGTGTGGTTTGAACACCGTTTTCATATGCGGGCGCTGCTCACGTATGTGTTCGCTTCTGCACGCATGCTCGGCAGGACGGGGCACGTTTAAAATGTTTTATTTTTTTTTTCTTATTTGTTTTACCTTTCATTTTTATTTTTTACACTGTTGTTTAAAAAAAAAATAATTGTGTCACTTTTATTCCTATTACAAGGAACGTAAACACCCCTTGTAATATAAAAAAGCATGACAGGTCCTCTTAAATATGAAATCTGGGGT
Source organism: Rana muscosa (assembly GCA_029206835.1). Classification (NCBI taxonomy): domain Eukaryota; kingdom Metazoa; phylum Chordata; class Amphibia; order Anura; family Ranidae; genus Rana; species Rana muscosa. Next base: position 340,745,063 of record CM055116.1, on the reverse strand, counting down.
CAAAAAGACCTCAGATCTCATTTTTACACTAAAATGCAATAAAACATTTTTTTTTAAAAATGGCCCTTTAAGAGCTATGGGCGAAAGTGACGTTTTGACGTCGCTTCCGCCCTGCTATGGTATAGAGATGGGTGGGGGCCATCTTCCCTTCACTCATCTCCATACCCAGCAACGTGAAGGACCTGATCACCTCCGCCACTACCGACGGCTCTGGTAAGCGGCGGAGGTAACGGGAGAGCAGCGGGAGGGGGGGCCCTCTCCCGCCACCAATAAAAGTGATCTTGCAGCGAATGCGCATCAGAGACCACCATTATCGAAAACTGGACCGCCGGCTGAAGAGATAGATACCTGGGTTATGGCAGCTAGCTGCTGCCATAACAGAGATATCCCTCTTCAAAGTGCCGACGTATATAGTATTGCGGTGGTCCGGAAGTGGTTAAATATGAGCGTTGGTGCTAGAATTATTGCTCTCATTATGATGTTTGCAGCGATACCACACTTGTGTGGTGCAATCACTATTTACATATGCTTGCTGGATATATGTGCACATTTGCATTTGCACATTAGCTTTATTTAAAAAAAAATAATAATTATATTAATTATTTTTTTACACTTTTATTTTTTTATTTTTTATTCAACTTTATTACTACCACAAGGCATGAACAACATCCCTTGTGTTAGCTTAGGTAGTGACAGGTATTCTTTATGGAGAGATTATGGGTCTATTAGACCCTGATCCCTCATCTGCCCTCCATGGTAGACAACCAAATATAGATTGGTGTTATCAGCTGCTTTCCTGGCTGGTACTGGCCAAGAAAACACAGAACCGAAACCTTAAGTGATGAAATCCTTGTCACTTCCAGCTTTATTGATAATAACAAGGGTTCTCTGTTCTGTGGCCAGCCAGTCCAACCTCTTGTAGTGGTCACAAGAAGCCCCCTTTCTGAGCCTTGTAAAAGTGAGCAGGTGGCTGTAAAGCTTCTCAGATCACTTTTTCCAGAAAACCCATTGCCGGCACTAAAAAATGATGCAAAGATCATGGGTGCAGCTCCAGCCATGATCCCGTTAACCAGTTGTTCCTGAGGCAGTATATATACAGCTTAAAGATGGCAAATGTTTAAGTATTAATAATTAAAAGAGCTAAAAGATTAGATTACAGAGTTGTCACTTCAGGACACAGTAAACTGCAACTAAAGTACAGTAGTATTACAACATAACAGTATTATATAATAAATATAAAAGAAACCATGTACAGTATATTTTTAATAGAAACTCTCAAAATTTACAGTTGATCAAAGAAGATACTTATCTGACACTTATTGGGTTATAAAACCCAACATATACAGTAATGTTTTACAGTATTCTCAGGGTAAAACCTTGTTTGTTCTAGGTGTGGGTTGTCTAAATATCCACATCTTAGGGGTATGTGTGCCAGACAATAAGAGACATTTCACAGGATCCCAGTTTTAGAACTTGAAAAATGTTGGAAAGTACAACTTTTCTAAACAATCTAGCAGACAGGAGAGTAAAAACTCATATCAGTCTATATGCGATTACAAAAAAGAGACATAGTTCTCCCTATATTGCACCCACGTTAGAACTTGCAAAATAACTGATTGTAAGAATAAATTGCCTGCCATTGGCTAGGGTGAGATTAGTAAGTCCTCACTAAATCTACAGTTTTCACAGAAATATCATTTTTTTAGAAGACAGCATGGGAAGATACAAGGCCATCACTTTAAAATCCACAATGATAATAAAATTGATATTGCAGTATTCTTTAAAAAATGCTTGATATTCAAATTGAATAAAAAAATCACCAGATATATTGGTAAATGCGGTTGGGACCTGAAACTATCAAGAACTCAAACATTATATGCAATAATATATGAAATGTAACAATCTGTTTGTGCCCTTTATTGTTTTTACTGTGTAATTAATAATCAAGCCACACGTCAAATGGTTAAGTCAATCACCTTGTTTAATGAAACCACGTAAATTTATCATGCCTCAGGCAGAGACGCTATTGCCATGCTTCAAAAGAAAATGGAATGGCATACATTTTAGGGACTCAAAGTTAAGGTTCTGATCTTGCCTTTTTCAGTGTAAAGGGAAGGGAGAATGCTGCAATGAAGGCTAATGGGAGAAAAAACACATGGGTTGAAAGGGCAAATAAGGGCTTTGTGGTATTATTTATGTAGCACACAGACCCTTTTTTTCCTGCCTACTGTACCTTCACTTGCAGGGGTAAAGGCACACCATGCCACATGCCCGTATCCTCCTGGTATAAGAGGTTGAGCGGTGTACTTGCAATTTTGGGTCCTGCAGCGAGTTACCTCCCTCTGTTGGTTCTCATCCCTAGAATGTAAGGAAAAGTCTATTCTTCCCCGAAAGAAGCCAATGTCCAGTCAATATTTAAACTCCAACAGACGAGTTTATTTTCTTTTGCTTGAAACATATTTGGGGAAAAGGTTGACACAGCAATAGGATTTGGTAGGGAAATAGGTTCAAGCAAGCGGCACCCAGTCACCCTATTCTCCACTCAAGCCTGAGTGGGTATTGCTCACCCGGATAGATCCCTCTCACAGTTCCAGCAGCTGGAGTGCAGCATGAACATAACACTTTAGTTTTAGTCCCCTTCACGGACAAGTTCAGGAGATCCTCTGCCACAGAATCCTTTAGGTCCTGAATTTTAGAACTTCCCAACGCCTGTAGATTATAGAGACCATAGGTGCCAATGGGGCATGCTACAGGAGCTATCTTGCAACTCACAAATCCTTCCCTCTGATAGGCAACCAGGCCTCCCCGAGACCGTGACTTCCCTCACGATCCATCAGACAGGTCCTCCCCTGGTTTCCTCTGTTTCAGAGCGGGCCATCCTCCCTCGGGTTCCCTGGGACTCCAGTGGTTTGGTTTTGTAGACCCAGTTGAAGGTACTGGGCCTACCTGGAACTCCACAGCCTCGGGCTAAATGTGCCCGAGACTCCTCGACCAGTTCACGCACCCCCCGGCCAGCAGGGCCAAAAGACACGACTTCGCCACCAGGGGTCCTTCTTGGAATCCCCCCGGCACACCACTGCAGATCATGGCATCTGCCCTTAATGTACCCTCTCCCGGCATATACAGCAGGCAAAACCCGCCCACCGCACGGCAGCCGAGAGAGGACACCCAATCACACCACAACGCCACCTGTGGTTCTCCTCAAGATCTGGGCAATAGCGCCACCCGCAGGTCAAGGGGAACTATACTCCAGGCAACATTACAGTAGAGCAGAGTCCAAACTAATCAGAATTGGAGAACCTGAGCTAAACTATTGCTCAGGCTGCCCTTAAATTTAGAGCATAGCGACCCCAATTTTGGGGGTCTGCTACATTTACAATGGCCACAGCTGTATTAAACTGCCCTATGTGTACTTTAATAAAAAATTATTTCATCTTTGAAATTAACTATCATCTATGTCATCATGCTCTCAACATCCTGAACAGGGACACATTTCAAAAGAAGAATTTGTAGTCATAAGACTTCTTGGAACATCTATTACTAGCTCTCATTTATGGTAGAAAATTAAAAACTGGTCCATGCCTGATACTTATAGGACACAATGTTCTCACATTTACAAATACCAGCATGCACTGTGTTCTTTCAAATAAATATCATTATCAAGAGCAACCCAAAGAGCATACCACGAAAACCTATGACTAAATAGTGTTCCGGTGTTTTAAAATATTGCTCACAGTAACAAAAATATACATTTTCTTATTTTCTAGAAAAAGAAATACACATCTGAATGGGATCGAATGAAAATATTAATTATTTTTATTTTGTTTTCTAAAATCATTTATAAGATAATTTACAGCTAAATGAAAATAGCTAATTGATATACCAGGTTTGAAATTCCGCTAGGACTAGTTCACAGGTGGCAGATGACCCAAACATCAGTCAAGTTGATGGACCTGGTATATTATTTATATATTTGTTTTTTCCTTTTTTTAAGAAATAAAAAATGAATGGTCTTTCTACCCATAATGGTTGCAGCCTACTGTACCAGGTATAAGGATCAGTACCTCCATAGTTGATACCAGTATTTTTATTCTTATGGTTCTTAGGTTTGTAAGGGGTGTCCCCATAAGACTAGACTCTTTAAAACAACGGTTATCAACCCTGTCCTTAGGGCCCACTAACAGGCCAGGTTTTATGTATTACCTTGGGGAGATGAAGACTAGAAAACTGCAATCACAAAGCAGCAAATGATATTACCTGTGATGTATTTCAGTTATCTTGCAAACCTGGCCTGTTAGTGGGCCCTGAGGACAGGGTTGATGACCACTGCTTTAAAACACTCAATTTTTGCTAGTGGCACTCAGGCTGTTTTGTATCCATAGTACACTAAAAAGACAATGTGGGTAAAAGAGGGGTTAAACTTCTCCAGCCCTAGTGACCTAGTTAAGAGTGTCCATCAATTCTAATTTACATTTAGAAAAGCCAACACATTATTGCACGTGGTTGCGGCTGCAGGAATCGCAACGGTTACTGCACCCGCAAACACTCACAGTCAAAATGGGCTGCTGTTAAAAAACACGCAGGAATGCCATTCATTCTTAATGGCACCCCCACTCATCTGCATTTGTGGGTGCAGGAACCACATGGAAAGTGTATAGTGCAAAAACACCATGTGATTTCCCTGCGGCTGCGTTTTGAAAATTGTGCATGCCATGCCCGTGCAAACACAGGCCACAAACACGCTATAGTGTGAACCAGGCCTGAGATATCAAATATTCTCCTTACTGCCCTCCTCTTCATTAAACACATAAATCCGAGTTACATTTTGGGCAACAAAGTTTACCCATGTCTTATTTACTCTGTGGCTTGCAGTACCATGAATGAATCTCAGAGATTCTGCACATTAACCAAACTTCAAGGTTCCTGAAGTTTGACATGCTTCGGTCCCATGCTATCAATGGCTTTTTTATTTTATTAATTTATTAGGAAACATTAACATTTCAAAATGGTTTCTTTAAAAATAAATAAATAAATAAATAAAGTAAAAATATTTAAGGGATCATTACCCTGCAGAAGAGATCTGTGGAGTTGAATAACTGGTTGATTATTCACCAATCTCTGTTTGTAATCTAAGCACATTATATTGAAAATGGCTATTTTAGACATTTCTTTTACTCTTTCATTGTCTGTTTAACATGACTTTTTCTTGCAACCTGGCAACAAACGAGAAAGAGTTGGGGATGGACATTGACAGCTTTGCTGTCAGTTAAATAGAAATGTAACTGTTCACCAACTTCATCAAATTGTGTATAAAGAAAAGTCCAAATATTACCTCATTAGCAACTCTGTTTGTAACTTTTGCCAACTAGCCCTCCTTTATTTGTAATATATACTCCATTGAGTTAGTTGTTCTACTTATAAAGAGTATATTTTTACTCTACATTAGTAAATTTTTTGTAGCTCTAAATGTCAACATTGCAAGAGGTACAATTCTTGCAGAAAGACAAGCAAAGAGATATGTGTCTGAAAGGGGGACATCTGGAAGGCTTGGTTTATAAATAAAAAAATAACTGCCTGCTCGAGTTTTTGCAAGCTCCCTCAATTTCCCTTGTTATCACTTTGCTGTTCACATGTATAATATGTGTTTGTGTTTTGTTTTTGTTTTTTTTCAAATAGGAAATGGGTTTACTGCTTTCATATTCAACAATGATGGTATCTAAAACACAACTGCATTGTACAATTCCTAAGCAATAATGATATGTCTTCTTAAAAAAACTGAACAGTCCTTTACAATAATGCAGATTGTTCACAGTGTCAGCAGCTGGGAAAACACAGTAAAAGCATCTGCCTGTTTTAACAATTAATTTAAAACATACAATAGCAACATAGTCAAACTCCTGCAAACAATCTGATCATCAGCCATGCATCACCATCTTAGAGAGAAATTAAATAAACACATTTTTCATGTGTTAGTAAGCAAAGAAGAGGTTTCAACCCTCATCTGCATGTACCAAAATTATACGCACGAGCAAGATATTTATTAAGGCTCGTTATGACTATTTGTTCACATTTCCAGCATTATGTGCAGGTGCAAGCAATGACATTGTTACAAAAATTTCAAATGGGATTGTAAAAAAAAATAATTGAATGTTAGTTTACGATTTGGAAGCAGCTAAGCAGTTTTGCTTACTATTCAAAGCCTTATCATTGGTTGTCTGATTCTCTAAAAGCATGCCCAATGACATGTATAGAATACTATTTACAGAATGCAGTAAAAAAAAATACAATTTTTTTTCCAAATAAATTGCATACATAGTTGTGGAAAAAGTAATGCGTTAACTCCTGACAAATTATTTGTTTGCGGTCTGTGTACCATTGGAGAAATTTACCTTCACTTCCTGTCCCAGAAATTCAACAGGAAACTAGAAGAAATCTCCCAAAGTGAGGGAAATTTCCCTCATTGGAAGATTTCCCTATACATCTTGTTCTGGGGTAGGGTTGCCACCTTTTCTTCAAGCCAAACCCGAAAACTGAGCACATTTTTTTCGTAGTATACACTATAGGATTATAAAAGACCTGAGACACCTTTGGGTGCCAAGGATAGTGGTAATGCAGCACACTGCGGAAAAAAAGTTGATATGGCCAAACTGTTCTTGCTAACATCATCCCCCCCCCCCCCAGTGCCCCATTGATGCCAAACCTGCTCCCAGACAGCGGCCCACAGCTCCCGGATGGCAACAGATTTGTGTGTGACTATCTCAGTTACTTGGGGAGCCACAGCCCAGTCTGAATAATGTGTCTGGGTTTCAGACAGACTGAAACCCAGACACGTTATTCCAAACCCGGACTGTCCAGCTGTAGCATTTTGGACCTCCCAGTGTGCATGGAGCCTTAAAAAGCTATATGTGCCGGTTATCAACCCAACAGACTTCTGTTAACTCTGGTATTTTTATGTAACTATAAATTCAATTTTATCTGCTCAGTTTCTAACTTACAAGATACAGAGCTAGAAGGCTGTTGAAGCCTTTACGTGACAGGGTTAATTTAGTGTCAGACTGCTTTCTGACGCTTATTACATACAGTACACTACTTACATATAAGGAGAAAGAGATGAATGAAGACCAAGCTAGCAGTCAGCACAGCAGTTCAGTCAATGCTGATTGAAGACATACTGTTTGACACTGCAGAACTATGACTGGCTATCTGACTGGAAATTCCTAGTTCTCCTCTATTGTCATGCCAGTCTCAAGCAATGTCTCTTAGGATAGAGACATCTGCCTGTGCTTAATAGCAATTACCATGCTGCCAGAAGCTGCCACAAAGAAAAGGAATGCAAGATCTAGCAGACATATCTCCAGCAGCAAGGAGCATGATTGTGAAGTGGAAAAGGACACAATTGTGGGACTTTAAAACAATCTTTCATGCATGGAGGAAATTCAAAAATGTATGACAAACTGCAGAAACCCCATATATTTATGAAATCAATGAAGTGATATGTCATGTAGAGTGGTCTGTACAGACACAGCCATTGCTGGTAGTAAACAGATAAAGAAAATGTTGCTAGAAAATAAGAAAATAAATACAAAGAAGAGGAGAGCAATGTGAAAAATCTTAAAGCTGATAGGGCCCCAGTTATAAAGCAGTGGTGTGGTCTTAAGGTAGCCATACTGCTACTTTAAAAAATCTAAATAGGAAAAACTGTGCTGTGCTTTACACATGCATATTTTGGACTCAAAGGGAAGCAGAACACCGATAAAATGAAAAGGCAAAAAAACTGAGGAGGTGACCTGTCAAAACCATGTGACTGATCTCACCTCTAATCATGAGGCTCTCTCTGCAGTGTTAAGTAGGCTCCCTCCACATTTAGGACTGAATTTAAAAATGGCTCTTTCAGTACACAACTAGTGCAAAACAGAAATGGTAACAGAAAGTTGCCACTCAGTGAGCTATGTTATGCAACTTTTTATTAGTTAGAAGTCAACTCCATCAGAGACCAGACACTTTTAAAGACATGGTGTGGTACCTAACCCACCCTACACCATCTACAATGGAAAACACAATTTTAAGCAGGTTTATTATACTTACTTTTCTGGGTTTTCAACTTCTTCAGTAACAAAATTGAGGTAGAACCTAAAAAAATAAAATAAAAAATCCCCTTAGCTTATACCTTTAGACCTATAATAGTCAATATTCAAATAGATCATTCATTTATTTGTCAGGTATATTACATTTCATATTGGTTTATTTATAAGCTGACATTTTAATTGTTTATTTTAGTCAATTTGAACCAAATTAGCTAGATGTGGAAACATATTGGGCTCATCATAACAGCAGAATACAGTTCATGGAGTATAATTTCTGCCCATATAATTCTTTCATCCATATTGGGTGTGTCAATTTGTAAAGAAAGGTTATTACAGACTCTGATTTTATAGACAATGGGGTTTACTCACTAAAGGAGTGAAGCATGTTACCTCTGCAAATTGAATGTCCACTTAACTTACCCAATTATGTGAAAAGGAGATAAAAAACAAGATCTTTGTTCTCATGATTGAATGATTGAAAGTCAGAAAACTTTTTGTCAATTACTAAGCTACGTGAATTCTCTTATTTGAAAAGTTTCAATTCATTTTGCAATGTGAATATGCACTTCTCATTTAGTAACCTAACTCCATAGTCTCTATACAGTTTCTTAAACCCCAAAAAAGATTAACCATCATTTCTTTTTTTTGTAATAATCTATATTTACTAACTATATAATTAAAGCAGATCTTGCACTAAGAAATTAAGGTCTGCTTATTTACCGATGTGCCTAAAGTAGCTGATGGTGACATCACCCTCCTTTAGAGAAACTCCTGGGGGTGTCTGGGTAGCAAGATGATGCTCCAGCATAGCACAGGCCTGTCTTCTTGCAAGATTTGGACTATTCAGCATTGCTGGAGATCTCAAAAAAAGGATGGTGATAAACCATGTGAGTGAGTAACTTGTATAGCGCTGCAAATGCGAACTAAATCGCCTCAAGGCGATTTCATACCAGCATTTAGACCTAGTGAAATTTAGTCCATACATCAATAATGCAACTGGATATAAGGGTAGTTTTAGTGATTTCAAAACACTCCTAGGCAATACATAAATTTTAGTTTTGTGCAATTGCTGACAAGCAAAATTTTATGCTGGCATCATATATATAAATGTCTTTGTTGGTAAGATATCCTATCATGGTTACAGTCATTGAAAAGCAAAGGTATTTTGGTAACATGTACTTTTAATGTAGTCCTAATAACAATGCTGAGAACACAACATTTTTCCCCCACCAGTGCTCACTGACAAATTAAAAATCATCTTTGGTGGGAGGTGGTCTTTGAAAGCTCCAGACTGAAATCTACAAATGTGAAACAACCTTCCGCCCTTACAATCCTTGTGCTTACATTTAAAGTTTACTTACTGTCACATAGAAAACACAAGCACAAGAGCCATAAATTGAATAATGGATCTAATGCTCAAATAGTGTTATTGTAGATTTGATTCAAATATAATCTAATGTAATCATAAAAAAGTGGCCTAAAATCATAATAAAAAGCAATGTACAGTTGTTTTTTTTGTTTTGTTTTCTTTTTTCAGGAAAACTAATATTTAATAGACAAAAACTGGTCAGATGCTTTTTTAATATGGTATTTATTATTCTTACTCAATGCATTATGTTCAAGTTTTTACTTTTGCAATAATTCGTTTTCTGCCCTTTACAATAGTTGGTTTCCTTCTTTCCATTAACTTTTTTTTCCTCTATTTGGCTTGTTCTCATTTAATTTTACTCTTGGTCTCTGCGATATCATATCAGTGTGCAAGATGGTTCTGCATTAAAGTTTCAGCTAAAGCTACTGTTCTTTACTTTTCTCAAGACCCATATTAATTTCAAATCATTGATGACTAAGTATAAAACAAATAGCAGCATTATCTAATTTAAGAAATGCCTGCAGAAATTAGAAGGTCAGGAGATTTTTTAAATTGTTACCCATTTTCAGAATACTTCTGAAAATGGGTAATGGCATATTCTACATTGTTATATAATTCACGTTTTTCATGGTTCTCCCTTATAGCTAGTGGAAGTGGGATCTTATTTTTTATTCTCTGCATTCAGTTTGGAAATTATCTCAGAAAATGTAGTAGGTTGTGTAAGCTTTGAAGGAAATTAATTTTATGCAAATTAGCATTATAATAGAAGTCAGTTTAAATTTCCGTCCACTTTATCCAGCACTACTTTGCTCTCTGAAAAGCCACTATAATATATTCTCGCTAGTAGTCTGTGTATTGTTTCAGCTTTAGCAGCACATGACTAAGAGGTAGCCTCTGCATTTAATACAATTTACATATTAGAAAATAGAGAATATATGAAAAAAGCATTAAACTAAGTATATGCAGTGTTCTATTTTCTACAGTAGGTTTAGTGCTATGGGTAAGGCAATTGGTCCATTGCCCCATTGTAGTCCCTACTCCTAATGGTCCTAGCAGCCAAGAAAATGTTGTTTTTCACAAAATGAAAATAGCAAGCAAATAGTTGATTCCTTAGTTTACTAGGGGGATTATATAACTCTGTTTTATACAATACTAAGACATCTGCAGATTCTCCTTATAATTAACCACTTAACGACCGCTCACTGTATATATACGTCGGCAGAATGGCACGGACAGGCACAATCATGTACCTGGGGGCGTGGCCTAGCTTCGGAGCGAGATGGCAGCATAGCAGGAGAGCTCCGCCGCCCAGATCTCCAGCCCTGCTTCAATCAGTGGAATTCTTCGACCCTCCTAAGCAAAGATGACCGGGAAAGGTCAGCCAACTACCCGGCTACTGACTGAGCCATCCACGCAGCTGAGCAAGACCATCCCCGCGATGTTCCGCACGCAGCCGGCGGACTCGCAGGCCTCGCCGCAAGCCTCGGACTCAAGTTCGGACCTACTCGCGGCTTCCTCCGCTCCCTACACGGGACCCCCACAAGGTACAAACAGTAGATACTCCTCCGCCCCTTTGTGCATGGCAGACCTACAACAGGTCGCATCGGACATTAAAAATGCCATGCTCGCCGCGATCTCCGACCTGAAGGGAGAGGTAAGAGCGGTGGCTACCAGGATGGACCGCGTGGAGGCAACCGCCATGACACATGCGGCCGCGATACAACAGGTCCAAAGTGCCTCCACCTCACATGCCCACCACCTAATTGACATGCACAGGCATATGGAGGACCTGGACAATAGGGGCAGGAGACATAACCTGCACATTAGGGGGATCCCTGAGTCAGTGGAGGGTCCCCAACAGCTGCAACAAGCGGTATGGGCAATATTTAACACTCTCCTGGGCAGACCCCCTGACGCTCCGGTGGAAATGGAGAGATGCCACAGAGCATTACGACCCAGGGGCAGGGAGAATTACCCACCCAGAGGCACTGTTTGCTGTCTGGTTAACTTTCTCCAGAAAGAAGAGATACTGCGCTTGGCGCGCAATCAAGCTAATGTGGAATATGAGGGAGCTCGCATCCAATTGTTTCAGGATCTGTCCGCCATCACTCTACAGCACAGGAGGGACCTGTGTCCCCTCCTGCAGGTCTTAAGGGACAGACGAATAATCTATAGGTGGAAGTTTCCCTTTTGTCTTCAGGCCACAGCGGGCAATCGCACAGCATCCTTGAGGATGCCTGCGGATCTACCACAGTTCTGTGACACCCTGGGTATCCCGGCAGTCAACGTCCCTGATTGGTATGGCGTTTTTTTTCAACCGGATCCCTGGATCACCACCCGGCCCGACGATACCCCATGTTCACAGAGGAGCCGGCAGAGACGACGTAGGGCTTCTGATGTCACCCCACCCAGACCTAGGGGAGACATGGAGACAGAAGACAGTCCGTGGGCATCGCCGTCATCTGTCCGGAGGCGGACGGAGCATTCTGAGCATTAATGAGGCCTGGTAAACTGATCCCAGTTTCCTTATTCCACGCATCTACCCCCCTCCTCTACTCGTGCGCCTGGACTGCACTTGCTAGCGACATGGCCACTCCTGACCCCCTGCCCTGTGTCTCTTCCGCTTCCCCTCCCTCCCTTACTTTTTGCCCCTATGCCCCTGCTCAACCCGAGTATTTCCATGGATTGCATTTTACAAGTGAACAGACTTCACCTCTGATGGCTGCCTTGTAGCTGCCCCCAGGCTTTGGGGCATGAGACTACTGATCTGGATTATTCGGGGCTACGGTATATGAACAAACTACCTCAGCCTCCAACAATGCAGCACGAGGACTCTGAGGGGCCTTTACTCTCCCAAAACTGTGCACCCCCCCATGCCAGAACATCTGACTCCCCTCCAATACTGGTAGCACACTGTATGGGGGGATCGTTGTTATTACTAGTGCCAACACGTGCTGTTTAACCCATTTGTTTTCTAGCTCCATGATGCTGACCGGATAACAAGAGACTTGCTGGTCATTATGATCTTGCCACACAGGTACCTGTACTAGTTATGATAGAATATCGTCTGCCTTATTGAGCAATCTTTAGCATTATTGGGTACTGTGACTGCATTTTGCTTCCCCACTTCTTACATCCCCCCTCACCCTTCCCTGTATTTGTCCCTGGCTTTCCCCTCCCCCCTCCCTGCCCCTTGTATCCTCTGCCCATCCCTCCCTACCCCCTTCCCCGGCCATGAACATGCAATATCTGAGCCACTGAGTTTACTGCTGTCTAGCTATGTGGGGGCTGTGATGGAGATTTGGGAGTCAGCGCCTGCCTACATGTTTCTGCATTGCCCTCTTTTTTTTCTTTTTTTGCAAAAATGGGGTGGCCCCCCCTGTGCCCTGTAGGACGCTAACCCGGTTTCTGGGTGGTGCCTGGGGGAGTGCGGGGGGAGGGCACCCTCTGTGTAACTACGTTGAAGCATACCTGCCTGGCTCTCGGGCCTTTCTGGTGGAATTGGGGGTACAGCTTTCACCTGTGGTTACCGGGTAGTGAATTGACTTAGGGACCCCCCTTTTGGCCTACGAGGGAGTCCCTTTCAGGTCAATGATGCAACATAAGCACAAAGTGTGAAGGTACTCACTGTCATTTCATTCTGTTATTAAGTTACTCATGTTATTTTTCTGTTTGTCCTTCATATACACATGAGTTATATGCCTGTTGTCTAATTTCAGGGTTACAGGGCTTGGTTACGGGTCCCTGGGAGCCCCTGGGTCTAGAATACATGGAATGACTAGATAATCTCCAGGGGTTTTCATTTCTAGGTTGACAGGTAATAGTTCATGGGGGTTTCTCGTGCACCGCGCACGCCTGAAATGGACGCCCGGAGAATGGGGATTGGGTGACCCTCCCCATTATGGGATAGAGGCACTAAAGCAGTGGAGGTTAGGATTCTGTAGAAGTAGTGATATCCCCTAGATTTGTGTCTGGGGAGTGGTCTTATTGTGGTAGGAGTGGGGGAGGGGATCGCCGAGGGCCGGCCGACCCTGTGTGGACGGGCTCTGGCGGTGAGCCTCCCTGCCCTGTCTCGAGCTCGAAGTTTTCCCTCTCAGTGAGTTATTCTTGGGGTTTGGAGTTTCTGGGCGGGGGGTTTGTGTGTAGGAAACTTGGTTGCTAGTCCTGGTACCCACCTCAGGAGAGGCGGGTTCCCCTCTTGATCTTCCCTGCTAAGTAGCGTGTATCCTGTTTCCAGGATACCCTCTAATTCTATAGGTAACCTAGCAGGACTGGGATTACCTCCTTGGAGAGGGAGGGTACTCCTCTCTGAATTGGGGGGTAGATAGACATATCTCTGCTCCCCTTCTTGTTCTTTATCTGCTTTCTCTTTCCTTTTCCCTTTTCTCCTCTCTTGCTGTCCCCCCCCCTCATCTCACTCCGTCACCCTTTTCTTTCCATCTCACCTGCCCCCCACTTTTTTTTTTCACCCTTTCCTCCCCCTCCCCGTTTGTGACATCTGGAAGTAGGTGAATCCCCGCTGATACGCAAACATGGCGTCCGTAAGGCACTCCGCGACTGCTCTATCACTCAAGGTTCTATCTGTCAATGCCAAAGGCCTTAATGTCCCTGAGAAGTGCTCCAGCTTCATAGCAGAAGCCCATAGACAAAGGGCCCAAGTTGTCTTTTTCCAGGAAACTCATTTTAAGTCCAACTCCGTTCAACACCTTACCAACAAGAGATACTCAGTCGTGTTTCACACAACTTGTGCTGACTCCAAAAAGAAGGGGGTAGCGGTCCTTCTGGCTAAATCCTTTACATTCCAGCTCACGGATCAGTTAGTGGATCCGGAAGACAGATTCCTCTTCCTTAAAGGGCTGTGGAAAGACAAGCCGATTACGCTCGCTAACATATACTGCCCAAATTCTAAACAGGTCCCTTTTCTGAAAGAGATACTGCTGAAACTCACATCATTCAGGTCAGGCCTCTTAATTCTGGGGGGAGACTTCAATCTAGCTCTTGACCCGACCCTTGACACCTTCACGGGCACTTCATCCATACCTTTTTCAGCCTTACGGCAGGCTAAACTAGGGCTGGCCTTGCTAGCCCTCCATGACACGTGGCGCACTCTGCATCCTAAGGGTAGAGACTATACATTATTTTCCTCCCCACACCAACGTTACTCCAGGTTGGATTACATCTTTATCTCCCAGCGGGATCTACAGTTTGTGTACGAGGTGACAATTGAAAACATGGTCCTGTCAGACCACCATCCAGTCACCCTGACCTTACGATTCCCACAAGGAGAGGCATCCACTAAGATCTGGAGGCTTGACGCCTCCCTTCTTACGGATCTGGCTGATGTTACCACTCTCAAACAAGCAATTAGTGAATACTTATGTCAGAACGACACCTCAGAAGTTTCTCCCATGACCCTGTGGGAGGCACATAAATGTGTGATCAGGGGGCACCTTCTGTCTCTGGCGGCCAGGAAAAAGAGGGAACACAGAGATCTTATCCAGTCTTTGATTGAGAGAATCTCCAAACTGGAGGCTCAACACAAATGCTCATTGGCAATTGGGGTAGCAACCGAATTGGCAGATGTTAGAACTCTCCTGCGTGAGGAACTGTTTAAAGGGGCGTGGAAACGCTTCATGTTATCCCAAAAACTGTTCTATGAACAGGGGAACAAACCCGGCAAACTGCTGGCAAGATTCACGCAAAAACATGTTCTGGCCTCAACCGTCCATCAGGTGAGGGATAGACAGGGTAAGGTCCACACTAAGAATGAGGATATTGCGCGACAGTTTAAGGACTTCTACAGCTCTTTATATAACATTAAGGAGAGCGAAGGGAGTACAATCTCGGCGGATGCTCGGGCAACCCTGATCAAGGACTTCCTACATCAATATTCACCTCAGGCACTGTCTGTGGAAGATCAACAATTTCTAGATGCACCGTTGTCATCGGAGGAATGGATTGTGGCTTTGAAAGCCATGAAACCTGGCAAGAGTCCAGGGCCTGACGGCTACACAGCACAGTATTATAAATGCTTCCCGGATCTCCTGGCGCCAAACTTTATAAGAGCCTTTAACTCTCTCGCCAATCCCTCTTGTCAGGCTAGTACCCTGCTGGAAGCCTATATTTCAGTAATACCTAAGGAAACTAAAGACCCCTCGGATGTGGCGAACTACAGGCCGATTTCACTTCTTAACGTGGACGTAAAACTCTTTGCCAAGATACTTGCGAACTGGCTCGCACATCACGTTCCGTCATGGGTAGGCCTTGATCAGGTCAGGTTCGTCCCTGGAAGAGAAGCCAGGGATAATACCATCAAGGCCCTCAACATACATCAGTGGCTTACTTCCTCTAAACAGGAGGGTTTCTTTCTGTCGATGGATGCGGAGAAGGCCTTCGACCGAGTGGCCTGGGACTACATGGACTCTGTTATGGAGGCTCTAGGCCTGGGGGCCAGAATGCGGACTTATATCGGAGCACTGTATACGAATCCACGGGCCCGAGTCAGGGTCAATGGTCACTTGTCGGAGGCCTTCCCCATCCACAATGGCACTAGGCAAGGTTGCCCCCTATCCCCTATTCTTTATATCCTCACGCTGGAACCACTCCTTTGCTGCATACGGGAAAACCCTGATATTCAGGGTGTTGTCGTCCGCAACAGGGAATACAAGCTTGCGGCATTTGCCGACGACATTCTACTCTTTCTCTCCTCCCCCTTGATCTCCTTGCCTAACCTGATGTCTGTCCTTGACAGTTTTAGACGTATCTCATATCTGAAAATTAACTATTCCAAGTCTTTCGCGTTGAATGTCACCCTGCCCTCGACCCTGGTTACCCAATGTCAAGAAAACTTCCCCTTCTCTTGGAAGGCAGACGATATTACTTATCTAGGTATTCGACTACCACAGAACCTCTCGGAACTTTACGAGAAGAACTTCTTAAAGGAGCTGAATGCCATACAACAGGATATGCTTTGCTGGGACTCTCCCACGATTTCATGGTTTGGGCGGGCCTCCATCATTAAAATGACAGTACTCCCCCGACTGCTATATAAACTCCAGACTATCCCGATCGCCTTGCCGCCCTCATTTTTTGCCTCATATAAGAGACTTTGTAGAAAGTTTCTATGGGGTTCTAAGGCCCCAAGAATTGGATGGGCGAAGCTGGTCCTCCCTAAATTGGAAGGAGGTATGGGACTCCCAGATTTGCAGAGGTACTATTGGGCCACACACCTGGCACGAGTGGTTGATTGGAAAGTGCACTCACATCACAAAGGATGGGTGCACCTAGAGGACTTGATCTAGAGAAAATGCCCTGGCTCTCCAATAAATACTGGACGCCCAACGCCTTGTCTCATCCCCTGGTGGGGGCGACCTTGTCTGCCTTTGCACGGGCTTGCAGGGCGCACAAGGTTTCAACCACGGAATGTGGATTGACCCCCATTAAGGGGAACCCTGATTTTGCACCAGGATTGGAGGGGACCTTCCTAGAGCGAGAATGTCCGCGTGCAGATATGTTGGCGAAGCATTTCTTCTCTGGGGATAGGTTCCTCACGCTGAGGGAATTGCAGTCCATGTTCCGGACCAGGGCTTTCCCTTTCTTTGTTTACCTCCAGTTAAAGCACTTTCTGGACGGCCCGAAAACAAGAAACCGCTTTACGAAACCAGCTACGGTATTGGAATCTTTATGTTCCGGCCCGTCCCCCCAGAGACATGTAATTTCAATGCTGTACGCCTCTATGTTTAAGTAACCGTTCATAACTATGGAAGCGGAAAGAGCCTCTTGGGAAGCCCGTCTGGACAGATCTATAGAGTCAAAGAGCTGGGAACGGGTTCATTGGTACATCCATAAAAGCTCACTTAATGTAAACACCCAGGAGAACGGGTACAAGATCAGAACGCGGTGGTACAGGACACCGGACCTTGTTCATAAATTCTGCCCGACCGTGTCGGATCGGTGCTGGAGATGTGGCAGGGAACTGGGTACCTTCCTACACGTGTGGTGGGAGTGTCCACTGATTCAACCGTACTGGCGAGGTGTCCATGATGTGACGACCAAGATTTCCTCACTGCCCCTGGAGTTTTCATCAGCACAGTATCTCCTCCATCTCTCTGAAATCCCCCAAAAAAGTACCGCACCTCGGTTGCGATACATATGGTTAACGCAGCCAGATTGTGTATTCCTGTCCACTGGAGGGATACGACGCCCCCATCAATGAAAGATTGGCTGACACGCCTCAACCGTATTGCAGCGATAGAGGAACTGATTCACACCGCGCAGGATAGCATTTCCACTTTTACCGCTACGTGGGATGATTGGTTTAAATTTCGAAATTCTGTAGACTACCAGACTCTCATGATGAATGCGGATTGATTTGTTCTGTACGAAATTGCTTTCAGGCGACATAGGCTGGTCCACAGGTGCAGATGTGGGACCCCGCCTTAGGGCAGAATGAACGGAGAGGGTAGATGGTGGTATCCCCACCCCCTCTTTAAGATTTTGCCTCTTAGTGGAACGATCCCTACGTCCCCTCCCCCCCTCCCATTTTTTTTTGTGTATGTTTCCCTCCTTTATGTCAGCACCCCACCTCCCTTACTCTTCCCTCCTGAGCCCTTTCTGATCTTCTCCCCCCCTTTTTTTTCTTCTTCTTTTTTCTCCTCTTTTCTTCTCTCTCTTTCCCCCTTCTCTGTCCGTATGATTCTGCCGGGCGAGGGGCATGGAGGCCGGGGCTACGATGGTGGCCCCTGCATCCAGGCTCTTCGGAATTTGCGGATCATTAGATTAGGATGCATTCAGCTTTAATATGCAGGCTCCGATACAATGCAGCAAGGGTTCTGAAGTGTTACTTTGTTTTTGTTTTTTCCTTTTTCTGAGGATAATTACCAAACCATAGGCTATGATACTCGGGGCAAGCCCCCTTTCAGATGTACTCAGACGTCTCTCTTCTGCGGGGGACAAGGGAAGAGTAATTGTAAGCATGAAGTGTATTGGGTGTGCTGTTTAGACCTTGCCACGTTCTGTGTTACTTATATTGTGAACTGTTTCACATGTGGAGATAGTGCTCCTTTCTTCTAATCTGTATCTCTGGAGGCTATTGTGAACCTCTCTGTTATATCTGTAATTTGTTTTCTTTAATAAAAAAAAATTTGTATGGAAAAAAAAACAATCATGTACCTGTACGTGCCTGCCTTCGTATAGTTGGGGGGTCCCATCGGACACCCCTTCTATGCAGTGAGCGGTCGGCATCGTTCCGGGAGCGATCCGTAATGAGGGGACGAACATTCGTTTCCGGCCACCCCCTCGCGATCGCTCCCGGCAAATGAAAAGCTTCCTCTGCCTGTGTAATGTTTTCACAGGCAGGAGGAAGTGATGTCATCTCTCATGCGGTGCTCACATATACCGAGCGCCGCATGAGAGAAGACACAGAGGTCAGTGCACTAAACAGCACACTGACACCACACACATAGGCACACGATCGCCCCCCCCAGGCCCCCCCAGACACCCCCAGATCATCCCCCAGATCACCCCCCAGCCCCCAGTCACAGTGTCACTGATTGCAGTGACCATTTATTTACTGATCACTGCAGTCAGTGACATTTGTGACTGTAAAAGTGTCAGGGCAGAGTGTTTTAGGTCCAGTGTAGCCCTCTAACCCCCCCTAATAAAGGTTTAACCCCTTGATCGCCCCCTAGGTAACCCTTTCACCCCCTAGCACCGCTGTCACTAAGCGATCGTTTTTCTGATCGCTGTATTAGTGTCGGTGATGCCGATAGGTAGCCAGTTATTTTTTTTAGGTTCGCCGCAGGTTTTTATAGCATCAGGTACCCCCATATATTACCTAATAAAGGTTTAACCCCTTGATCGCCCCCCAGGTAACCCTTTCACCCCCTTTTGCCAGTGTCACTAAGCGATCGTTTTTCTGATCGCTGTATTAGTGTCGGTGATGCCAATAGGTAGCCAGTTATTTTTTTTTAGGTTCGCCGCAGGTTTTTATAGCGTCAGGTACCCCCATATATTACCTAATAAAGGTTTAACCCCTTGATCGCCCCCCAGGTAACCCTTTCACCCCCTTTTGCCAGTGTCACTAAGCAATCGTTTTTCTGATCGCTGTATTAGTTATGCTGGTGCCGATAGGTAGCCAGTTATTTTTTTTAGGTTCGCCGCAGGTTTTTATAGCGTCAGGTACCCCCATATATTATCTAATAAAGGTTTTAACCCCCTAATTGCCCCTAGTTAACCCTTTCACCAGTGATCACTGTATAAGTGTTACTGGTGACACTGGTTAGCCAGTTAGTTATTTTGTTATTTAGGTTCCCCGTCAGGTTTTATATAGCGTCAGGTACCCCCATATATTACCTAATAAAGGTTTAACCCCCTGATTGCCCCTAGTTAACCCTTTC
Source organism: Rana muscosa (assembly GCA_029206835.1). Lineage (NCBI taxonomy): Eukaryota > Metazoa > Chordata > Amphibia > Anura > Ranidae > Rana > Rana muscosa. The sequence goes on along the minus strand of CM055116.1, from coordinate 340,725,213 downwards.
ACCAGTGATCACCATATCAGTGTTACGGGTGACGCTGGTTAGTTAGTTTGCTTTTTATAGTGTCAGGGCACCCGCCGTATATAACCCAATAAAGGTTTAACCCCCTGATCGCCCGGCGGGTGATATGAATTAGGTTTTAGCGTCAGAGAGGGTCTGCGTCGCCCCAGGCAGCGTCAGGTTAGTGCCAGTAACGCTAACACCCACGCGTGAAGCATACACCTCCCTTAGTGGTATAGTATCTGAACAGATCAATATCTGATCTGATCAGATCTATACTAGCATCCCCAGCAGTTTAGGGTTCCCAAAAACGCAGTGTTAGCGGGATCAGCCCATATACCTGCTAGCACCTGCGTTTTGCCCCTCCGTCCAGCCTAGGCCACCCAAGTGCAGTATCAATCGATCACTGTCACTTACAAAACACAACACACATAACTGCAGAGTTCGCAGAGACAGGCCTGATCCCTGCGACTCGAGTGCTGTAGGAGGTGATTTCACCACCACAGTTAAAAAAAAAAGCATATATGCCGAAGCATGGGGGCAGCAGGGGCGGAGGAGTGATTTTGCTCCTAATGCCGCGTACATACGGTCAAAATTCTGACAGAGGCATGCCCGTGGAAAAGTCCGACCATGTGTGTGCGGCATAACTTTTGCGGGAGGATGCCCCCATGCTTCGGCATTAATAAATGGTGCATGTATTCCCATCATTAGAAGTGGGTGGATGAAGGGAGGTATTCTAATGGTGGGCATACCCACCGATCAATCTCTTTTTTTCATTCAGCCAACAGGCTGCATGAAAAAAAAGATTACAATACATGTCCAACAAGGACCAGCAACGTACTGGTATGTTGCTGGACTTTGATTGGTTATACCAGATTTATGCCTGCGGGTTTAGGTATCATCTTGGTATCGTTCTTTTCAGCCAGCGGCCAACTTTCATGTAAAAGCAATCCTAGCGGCTAATTGGCCTCTGGACTGCTTTTACAAGCAGTGGGGGGGAATGTCCCCCCTGGATATAAAAAGCACCATTGGGAAATTGGGAAAGCATTTTATCACACCGATCTTGGTGTGGTCAGATGCTTTGAGGGCAGAGGAAAGATCTAGGGTCCATAGACCCCAGTTTTTTCAAAAAAAGAGTACCAGTCACTACCTATTGCTATCATAGGGGATATTTACATTCCCTGAGATAACAATAAAAATTATTAAAAAAAAAATATGGAAGGAACAGTTTAAAAATAAAATAAAAAAGCAAAATTAATAATAATAATAAAAAAAAGCACCCCTGTCCTGCCCTGCTCTTGCGCAATGGCGAACGCAAGCATCGGTCTGGCATCATATGTAAACAGCAATTGCATCATGCATGTGAGGTATCACTGCGAAGGTCAGATCGAGGGCAGTCATTCTAGCAGTAGACCTCCTCTGTAAATCGAACGTAACCTGTAAAGGCATTTAAAGGCTTTTAAAAATGTATGTAGTTTGTCGCCACTGCGCGTTTGTGCGAAATTTTAAAGCATGTCGTGTTTGGTATCTATGTACTCGGCCTAAGATCATCTTTTTTATTTCATCAAACATTTGGGCAATATAGTGTGTTTTAGTGCATTAAAATTTAAAAAAGTGTATTTTTTCCCCAAAAAAATGTGTTTGAAAAATCGCTGCGCAAATACTGTGTGGAAAAAAAAATGCAACGCCCACCATTTTAATCTGTAGGGCCTTTGATTTAAAAAAATGAATAATGTTTGGGGGTTCAACATAATTTTCGTGCAAAAAAAAAATGTTTTCATGTAAACAAAAAGTGTCAGAAAGGGCTTTGTCTTCAAGTGGTTAGAAGAGTGGATGTAAGCTTCCTAATGTTGTGTATAAAATGCCAGGACAGTTCAAAACCCCCCCAAATGACCCTATTTTGGAAAGTAGACACCCCAAGATATATACTGAGAGGCATGTCGAGTCCATGGAATATTTTATATGTTGACACAAGTTGCGGAAAAAATACAATTTATTTTTATTTTTTTATTTTTTTGCACAAAGTTGTCACTAAATGATAAATTGCTCATACATGCCATGGGCATATGTGGAATTACACCCCAAAATACGTTCTGTTGCTTCTCCTGAGTACAGGGATACCACATGTGTGAGACTTTTTGGGAGCCCAGCCATGTACGGGACCCCAAAAACCAAGCACCGCCTTCAGGCTTTCTAAGGGTATAAATTTTTGATTTCACTCCTCACTGCCTATCACAGTTTTGGAGGCCATGGAATGCCCAGATGGCACAAAACCCCCCCAAATGACCCCATTTTGGAAAGTAGACACCCCAAGCTATTTGCTGAGAGGTATGGTAAGTATTTAGCAGATCTCGCTTTTTGTCACAAAGTTTTGAAAATTGAAAAAATATATATATTATATATATATATATATATATATATATATATATATATATATATACTGTATTTATTGGCGTATAACACTCACTTTTTTACCCTGAAAATAGAGGGTAAACTGTTCCTGCGTGTTATATGCAGGGGGCTGTGGAAAGTTTTTTTCCTGAAACTTCCCTCTTAAAGTTAGGGTGCGTGTTATACGCCTGTGCGTGTTATACGCCGATAAATACGGTATTTTCTTTCTTAATTTTCAAAAACAAATGAGAGCTGTAAAATACTCACCATGCCTCTCAGCAAATAGCTTGGGGTGTCTACTTTCCAAAATGGGGTCATTTGGGCGGGTTTTGTGCTATTTTGGCTTTTTTTGGCCTTCAAAACTGTGATAGGTAGTGAGGAGGGAAATCCAAAATTTGTGCCCTTAGAAATCCTGAAGGGGGGGCGTGGCTAGCCGGCGTGAGAGATGGCTGCTGTATAGCTGAGCTCCTGCTCCAGGATACCGCAAACGAAGTGACCCAGTGACGGTGGTGATTTCTAAAAACAAGCCATGACTTCCCAAGACGACGCTACACCTGGCGCTGTTCGTAAGAGGGGTTCATACCGCCAGAATCTGCTGACATTAACGGATTACTTCCCCTCCACTAGCGGCCGCGTGACCCAAGATGGCGCCGGCGGCGGAGCACACATGCAGAAGATAGGGGAAAGTGAAGCTTCCTCAGACTCCAGCAGCACATCTTCGGTACGTACAGCTATCGAACATACTGCTAAGGGGGGAACCACCATCTCCCCACCTGATAGCCCTACCACCCGCAGCCCTACTAAATTTAAAAAAGCAAAGGGAGATAGACAGGAGGAAGAATCTGACATGGAGGACAGTGCACAGGAGGCTGCAAATCAGACCCCACTTGAGCACTTTCCCTCTTCATCCCAGCCTGTGACCATATCTAATATGAGAGATATGCTCATTTCCTTAAGAGATTCTGTACATTCAGACATGCTGACAATGTTGAATCCTATCAAGGCTGATGTGCAAGAATTACAGCATAGAGTGGCCTACACAGATCACAAAATGGAAGATGCTTTTGCAGCACACAATAATCTAGTGGATGCATTTAAGGAACAGCAAACTGAGATGCAGAGAATGGCAGCGAAGTTATCAGATTTAGAAGACCGTTCCCGCAGAAATAATATTACATTTCGCAGAATCCCTGAATCTATTCCCAATGTTGAGCTGAGTAGATTTGTATGCCAAATGTTATGCACCTTACTGCCCAAAGCAACTGATGTTGAGCTAACAATTGACAGAGCGCATAGACTGCCTAAGCCAGGTTTCCTCCCGGATAATGTACCGAGAGATGTTCTGGCACATATACACTACTACCATATAAAAGAGGATGCTATGCGAGCTATGAGAAACAACCCACAAATGACTGGACAGTATGCAAACATAGCTTTATTCTCGGATCTCTCACAAGCCACTATACAACACAGAAGGAAACTCCTTACGATCACCAAAGCTCTGCGTAATCACAGCATTGTTTACAGATGGGGGACCCCATCAAAACTCATGGTAACCTATCAAGGTAAGCCGTTCAACATTCACTCACTGGAATCAGGCCTCCGTCTCCTCAGAGAATGGGACATCCTTCCTGCCGAAGAACCAGCCCCTAGACGACGTGATCCTCCTAAAGTCCGGACGGACTGGTCGACATAATAACCATGGACCACCGAAAGAGAACCACCTCTTACCCTTCTACCGTTGCGGTTGAATGGAGCACCTTTAAATGCCTAGATTTGCTTTTCCTGTCGCCATGTTGGCGTGGAATAGGCACCCTCAGATGACAAGCAGACTAGTCTGCCTCTGGATGCTGGGGCGGGCTCCAGACTCTTTTTTACTATTTGGTTATTTTTTGTTGTTTTTTTTCTCTGTTCTTTTCTCTCCTTTTTCCTTTTCCCAACAGAACAATCCACATCTTTTCAATCCAGGATTTTTTTTGCTTATCCTACTGCCTTCCACATGTCATCTCTTCACAGGAAGATCTACCTAATCTGCAATCCACACTGAACTACAACTGGTCATCCGTATTAACAGTTACCACTAGATGGCGATATCCCCTTTCCTTTAACTCTACTGTTTGTGAGTATGAACATGTTTCTAGAAATGATGATCTCTTAATCAACAAGGTCAGCTCCCAACGTTTATTCCTACAGGAAGCATCGTTTGTTCATACCCTAGTTTATGATGACCATTAAGTTTGTCTCTCTTAATGCCAAGGGTCTAAACAGCCCTTTTAAACAAAGCCTTTTATGGTCTACAGCCCAAAAACTAAGGGGAGATGTACTATGTGTACAAGAGACTCATTTTTCAGCAACAAAAGCTCCAAAGTGTTCTCATAGATTGTACCCGCATATATTTTTTGCTAATGCTGACACTAAGCATAATGGAGTTCTTATTGCAATCAAACACTCAATAGCATTTTCTTTACAGGAAGTCATCACAGACAAGAAGGGCCGCTATGTTATTTTAATATGTACCTTGAATAATGTTTTATATACCATTGTGGCAGTATATGCCCCAAATCAAGGGCAAATAACCTTTTTGAGGAACCTCCTCAAACAGGTTAAACCCATCTGTAGGGGAAACCTCCTTCTGCTAGGGGACTTTAACTCGGTGATTGACTCCCATATTGACTGCTCACCCCCCAAATTACACCATAAATCTATAATCCAATCCACTATACATAGAGAATCCCTATATGATGTCTGGAGATGCCATCATCCAGACGAAAAAGACTTTACGTTTTTTTCTAACCCCCATAGATCCTATTCCAGAATAGATATAATTCTTACAGACCTATCTTCCTTGTACAAGACTAAGTCAGCCACTATTGAGATCATCACTTGGTCAGACCATGCGCCCATAACAATTGAATTAGAAGAACAAATTAATGTAACCCCTACATTTCTGTGGCGCAACAACACTCACATCTTCACCAATAAATATCACCGAGAGAGAGTTCAGAAGCAACTGGAGGAATTTTTTACACTCAATACCATAGAAGATACCTCAGCATCCACTATCTGGTGTACTCACAAAGCCTTCATCAGAGGCCTGTTAATACAAATTGCTGCTAGGGAAAAAAAGCGTAAGTCTCAAACAATTGACCTACTGCTGAACAAAATACGCTTCCTAGAAACACAAATTAAGAAAGACATGTCCCAAAATACGATAGATGATCTTAAAGAATGTAGATTGAACCTTAAATATGCGTTAGTAGCCAACTATGAAAGACATATGAAATACCTAAAAGCTTCATTTTATTCTTCCGGTAATAAAGCGGGAAAACTCTTGGCCCAACAACTTAAAGTCCGACAAGCCAGAACGAGAATCGCTCATCTAATTGAACCCAAAAATGGCACCAAAGTATCACATCCGAATGATATAGCTAACATATTCAAAGAGTACTATAGTCGTCTCTATAATCTTAACTCAGATTCCAACACCCCCCAACCATCCATGGAAAACATATCCAAATTTCTAAATTCGGTCAACATTCCATCAATAGATCCCCAGATGTTGGAGCGACTTAATGCTCCAGTTACAGACGCAGAAGTTGAACTAGTCCTCAACTCCCTTGCTCTTAACAAATCACCTGGACCTGATGGTCTCTCAGCGGAATACTATAGAACCTTCTCAACCGTATTAATCCCACATCTAGTCAGAGTTTTTAATGACGCTATCTCTTCAGGAACAATAACATCAGAAATGCTTAAAGCTATAATAGTCACCCTACCAAAACCAGGAAAGGAACCCAGCTTACCTCAAAACTTTAGGCCAATATCCCTCCTTAATACGGACCTTAAAGTATACGCCAAGATTATTGCCAATAGAATAGCGGAAGTAACACCATCCTTAATAGCCCCTGATCAAGTAGGATTTGTAAAAGGTCGCCAAGCTCCTGATGGCACCCGCAGAATACTTAATCTTCTCCGTATAGCCGAGAGCCGTAAGTTGCCCACTGCCTTCATAGCTTTAGATGCCGAGAAGGCATTCGATAGGGTACACTGGGGGTATTTACAGGCTACCCTAACAAAATTTGGTTTCACTGGCCCCATTTTATCTGCTATCCTAGCACTTTATAATAACCAATCAGCTCAAGTATTTACCTCCTCTGTACTCTCCGATGCCTTTACTATAACTAATGGGACTAGACAGGGGTGCCCCCTTTCACCTCTAATTTTCACTCTGATTATGGAACCATTTGCGGCTGCCATCAGGAGTTCCCAAAACGTAACAGGCATCACAGTAGCTGGTAATGACTATAAAATGGGATTGTTTGCGAATGATGTCATTTTGACACTCTCAGATGTGACTAAATCTCTGCCTGAAGTATGCAAGATAATTGATACCTTTAGCGCCGTATCTTACTATAAAATCAATATAGCCAAATGTCAGGTTCTCACAACCAATCTTAACTATAAAATTAAAGTAAAAATGAAATCGCTGTTCCCTTGTAATTGGGACAGCGACAAGATCCAATATCTGGGGATTTATCTCACTGCCAAATCAGACCACCTCTATGACATTAACTATAAAAAGCTACTTCATACGGTCCAGACCGAACTTACTCAACTAGCAAAATTTGAAATCTCTTGGATGGGCAGGATAGCTACATTCAAGATGATGGTGCTACCAAAAATCCTCTATATCTTTCGGACAGTACCCATTCCCCTCCCAAAAATATTTTTCAATAAACTTGATACATCACATAGATCCTTCATATGGAAAGGAACTAAGGCAAGAATAGCTTTCGCAACTCTCACCAAATTAAAATCAAAAGGGGGTATGGGGGTACCAGCCATTCGAGATTACTATAGAGCAACTCTCCTCGACCAACTTAGAGCATGGTGCGACCCATCTTTAGGGAAACAGTGGGTATTACTAGAACGCTCCTTAATACATAATACTAACCTACCAGCGTTACTCATCGCAGCAGCCACTAGAAAACCAATATACATACCATATCACCCGTCTATATCTGCCTCACTTAAAGCTTGGGAAGACCTATTAACTAAGAGCCGGGAGGTCACACAGGTGAAATTGATTGATATTCCGCTTCAATCCTTCACATTCCTGATTCCAAACCTTTGGCTTAAACCTTGGATTGAAGCGGGCTATCATACCTTACGAGAGATTCCAAAGGAGGTTAAACTTAAGGATAGATTTACAATGATGCAAATTCAGCACTTCCTCCACACCTACAATTCGGACACCATTAATCTGAACAAAGCAGTATGGGATTTCTATCATGTGGAATCTACCTCGAAAAAAAAAAGGCATATCATTCATGTACTCCTTACTACAACCCGATTCCCCAATCAAAGTCACTCCAGCGATAATTAAATGGGAAGCAGAACTAAAGAGAACATACTCTCCATTAGAATGGTCTCAAGCAATTAATTGTAGTCTAAAAGCCTCGCACTGTGTGTCACACTGGGAAAATGTATATAAGATTCTGTATAGGTGGTACTTGACACCGACGCGTTTGACTACGATATACACGGGTAGGTCTCCGGATTGTTGGCGTGACTGCGGACAACCGGGGAACTTGCTTCATATACTTTGGTATTGCAAGTCATTAACGAGCTTCTGGAACTCCATCTTCCAGTTGATCTCACAGATTACAGGGATAATAACGAAACCATCGCCAGATTTAGCACTACTCGGTTTACGTATAGGGGAATTCCCCCTTGACTTTAGGACAGTGGTTCTACATATCTTAATTGCGGCTAGACTATCAATAATGTGCCAATGGAAAAAAAACACAGTCCCTTCAATTCAGGAAATCATCTCCAGAGTGACTCTACAGTGCTCTTATGAGCACTCTTTTGCCAACTCCAAAGGTAATAAAGGAAAATTTCTCAAACAATGGGAAATATGGCTTAAAGTATATAATTTGACTGATATGATTTAGAATGAAAAGGAAATGCACCATACTAGAACAGATGTGGATTGACGCATGCAACTCTTGGTTACCACATATATGGTAACCTTGCTATCCTCATTCTTTGTTTTAGATCTAGTTTTAGTTCTAGTTTAGTCTTAGGTTTTTAGTTATTGCACTCAGTATATGTTACTACAAGGTCATACGGGTATCTATTACCCGAGCCGGATTGGCTTTCCTTTAGGACCGAGTGAATCTACTCATGTTTTTGTTTTGTTTGATCCTTTTTTTTTTTCTATACTATGAGGTCCTCATTATGTCCTTGACTCCTTAGTCTATCCTTTTATTGAAAGATAAGAATCAAGATTCATGAATGTATATATGTACTGAAGATCCTGTAATACGACTGCTGTCCTTTTACGTCTTTTTGTCATGAATATGACCTTGTAATTGTTAATATTCAATATTCAATAAAAATCTTAAAAGATAAAAAAAAAAAAAAAAAAAGAAATCCTGAAGGCGGTGCTTGGTTTTCGGGGGCCCGTACGCGGCTAGGCTCCTAAAAAGTCCCACACATGTGGTATCCCCGTACTCAAGAGAAGCAGCAAAATGTATTTTGGGGTGCAATTCCACATATAACCATGGCATGTGTGAGCAATATATTATTTAGTGACAACTTTTTGTATTTTTTTTTTTTGTCATTATTCAATCACTTGAGACAAAAAAAAATATTCAATGGGCTCAACATGCCTCTCAGCAATTTCCTTGGGGTGTCTTCTTTCAAAAATGGGGTCATTTGGGGTTTTTTTGTACTGCCCTGCCATTTTAGCACCTCAAGAAATGAGATAGGCAGTCATAAATTAAAAGCTGTGTAAATTTCAGAAAATGTACCCTAGTTTGTAGACGCTATAACTTTTGCTCAAACCAATTAATATACGCTTATTGACATTTTTTTTACTAAAGACATGTGGCTGAATACATTTTGGTCTAAATGTATGACTAAAATTGAGTTTATTAGATTTTTCTTATAACAAAAAGTAGAAAATATCATTTTTTTTCAAAATTTTCAGTCTTTTTCCGTTTTATATCGCAAAAAAATAATAATCGCAGAGGCAATCAAATACCATTAAAAGAAAGCTCTATTTGTGGTAAGAAAAGGATGCAAATATCGTTTGGGTACAACATTGCATGTCTGCACAATTTACAGTTAAAGCAGCGCAGTGCAAAATTCTGAAAACACCTCTGGTCCTTAACCTGCATAATGGTCCGGGGCTTAAGTGGTTAAGTTGTGACTAGACAGGTAACAATTTAGATTGAAAAGGTATCAAGTTCTAAGGCATTCATTAGGGACATCACAGAATTCATCTGATATTACAAAAATCAGCAACCTGATCATTCCATTTTCAACATATACAGTAAGCGGTAAACTGAGTCAAGCAGTAAAATTATAAAATTTGCCTCTTGCTTAGAGCACATGTGATACATTTTGAGGGAAGTGAAGGGTGTTCTGTCAACTCCCTCAGCCTGCCTCCTGAGATGTATTTCCTGCATCCTTGTAAATGACACAAAAGGCCTACATTTATGATATTAACCTGGGAAGCAAAGAACATAAGCTTGGGCACCCTCAGCTTGACAGCAATTTATCTTAGCTATCCCCTTTCAAAACACTATTGTTTCATTAGGCTTTTTCATTGTGAACTGCTTTGAGAGTTTTTTAACTTGATGTCATGTCATGAAATCATATCTGTACTGTTCTTGAAAAATAATGTCATATGATCAGTGAATAAGCATGGAACCAAGACAGTGTTTGGACTGTGTTGTATAGAACTAGAAACATAAAAGTCCAAAGGAAACATACATGAAGAATGAACTATTTGAAGGTAATCCTATGAACATCATTGTGTTGTGAATTTAATTCTAATATAATTTTATTCATTAAATCCCAACTCCGGGCAAAATGTTTTTGTTTTTTTCCCAGGCTGTGCCTACTTTGCATGAATTAAAGTAGTAGTAAAGTATTTTTTTAAACTTGTATCTACAGGTAAGCCAAAGATAAGGCTTACCTGTAGGTAAAGTGAATATCTCCTAACATTTCACTGTGTTGGAAACATTTGCGATTCACTGCCGCTGCATCAGTGCATGGGCTCTGAAGGCATACTCATGTCATCCCTTCAGAGCTTTGTGCCATGGCTGTGACTCATGGCTGTGGCTGTGAGATGGAGTGATGTCATCACGGCTCGGCCAATCAGACGACCGGATAACACAAACCCAAAAGGAAGATCAGGTGAAGATTGAAGCCCTGTCAGCAGTGACAGTGTGCCACTGAAGGGCTTTGTTGTAAGGTAAGCATTTCATAATGTTCTAATATGCGATGCATACTAGAACATTATGCCATTGTATTGCAGGTTTTTTTTTTTAAAGGCTGCAGTTTACTACCATTTTAACTGCTCATTTTATCTAGGGGTGAACACAGAGCTTATACTCGCGATCCTCCGGGAAAAAGGGACAGCCCCATGTCCAGCAGTGGACCGTTCCTAATGTCTCCATGTCCAGAGCTGGTCTATGCGCATGATAATGTCAGAAACAGTGCACCACTGGACGTGGGGTGGGGGGAGCCAAAAGGAACAGGAAAAAATGTCCTCTCATTTTATTTAAATAAGCAAAAGATAGCACTTATTTTTTATTTATTTTTTTAAAGTAGATTTTTATTGAAGTTTTCACCAGAACAAAGAAAAGACAATGGTAAAATGGGTTACAAAAGAGCATACATCGAGGTGTACATAACAGGGGAAAATTAAAACACAATAAAACAGCAGATGAGTATAAAGAAGTAACCAGATAAGTATGAGATTTAACAGGATGAGGATTGTAGGGAACGAAACAAAGCCCACACGCAGTAGTATGGGGGATATTTTCTATATCCGAGACTTAGGGGCATGACAGAAAGTATGGAGTCTCAGGGAGTCGGAAGGAAAGGAGTGTCCCCCGAGGGTTCAACGAAAAGGAGTAGGACAAACCCGTGAGTATCTCAACCTTCCCGCCCACCCCCAATGGGAACATTCTGTGAGCGGGAAGGCGACCATATATAGTAACAAATCAATGGAGAGCATACGGGTTGTCGTCATGGTGGCAAGATCTGACACCCCCAGTAGAACTACCGTCCCTCCTGTAATGCTCGTTGAAGGATAGACCTACCAGGCCAAAGAGACTAAGACATCAGTGAGTGGTATGTCTAAGCAACAGAAATCAAATAAGATGGAAAAAAAAAAAAAAACTAAAAATGGGGGGGCAGACATGGTCAAGAAGGATGTTCAGTGCAGACTTGAGGTCCTTATACCAGTGAGCAATAGGGTGAAGGAGGGGAAGGGAAGGGCCAAGGGAATGGCGGGGTGTACCAAACCTTCTGGGTGATAGATTTAAGATTCTTAGGCCGGTGCTGTAGTCCCGTCTACGGGCATAGGAGCCAGGCGTGGGATAGAAAACGACGCAGTATCCCTAAATTCGATCCAACAAGCCCATGTGGTACTGAATTTAGCGGGATCATCTTTAGCTTGAAAAATAAGTCTTTCCATCTCAGCTATCTTGTCAACTCTACTAAGCCATTCGGCAATGGTGGGGGGGACAGTGCTTCTCCAGTGGATCGGTATGCATTGTGTCGCCGCATTAATAAGGTGTAGGGTAAGAGATTTGCGGTATGTCGAACAGGGGATGGATGTGTGTTGTAGTAAGTATTGTGCTGGAGTAAAATCAGGGGTATAGGTAGTGATTTTGGCAATCAAAGCATGTATTTCTGTCCAGAAAGGTTGTATCAGAGGGCATTCCCACCAAATGTGGAGGAAAGAACCGGGGGCTGAAGTACATCTCCAGCAGAGAGGGGAGACGGTCGGGAAGAAGCGATGTATTTTGTCGGGAGTACGGTACCATCTCGTGTACAACTTATATCTATTTTCCTGTGCGGATATGTTAACCGAGCCTCTATGTGTATGATCGCAAATACGTTCCCAATCGACCATGGAGAAGTCTATGGATAATTCCGTGGCCCATTGTCGGTGAGTCTGAGTGTCTGGGGGGGATCCCGAGAGCAAGAGGGCATATAGTGTAGATATTAAATGTCTTTGGGGTTCTGTGTCAGTGCAAAGGAGTTTGAATGGGGTGAGAGTCCTAGACCACTGGGAAGGAGGGCGAGCCTGAAGGAGGAAATGACGTATTTGGAGGTATTTAAAGAAGGGTATGTGGAGGTCAGGGAATTTAGAGGACAACACAGGCTGCGAGAGAAGTGTATCGTTGTCAAAGCAGTGATGTGCTCTGACCGGTGGGTCAATGGGCCCTACGTGTCGGTTAGTGGCAGGAATGTCCGCCGGAAAATCTGGGTTCTGGGTGAGAGGCGTCAGTGACCCAGGAAAAGGGGTTAGTTGAAGGATGTGGCAGGATGATCTGAAGTTATAAAGTGTAGGGCCTATTAGGGGGTGATTGTAGCACTCCTGCGGGATGGAGCATGTGTTGATCCATGGTAGATGGTGAAGAGGAATTTGGGAAAAAGAATTTTCCACCTGTACCCAGTCTTTGCTGGAGGAGTGTGTGTGCCAATCCACGATTTGTGTGAGCTGGCAGGCCCTATAATAGGAGTGTAGGTCCGGAAGTCCTATGCCTCCCTTACTCTTGGGAAGTGTCAGTTTTGCCCAGCTCAGACGAGGAGGGCCCGCAGACCAGAGGAGGTTTCTGCATAATTGCTTAAATGAAGTAAAATAAGAAGGGGGGAGTTTAATCGGGATGGCTTGTAAGAGATACAATAATCGGGGAAGCACGTTCATCTTTAATATGGCAGCTCTGCCAAACCAGGAGAAGGGGCCCTTCAGCCATTTATTTGTGTCCTCCCTAATAGATTGAAGTGCAGGGAGAAAGTTCTTTGCAAAGAGGTCAGACAATCTGGTAGGGATTTTGATGCCCAAGTACGTAAGGTCATTGGGTTCCCATTTAAAAGGGAAGTTGGCTTGACAGAGGAGGACCGTTTGTTGAGGAAGGGAGATGTTGAGTGCCTTGGATTTGTCAAAGTTGATTTGCAGGTTAGCGAGCTGTTTAACCACTTAACGACCGCTCACTGTATATATACGTCGGCAGAATGGCACCGACAGGCACAATCACGTAGAGTGTACGTGATTGCCTTTGTACAGTTGGGGGGTCCAATCGGACCCCCCTTCTATACAGTGAGCGGTGGCTAAGTGTCCGGGAGCGTTCCGGGATGAGGGGGCAGCCATTCGTTTCTGGCCACCCCCTCGCAATCGCTCCCGGCGAATGGAAATGCCCCCTCTGTCTGTGGCAGAGAGAGGGAGCAGGAGGAAGTGATGTCATCTCTGGTGCGGCGCTCACATATACTGAGCGCCGTACAAGAGAAGATATCAGGTCAGTGCACACAACACTACACTGACACCAGGACACATAGGGACATAAATCGCCCCCCCCAGGCCCCCCCAGACACCCCAGATCACCCCCCAGATCACCCCCCAGTCACAGTGTCACTGATTGCAGTGACCATTTATTTAGTGATCACTGCAATCAGTGACATTTGTGACTGTAAAAGTGTCACCAAAGTTTAGTCTTAGGTCCAGTGTAGCCCCCTAACCCCCCCTAATAAAGGTTTAACCCCCTGATCACCCCCCAGATAACCCTTTCACCCCCTATCACCACTGTCGCTTAGCGATAATTTTTCTGATCGCTGTCTTAGCGTCAGTGATGCCGATCGGCAGCCAGTATTTTTTTTTAGGTTCGCCGCAGGTTTTTATAGCGTCAGGTACCCCAATATATTATCTAATAAAGGTTTAACCCCCTTGATCGCCCCCCAGGTAACCCTTTCACCCCCTATCACCACTATCACTAAGCGATCGTTTTTCTAAACGCTGTCTTAGTGTCTGTGATGCAGATCGGTAGCCGGTAATTTTTTTTAGGTTCGCCGCAGGTTTTTATAGCGTCAGGTACCCCAATATATTATCTAATAAAGGTTTAACCCCCTTGATCGCCCCCCAGGTAACCCTTTCACCCCCTATCACCACTGTCGCTAAGCGATCGTTTTTCTAAACGCTGTCTTAGTGTCTGTGATGCAGATCGGTAGCCGGTAATTTTTTTTAGGTTCGCCGCAGGTTTTTATAGCGTCAGGTACCCCAATATATTATCTAATAAAGGTTTAACCCCCTTGATCGCCCCCCAGGTAACCCTTTCACCCCCTATCACCACTGTCGCTAAGCAATTGTTTTTCTAAATGCTGTCTTAGTGTCGGTGATGCAGATCGTAGCCAGTATTTTTTTTTAGGTTCGCCGCAGGTTTTTATAGCGTCAGGTACCCCAATATATTATCTAATAAAGGTTTAACCCCCTTGATCGCCCCCCCAGGTAACCCTTTCACCCCCATCACCACTGTCGCTAAGCAATCGTTTTTCTAAACGCTGTCTTAGTGTCGGTGATGCAGATCGGTAGCTGGTAATTTTTTTTAGGTTTGCCGCAGGTTTTTATAGCGTCAGGTACCCCCATATATTATCTAATAAAGGTTTTAACCCCCTGATTGCCCCTAGTTAACCCTTTCACCAGTGATCACCATATAAGTGTTACGGGTGACGCTGGTTAGTTAGTTTGCATTTTATAGTGTCAGGGCACCCGCCGTGTATATAACCCAATAAAGGTTTAACCCCCTGATCGCCCGGCGGGTGATATCAATTAGGTTTTAGCGTCAGAGAGGGTCTGAGTCACACCCCAGGCAGCGCCAGGTTAGTACCAGTAACGCTAACACCCACGCGTGAAGCATACACCCCCCTTAGTGGTATAGTATCTGAACAGATCAATATCTGATCTGATCAGATCTATACTAGCGTCCCCAGCAGTTTAGGGTTCCCAAAAACGCAGTGTTAGCGGGATCAGCCCAGATACCTGCTGGCACCTGCGTTTTGCCCCTCCGTCCAGCCCAGGCCACCCAAGTGCAGTATCGATCGATCACTGTCACTTACAAAGCAAAAACACACATAACTGCAGCGTTCGCAGAGACAGGCCTGATCCCTGTGACTCCAGTGCTGTAGGAGGTGATTTCACCACCACAGTTAAAAAAAAAAGCAAATATGCCGAAGCATTGGGGCAGCAGGGGCGGAGGAGCGATTTTGCTCCTAATGCCGCGTACATACGGTCGAAATTCCGACGGAGGCTTGCCCGTGGAAAAGTCCGACCATGTGTGTGCGGCATAACTTTTTTGCGGGAGGATGCCCCCATGCTTCGGCATATATAAATGGTGCGTGTATGCCCATCATTGGAAGTGGGTGGATGAAGGGCGGTATTCTAATGGTGGGCATACCCACCGATCAATCTCTTTTTTCGTTCAGCCAACTGGCTGCATGAAATAAAAAGATTACAATACATGTCCAACAAGGACCAGCAACGTACTGGTATGTTGCTGGACTTTGAATGTTTATACCAGAATGATGCCTGCGGGTTTAGGTATCATCTTGGTATCATTCTTTTCAGCCTGAGGCCGGCTTTCATGTAAAAGCAATCCTAGCAGCTAATTAGCCTCTGGACTGCTTTTACAAGCAGTGGGAGGGAATGCCCCCCCCCAGATATAAAAAGCGCCATTGGGAAATTGGGAAAGCATTTTATCACACCGATCTTGGTGTGGTCAGATGCTTTGAGGGCAGAGGAAAAATCTAGGGTCTAGAAGACCCCAGTTTTTTCAAAAAAAGAGTACCTGTCACTACCTATTGCTATCATAGGGGATATTTACATTCCCTGAGATAACAATAAAAATGATATAAAAAAAAAAAAATACTTGGAAGGAACAATTTAAAAATAAAATAAAAAAGCAAAATTAATAAAAAAAAAAAAAAAAAAGCACCCCTGTCCTGCCCTGCTCTTGCCCAATGGCGAACGCAAGCGTCGGTCTGGCGTCATATGTAAACAGCAATTGCACCATGCATGTGAGGTATCACCGCGAAGGTCAGATCGAGGGAAATCATTTTAGCAGTAGACCTCCTCTGTAAATCTACTGGGGTAACCTGTAAAGGCTTTTAAAGGCTTTTAAAAATGTATGTAGTTTGTCGCCAATGCGCGTTTGTGCGAAATTTTAAAGCATGTCGTGTTTGGTATCTATGTACTCGGCCTAAGATCATCTTTTTTATTTCATCAAACATTTGGGCAATATAGTGTGTTTTAGTGCATTAAAATTAAAAAAAGTGTATTTTTTAACCCAAAAAATGCGTTTGAAAAATCGCTGCGCAAATACTGTGTAGAAAAAAAAAATGCAACACCCACCATTTTAATCTGTAGGGCCTTTGCTTTAAAAATATATATATAATGTTTGGGGGTTCAACATAATTTTCTTGCAAAAAAAAAATGTTTTCATGTAAACAAAAAGTGTCAAAAAGGGCTTTGTCTTCAAGTGGTTAGAAGAGTGGATGTAAGCTTCTTAATGATGTGTATAAAATGCCAGAACAGTTCAAAACCCCCCCAAATGACCCCATTTTGGAAAGTAGACACCCCAAGCTATATACTGAGAGGCATGTCGAGTCCATGGAATATTTTATATGTTGACACAAGTTGCGGAAAAACAACAATTTTTTTTTTTTTTTTTTGCACAAAGTTGTCACTAAATGATATATTGCTCAAACATGCCATGGGCATATGTGGAATTACACCCCAAAATACATTCTGTTGCTTCTCCTGAGTACGGGGATACCACATGTGTGAGACTTTTTGGGAGCCTAGCCGCGTACGGGACCCCAAAAACCAAGCACCGCCTTCAGGCTTTCTAAGGGTGTAAATTTTTGATTTCACTTCTCACTGCCTATCACAGTTTCGGAGGCCATGGAATGCCCAGATAGCACAAAACCCCCCCAAATGACCCCATTTTGGAAAGTAGACACCCCAAGCTATTTGCTGAGAGGTATTGTGAGTATTTTGCAGATCTCGCTTTTTGTCACAAAGTTTTGAAAATTGAAAAAAATAAATAAATATATATATATATTTTCTTTCTTCATTTTCAAAAACAAATGAGAGCTGTAAAATACTCCCCATTCCTCTCAGCAAATAGCTTGGGGTGTCTATATTCCAAAATGGGGTCATTTGGGGGGGGGGTTTGTGCGATTTTGCATTTTATGGCCTTCGAAACTGTGATAGGTAGTGAGGAGTGAAATCAAAAATTTGTGCCTAGAAATCCTGAAGGCGGTGCTTGGTTTTCGGGGTCCCGTACGCGGCTAGGCTCCTAAAAAGTCCCACACATGTGGTATCCCCGTACTCAGGAGAAGCAGAAAAATGTATTTTGGGGTGTCATTCCACATATAACCATGGCATGTGTGAGCAATATATCATTTAGTGACAACTTTTTGTAATTTTTTTTTTTTTTTTTTTTTAGTCATTATTCAATCACTTGGGACAAAAAAATAAAAAATTCAATGGGCTCAACATGCCTCTCAGCAATTTCCTTGGGGTGTCTACTTTCCAAAATGGGGTCATTTGGGGGGGTTTTGTACTGCCCTGTCATTTTAGCACCTCAAGAAATGAGATAGGCAGTCATAAATTTAAAGCTGTGTAAATTTCAGAAAATGTACCCTAGTTTGTAAACTCTATAACTTTTGCGCAAACCAATAAATATACGCTTATTGACATTTTTTTTACTAAAAACATGTGGCTGAATACATTTTGGCCTAAATGTATGACTACAATTGAGTTTATTCGATTTTTCTTATAACAAAAAGTAGAAAATATCATTTTTTTTCAAAATTTTCGGTCTTTTTCCGTTTATATTGCAAAAAATAAAAATCGCAGAGGCAATCAAATACCATTAAAAGAAAGCTCTATTTGTGGGAAGAAAAGGACGCAAATTTCGTTTGGGTACAACATTGCATGTCCGCACAATTTACAGTTAAAGCAGCGCAGTGCAAAATTCTGAATTCACCTCTGGTCCTCTAGCTACCAAATGGTCCGGGGCTTAAGTGGTTAAAGAGGGTAAAGTCTTTGAGAAGGTTGGGGATGGTAGTCAAGGGATTCGAAAGAAACAGGAGAATATCATCTGCGTAGGCCGCAATCTTGTAGTGATTGCGATGAATGGTAATCCCCTGTATATCGGGGTTTTCTCTAATTTTGCGGAGGAAGGGTTCCATGGTAAGTACGAAAAGGAGCGGAGAGAGGGGACAGCCCTGGCGTGTGCCGTTGTTTATGGGGAATGAGGTAGACAGCCTACCGTTGACCCTTATCCTGGCTGTGGGGGACGCATACAGTGCCATTATCATTAGTATAAGCCGTGGTGGGAACCCCATAGCCTGTAGAGAAGCGGACATATAGTCCCATGCTACTCTGTTAAAGGCCTCTTCGGCGTCAAGGGACAGAAAAAATCCCTAAGACGCGGTGGCGGTCAGCCAGTGGTGAATGTTTAATTCCTTGGTAGTGTTATCCCTGGCTTCCCTGCCAGGGATAAAACCTACTTGGTCGATGGAGATCAATTTGGGGAGTAAGGGGAGTATGTGGTTTGCCAAGATCTTCGCGTAGAGTTTCACGTCTACATTGAGGAGGGAGATAGGACGATAGTTGGAAACTACCGTTGCGTCCTTACCTGGTTTCGGAATGAGCGTAACGTGGGCCTCCAAAATATCCCTGTTTTGTGGGGAGGAAGAGGATGGCAGTTCATTAAAGGCCGAAACAAAATGGGGAAGTAAAATATCCGAGAGTGACTTGTAGTAACTAGATGTCAGGCCGTCCGGGCCTGGACTCTTGCCCGGTTTCAACTGTCTCAGGGCTTGTAGGGCTTCTTCAGTGGAGATTGGCACATCCAGATCAGTTAAAACATCCGAGGGAAGAGGGGATGGGCTGTATTGGGTTAAAAATTTGGTTATAATCCCGGGGCGTCTGGAGAGGGGGTCACTCAAATGCGGTGTGGGAAGGTTGTAAAGTTTGGAAAAATATGCTACAAATTGGTTGGCTATGTCTTCCGTGCGATTGACAGTGGTGCCAGAGGGGGTTTTGATAGTGTGGATCGTGTGTGTAGATTTTTTCTGTTGTAAGGCTCTCGCCAATAGTTTACCCGCCTTGTTGCCAAATTCATAGAATAATTTTTGTGTTAATGTGTATTTACGCTTTAGAGTCTTCTGGAGTTCTTCCAATAGGTCAGCCCTAGCTGCCAGGAGGTCGGCAAGGCAGTCATCAGCCAAAGAGCGTTTATGGACGTTTTCAAACCGTTTCACTCGGTTTGATAGGTCCTCGATGTGAGCTTTCCTAAGTTTGTTCCGTTTAGCCGCTAGAGATATGATTTCGCCCCGGATAACACACTTGTGCGCGGCCCACGTAATCGTCGGAGATGTGTCCCCATTGGAGTTTTCTCTAAAATAATGTGAAAGACATTCCGATAATTTTAGGGTATTATCTATGTCTAGTAGAAGTGAGTCGTCCAGGCGCCATATCCTAGATTCGGTATGTCGGAGCGAAAGTGTTAGAGTCATGGTTATGGGGTGATGGTCCGACAAAACCATAGGTCCAATGGTGGCCTCTGTAAGTGTCGTCAGGTCGTTTTGGGTTACAAAAAAATGATCGAGTCTAGAGTATTTGTTATGCGGCGCGGAAAAAAAGGTGAAGTCTTTAACCGTCGGGTGAAGCGTGCGATAGGTGTCATGGAGATTCAAAGTAGTCAGGCGAGTCTTAATCGCACGAAGGGCGCTATATGTCATAGAGGAAGAGCCATTAGAAGTGTCTAGAGATGGGACGAGAGGAACGTTAAAATCTCCCGCCAAAATTAAGGTGCCAGTTTGAAATGCGGTGAGTTGGTCCAGGGTCTTACGGTAGAAAGCCACGTGTTTAGAATTTGGAGCATAAATGTTTGCAACAGTAAAGGGTTTGCCATGGATCGTGCCTTTAAGGAAGAGATACCTCCCGTCGACATCCCTGTCAATATCCGTGATCAGTAGAGGACAATGTTTCGAGAGTAAGATGGAGACCCCTTTTGACTTGGCCAAGTTGTTGGTGGCGTGGTAAACAGTCGGGAAGTGGAGGTCGTTGAGCTTGGGGATATTATTCGTACGTAAATGGGTCTCTTGGATAAGAGCGATATGCGTTTTAGCTTTGCGAAGGGTATATAACAATTGAGATCGTTTTTCGGGCGTATTAAGACCTCTCATGTTAATGGAGTATAGTTTAAGTCGCGTAAGGAGATTTGGGGCTGTAGGGACAGAGCCAGCACTCAGATTCTCACCCGCCATTCCTATGGGGGGGGAGGGGTTGAGGGGGGGGTGAGATTAAACAGGTGTAGCAAGGGGGGTAGAACTACCTCCAAGACGTCGTGGAGGAGGGGAGGTATTGGTGAAGACCGATGAGGGGGAGGAACCTGTCCCAATCTCTCAATAATGGGAAATAATCGGTAAGCTACAGGGCGCGGCGGGTGATCGCACGCCTGCCAGGCGTGCTCGCACCCTCACACGCCGCCGTGTGGGGGTTGACCAAGACCAGAGCCAGTGAAGGATTGTAGAGTGAGGGATAAAAAAACGTGTATACAGGCGATATCCCACCACCCCAGGACAATCTAATACTATAATACGGAGGACCAGACACCAGAAGGGCCAAAGAGACGTAATGTCTGCTAACGAAGTTCGCAAATACCATAGGGTTCAGCGAGAGTAGAGGGGCCTAGAACCAGTGAAATGGTATTCTGTAGGGGCTAGAATTATAGGGGGTGGAATGTTATCCCAACTAAATGAGGCATAGCCTAATGTTTCATGCTCATGCCGGAACACCTAGCGTGGTTCTTCATAGGTAAACCCACACGAACATAGTGCGACCTTCCAGTGTAAACAAAATACTTCTAAGAGCTGTAACTTACAATAGGACCCAAACCTCAGAAGGAACCGTATCAGAACATAATAACCACAGAAACTTATAAACTTAACTATCATACCCATAGTAGCGAAAGGAACGGGGAATAGGGTGTGAACCATACCAGGAGACCCCATAATGTACCTTATTAAGCGTATGAGTGGAGTCTTCCCCCGAAATTCTAGGGGGGCAAATGTAAAAATTCCCCCCACCCGCCCAATAGAAGCATGTAGCAGGGGACGCTGTCTGTAGCTCAGAAGGTTAACCAGGAGGTCATAATGTCACACTAGATAATGGAAGCTTAGGGGAAGGGAAGAGAGGGAAGAACTAGGAGAGGGGGAGGTAGAGGGGTGATGGCAGGGTGGAGAAGGGGAAAGGGAGAGGGGAAAAAAGGTGGGGAAGGGAGAAGAGGGAGGAAAAGGGGGAAGGGGGGGGAAGGAGGAGGGGGGGAAGGAGGAGGGGGGAAGGAGGAGGGAGTGAGGGGGGGAGGGGAAGAGGAAAGAAGGGATGGAAAGAAGGGGGGGAGGAGGAACAAAGATCAGGAGAGGCGGTGGGGGGGAGGAGGGAAGGTGAGTTTGGGGGGGGAGGAAGGAAAAGGGGGAGGGAGGAAGAGGATGGAAAAGGGGGAGGGAGTAAGAGGATGGAAAAGGGGGAAGGGAAAAGGGGAGGGGGAAGGGAAAAGGGGGAGGGGGAAGGAGGTGGGGGAGGAGGAAAGGAGGTGAGGGAAGGGGGGGCAAAGGGCCAGTACCCCCACAAGTAACATTAAGGAAGCAAGAAAGGTTGTGGAGAGGTGTTCAGCTATTGGCCGACCAGTCCAATAATTAAGAAGTTCTCTACTGCTGATGTTGGGCACGGCAATGCCAGCACTTCCATGGAGTGCTCGATCATGAGTCAAGTTGGACTATAGTGGAGAATCAGACAGCGATGGCTGGGGCAGGGACTCAGCGTACCTCTCTACGAGCGGGCGGATCATGAAGCGCGGTCAGTATTCTCCATGTCCTGGAACCGCGGTTCAGTGAAGCGGGCGTCAAATTGGAGGTAAGTCGAGGTAGGCGGCTTTCTTGATCCCGTCGGCCGAGAGCAGGTCTTCTTCCGGAAGAGAAACCAGTGTCCAGCGGATGTTGTGGCAAGGCACAACCTTGCGACGCAGCCGGAAGTGGTGTGTGAAGGTGCTCCGCCTGTGAAGTCCTACAAGCCGTGAGGTGATCTGGGGGATGTAGTCAGCGTAGCTCGGCTGAAGTACATATGCGGGGGGGGGGCGGTTCAGTGCCTAGGAGCCGAGCAGATGGGACGGAGGTTCAAGTGTAGAGCACACTGCTGGGAGAGCTACTGCCAACGGGAGTGAGGCCTAAAGTACAGAGAGGCCATACCAACTGAGTAAAAGAGGAATTAAAAAACCAAACTTAGTGTGGTTATT
Organism: Rana muscosa; assembly: GCA_029206835.1. Lineage (NCBI taxonomy): Eukaryota > Metazoa > Chordata > Amphibia > Anura > Ranidae > Rana > Rana muscosa. Next base: position 340,702,657 of record CM055116.1, on the reverse strand, counting down.
GTGGGGAAACTTCAGAGGCAGGAGCATGAAACAGGGAGTACTGGGGTCAAATCAGGGTGTACAGTACCTAACGGTCACGGCGGGTTCTCCTGGAAGTCGGGGAGACCGATGGGGATCGCCTCCTCCTATAGCTGGTAGCCTGGTTGTCCATGGGTTCTTCCCGGACTTTGGCGGGTTTGCTTACCGCATAACGGAAATTTGCGTACCAGTCTGGGACGGCCACACGAGGGATATCCAGAGCATTACAGAACGAGGGTAAATCCTCCGGCACTCTGAGAAGCGTCGTACGTCCCATGGCTGTGGCCGACAGGCAAAAGGGAAATTTCCATTTATATCTGATCCCCTCGTCACGTAGAATGGTCAGCAAAGGTTTTAAGGCACAGCGATGTTGAAGTGTAATGCCTGACAGATCCTGGAACAATTGTATTGGCATTCCTTCGTGAACCAACTGTCTATCCCTCGCCTGTCTGAGAATATCCTCCTTTAGCGTGTAGTCCACTAAACAACAGACGACATCACGCGGGGGGTCAGAGTCTTTGCCTTTGGGGCGAAGAGCACGATGGCAGCGCTCCATGGCGATCGGGGTCAGCGGAGGCCTATTGAGGACGTTATTAAAAAGTGTAGTCACCGTTTGGGGAATGAGATCCCCCTCGACGGATTCCGGTACTCCCCTCACCCTAAGGTTATGGCGGCGCCCCCTGTTATCCAGGTCCTCCAAATGGCGCTGCATGTCCCGGAGCTGGAGGGTGTGGGTGTCAATTTGCTTGGCAGCCCTGCGAATATCCTTCTCCTGGTGTTCCGCCACCACTTCCACTGAATGTACCCTGTCGCTTAAGTCGTGCAGGTCCAGGCGGAGATCCGCAATGGCCGCCGACAAGGTATCCTTAATGTTGGCTGCGATGGAGCGGAGATCCTGGATGGTTAGCGGAGGTTGAGGGGAGTTCTCCCCTCCGTTGTCCGGTGGAGAGGGAGCCGCCGCAATTGCTGACAGGGGAATTCCCTGTAGGTGTGGGGATTGTGCCTGAGAGCGGTTCTGTGACTGACCTAGGCGGGACGCCGCCATATTCCCCCTGCTGTTTTTGAACATGTCGGGGATATTCTGGCTCATACCTCCCGGTTGTTCAAGAGGCGAGCGAGATCTGGAGGTCGATGATTGCCTGGAAGCCGTCCCCATCATGTAAGATAAGTGCGGGGAGAATCTGGGGTGTCAGGACTCCTAAAAACAAACGGAATTATCCTGAGGTGACAGGAGCTCGAAGTTCAAGCGTCCATTCAGTAGTAAGGTCCGGCCACGCCCCGATAGCACTTATGTACTGTACTTCAGTGTCTTAACAATGACCACATTGTGTGGTAATATACAGTATGTCAGTAAACATTTTTATCCAAGTTTCAGATTACCCCATACTGTATACTTCTGACTGTTTACCATCTAAATCTAGTGACCATGAATTAGTGGTGTTTCTCTGTCTTGTATTAACATACTATCAAGTCCTTTCTCTGCTCCCAAGTTGGTAAAGAAAATAACATACTATAGTTTAGCATAACAGTTTAGCACTAAGTTTAGAGACATATCTTGATGCGATTTTATAGTTTTACCTCTCCCTGTAATTTTTCTAACAAGTGTTAACCTTGTGTTGTCTGTGGATATGGCATCAAATCCATCACATTTGAAAACAAATTTGTTACATTTTGCTATGTTATTAAGAAACGGTGCATTAAGCAGCTGACAGATTACATTATACGACTGCAGACAGTTTGATAGCTGGTTCCAACCATCAGTTCACTTGATTTAAAGAGTATGCAGCCAGCATAAAGAAAAGAATCTGAGAAGATTTGCATCCTAAATAGTTTGAAAATTTAGAGATGTACTGTATCTATTACAAAGATGTTATATTGGTGAAATTTATATACGTCAGAAAACACTACAAAATGCTTTTTAGTGCGTTGGTCCAAGAAAAAAAAGAAGCTGTACAGTTTAAAGCAGTGGTGGTGCGTCCATAGTGGGCGCAGGAGCGCCGCCCCCTCTCTCCCCTGCCCCCATCACTCAAGTCAACAATACATAGATTCATGCATTGCATGAATCTATGTATTGTCGCCGACGCCGCTGCCGCCCACTATTCAGGTGTTCCCGCCCCCTGGTGAGTGCCGGCCATCTGAATGACAGCGGTGGGTGTGTTTTGGAAGTACCTATCAGAGCCAGCTTTCCGATTAGAGCCTGTGGGCTCTAATCGGCTTCCAAATATTTAACCAGAGGGCGCACAGGCTTTGCGTTCCCTGGTCGCCTCTCAGCCAATCAGGTTCACCAGGTCTGGTTACCGGTAACCTGATTGGCTGAAGCGACATCGAGGGCGGGAAAAGACATTGAGGGAGCGTGGAGGAGGATGGCTGTAAGTGCCGGGTGGGGGGGGCAATCTGGTGGTATTTGAGGGGGCAATCTGGTGGCATTTTACGGGGCAAACTGGCAGCAAATGATGGGCACAGTGGCGACAATTGATGGTACAGTGGCGACAATTGATGGCATGGCACAGTGGTGACAATTGATGGCATGGCACAGTGGCGACAATTGATGGGCACAGTGGCGACAATTGATGGCATGGCACAGTGGCGACAATTGATGGCACAGTGGCGACAATTAATGGCACAGTGGCAACAATTGATGGCACAGTGGCGACAATTGATAGCACAGTGGCGACAATTGATAGCACAGTGGCGACAATTGATGGGCACAGTGGTGACAATTGATGGCACAGTGGTGAAAATTGATGGCACAGTGGCGACAATTGATGGGCACAGTGGCTGCGTTTTATGGCACAATGGCGACAATTGATGGCACAGTGGCGACAATTGATAGGCACAGTGGCTGCGTTTGATGGCACAGTGGCGACAATTGATGGCACAGTATTGACAATTGATGGGCACAGTGGCGGAAATTGATGGGCACAGTGAGGCGGCAATTGATGGGCACAGTGAGGCTGCAATTGATGTTTTTTTTTTTCGTTTGTTTGCGCCCCCAAAAAAATTTGAGCACCAGCCAACACTGGTTTAAAGGCTTGTGTAGATGGACACTCGCAGCATGCTTTTTGATGCATTTAGCTTATATTTGAGATCAGATTTAGATCCCACCAAGTTTCTTCATGGATGTTTATGATCCCCCTCTGAACTGCATTTGATTGTATGACAGATTTTCTACAATGTTACAGCTTGATTAAACAATTCCTGCCTTAGCACTGCGACATAATGAAACCTGACCCTGACCAATTCTTAATTGTGTGTGTTTGTTTAGAGCAACAAATCTGTCATACTTATGCAAAACAATTGGTTGCGTAGGATTACAGGCACATAGGTCAAAAATACACAGGAAAATTGTTGCATAGATTTTGCTAAAAGAGAGACAGACTGATTTGCTTATACCTGCATTGCTATTTGGCTTGGTAAATAACCCCCCCCCCCCACTGTGCACTGTGAAAGTTTCAGTGTGCATATAAAATGTGCTCCCTTTTGGCTCTTGTGTGTTAAAGTCCTACTTGCTTAAACACACAAGCAAGGACTCATTTTCTATGTAAAAAAATACATAAATAAATACAGCAAGTGCATTTTAACCAATACTTTCAGGCCTGGTGCACACTAGTATGATTTCCACAGAATCGCATGACAGTGCAAATCACATCGTTTTCAATAGTGTCCATTCACATGAATGCTACTTAGCACGGATCGATATTGGAAAAGGTTTGTGTACTACTTTGGTGTGATTCCAGCCTGATTTTGGCAAATGCAAACTACATTAAAGTAGCATCCAAATAGCGTCCAAGTAGCATGTAAGTAGCATCCAAGCAGCACTACATAATTGCATTGAAAGTCATTTAACCTTAAGATGCCCAGGGAGGTTCACTGTCAGGGCGATAAGGATGTGGAACTCTCTTCCACAATTAGTGGTTTCAGCGGGAAGTTTTGTTATTTTTAAAAGCATCTTGGGCGTGTATCTTAAAGAACACAACATACAGGGATATGGGGAATAATTATCGACACTGACACATGTACACCTAAACAGGTTAAACTGGATGGACTATTGTCTTTATTCAACCTTACCTACTATGTAATTATGTAAAGTCAGAGCGCAGCAGTGTGAACCTTGCCTTAAAATAGCCCTTGCATCAAAATTTAAAGCCCACTTACTTATTGGTGCCCCAGCAACAATGTAAAAACTTTGCATTACATGTTTAAAAAACACATTTAACCACTTCCCTACCACCCACCGTCAAATGACGTCCTTGATTTTGTGCGGTGACATCTGATTGATGCCTGATTGTTCTTATAGGCGGCGGGAGGGGACGTCCCCTACCCCCTCCCGCCGCCATCCGGTGCTTCTCTGGGCTCTCCCGTGCCATCGGGGGCCCGGAGAACGAATTGGCCGGCGCTGGATGGGAAGCATCTCTATGACCGTCGGAGGCCCGGGCGCGACGTTATGACATCACGCCGGGTTCCCGTATGTAAACAAAGCCGTGATCTCGGCTGTCAGCATGAGATCGGTGATTTTTTTTTACCGATCTCATGCTTTCCAGCCTGGAGGAGAGATGTGGGGGTCACAATAGATTCCTATTACAAGGGATGTTTACATTCCTTGTAATAGGAATAAAAGTGATCAAAAAAAACAAAAAAAGTAAAAAAAAGTGTAAAAAAAATAAAAATAAATAATATTAAAAAAAAATTAAAACGCCCCTGTCCCCGGTAGCTCGCGCTCAGAAGCGAACACAGTAAGTCCCGCCCACATATGTAAACGCTGTTCAAACCACACATGAGGTATTGCTGCGTGCGTTAGAACGAGTGCAACAATTCTAGCACTAGACCTCCTCTGTAATGTGAAAATGGTAACGTGTAAAAAATATAAAGCATCGCCTATGGAGATTTTTAAGTACTGAAGTTTGCTGTCATTCCATGAGTGTGCGCAATTTTAAAGTGTGGCATGTTAGGTATCTATTTACTCAGCATAACAACATCTTTCACATTATACAAAAAAATTGGGCTAACTTTACTGTTTTGCTATTTTTTAATTCATGAAACCGTTTTTTTTTCCCCAAAAAAAAGGCGTTTGAAAATTTATTGCGCAAACACCGTTTAAAATAAAAATTTACAATGACTGCCATTTTATTCCCTAGGGTGTCTGCTAAAAAAACATATATAATATTTGTGGGTTCTAAGTAATTTTAAAGCAAAAAAAATATGATTTTTACATGAAGGAGAGAAGTGCCAGAATAGGCCCGGTGCTGAAGTGGTTAAGGAGTAAAAAAAAAATCTATAAAAAAACTCTAAAAACAAACTATATATCCATTTCTTATACCCACCATACCTTACAGCCACCTGTAATGAATGGGGCAAAGATGATTTTACAGAATTTCTGGCAGCAACAAGTTTCTGGGATTGCTAGAGAAAATATCGTGCAAAGATACCCCAGCACTGAACAGTCAGAACCAGTTGAAGGTCATAATAATTATTCAAAATATTAGTTTGTGTTGAGGGCGAATGACAGACACAAAACACAAAATAATCAATATATATGCTGACATTAGTGAAAACCTCTTAATATTTTTACATTTGGAAATTTTATGGCAACTGAAATTGTTTAGGTAAGGGTAAACAAACACTATCCTCTCCTTGTACAGGCATTTTAGTGGTGCAAAAAGAGGATTTTTACATCTGAAATTTGTATTTGGAATTCTGAAACAAAAATTATTGGAATAAGCAGATATTTTTTTTTAATCTTTTTATGGATTTTGCTAATTGCTTAAAATACAACACATATTGGAGCTTTAATCAAATGACAAAGAAAAAAGCTTCATAAGTGGCAAGTATATAGAACATACCTATGCATTTCCTAAATACTCACAGGTTTCAACTTGACTACAGGTCTGTTTCACCTATATATACAACGCATACCAGTTTCATGGTTTGCCTTTAGTGATAATCCCACACAACACCCTCCATGGAGTTTTGAAGGCTAAGTGAGACAAATGGCAGCTGTACAGTTCATCTATACAAGCTTAGTGCCCCACTGTGAACCACGTCTGCTTCAATAGCAAATCAAATTAATGTTAGGCGAAGAACACATAGGATCATAGATAATGGATAACCTACAGGATGCAGTTTCAAATAAGTCAGGACAAATAGATATATCATGATCTCTTATGAGCGTGATGAAGTACTGCTGAGCAGTTTTGAATGTACTCATTATGGATGAATAAGGTAGAATAAAGTGTTATTTAATAATAGCACTTGAAATCTTACATATTATTTAGTCTCATAGTGAAAACATAAGCCTGGGTAGAAGTCGGTGTACTAATGAAACTTGTTCTAAATTTAAGACCATGGGGAACCTCTGCATGCTATACCGTCCTACATTGACTGCTGCTGTTAAAAGAAGTAGATCCTGATTATAACACAGCCTCTATCCGATCATCACTTTCCAAGGTAGAACTGTTACTAACAGTTGTGAAAATGTAAAAGAATAGGATATTATTTCTGACCACCAGAGGAGCTCGTTTTTTTTCTGTCCACCAGACGAGTGCAAATATTCCTGTAAATTGTTGTAGTATAAGTGAAGGCTTCCGAGGACCTCCACTACACCAGTAAGAATATTGGTCTCTTAAAATTGTCTTATTTTCTTATTTCAAAATAATAAACATGGTGTCTACTTACCAACCAGAATATGCATACATTCCAGAATAAAAAGCCAAGGGTAGTCCCATAACACCGACATCCTTCCCAACAAAGGCGTCTTTGAAATTCTGAGTCTCACCTGAAAAAATACAGGCTTTTATTGACATGCAATAATCTAGTTTGTCATTCATTACAGTTTACATGTGTTTTATGTAAAAAATATGGCACAGGTCAATTTTAGAGATGTACCTGTCAAGTACTATACTGGAAAATGCTCATCTACTGTTTCACATTCCAGCCATCATTGTATGAATGTTATATATCTGAGTACAGATAAATTCACCTCAAGGAATATCAAGGAAATGTGTCAAACAAACAGAGGTGTAATTCTAAGTAATATCTGATCAATCTGTCAAATACATATTTTTTTGCAGATAAAACTTGTCAGTCCTGACATATTAGTCACCATTTACTCACCCAAAACAGGTAATGTTAAGAGGTTATGCCCGTAATTTAAGAATATCTAAACCCAATAGAATTTTTTTTTCTCAGGCTAAGTACATTTTCAGCAAGCACTGAAAATATCTGTTGATCCTGCCAGAAATACAGTGTCCTTATCACTTCCTTTGAGCTAAACTGGAAGCACAAACAATTTTCCTTTAAAGCTACTGTATATTCTGCAAACTACAAATTCCCCTCCAACCATGTAATGAAGATAGAGGATGACCTATTTGTACTCTCGATCAGAAGGACAGTCTAAATGATAACCATAACTCCCTCTTAAGATACAGTGGAAGAGTAACTGTTGTCACCATAGGACATGATGTGTATTACTGGCAGGATCTCCAGGCGAAAAAGAGGACAAAAGCCTAAAAAAAGAAATTCAATGCCATCACATTTAATGAGTAGTGAGCTGCAATATATTACAATTTGGTTTTTGGGTTTAGATACATTTAATGTTATAGAGAGGTGAATGACTTGTGAAGAAACAAAATGCTTTATATTAAACATATTTGTATATTTTGCAATGTTTAAATAAAAACTTTCTATAACTATATATGGTAATTTGAAGAGCTTAAAGCTGATCTATGAGCTCGACCAGTCCCTCAGAGTACCTCTTCATAACAAGTTGCCCTTTAGTCTTCTAGGTTGAAAGACACCCACCATCCCTTACCCCAGAATATTGAGGCCATACTGTTAGTGCAGAGTGTTATTGCCTTGTCCTTTTAGGAAAAAATAGCACCCTTTATTAACAGCGTACTGGTGCAGAGACCGTGCTGATGTTATAATTGTTAGCCCTGCTCTCTTCTTCATTCAGAACCATGCAGCAAAGAAAAACATAGAAGAGGACCTGAGGCATCATGTGACTTGTCTAAAGACTTTGGAAGAGGTGATTGTTAAAACACAAAAAGCATAGCATATTCCCAGTCTTGGCCACAAAAGGGGACAAATCTGAGGGATGGAAGACAGAGCTAGAAATTAAATATTAAAGCCCCGTTCTGGGCTAAAACAATTTTTCCCACCCCCCCCCTCTAACCCATCCAACTAGGCATTTTTGCCAGAAGACATTACCTTCCGACACCAGATATACACACCTAAGCCCCCCTTTCAGGCACTTTTCCACCACCAGTTCCAGTTCTGGGACCACAAATCCAGCAGTGTGAATAGAACCCAAGGCGACTGGTCTCTTATTATCCCCCTATGGTAACATTGCCTCATATGGATCCTGAGAAGACCCTGCCACTGGTATCTAATAGGAATTGTCCATGTGATACAGGCACTGACGAGAAATTCTGGATAACCCTCTGCACATCGATGGGTTATCCAGAATTTCTAGTGTTGTGCACCTGATAGATTATATGCATGTACAAGCTGTGGGGATTTGAGCACAGGTATATCTTGTTTCTGCAGGCACTGACAATAACACCAGAAGAAGGACCCAAGAAGAAAGTAAACTGAAGAGAAAAATGCTTGGATGGTGCAACTCCGTATGACCATGGGATAAAGTAAGTAAATATGAGCTTTAAATGCTTTGTTCACCTTCTTTTTTTTAAAAATAAATTTCAGCTCCACTATGTAACAATATAGCATTAATGTACTTATTTTGAAAAAATAAAACAGCTTTCCATGAAATTCTACACAGGCTTACCTAACTCTCTTCATAGCTGTTTACACTGCTAGATTAGTTCTGCCTTACTTCCTGGTCAGACTTTAGGTCATGATACGGGAAGGAGTTGACCAGCTGATCTCATTAGCGCACACCCTGTATCATCTACCCTCAGCTGGTCAACTCTTTCCTGTGTCATGACCTAAAGTCTGACCAGGAAGTAAGGCAGAACTAATTGAGCAGTGTGTTTAAACAGGCATGAAGGGTGTTAGGTAAGCCAGTGTAGAATTAATGGAAAGCTGTTTTATTTCTGCAAAATAAGTACATTAATACTATATTGGTACATAGGGGAGCTGGAATTTAGAAGAAAAAAGTGAACAAAAGGTAAACTTAGCCTTTAAGATAGAAGTTTCGTTTTTGTGATTACATAGGAGGGGGTGAGAAGGAAGGGCAGGCGGGATCTGACATTGATCCTGGAGTGGGACTTTAACCCGCCTAGCGGTATTCCCGAGTCTGGCTCGGGGTAAGATTTCAGTACGTAAAACGGTAACCCCAAGCCAGACTCAGGATCGCATTGCAGGATACAGGGGAAGTTACTTACCTTGTCCCTGGATCCTGCGATGTGTCCCCGCTGTGTGAGCGAGCCGTCATCTCGCTTGATCCACACTGCCGAGTGCCGCCGAGCTCCGTTCCCTGAGATGTTGCGGCGCACGGGGGCGGAGTTCGGCGCCAAATTCAAAATGTGAAACACACAATACACATACAGTATACTGTAATCTTACAGATTACAGTACTGTATCAAATAATAACACATGCCCCTTGTCCCTAGTGGTCTGCCCAGTGTCCTGCATGCACTTATATACCGTAATAAAAACTGTGCTTCCTGCCTGGAAACTGGAGATTGTCCATAGCAACCAAAAAGTGTCCCTTTACATCAAAAGTGGTTTTAGACCAGCTAGAAAACAGCGATAATAAATTAGAATCACTTGCAGAATTGAGCGATAGTGATTTGTTGGGAAATTTGTCATCAAACACTGAAAAACACTATTATTATTATTATTATATTATTATTGGTTATAATTATTTTATAGTTATTTATTATATTATAATTTATGATTTTGTTTTTTGAACTTTATCATACCCGGGATGTCTACTAGACTCTGGTTTGGACAGATTTAAGTGAGTTATTCCTAAGAATTACGAGCCTACAATATAAAACGTCAAATTTCCATGCAGAATAATGGTACCGCTTTCAGCACCTAAAATCTGACAGAATCATACCGCCAGGGAGGTTAATGTTAACGATCTTATGAATGAGTTTTATTATTTAAAACATTCTATGCAAAGTTTATAATTCAGTTTGTATACTGGATCATGTAAATGTGCTTATTACCTATGTGGTCTGGTTAGTATCTTTGCTTCAGTACACCAGTATCTAAGGCTATAGGATCGATTTACTAAAAAATGTAAGTGAGGTAAAATAATGTGAAAGTTTAGTAAAGCCATGTAAAACATACCTGATTTACTAAAGAATGAAGTGAGCTAAACTAAAAAGGAAACCTAAATTAAACACTTCAAACACTCAATCCTATGCAAGACAATTCAAAAAGATAGATAATCTCCCTCGCTGATATGAACATAAAGGTCACTTCACTTAACATATTAGTAAATCATGGCAGGCTCACTGGATTCCCCATCCACACATGTTCTACTTCACATTTTAGCCAATCTGAATCTATGGGTCAGGGCTGACCTAAAGGAAAATTACTTTTGTATCTCAATGAGCTTATTTTAAATGACTAGAGTGGTGGGGGACAACGGAGGAGTACTTCAGGCCTCATTCATACTATGTGCGGTAACCTAAAACTTTCTGCACAAGCACACAGCAAATCACTTCTAGGGATCTTATTTTCAACGTGCCCCATCCACACAACAATGCAGAAGTGATATGCGGTGTGTGATAAATGCTGTATTTTTTTGCTGCACAACTCACTGCGTGTCACTGGTTGTACCGTAACTTGAGAGAAAAAAAAATTGTTAACAGAAACAGCATATCACACCACCCCCTCACCCCTTGCACACACTGGACACTAGTGCACACAGTAAAACACACCAACAACCAAAGCCATCAGTATGTTTTCCATTAATAAGGTTGCAAAGCTCTTGAGAGAGGTCTTTTACCCATCATGAGATGTTTCTTGGATGGCACCTTGGTATTGAGACACCTTTTTATAGGCCATCAGTTGAGACTGAACAAGCTGATATTAAAATTCACTGACAAGGGACAGGATTGCTTTCTAATTACTGAAAGATTTCAGCTGGTGTTTTGGCTTTCCATGCCTATTTGTACCTCCCTTTCTTCATGTGTTCAATACTTTTTCCCTGTGTTATTCTATTTTAATATACATAACATAATTTTTAAACTTATTTGTTTTGGTTTCTTTGTATATATGGATTGCATGGGTTATTAACAACATGTGGTGAACATTTCATGTCAATAGCACCTTTAGAAATATATTTACCAAGTGTGGTACCCCACCAGTGGATGAATACAGGATTCTCAACCAGGCAGGTTGAGGGGCTCCAGGGTATTTGCTTGTTTTGGAGGAAACTGGCTTTTCAGTTTCCTCATGATTTACTAAAGTCCACTTTGGGACCTGGAGCCTGGGGATTTCTTAGAGATCCGGGTGGTATGAAATCCCCAGTCCTGGATCAGGGTTTTGAGACTCACCGGCACACTGATTGTTCAGGTGTGTGTGGGCCTGATAGTAGAGTCAGGACCAGCATTCTGGGCTCCACCCTCCCGACGAGTGCAGGTGTGCACTGGGGAAGCCAGAGAGTGGTTGTCTGCACACTGGAAGCCAGAGACCCAGGTCTGAGGGTCAGAGCAGTGGACCCAAGTCTGAGGCTCAGAGCAGCGAGGGGCTGCTATCTAAATGGACGGTGTTGCCAATGGAATAGTCTGTAGGAGACAGACAAGAGCCTGAAGTGGAAGGCCTGAGCAACACTGCTGTATGTATAAGCCAGGAGGCTGAATGTCATGTTATTGATGAAAAGGAGTGTTGAAACCCCTGCAAGGGAACCCTTTGATTTTGTTTGAACTTCTTTTAATAAAAATGGGCAAATAAAGCCCTAAAAAAGAAGACCCAGCGGGATGGCAGTGTCCTTCAAGCTCTACCTTTGATGCTAGCCCTTCACACGTGGTGGAGAATTTTGGCACAATCTGAGATCCGTACAATCAAGTAAGTTCATCTGTTATATGAACTGTGTTTTTATTGCCAGAAACTGCATAATCTGTGTGTGTGCAGGTGAGGAGAACCTGCAAGAGAAAGGTAACTAGCCTTAAAGAGACAGTGCTCCAATTTGTTGCTGAACTGTGAAACATTTTTTTTGGAGTGATTGTGAGTATGGGGCGATCAAAACGCCTAAAAGAAGCAAAGATGGCTGAGATGATAGATAGAGCTCTGTGGCTGGAGGGGTTGTTACCGCCTGATCGAACCTCATACATGCCTAAACAGAGTTTTCCAAGGGAAAAGAGGGCTGCTGTTGTCCCTAGCAACCCTGTTGCAATGAGTGCACAGATGACAGCTAGTGTGGAGAGTCCACCAGCGTTTGAATCTGCAGTGAATTGGTGCAAGCGACACCTGGTAGGATTGGACCAAGCTAAAGTGGAAGGCAAACCAACCTTCGATACAAAAAGAGAGCTGCCGGATGTCCATGCCTGGGAGAGGGGTGTTGTTGCCCCTGGCAACGCTGCTGCAGTTAAACCAGCAGCTGTTGCGAAAAGTGTGAAAGTGATACAGCTTGAGACAGGGTCCAGCAGATGCAGTGTGGGAAACCCTTACAAGACATGGAACCAAGTGCGCTGTTTGCGGTGCAGTGAGTGGGGGCATGCAGTCTCCAAATGCCTTTTGTCCCTGGCTCCAGTGCAAAGCTACCTAGCAAAACAAAGGTCTGAGAAGCCTGTGTTATATGCCAGAAGAGAGGCTGATCAAAAGCCAGGACAGAGAGTGGTTGCCCATAGCAACACAGAGGAGGCCAGTTGGGCTGTCTGTGGACCATGGGGTGTGCCTCCCAAGGGTCGTGACAAGTGGCTTCCTGGAGAGAGCCAGCAAAGCTCTGCTGGGAGACTGTGATCTCCCATGGCAACGAGAGTGGAAGTTGTGCCTGGAGGGAATCATCAGGAGAGAAACGCACTGGGGAAAAGTCGTCCAGTACCATGCCTGGAATGTGGCCAGCTGGGGCACAAAATATTGTCTTGCCCTAGATTCTGGGATGCACCTGGAGGTAATGTTGCTGAGCAGAACTCTTTACCTGTGGGCCAAGATTCCTTTGCAAATATGTTTGCAGTCACCCCTGGCAACAAGGAAGAGTTTTCTGTGGTGTCTGCAGGGGGTGCTAAACAGTGGGAGATGCCTGCTGTGATTTCATCCCATGGCCACCAGGGGGAGTTGGCCAGTAAATGTGCGGCTGAGGACTGGTTCTTAAGACAACGTACTCAAATGAAGATGGTGACCCCAACTACTGTGGTGGGTAAGACTATCTTTAATGAAATGATGCCTGGAACTGCATATTTCAGGTATAAAAGAACTGGCTACGACACTGTCCATGATGATGTGAGAGTGACCCTAGTTAGTGGGGCCACACAGTGTGCACTTGAGAATGACTTTTTCATACCCAGTGAGAATGCAGGGGTTAAAGTCCAAACAGAACCTGTGTTGATGACTAAAAGTGTTGTGTCTAATGTCTGCCAGCCTCAAGTTGGCAGTGGCCTAGGACAGCCTGCAAAAACTAAAAATGCTATAAGTGTTACTGTTAATGAAAAGTTTGCTGCTGTTGGGAAAACCCCAGGTTCTTCCAGAGCAAAAGCTGTTGTCGCAAATGGGTCGTTGCCTGTAGCAATTGGTGGTAAGACAGCACAGTTGTCCCCAGAAATCTCCAGGGAACTTCATGTATTGTAGTCGGAGGTTGCCATGGACAACTGCGATGTCACTCTGGTGAGACAGAGTGGAACTGTACCGTGTAATGGTAATGTGTTAGTGCAAGCTGCTAGTACTAAAAATGTGCCGGTAAATGGTGGGTTAACATAACCTGTGAAAAATGCAAAGGTGTGTGAGGCTTATGAAGTGCCGCCCGAGCAAGGTGGTGGTTGTGGTGTATTGCAACCTGTGGTGCTAAAACATGTGTTACCGAAGTCTGCCATGATTCGTAATTTGAGTGATGAATCTGCAAATAAACCCGTCTGTTCTAATGTGTCTCCTTAGGCGGATGGATCAGGGCTGAGGAGCAACGGTGAATGGAGCACAGCTACAACGGATTGGGATAGTTGGGGTAAAAATCTAATGTCCCTGATAGATGAGGCTTTCATTCACAAAAATAAGGTGGACAAAGTTTCTGCTGTGCCAGCAGGAGGGACGACAGAACAGCTTATACCTGAGGGCACGGTGGCTGCTGCAGGGGTTAACTTTCGTGAGAAGTATGGACCATATAAGGGCGAGCACACAGCAGACACTTTGTCCATAACCTACAAAAATTATGCTGGCATGGCGTGTCAAAGTGACGTCATCTCTGGTAATGTGAAGCAGTTCATTGGTGCTGAACCTGAGAAGTTGGGTATGAGTCAAGCACCTGGCAGCGCTCTGGTAGAGCACCAGGCTGTGGTTGTCTCCAGCTGGGAGAAGGTTCCATTAAACCTTGCAACCTCTCACATCTCAGCAAGTGAGTCTGTCTGCATCCGCAGTGTCAGGACAGTCCCCAGGAAGGACTTGGGTCTGGAGCCAAGGGTATGGTTTCTAACAAAAGTGTTAAAGGAGATGCTTAAACTTTGGGATGTACAGCCAGTCTATACTGGGGTGTCTCTACCACAGTCAGACAGTCTGGTACTGCGGAGTACCATTAGGTGGACCCCTGAGTGGCAGGTGGTACAGCACAAAGGAAGACAAGACAGAAATGGTTTATTTATGACTGTATTACTAGTGTTAAAAATCGCCTCTAGGTATGCTGATGGGTTACTTCCTGTACAAGAGGTATATGGGAGAGGCTTTGGCGAAAAGAAAGTGTCTGAGGTTTCACCACCTAACAGCCAGGCAGAAGGCATTTCTGCTGCTATGGTCCAAGGTATTGGGAAACCTGGGAACCTGAAGCGTGGAGGCAGAAGGGTTAGTAGAAAGACCAGGGGTGCCCTGTTAAAATTTCAGGAGAGGCAGTGCTTATGGAACCCCAAAAAAAGAGGGAGAAGGCTGGGTATAGGGAAATATAGGACCTTGTTAAGATCCAGGGTGGGACGTACCTGGAAGCGCACCCGGAAAAAAGGTTGGGCCTACGTGGCTGACAGCCAGCACAGTGGTGTCCCAACCATGATGACGGGTGCTGGTGTTCCGCCCTCTGGATCGAAACAAAGGGGGAGGATATGTAGTAGTGTGGTACCCCACCAGTGGATGAATACAGGATTCTCAACCAGGCAGGTTGAGGGGCTCCAGGGTATTTGCTTGTTTTGTGGGAAACTGGCTTTTCAGTTTCCTCATGATTTACTAAAGTCCACTTTGGGACCTGGAGCCTGGGGATTTCTTAGAGATCCGGGTGGGATAAAATCCCCAGTCCTGGATCAGGGTTTTGAGACTCACCGGCACACTGATTGTTCAGGTGTGTGTGGGCCTGATAGTAGAGTCAGGACCAGCATTCTGGGCTCCACCCTCACGACGAGTGCAGGTGTGCACTGTGGAAGCCGTAGAGTGCAAGTGTGCACTGGAGAAGCCAGAGAGTGGTTGTCTGCACACTGGAAGCCAGAGACCCAGGTCTGAGGGTCAGAGCAGTGGACCCAAGTCTGAAGCTCAGAGCAGTGAGGGGCTGCTATCTAAATGGACGGTGTTGCCAATGGAATAGTCTGTAGGAGACAGACAAGAGCCTGAAGTGGAAGGCCTGAGCAACACTGCTGTATGTATAAGCCAGGAGGCTGAATGTCATGTTATTGATGAAAAGGATTGTTGAAACCCCTGCAAGGGAAACCTTTGATTTTGTTTGAACTTCTTATAATAAAAATGGGCAAATAAAGCTCTAAAAAAGAAGACCCAGCAAGTGGCAGTGACCTTCAAGCTCTAACTTTGATGCTAGTCCTTCACACAACTAAAATAGTGACGTGTTCAATACGTATTTTACCCGCTGTATATTTTTATATATAGTATCTCACAAAAGTGAGTACACCTCTCACATTTTTGTAAATATTTTATTATATCTTTTCATGTGACAACACTGAAGAAATTACACTTTGCTACAATGTAAAGTAGTGAATGTACAGCTTGTATAACAGTGTAAATTTGCTGTCCCCTTAAAATAACTCAACACAGCCATTAATGTCTAAACTGCTGGCAACAAAAGTGAGTACACCCCTAAGTGAAAATGTCCAAACTTGGTCCAATTATCCATTTTCCCTCCCCAGTGTCATGCGACTTGTTAGTGTTACAAGGTCTCAGGTGTGAATGGGGAGCAGGTGTGTTAAATTTGGTGTTATCACTCTCACTCTCTCATACTGGTCACTGGAAGTTCAACATGGCCCCTCATGGCAAAGAACTCTCTGAGGATCTGAAAAAAAGAGTTGTTGCTCTACATGAAGGCGGCCTAGGCTATAAGAAGATTGCCAATACCCTGAAACTTAGCTGCAGCAAGGTGGAAAAGACCATGCAACATTTTAACAGGACAGGTTCCACTCAGAACAGGCCTCGCCATGGTTGACCAAAGAAGTTGAGTGCACATGCTCAGCGTCATATCCAGAGGTTGTCTTTGGAAAATAGACGTATGAGTGCTGCCAGCATTGCTAAAGAGGTTAAAGGGGTGCGGGGTCAGCCTGTCATCCCAAAAGGTAGCCTCTTCTAAAGATGATGCACAAGAAAGCCCACAAACAGTTTGCTGAAGACAAGAAGACTAAGGACATGGATTACTGGAACCATGTCCTGTGGTCTGATAAGACCAAGATAAACATTTTTAGTTCAGATGCTGTTAAGCGTGTGTGGCAGCAACCAGATGAGGAGTACAAAGACAAGTGTGTCTTGCCTACAGTCAAGCATGGTGTTGGGAGTGTCATGGTCTGGGGCTGCATAAGTGCTGCCAGCACTGGGGAGCTACAGTTCATTGAGGAAACCATGAATGCCAACATGTACTGTGACATACTGAAGCAGAGCATGATCCCATCCCTTCGGAGACTGGGCTGCAGGGCAGCATTCCAACATGATAAAGACCCCAAAAACACCTCCAAGATGACCACTGCCTTGCTAAAGAAGCTGAGGGTAAAGATGATGGTCTGGCCAAGCATGTCTCCACACCTAAACCCTATTGAGCACCTGTGGGGAATCCTCAAATGGAAGGTGGAGGAGCACAAGGTCTCTAACATTCACCAGCTCTGTGATGTCATCATGGAGGAGTGGAAGAGGACTCCAGTGGCAACCTGTGAAGCTCTGGTGAATTCCATGCCCAAGAGGGTTAAGGCAGTGCTGGAAAATAATGGTGGCCACATAAAATATTGACACTTTGGGCCCAATTTGGACATTTTCACTTAGGGATGTACTCACTTTTGTTGCCAGAGGTTTAGACATTTATGGATGTGTGTTGAGTTATTTTGAGGGGACAGCAAATTTACACTGTTATACAAGTTGTACATTCACTACTTTACATTGTAGCAAAGTGTAATTTCTTCAGTGTTGTCACATGAAAAGGTATAATAAAATATTTACAAAAATGTGAGAGGTGTACACTCACTACTTTATATTGCAGCAAAGTGTAATTATAGTTTTTTTGTATTGTTTTGGAGCTCTATCCATCATTTTCACTTGCTAATGCAACTGCTATTCTCTACTGTACTCCCAGTAAAAATAAAAGTTCAAACACATATTAACTTTTTCTCAAGTATACTTTCAATATTGTGACAATAAAATACTGTATTTATTGGCGTATAACACTCACTTTTTTACCCTGAAAATAGAGGGTAAACTGTGCCTGCGTGTTATACGCAGAGGGCTGTGGAAAGTTTTTTTCCTGAAACTTCCTTCTTAAAGATACAGTGCGTGTTATTCGCCTGTGCATGTTATACGCCGATAAATACGGTAAATAAAATATAATACCCCAGAAAAACCCTTAAAACCTCAAAAACTTTTTTTTTTTTGCAGATTGTGTGATTTGCAGAAACAGATTTGTATTTATTAGCTCATCTCTAGTCAGTATTAAGAAATACTCCAAGCCACCAAATCTGATTAAAATCTACCTTAGAAGGTTGAATGTGATTGGTGGTGCAGAAAACAGAGAGATGTCAGAAAAGTCAGATAAGCAGTGAGACCATATATGGGCCATTTTTCTTCTGTGGTCCCAAACTCCAGGTGCTGCATGCAGGCAGCCTATTCAAGTCTGTTAGGATGCAGCGGCAGCATGGACACAGCCACTTGTCCTAATGTGACAGGCAAGCTGGTGCAGGTGACCGGTCCAATGGTGGCTGGTGCTTAATATTTTGGGGGGTGGCGACCTGTGCCCTCCCTCCCCCCCATGGAAGAGGGATGGCGGTGATCTTTCCCCCCCCCGGGAGATGGACGGCGGCGATCAGTGGCCCCTTACCTTAAGCGGTCGATACTGCTCCCTGCTCCAGGGAAGAGCCGGGGCCATTGCAGGAACAGGAAGTGGGTCCTGAGACTCCCTGGCCAATCGGGGCCCACTTCTTGATTGTCCAGGAGGAGAATCAGGAAGACAATAGTGAATATTAATTTGCTATTGTCACACAAGTGGGTGGGCTCGGGGTGCAGTGCTCTGTGCCCTGAGCCCACCCTTTTGTTAAGCCAATTAGAGCCTCAGTCTCTAATCTCGTACTTCAAATGAAAAAAAATACCCCTATTGAAATCCATGCTTCCGGTGCCCTGCATGTAGATTAGGTGCCAGGCACATGAATTAGGACGGACCACCACTGGAGCAGTCCCAGACTCAGTGTGTGTTTAGTGCCTCCCAACCACACACCTGCCACATTAGGATGAGTGACTGTGTCTGTGAAACCCCTTAGTCCAAGAGACATGCACCTGTAGCCTAGATACATGGGAAAAAAAAAGTAAACCAAGTACATTTTCTGAATGCAGTCCACTTGTAGTATTTGCTATGTATCATCACTGGCTCAGTAAACTTTCACTTGCATTGATTTTGTTTTAATTGTATTTAGAAATTATTTGACCTACTTAAAAGCTAATCAAGGCATTACTTATGCAGGACTTATGCAGGACTACACAAATGCAATTTATTGTTCTTGTTATTTGCTGTTTCTAGGTAGGGTGCCTAGTGTATTTGTTCTTTTAACCAAGCCTCACATGGGCAAACAGGTGGTGGTGAGTCAGCTTATAGCTAATAGAAAGTCCACTTGTTTAATAAAACACCTTTATGATGCCTCATAGACTTTGGATTGTTTGTGATCCTTACAATCAATTTCCTTCAAAGAGAAATTATTGGCAAAATTGAAAATTCTATATATAATTCAGTCTGTCAATAGCAGTTCCCCAGTAACAGAGTTTTATTACAATGACCAGTGGATTTTTTTCCCCCCACTTTTATGAATCTCTTTCCACTGCTATCCCCAACCCTTTAAGAGTATATGAATACCAGGAGGCAGTAGTGGGCTTCCTAATCATGTGACCACTGTTATTCTCTGACATTGAAAGCTGTTTATGACAGCTTAATAACAGTGTTTGGAGCACACAATGAAAATGCTGTCAGCACATAAAAGCTGTTCCCCATGTGCGTCTACTCGACTGTAAGGCCCAACTGCCATATGCAGGGCTGCCGTGAACAGGTTAACAGTCAAAAGTCTCAGTTATAGAAGTTGGATAAAACTATTTCACACCCTCATGGAAGGTTATAATGCTCGGATCTTATTTCTATGGCTTAAAATTTTCTTTGCCAAAAGTAAAAAAATAAAATAAAATAATATGTTCATCTAAGACTAACCTGTCCAACAGGGTGAAAGAACTGCTGTGCACTTTATTTGCAGAATAAACAGCATTACCAATGCATTACAAAAAAATGAAAACTATTTGATCCATTGGCAGAATTACCAGATAATAAAACGTTAAAGTTTTTTTTTGCCCATAATTACAAAAACCATTTTGGAAAAATAATATTATTTTTGCTTTTGTTTGCAAGTTTGTATTTATATATATTTTCCTATTTTTATAAATGTTTTTTTTTTTTCTAATTCTTTATTTAACAAAAAGGCAGTTTCCATAACAGAAAGACAACAATAGATGGTAATACATACATTATGCAAAATATAATAGTGTGCTTCAAATGAGTGAAATCGTAATACAAAAAGGAACAAACAGATTCATAATCCATGTGGACCTAGCAAGCTATCTATGAAGTGGCAACCAGGGGAGAGTTGGTAATGACCCCCTTTCCATAGACCAAGAAAGTTGTAGATCGAGTCACAGAAGGAAAAAACTGCCCAAATTGTAACTCTCGTCTGACTACAATTGAGGAATATTGCTCCGACCAAGGGGCTCTACCCTATGTGCTTTTGAAAGTTTATGCTCTATTGGCGGCACCCCCAGGGAACTTCTGACTGCCTTGTATAGCGAAGTTGAAGGCCGGCTTGGACCTTACCTTTACTTTGTAACAACATAACAATATTATCTGGTCCGCCCTAAAAAAAATAAAAAATAATACTTGGGAACTACTGCAGTCCAGGAAACCAACTTTAAAATTCTGACACGTTGGTATCATACACCATCTCTTTTATATAAATTCTTTCCAAATACTACAGATCGTTGCTGGCAATGTCACAAGGACTGGGGGATACTGTTGCACATTTTCTGGTCCTCACAGAAGGTAAGTTATTTCTTTGTCTCATTCAATTGTGTTTGTAAACTAGAGCTTAAAGCTTGAGCTACTGAGCTCAGTAAAAAAAATAAACATTGCATGCAAACATCTGAAAAGAAGTCTAGACCCCCACCTTCTGTCTGAAATGAACCACTTCAATACAGGGCACTTACCCCCTTCCTGCCTGGGCAAATTTCCAACTTTCAGTGCTGTAGCACTACGAATGACAATTGCCCGGCCATGCAACACTGTACCCAAACAAAATTTTTATTATTTTATTCACACAACTAGAGCTTTCTTTTGGTGGTATTTAATCACCACTGGATTTTTCAGTTCTTGCTAAATAAACTAAAAAATACTGGAAATTTTTAAACAAAACACGTTTTTCTGTTATACAATTTTGCAAATAAATAATCAATCTTCATAAATTTAGCCCAAAATGTATTCCATTTATTTGGTGAAAATAACCCAAATCAGTGTATATTATTTAGTCTGTAGGAAAGTTATAGCGTCCACAAATTATGGCATATATCTGAAAATGTATCAATCCTGATATACTGACAGACTATCTTTTCAGAATTTCTTGAGGCCCTAAAATGCAATGACAGTAGAAATACCCCCCAAATGACCCTTTTCTGTAAAGTAAACAGTCCAAGGTGCTGAATAAGAGGCATGGGCGTAGCATAAGGGGTTGCAGGGGTCACAATCGCAACCCCACCCCTAGCTCAAGGGGGCCCCTGCAGCCTCCCTGTCATATCATATCCTCCACAAAGTCCAGCTCCGCTTTGCCCTAGGGCCCACAGCCACGCTCCAGTACTGGGATTCCCCTTTGCCTTCCACAGTCCACACCCCTCCAATCTCATTGGCTGGGGAGAAGCTGTGAGGCATTTCCTGAATGGAGAGGAGCACGGGGTGAGAACAGCCCAGTATGGGGGAAGTGTCTGTGCTGAGTGCTGGCAACATGGAATGGTAACCAAGCTCAGTGAGTTAAGAGGAGGAGAGTGCCGTCCTGTTGCCACAATGGGAGAGATGTCACTGGTGAGGTAAGACACAGCTCAGTATCTCCTAGTCAACAGCTGGGATTCTCTGTACCCCCCACCCCACCCGGGGATGTCTGCTTAACCCACTTCCCTGACAACTGGGGAAAAGATACACACCTCCAGGAGGTGACCTTCCCCCAACACTGACAGAGAATCCTTAAGAAATTGCTAAAACAAATCTACTAACACCTCCCCAGGGGCTGCAGGCCCCAGATTTTGTGTCACATGGCTTTGCCCCCCAGATTTAAGTTGTGCCTCCCCAAAAGCCCCCTAACCACCCCCTCCACCCTGGATGCTGAGCTCCTTTCCTATTACAGCACTCTATACTGCTCCTCCTCCGCAGGGCTGAAATCACATTCCTTTACAACACAGCCAGTCAGCCACGATATGCACAGTGTGTATCTGCCTACTGCAACTACACTGCCGTTCCGACCACAGAATTTCACAGGTCAGAACAGCAACATAAAATCCAGATACACCTGGTGAAGGCTGATAGACTGTGTGTAAAGAAATAAGATTTCAGCCCTGTGTGGTGTGGGGGGGAGGAGCTGTATACAGTGCTGGGATGGGAAAGGAGCTCTGCCAAGTGACCTGCCAGGGGTGATCCCTGTCCTCTGATTCTCCAGACGTGATCCCTGTCCTCTGATTCTCCAGACGTGATCCCTGTCCTCTGATTCTCCAGATGTGATCCCTGTCCTCTGATTCTCCAGACGTGATCCCTGTCCTCTGATTCTCCAGACGTGATCCCTGTCCTCTGATTCTCCAGACGTGATCCCTGTCTTCTGATTCTCCAGACGTGATCCCTGTCCTCTGATTCTCCAGACGTGATCCCTGTCCTTTGATTCTCCAGACGTGATCCCTGTCCTTTGATTCTCCAGACGTGATCCCTGTCCTCTGATTCTCCAGACGTGAACCCTGTCCTCTGATTCTCCAGACGTGATCCCTGTCCTCTGATTCTCCAGACGTGATCCCTGTCTTCTGATTCTCCAGATGTGATCCCTGTCCTCTGATGTAGGGAGGAATTCTGGGAACTCAAAACTCTTAAGCCACTTTGAGTATCTTGGCGTGCGCCGGGTGTAACTGCACGCATGGTGAAAGTGGTGGGTGGTAGTTGGAGGGGGGCCCAGGTCAAGTTTTGCATCGGGGGCCCACAAGTTTCAAGCTACGCCTCTGATAAGAGGTATGACAGTTTTTTGAAGTTGTCATTTTTTTTTTTTTTTTTACATGCTGTCACCAGTGCAGTACAGCATCATCATATAACTGGTGTGGCGTTGATCAAAGACACTCACTGGTGACAGTATGAAAAAAAAAAAAAATATTACACTTTTTTTTCTTTTTTTTTACGATTTTTTTTTTTTTTTTTTAACACACCATGACCAGAGCAATTTAATATTACCATAGTAATGTTGTACTATTCTAGGGAAGTGATCAGGATTTTTTTATTTTTTATTTTACACATTATGTTTGCTTATATCAGTGATTTACATTGTTATAAGCCAGCATTTTACTGAATGAAACAAAATCATTCAGTTTGTTTTGTTGTGATTAGCTGTGATTGGTCAAAGCTAATCACATGGCACAGATAGACTGTGATTGTGTCTGTCTGTACCATGTGATCAAATTGACCAATCACAGCTAGCAACACAATTGTACACAATGGATGGCATGAAAGGAAGTGTACAACTGTCATGTGACCTGCTGTGATTAGTGACAGTGGTCCCTGATCAGTCATTGGCTGTGTCCTGCGGACACAGATCGCTCTACTGTGCGGCCCCCCGACCGTGTGATTGGCGCTTCCTGGCAGGACACAATATGATGTCCAGTCAAAATGGGAAAGCTGCCGCCTGGCCGTGGCTATAAAATACAGATACCAATTTTTCCATATTGACCATGATAGATGAAAAAAGAAAATAATTAAAGTGAGCACCATACATTCCCTTTAAAGTGTATTACCCTAAATATATATATATATATATATATATTCTATGTGTGCTCACATATGTGTATTTTATAAATCATAGTCTTTATTATTTTCATGTACTGCTTCTATCTGGTTGATTCTGACAATCACCTTTCTTACTTGTTCAAAACATGACCACATAAAGCACAGAAGCTGATCTGTGTTAGGGGGGGGGAGTCAGTTTTCATAATTTGGCTGGCCATTCACAGGTATATGACACTGTGCAGACACATAGCATGCCTGTAACATGGAGTTTGCACAGCCACCATGCCCCCCAACAAATCACAGCCTGCCTTTGGCACACACCCCCTCCCAATAACAGCCTGCCTCTTGAACACAACCCTCTTGCCTCAAGCTTAACCACTTGCCGGCCACCTGCCGCAGTTATACTGCGGCAAGGTGGCTCTGCTGAGCGAATCGCCGTAGGTGTATGTCGGCTCGTGCACTCGCTTTTGTGGGCACGCAAGCTTCCATTGGCCAGCGTGGGGAGCCAATCAGCGGGTCTGGCAGACTCGATGTCCGCCAGCCACCCGCGATCGTTCCCCACATTGACAGAATGGGGTGCTGCCTGTGTAAACAAGGCAGATCTCCGTTCTGACAGGGGAGATCACACAAATCCTGTCTTTCTGCTATGCTGGAAGATTAATCTGTGTGTTGTCCCAATGAGTCTATACCCCATACAGTTAGAACACACAGTGAGGGAACACAGTTAACCCTTTGATCGCCCCTGATGTTAACCTCTACCCTGCCAGTGTCATTAGTACAATAACAGTGCATATATTTAGCACTGATTATTGTAGTAATGTCACTGGTTCCCAAAAAAAGTGTCAAAAATGTCCGTTAGGTGTCCGATCTGTCCACCGCACTGTGGCAGTCCCGCTAAAAATCACTGATCGCCGCCATTACTAGTAAAGAAAAAAATAAAAATGTCATAAATCTATTCCCTATCTTGTAGACGTGACAACTTTCACGCAAACCAATCATTATACGCTTATTAAGATTTTTTTTTTTACCAAAAATATATAGCAGAATACATATTGGCCTAAACTCATGAATACATTTTTTTATATATATATATTTTTGTTTTGGAAATGTTTTATATCAGAATGTTATAAAAAAAAGTTATATTTTTCAAAATTGTCACTCTTTTTTTTGTTTATAACGCAGAGGTGATCAAATACCACCAAAAGAAAGCTCTATTTGTGGGAAAAAAATACATTATTTTTGTTTGGGTACAGCCTCGCACGATCGCGCAATTGTCAGTTAAAGCGACGCAGTGCCGTATCGCAAAAAAGGCTTGGTCATTAAGGGGGTAAATCCTTCTGGGGCTGAAGTGGTTAATAGACTATGAAATACAGGCACACTGTGCGTCTGCACAGTGTCCTGTAACCCCCCAAAAAAATGCATGGTCAAATTACAGAGTTTTTTAACCTTGTAAAAATGGTAAGAAAGAATATTTCTGAAACTGAGGAAAAACAGTTACGGTGCCTGCATTACCTGTATTAGAAATAGTCTATAACATAGTATGTTCACGATGACAAGCTATGTTGGAATAAAGGCGAGATGGAAAATTTTCAAGGTAAGGCACACAGCTTACTGCCATGTTTTGTTGGTGTTTGTACCATAAAAAAAGTAAGTATTACTGTGGCTTTATGTGCAAACTATGGGCAGTTTCCATTTCTTTTTAAATGTCTTTGAATCTGGTTTCCAGTTAAACAAAATTTAATCAGAGAGTGTATAGTGACAGGGGATACATCTGTAGGCTCCCAAGCATGTCACTAACCTTGCCAAGACTGGGCTATTTTTCATTGTAATGTATCACACTCATATATTATCAAATAGCAAAATACTGCCAAGAATTTCTAACACTCATTAACACAATGTTGTACGTGTTTTCCTTTGACATTTGCACATGTTGCTCAGGCACACAGATGTCTACAGTAATAACATCTGTGAGAAACTTTTTTTTTTAACACATTTTGTATTCATGAGTTTTATGTTTATCATTCTAAATCTGCTTAATGCTGTCCTTGGTCATTTCTTGCTGGATTATATTTGTTTCAGCTTACTTGGCACCTATTATGTTAGTGGTAGCCAGTGCAGTCCTCTGGGTCTTGTTCAGCACTGAAATTCTACTGTGCAGATGAATTTACATTTGAACTAGGTAACAACTTTCCACAAATTTGTGAAAAAAAAAAAGCCACAAACACACACTTAAAGTAAATACTAATTTCAAAATTCAGTGTTATTTATGGAGAATGGTACAGTTACATAAAGAGCAATATAAATATTCATGTACACTGGTGTTTCTAAAGCCCCGTACACACGGTCGGACTTTTGCCCAACAAACTTCGTTTTAAGCAAGTTGGACCAACAATCCGACCGTGTGTACGCTCCATCGGACAAACTTTTTTCGTTTGGTTTTGGATTTCATCGGACAAAAGTTGGGTCTGCAAACGGACAAACTTTTGCCCAACAAAAGTCCGATGGAGCAAAGTCCTACCGTGTGTACAGAAAACCATCGGACTTTTGTCCGATGGACAAAACAACTAATGTTAAAATCAACCAACAATAGCAGAAGTTGACCAAAGGGTGGCGGTAAAGAGCAGAAAAGAGCAGAAAAACCATGTGATGTTGCAAAAAGTTTTGGGAAAGTTTGCAGAAAAGTCCTGTGGTGTGTATGCTATGGGTGTGCCCGGCCAACTCCGTTCGGACAAAAATCCACGGAAAAGTTCGATGGAAGTCCGACCGTGTGTACGAGGCTTTAGTGAGTCCGTATCCTTTGGCATTCAGAATTTACCTGCAATCACAGGCAAAGTTTATTGCGCTTTAAGGCCTCATGCACACAAGCATACGTCTGGCATTTTTTTTACACCTCTGAATTTAGCTGCATGTTAGCTGACCATACACATGCAGGCATATAACTTTGTGCTTGTTAACTTCGTTCAGGGTAGTAAAAAAAAAAAAAAATCCCCAAACTCATGTTCTTGGAGAAATGCATGTAGCAGTACCCCCAATCAGTCATTGTACACATAGGCATGCGCACAGGGTGTGTCAGGGGTGCCTAGGCACACCCTAATCACCCCATTCCCATTAGTATTATTGCTCTGTGTGCCGGCAGGAAGATGAGAAAGATCTCCCTCTTACTGGCTCTGTCTCTTTCACTGGGCGATCAATGTGCCGGGGTCATATATATGTAGACACACACACACACACACACACGTGTGTTTGAGCTTTAGGGTGCACACGCTAATGCAATAGGCTGCACACACCTATGACAGTACACTTCCACTACAGACGATGATGAGGATCAGAGTTCTCTCTCACTAATGCAGAGGCCACCAGCACACACAGAGCACAGTCCAGGCAGGCATACTGACACAAAGAGCAGTCTAGGGGATGTCTTTTGTGATTTCATTTGTAAATAACCTGGATGGGGCGTAGGATGGTATGGGATTCTCCAGGACCAATAACAGGAACAAGAGGACACACTTCTCTAAGTTGTAAACTTAGAAACTTAGAAACAGTTCTTCTGCTCAACTCAGAAGACCATCTTCCTGTGAAAGGCTAGTAGAGGTCAGAGGTATGTACTCTTCAAGAGGGAAACTATTTCACCCAGCTTTCAGGGACAGTCCTCCTACAAGAAATCAGGGAGGAATAATGTATAAACCTTTCAGTAGAGGAACTACTTAACTCAAAGTCTTTCCACAAAACCGGAGGGGACTGCTTAGTATGTACCTCTGAGAAGAGGATCTACGAGGCCCAGCAATCCTAGTATACAGTCACTAGGATCTTGCCACAAAGCTGTACTCAAGAGGCCAGGGGAGTACATAGCTGTCCATTCAGCTTTCTCCAGGTGCTCTCCAGTGAAGTTATGTGGACTGGATCCTTAGGTGAAGTTTCAGGGTGTCCAATACCCTCTCAGATGTAGGCCTCCCAGCTATGTCACAGTCAGGACCTCAATTAACAGCAACGGGAAACAGCAAAATGTCTGGAAGTAGGAATAGCCACTTCCTCCCCCAACCCAAAAGAGGTGGAATCCCTTGAAAAAGAAGTCACAACTTTTCTACAGCTCAGACTATTTATGTGCTTCTCAGACACCTTCTGGGCAAACCTCTCCAGGGATTGACCGCAGCACCATAAATATTCATGCTGTCTCCATGTTCCAAAACTTTCTGTAAGGCAGGTGAGAGCAAACAAGCCAGCACCCTGTGAAATTCCAAAATAAGTAAATCACTGCTCCACAGATTACAGAGGAATCAAGATAATTAAATTTGCCCAACAACCTAGCAACCTAACTAGGATAGTGCTACATGTATTTGCACCTATTGTACATAAATGCATGTAAATGCATTCTAGTGGCTAGAATAAATGAATATTCTAGCCAATAGAATACCTTTATGCACATGCACTTCCAAACACCAAATTGCTGTAAACGTTCATAAATGAGTGTACTTACTTGCTAAAACAAGCATTGCTTAAGTTGGATTTTATTTTATTTTTGCTTTAGCTGTTCGCAGATGTAGTCTTTTACACTGTGGGTTAGAAGCCTGAGAAACTGTGCTTTTAGACTTCAAACACTGATATCAGTTACCTATTTACATTACAATACTGTAAGGCATATCAGTGGTGCCACACCAGTTATGCTCACAATGCAGCATTTGGACATGACATGACTAAAGAATAACATGGTTGTGCTTAAATGCCCAAATCTACTTTTTTTATATATATTTTGAGTGGGGAAGGGTTAGCAACTGTCAGTTTTTTCTCTTTTTTTTGTCATCAAAAAGCTCAAATCTATTTTTTATATTTTATATAGAGTAGAGAAGGGTGATCAACTGCCATTTTTTGTCCAGGGGAGGGAAGTAGTAGAAACTCTCCCCATTAGGGGCACAGACAGAATTAAAAAATTAATAGATCCTTCTCCATTCCACTTCTCCAAGTGTGTGTCAAGCCAAAACCTTTTTTTAGATTTGGATAGTGTAGGAACAAATTTGAACCTCTATCAGGTTTTTACTGGGATTGGAACTCAATTAGAGAGATTTACCCTCATAGTTTTACCAGACCGGAAGTGAGGTAACATCTACAACAGAGACACAGACTATCCCAACCATAATTTCTTATAATGCTGTGGTACATAATGACTATTACAAAGTTTTGCTACCCACATATAGGAAGCTCTGTTCTTTTATTTGATTATATATTTTGTTTGGTTTTTGTTTGTTTTTTTACTTACAGTTTGTTTAAAAATAATATAATTTTATTATACAGTATTCTCTATGTATTTATGGACTACTTTTTATTAGGATCATAACAGGAAAACGACACAGGAGACTTCCGGACACTTCCTAGTTGCACTACTGCACGATACACAGCATTGCCCGTCAGCAGGACATGCTGAAAGTTAAACGCTGGATGAAGGTATCCCTCAGACCAAGCCTGAATACAGGCGGCACTGTGGCTCTGCATGGAGGACCCGGACGAGGCGGCTATTTGACGAGTGGTGAAGGGGTGAGCTGTATCTATTCCCACCTTCGGTGGGGAGGTATATACCTGTATGCACACCCATCTGCCCTCCAAAAATTCATTAGCCTGTCTTCAGCCCTCACATGTAAGAGGATAGCCTGTGTTTAGCCCCATATTCAGTGGCGGTGCGTCCATAGTGGTCGCAGGAGCGCCGCCCCCTCTCGCTCCTGCGCCCGTCACTCACAACAATACATAGGTTCATGCATTGCATGAACTTATGTATTGTCCCTGCCGCTGCCGCCCACTATTCAGATGGCCGGCCCCCTGTTCAGCGCCGGCCATCTGAATAACAGCGGCTGGTTGGTTTTTGGAAGTGCCTATCAGAGCCAGCGGCTGTAATCGGCTTCCAAATAGTTAACCAGAGGACGCACGGGGGGTGCGTTCCTTGGTTAATACTGACAGGCGTTTCAACCAATCAGGTTCACTGGGTCTGGTTACCGGTAATGTGATTGGCTGAAGCGACATCGAGGGCGGGAGAAGACATCGAGGACGGAAGAAGGACGGCGCTGACCCGAGGAAGGTAAGTGCAGGGCTGGGGGAACAAAATGGCTGCATTTGGGGACAAACTGGCTGCATTTGGGGACAAACTGGCTGCATTTGGGGACACACTGGCTGTATATGGGGACACACTGGCTGTATATGGGGACACACTGGCTGTATATGGGGACACACTGGCTGTATATGGGGACAAACTGGCTGCATTTGGGGACAAACTGGATGCATTTGGGGACAAACTGGCTGCATTTGGGGACAAACTGGCTGCATTTGGGGACAAACTGGCTGTATATGGGGACAAACTGGCTGCATTTGGGGACAAACTGGCTGCATTTGGGGACAAACTGGCTGTATATGGGGACAAACTGGCTGCATTTGGGGACAAACTGGCTGCATTTGGGGACAAACTGGCTGCATATGGGGGAAACCGGCTGTATATGGGGGGAAACTGGCTGCATTTGGGGGGAAACTGGCTGCATTTGGGGGGGAAACTGGCTGCATTTGGGGGGAAACTGGCTGCATTCGAGGGGGCAAACTGGTGGTGTTTGGGCACAGTGGCTGCGTTTAATGGGCACAGTGGCGGCATTTGATGGTTTTTTTTTCAGTTTGTTTGCGCCCCCCCCCCAAACATTTTGAGCACCAGCCGCCACTGCCCATATTTCAGCGAGGATTTGTCAATACTAACTTTATGTCTATTTATATGGACTGTGTCCTCTGGAAATAATATCTTGTGTGTAAGATGGTTACTACAAATCTCTAGTCTACCCTACTGGAGATAATGCTTGAACTCTTTATATCAATAATTATCTAGGTTGGCATATTGAGCGGACTAATCTCTGTTTCCACCTTATTACGTCCGAATCAGGACTGAGTAAAGAGAACTTGTCATGCATGATACTTGAGGGGCCTGTATGTCTGTTTGTGGTGGCCACCTATGTCCATAAAGCGGAGGTGCAGGGAAAAAAAAAAAGTCAGCAGCTACTAACAGTGTAGCTGCTGACTTTGAATAAGGACACTTACCTGTCCTACTCGCCCGCGATGTGTGTCCTGCCACGGCGATCGATTGCTGCTGGCAGGCTCCTGGCTCCTCCATCCTGAGTAGGGGAAACAGGCAGTGAAGCCGTAAGGCTTCACTGCCCGTTTCCTATTGCGCATGCGACACTCGCACGGCGCTTTGTGAATGGGCGGCTTGCCTCCTGGGATACACACAGTTCCCAGAAGGCAGTGAGGCTCATTCACAAGAAGAGGAAGCAGAAGGAGACCCACCGCGGACAGAGAAGAGGAACATTAGAGGCGGATTAGGGGACTCTTGCATAGCAACAGGCATTTAGGGTGAGTATAATTTTTTTTTTTTTCTATTAATTTTTTTTTTTTTTTTTTTAGGATTTTTAGTGTAACGATTTTTTTAGAGTGGACCTCCACTTTAAGACAACTGTCTAATTTTAGATGTATGTGGTGGAGGTTTGTATACTTATATATTTATCAGCTGTTAGCATTATGTAGAATTTTCAATAAACATTTTTAGTTTTATAAATACCGGTAGTTCCTTTTTGAAGAATTATTTTGGGAATCCTTCTTCCCCCTGTTCTTCATAACAGGTATTTGCCCCAAAACATTTAGGGCTCTTTCACACGGAGGTCCGTTCAGGTCCGCCTGTCAGTTTTTTAGGCGGACCTGAAACGGATCCTCCATGCACCCCTATGGAAGCACGGATGTCAGCGGTGACATGTCCGCTGACATCCGCTCCGCTCCGAAAAAGTGTGACGGAGGAAAATCCTATTTTTCCTTCCGTCTGCGGAGCGGATCGGATGACAACGGACTCTACGGTCCGTCGTCATCCGATTCCCCATAGGGGAGAGCGGCGCTCTGACAGGGCGGTCACTGCACAGTGTGCGGGGACCGCCCAGTCATCCGTCGGCTCAGCGGGGATCAATGGAGCGATCCCCGCTGAGCAAGCGGAGCTTCACGGGGCGGATCTTCACGGATCCGCCCCGTGTGAAAGAGGCCTTAGGCTGTTTCTATGTGACTGTATGAAGAACAATAAAAATTACTTTTGACTCTTTCATTTTGTGTTTTGGTGTCCACTTGTATGGCAATAGAGAGAAAAAATTGGCTGTGGTTTTAGCCTTCTCCATCACTGCTAAACAAAAGCATTTTTATTTCTGCGTTGCTGTTAAAGAGTTTCCCCTCACTTCCTGTCTAGTGAAATTGTTTCGGCAGGAGAGGAAGTGAGAGTATATCTCCCTTACTGCCTGAAAAGCAGAAAAAAACTGACAGACGTTCAAACCTTTCCCCAATGTATCCAAAAACTAAGAATAACATGTTTTAGTTGGGCACACACTTTAACCTCTTGCTGACCATGTAACCAATATATGCGTCAGCAAGAAAGGATGCGTCCACAGTAGGATGAGATTGTGTGCTTGGAGGTCACACATTTCACACTCCTAGCACAGTGATCTTACTGTCACCAAAATCTATTCGTCAAAGCTTTTGATTGGGAGTAAGTAGGATAGGCTCTTTATCATGTAGCCGCTGTGAGAGTCAATCACAGTGGTAGCACGATACAGAAGCCTCACTGCTTTCTGACGGCACGTTAAAGGGGCTTCAATGCCCAGAAGGCCGGGCGGCTACTCTATCATGTGACCACTGTGGCTCTCACATTGGTAAGGGGCGTTAAGAGGTTAAAGTTATCTTGTGTTTTTTAAAAGGAAAAGCCAAATGTAATATTATACTTGCGTATCTTTGATCCTTTCCAGTCTCTTTAACATTCAACACTTTCAGCAGTGTCAGCTCTCTTTGCCCCCCACCCCTCCATGCTGTGGTTCCTTCTGCCAACCCTTACCTCATTACAGGACACAGCAGGGACATAAGCATATGCCACAGGCATGCACCAGTCCTAAAAGTCCTAGAAGTGTTGCGTGCCGATAAGACTGATGGAGGCTGATGGAAACGATTAAAAGTGGGAGACACAGGCCACTGGAGAGGTGAGTTTGATCCCTCTTCTATTGTGTAGAATTGGGTGGCACAGTGGTGTAGTGAATAGCACTTTCGACACTACCTGCCTGGAGTTTGCATGTTCTCCCTGGGCATGCGTGGGTTTCCTCCGGGTACTCCGGTTTCCTCCCACACTCCAAAGACATGCTGGTAGGTTAATTAGATCCTGTCTAAATTGCCCCTAGTATGTGTATGAATGAATGTGTGGTAGGGACCTTAGAGTGTAAGCTCCTTGAGAGTAGGGACTGATGTGAATGTACAATGTATATGTAAAGTGCTGCGTAAAATTGACAGTGCTATATAAGTACCTGAAATAAAAATAAAATAAACATTGCAGTGAACAAAATTTTTATTTTTCTGCAACTGACAGGGTCACTTAAAAAAAAGAAAATAAAGTGTACTTATTGCTATTTTTCCTGTAACTAGAACAAAAAGTGAGGTGAAATCTCCTCAACAGAGAGAGCCAGAGGTAAAATCTTACATTTTTACTCTCCTGCATCCTGAATAATACATGTAAAAACAAAGAAAAAAATTTGGGCTGCAGTTGGCCTTTAGTTGACTCATGCACAGAGATGAAAACTCATGTAACGGAAAGGAATCTTGTAGTATCATGCAACCACCATGTGTGATTTAGGGACCATTACAACAAATGTCTCCAGAATATAGGAATACTCTTAAAATAGGAAGCAAAATTCAGTAGCAGTATATCCAATGAGGTTTAACTGGCATGCCTATACCTTTACTTCACTGTACCTATAAGTAGAGACTCATGGAAATCATTCTTTCTATTTTACTAAAACATAAACTTAAAGTGGATGTAAACCCAACATTTTTTTATTTTTATTTTTTTGCTGTCACAATGTAGTGTATAAGATTTCCTATCATCTGTGCCCAGTCTTGCCACAAA
The DNA here is from genome assembly GCA_029206835.1 of Rana muscosa. NCBI lineage: Eukaryota > Metazoa > Chordata > Amphibia > Anura > Ranidae > Rana > Rana muscosa. The sequence goes on along the minus strand of CM055116.1, from coordinate 340,669,145 downwards.
CAGTTAATCCAGCTCTGAGCAATCCTGTTTTCTTTTTTCAGTGAGATAAACGGACAAACAGGAGAACTTTTGTCCGTTCCGCCCCCTTGCTTTGAATGACATGTTATTTATATATCTCATGCACTAAGCCTGAGACAGGCATTAGTTTTTAATTCCCACCCCCACTCCTTTTCTGAAGTCATGTGGTTACTTTTCTAGATTTTGACTGGATGTTAGTGATCATAGCCGAAGTTCAGTGTAAGAAATACACATGAGAAATTGCATGTTGACAAGGGGAGTGTAGAGGTGGGCGGGAAGTCTACTGACATCACGACTCCACCCACCGAGCTCCTGACAACAGATCCACCCACAGAATCTGCAGTTTTTCAGGTCTCATAACAGACAGAGGGGAGAAATTTGACAGGTGAGGATACATGCAGGAGGCATGTATATCCTTATAGATCAGCACTATGGCAGTAGTTTATAAAGGATGAGAGTGGGTTTATATCCACTTTAAGTGAAAAGCAGTAAAGTGAACCTGGGGCAACAAATCATTGGCAAGAGGACTATACAGTATATAATTCTAAATTCTCCTGCACTTGAATGGCTGGCCTCACTTCTCTTATCTACACCTCATTCATTAAATTAGCCCTACTAAGCTTTGTGATGTTTGCTCCAAATACAAAAATCTGCAAGCAACGCGAAAAATTTATTTTTCATGGGTTTGGCCATTCTAGTTGGCATGATAAATGGTGAATGGGCCTGTTTAGCCTAATGCTAAAGCAAAATATCTAGCATGTGCTCTTTACACCTGTTTTTTTTTTTTAAAACAAACTTTCCCTCTTTATTTTCTGGACTTTTATTGGCGCACAGGACAATTACAGATAAGTATTATCATATCAATCCAAAGACTGCCTGTACCACAATCCTCTCACTTTTCCACCGTATTAGAAGACCAGGAAGGCTGAAAACATTTCCATAAAAATCCCCATTAAGTTAAAAATAAAACGTACAGTATATAGCAGGTTTTATCACAAGATAATACATGCAATAATTGATACAAAAATATTAGCCCTTACCTTTAATTAACTGCATAATACCAGGGACTATAATTATCAGAATTGCTGCAAGCTTGCAAAAGGTCAAGAAAATCTGAATTCGAGCGCTCCAGCTAACACTCATACTGTTCAGGACCATCACGACAGCTGTATAGCAGAGAAAAGGGAGAGTCAGAGATTAAAAGGTGGAAAAACATTTTTAGCATTTTATATTAAAGTAAGTATAATCTGTGTACAAGGGTACAATTTTATTACTCTACCATATTAGTCGACTGACTAATTAATGACACTTTCAGAAAGAAAGAAAAACACATAAAAAAAAAAATAGATAAATAAAAAAAAGAAATATGCAAAATATGGTAAATTAACATTGACATACTGTATACACATGATGTTCCATATGTGTCTATGTTCCTAATTATTTCATGTATTTAACACTGTTATTAATTAGCTTATGTTGTCATACCTTTCCTGTGAATTTATAGAATGTAAGTATATGTGTAGGCTGGGAAGTATGCGTCATTATAACATTTCTAATCATAACACTTCTTTTTGTCTAACAAGCACAAGAACTTTACAGTTAAAGCGCTAAAAGGTGAAATAATTACACGCTAGTTACTCAGACACACAAACAGATTACTAAAATTCTGCATGCACTGAATACATTCTGTAATAGAAAGTTTGACATTTAAAAGAGTAAAACAGTTGGCAATGTATGTGATTGTAAAAGCACTGTTTGTGACATACTCATACTCATACTTAAAAAATATGTTTGTTGCAGGGAAAACATCTCTAAAGGGACCAGATCTCAATTAAGATCTGGGTGAATGTATGGTACCGTATGGAAATATAGTAAAATCATGATTTTTCTAGAAATGAAGTAGCTGCTAATAGGCTGTAGTAAGCTACAGGGCTGCCTCTGCTGCAAATCCCAAGGTTGTCAGCTTCCCAGAGCTCTTCTCTGTTAAACTACTGAACACCCCTCCCTCTCCTAACCTCCATAAAATAACCAGGTGATGCCCTGTAGTCCATTGTAGGTTACCTAGAAAGAGCTGACAACACTGTGAGCTCTGGTTCACACTGGTGCGATTTGACATGTCAAATCGCATGTCAAATCTGTGGCATTTGCCGACAATTGCCAAAAATGGCACTGTCTTAATCGATGCAACGCTGCATCAGCGGCGCTGCACCGATTTCAAAAAGTAGTTTTTGTACTACTTTTTGCGATTTCGGCCCGCGATTTACATTGACATCTGTGCAGAAACCTGCACAGATGTCTCTGTAATCGCAGCTGAAATCGGGACTGACCAGCGGGAGTGAAATTGCGCAAGATCAGCTGAACTCGCACGGCTTCACTCCCGCAGCCCAGTGTGAACCTGGGCTAAGGGCTATGTTTTTATCACTTTATGTAAGCTAGGATCTCATTAGATTTCTGACATAATCAGTAGATTATTTTCTGTACTGATGGTAATCTTAAAGAGGAAACACATGTTTGTGCACATGTATTATAAGTGTGTACCGATTTATGTTTTTATTTTATTATTCATAAATGTATTTGTTTAGTATTACTTTCCCAAATACACTTTTTTATTTTTGTCTACATGTAATAAAGGTGACATGAGTCAAAAAATCTGTCTGTGGGTGCATGATGTTCTTTGTTAGTCTTACTCACACATAAATACACTATATTACCAAAAGTTTTAGGACACCTGTCTTTACACACACATGAACATTTTGGCATCACAGTCTTAGTCTGTAGGGTTCGATATTGAGTTGGCCCACCCTCTGCAGTTATAACAGCTTCAACTCTTCTAGGAAGGCTGTCCACAAGGTTTAGGAGTGTGTCTATGGGAATGTTTGACCATTCTTCCAGAAGCGCATTTGTGAGGTCAGGCACTGATGAGGACGAGAAGGGCTGGCTCACAGTCTCTGTTTTATTTCTTCCCAAAAGTGTTCTATCGGGTTGAGGTCAGGACTCTGTGCATGCCAGTCAAGTTCCTCCACCCCTCATCCATGTCCTTATGGACCTTGCTTTGTGCACTGGTCACAGTCATGTTGGAACAGGAAGGGGCCATCCCCAAACTATTCCCACAAAATTGGTAGCATGATTTTGTCCAAAATGTCTTGGTAGCTGACACCTTAAGAGTTCCCTTCACTGGAAGTAAGGGGCCAAGCCCAACCCCTGAAAAACAATCTCACCCCATAATCCCCCCTCCACCAAATGATTTGGACCAGTGCACAAAACAAGGTCCATAAAAGACATGGATGAGTGAGTTTGGGGTGGAAGAACTTGACTGGCATGCACAGAGTCCTGACCTCAACCCGATAGACCACCTTTGGGATGAATTAGAGCAGAGACTGTAAGCCAGGCCTTCTTGTCCACATTAGTGCCTAACCTCACAAATGCGCTTCTGGAAGAATGGTCAAACGTTCCCATAGACAAATTACTAAACCTTGTGGACAGCCTTCCCAGAAAAGTTGAAGCTGTTATAGCTGCAAAGGGAGGGCCAACTCAAAATTGAAACCCTACGGAATAAGACTGGGATGCCATTAAAGTTCACGTGCGAGTAAAGGCAGGTGTCCCAATACTTTTGGTAATATAGTGTATGTTTGTGCACATGTATTATAGGTGTACTAATTTATGTTTTTATTTAGTATTACTTTCCCAGACATACCTTATTATCTTGGTCTACATGTATTAAAGGTGACATAAATCAAAAAAATGTGGCTGTGAGTGCATGATGTCCTTTCCTAGCCTTACTCACAGACATATGATACAAATTTCTGCTCTAAGAGCTGTAAAAATAGGAGCTACTACAACCAAAAAGGTAGTAGTAAAAACAATATGAATATAAGTCACTAAACCCAAAGGGCACTAAACGCAAAAGTACTGTATATACTCGAGTATAAGCCGAGTTTTTCAGCCCTTTTTTTTAGGGCTGAAAGTATAACCCTCGGCTTATACTCGAGTCAGTACATGAAAATCTTGTTATTCCGCGGCCGGCCTCCATTGTTTAAATCTCGCGGCTTTCTTCTGGTCCCTTCCGCGATAGGCGTTTCCAGCAAACACTGTGTTGAGTGTTTCGCCTATCATGGACGTTCTCTTGTCCGACGTCCGTGATTGGTGGAACACTGAACACAGTGCCTGCTGGGAAACGGAGTCAGAGAATGAGAGGATCTCCGTGATAGGCGCAACACTCAACACAGTGTTTGCTGGAAACGCCTATTATGGAAGGGACCAGAAGAAAGCCGCGAGATTTAAACAATGGACGCCGGCTGCGGAATAGGAAGATTTTCAGGTACACTGACTGACTCGGGCACAGGGAGGCTGCAATGGACACAGTAAGGGGGCACAGTGAGGTGGCAATGGGCACAGTGAGATGGCAATGGGCAGTGAGGTGGCAATGGGCACAGTGAGGTGGCAATGGGCAGTGAGGTGGCAATGGGCACAGTGAGGTGGCACAGTGAGATGGCAATGGGCACAGTAAGGTTGGGCAATTGGCACAGTGAGGTGGCAATGGGCACATTTCCCCCCCTAGGCTTATACTCGAGTCAATACGTTTTCCCAGTTTTTTGTGGTAAAAGTAGGTACCTCGGCTTATACTCGGGTCGGCTTATACTCGAGTATATACAGTAGTTTTAATAAAAAAATAAATCAAAATTTTAAATAAGAATTGCCCAAGTCATTGTAAATCCTCCCAAAGTGGATCCCAACCTTTATAATCATAAAGAATACATCACTCCTATTTAAAATGACAGTAATCCATTTATACCCTTCTGACGGAAGTTCTTTACCACGTGATCAGCCGTGTCCAATCACGGCTGATTACGATGTAAACAGGAAGAGCCGTTGATCGGCTTCTCCTCACTCGCGTCTGACAGACTCGAGTAGAGGAGAGCCGATTGGCGGCTCACCTGACAGGGGGGTCTGCGCTGATTGTTTATCAATGTGGCCCCCCCGCGGATGCCTGCCCAGGACCACCAGGGATGCCGCCAGACCACCAGGGATGCCCACAAAGGTACCCCAAAAGGTATGCCACCCTGGACCACCAGGGAGATGCCAATCAGTGCCCAGGCAGATGGCAATCAGTGCCCATCAGCAATGCCTGCCAGTGCCATCAGTGCCGCATATCAGTGCCCACCAGTGCTGTGTAAAAGTGCCCATCAGTGCCCAGTAGTGCCGCCTATCAGTGCCCAGCAGTGCCGCCTATCAATGCCACCCATAAGTACCCATCAGTGCAGCCTTTCAGTGCCCATCAGTGTCGCCTATCAGTGCCCACCAGTGCCACCCATTAGTACCCATCAGTGCCGCCTATCAGTGCCCAGTGCCACCTATCAGTGCCCATCGTCATTGCCCATCAGTGCCCACTCATTTTTGCCGCCTTATCAGGGCCCGTGTCAGTGTCCATCAGTGAAGGGGAAAACTTGCTTATTTACAAAATTTTATAATAGAAACAAAAGAAAAACTTTTTTTTTCCCAAAATTTTTGGTCTTTTTTTTATTTGTTTAGCAAAAAATAAAAACTGCAGAGGTGATCAAATACCACCAAAATAAATCTCTATTTGTGGGAACAAAATGATAAAACTGTTGTTTGGGTAAAGTGTAGCATGACCGCGCAATTGTCATTTAAACAGCGCTGAAAGCTGAAAATTGGCTTGGGCAGGAAGGGGGGTAAGTGCCTGGTATTGAAATGGTTAATGAAGGCATCCTAGCAATGAGCGTTACTCACTGCATATTGCACAGCAACATTCAAGAGTAACATTTAGTCCCGAAGGAGCCGCTGGATGTAGTAATTGAGTCCCCCCTGTGCCTGTGTCCACTACTCTGCCAATAGTACCACGAACTCTGACACACCCAGCTGAGTGAGGAATATTTTTTTGCAGATGTACATGCAGTACCCTGTGCCGGCATCCCATTAATTTCTTTTGGGTCACTCAGCAGCACCGGAACAGTCACTGTGTCCTAATATGACAAGCAGGTGAGTGTGGGTACGCTCACCCACATATAATATTAGGGCACAGAGGTTGCATTCACGCAGCCGTGTGTCCCAATAAAAATTCCAGGAAAACTCGGACCCACAGGGGGCCTGCAATAAAGCACCCCATGTGAAAGAAAAGGACCCTAAAAGTTCAGCAGTGTGTAATATAAATGATTCTGCCACCAGCTCATTGGGGCCTGACTGCTATGTTGAAGTACTCAGGATAATGTCCATTTAAGCACTGATGATTACACTGATTTTGTTCCCTGTAAGATCTGATGAAGCCACAGGCCCCGTGATATTTGAAAGTAACACTGTCCCTCTTTTCTCAAAGTTTAATGTGGAATTGACCAGGGGTCTCTGACAAACGTGTGTTAGTATGTGTTCTCCCTCTATATACTAGGTGAAACACAGCCAGTTTGTGTCTGCTGTGTCCTTCCCACTTGATCAGGCAGCAAACTATCCGCATTCACAGCACTTTCTGAAGTCCCAGAATGTCTCTGTCTCTGTTAGATTGATTTACTAAAACTGGAGAGTGCTAAATCTGGTGCAGCTGTGCATGGTAGCCAATCAGCTTCTAAATTAAGCTTGGACAAAAAAAAAAACTGGAAGCCGATTGGCTACCATGCAGAGCTGCACCAGAGTTTGCGCTCTCCAGTTTTAGTAACTCAACCCCTGTGCCTCTCTCCCTTTCAGGTGCAGCCCTCTCAGAACATCAAATAAAAATGCCTTTAGTTTTTGCCCCAGTGCTTTGTGGGATTTGCAGTTTATTCCTTCCAGCTCACCAAGTCAGCTCAATCTGTCAGAACTATACCTCCCACAATCCTCATAGTCCACATCTTGCGTGCCTTCCTATTGGGTAGATGGTAGGCACAATAATGGCTGTGCATAGCTCCACAATAAGTAGTCCCCTGCTGTAGCTGTGCCTGTGTACGACCCCTTTCACACTGAGGCAGTATTCAGGCATTTTAGCGCTAAAAATGGCACCTGTAAAGCGCCTGAATACTGCCTCTCAAGCTACCCCAGTGTGAAAGCCTGAGTGCTTTCACACTGGGGCGCTGGGTGGCGCTACCTAAGGTCAGTAGGTAAAGAGAACCAATCCCTCTACATAAACTGCATATACTGTATAATGCGTAAGAATATCCTATAAGGAAATATGGCATTACCAGGATCTGTTTACAATTTATGAAGGTATTTTCACTCTATGGATTGGTAAGTGTTAGTAAAAAATGAGATGAGAATTGCTGTGTGTCCGTAGCCCTCCCTGCACAATTGTGGCAAAAGGACCCTCACAGATAAAAATGACTTATTGCAAACAAAATATATATAAAAAAACAAGTGCAAATGCATCAAATATAAGTGTGATTCAGACAGATACAGTACTGAGAATAAATAGTCCAGTTGACCTAAATTATGCACATTATAAGAAAAACAGAACAAATCCTAAAACATATGTGCTAATGATTATAACCAGTCTGAACTAATTTTAAAAATAACTCAGTCCAATTAAAAATGATGTGCAAAATACATTTTCCAAAAAAGTTAATTCAAAAAATTCCAGGGTGACTTGTGTACGTTGTTGCATATATTATTCAGGTGACTTTCGTGCTCCCCCTCTTGGGTCCCCACCTGAAACTCACCTGAATAATATATGCAAGAGGGTACACAAGTCACCCTGGAATTTTTTGAATGAACTTTTTGGGGAAAATACATTTTGCACATCATTTTTAATTGGACTGAGTTCTTTTTATAATTAGTTCAGACTGGTTATAATCATTAGCACATACGTTTTAGGATTTGTTCTGTTTTTCTTATAATGTGCACAATTTAGGTCAACTGTACTATTTATTCTCAGTACTGTATCTATCTAAATCACATTTATATTTGATGCATTTGCACTTGTTTTTTTATATATATTTTGTTTGCACTGAATAATTTTTATCTGTGAGGGTCCTTTTGCCACAATTGTGCAGGGAGGGCTACGGACACAGCAATTCCCATCTAATTTACTACTAGCACTTTACACTTTATGAAGGTATTTTCACTCTATGGATTGGTAACAGATCCTGGTAATGCCATATTTCCTTATAGGATAATCTTACGCATTATATATGCAGTTTATGTAGAGGGATTGGTTCTCTTTACCTACTGACCTTAGGTAGCGCCACACACCCCATTCACTCTTTACTTTATATCCTGGAGCCCCCTTGTGGGAGTTCTTTAGGGGAGGCAGCAACCTAGCCATCATACTAAGCGTGGAATCTTCACATTTGTAATTTACACTGGGGCGGTGCGCTTGCAGGACGGGAAAAAAGCAGCATCTTTGGGGCGGTGTGGGAGTGGTGTATACACCACTCCCACACCGCCCCTGCCCATTGGAATGAATTGGCACCGCTTCAGAAGCGCTGCATCACAGGCACTTTTAACCACTTTTTAACATTTTCTTGGGATTTAAAAGTGCCCCACTATCTCCCAAAAAAGTGGCGCCAAATCGCTGCTATAAGAGCGGTAAAGCACAGCTAAAATAAGTTGTGCTTTACCGCTAACGCCGGCACCGCCCCAGTGTGAAAGTAGCCTAAATATCTCACCAGCTGACAGACACAGAATCCTTTTCCTTTCAGTGCAGCAAACTGGGCTATACAAGTAATAAGTGATGTTAATTGCGCTTTTGCTATTGGTCCGCAATAATGAAGTTCGATCAATTTAACTGCATCATACCCAGTCTCGACAAGACATTTGATTATATTGTTCACATAGAGCAGCATTTTACATATTGTGCACAGACCCAGCGTTATTCCATTGCCTTTTGTGACGGCTATGCTGTGGAAAAGCTTCTGAAAATATCTGACTATGGAATAATGTTTGCTTTATGTGCTTATTCCATAGCTGGTTAGTTACTATAGGCAACAAAGAAGCTGCTCCAACATTTTCAGTCTTTATCATCTGGTGATACTCTGTAGATAGCTTTAAAATAAATGGTTGTCACTCTTGTTTGTAACTTGGTATGACCATTTCTGCTTTGTAAACGACTCACTAATTAAATCCCATGCTTGTCTGTATATAATTACTGTACATGATTTCTTCAAACCAAGAGTTATATAATTACAACTTATTGTAATAAGAGTTTGAAAATGATTATGCATGCCATAAATGACTCATTTTCAATTTTAATTACACAGCTCTCTTTCCGGCTTATTTCATTCCACATATTAGAAACACTATATAGCAAACCCTGCACTTACATGTTTTGGATCAGCACTTTATCATTCTTAATGCTGTATGGGTAAAAGCTGCATAATTGATATCTTTTTTTTTTTTGTTAAACAATAGAATTTATATTGAATTTTTAATCTTGAACAAGTGACAGATATCACAGTATGTATAAACAAATATACCGGTAGTTAGAAATAGAGGTGGAGGAGATCATCCGGGGGTCAAATCAACTGAATTCTTTTGTTTCTAAAGTATTAGTATTGTAGATTCTAAAGCTCACAGTCTTTTATCTTCAAAAACTAAAATATATCTCTACATACTGTATCTACCAGCACCCACCAACTTGTCTGAGCTATGTTTACTGAATATTAGCCCATACTTTATCCAAAAAGAAAGAAAAGTAATTGGCTTTAGATGAGTTAAACATGGACCCGCCACTTATCTCCATCTAGCAAGATTAGATAAAGTGGTTTTAAAGTCAAAAAGGTATTTACTGTGCCAGTGTCATTAGTACTGCGACAGTGCATATTTTTTAGCACTGATCACTGTATTAGTGTCACTGGTCCCCAAAAAGTGTCAAAAGTGTCAGTTAGGTGTCTGATTTGTCCAGTTCAAGTCCCAATATCGCAGTCCCGCTGTAAATCGCTGATCACCATCATTACTAGTAAAAAATAAAATAAAATACAAAACGAAAAATATCCCATAGTTTGTAGACGCTATAACTTTTGCGCAAACCAATCAATATACGCTTATTGGGATTTTTTTACCAAAAACATGTAGCAGAATAAATTTCGGACTAAACTGATGAAGAAATTCGATTTTTTACATTCATTTATTGGATATGTTTTATAGCAGAAAGTAAAAAATATTTAATTTTTTTTCAAAATTGTCGGCCTTTTTTTTGTTTATAGCGTAAAAAATAAAAACCGCAATGGTAATCAAATCCCACCAAAAGAAAGCTCTATTTGTGGGAAAAAAGGACAAAAATGTTATTTGGGTACAGCATCTCACAACCGTGCAATTGTCAGTTAAAGTAATGCAGTGCCATATCGCAAAAAATGGCCTGGTTAGGAAGGGGGGGGGACTTTCCGGAGCTGAAGTGGTTGGGGTAAAAAGCCTTGCAGCTGCTGTTCCACCCCCTCCCTCAAATACTTACCCAAGTTCTGTATTGATCCAGCTATGTACCCATCTCATGTCTTTTCTTATTCTCTCTGCTCTCACAAGCTTGGCTGAAAGCAGCAGGAGCCTTTGGTCAAAGCCTGTGAGGCAGGAGCGGGAGTCTGGGCCAGGCAGGGCTGTGTGTATGTGTCACATGCTCTCCTATAGGAAATGCATTCCTATGGTGGCACACAGTGAAAAGGAGAGGCCAAAAGTTACCAATGGGAACCCCAGAAGAGGAGGATTGCAGCTGCTCAGTACAATACCTTTACACAGAGCAGGTAAATATAACATCTTTTTTATTTTAGTTACCCGTATATACTCAAGTATAAGCCGACCTGAATATAAGCTGAGGCACCTAATTTTACCACAAAAACTGGGAATACGTATTGACTCAAGTATAAGCCTAGGGTGTCCATCTGCATGCCTCACTGTGCCTCACTGTGTCCATGTGCATGCCTCACTGTGCCCATGCCTCGACTGACGTTTAACATGGGAGTCTATGGAAGGGGTGCCTGGCTTTAAAAAATCGGTGCTCCCCGGCCTTAGGTCCCCTAGACAACACTTATAGAGAAGAAATGGGGCTACATGTGTACCAAGTTCCGGGTCCAGGAGACCTATGCCTGGCTGGTACCGGTTCCCCAAATTCACCAGAGAAATGACCGTTTAACATGGAAGTCTATGAAAGGGGTGCCCGGCTTTGAAAAATTGGTGCTCCACGGCCGTATGTCCCCCAGACAACAAACAAAAGAGTGGGGCTACATGTGTGCCAAGTTTTGGCCGGTACCGGGTCCCCAAAGTCCAGGAGATTAGGCGCAAAAAGGTGACTCGAGTATAAGCCGAGGGGGGTATTTTCAGCACACAAAAAAAGTGCTGAAAAACTCGGCTTATACTCGGGTATATACGGTACATATAAAAAAAAAAAGACTTTACAACCTCTTTAACTTCACTGTAGTTCCAGGCAAGCAATCATGGACTCTCCAGACAAGCACTGGGGGCAGTCCACTCCCACAACAAGACATTTTACTCATCCATCCTTCATCCCATGTCCTCTAAAAAAAACGTTTCTCATTCCCAATAATTCTATAGATTCAATTGCTTTACATTACCTACCCTCTTCTAATGATCATCATCTAATGATATAAGACCATACTATCCAAAGAGCTAATAAAACTAAACATACTTTACCTGAATAAATAAATTATTTGAGATCCCGCTGTATAAAAAAAAATATTTTTTTAATAATTTGATCATCCTTTATTTTGTAAGAAGTATTTCTGCTGAATTAAAAAATAATGATAAATTGCTTGCCTAGAGAATAAGGCGGAAGCTGCTAAGTAGCCAAGCTAGCAAAATAGAGTTAGTATTTCATTTGCACAGGTTGTCCTCACTCTTAAGAGAAAAATGTTATGAAGACTGGATGCTCTGTTCCTTGTTCTGTTAGACTGTACCTGTGACCTTTTAAATATGGATTAACAATATCTTGCTTAAGCTGCATTATAAGACCCATGCTCTAATATAAAACTTTGTGTTTCCTTTCTCTTTACTATCAGCTCAGCAAGATTAGATCAAATTGTGTCTTGCTCCTGCGTAAAGTATACTGGAGATATTAGAAGGTCAAGGACCGCTAGTTATGTTGTGCTGTGGTCATTTTGATCCTAGATGTCATATCTTGCCTATAGCAAGGCAATTTTGTAATAAAAAGAGGAATGTAATTGTGAAACATAGCCTCTCTTTGAGCAAAGTTGTAAGTCAATAGTTATTTGCCGTTTTTCACCAAGCACTATATAATACAAAGAGATCGCTTTTAATAAAAATGTGTCTACACTCCTTTTGCCGGATGTATACTGATTCATTGGTTTGGCTAAAGAGAAACCGTTTTTTTTTTCTCTACAGATTTATTATGAATGTTTTAAAATGTAATTAGCATTCTTCGTGACCTTGTTTACCTTTAGTTCAGTACGGAATACAAAATTAAGAATGTATGAAGGCACTACACTGAAAAATGTTTTGTACAGCTCAAAACAACCAATCATAGTTTTATTCATGTATGTATTTATTTTTTGTTTGTAGCCATACAGAAATGAAATAAAGCTGGAATAGACAACACGGGCATCTTTTTTTCTATCAGTAACTTCATAAGTGTTATTCCGCGTACACACGATCGGATTTTCTGTTGGAAAAACCTTGGATGGTTTTTCTGACGGAATTCCGCTCAAGCTTGGCTTGCATACACACACGGTCACACAAAAGTTCTCGGAACTTTTGACCGTTAAGAACGCGGTGACGTACAACACTACAACGAGCCGATAAAATGAAGTTCAATGCTTCCGACCAGGCGTTGAGTTGTTTCCGAGCATGCGTCGGAATTTTGCCCATTGGAATTGCTATAGACGATCGGAATCTCGGATTGGAATTTTTTCCGTCTGAAAATTTGAGAACCAGCTCTCAAATTTTTGCTAAAGGAAATTCCGACAGGAAAAGTCCAATGGAGCCTACACACGGTCGGAATTTCCGACCAAAAGCTCACATCGGACTTTTCTTGTCGGAATTTCCGATCGTGTGTATGCGGCATGAGAGAGAATCCTTAGCTTTTCTGAGATACCAGGCCTAGGTGGCATATAAGGCAATAAAGATTTTCCATATTAAAGAGAAACTTAACTCTGGAAACCGGCAGAGGGCACAGAACTGGTTTCCCTAGAGCTCATATTTTCCCCGTTACCGACTTACCATGCCTTGTGCTGCACTTTGTCTCTATGTGAAGACAGCCATCTTGGTAGAGGCAGGGTTTTGCTTCTTCCATCAAGGAGAACACTGAGCAGCACAGTAGTGACATCACCAAAGAGAGACTAGAGATCAGTGGCAGCAGTGCCTTAGATCAATGTTTTTCAACTCCAGTCTTCAAGTACCCCCAACGGGTCATGTTTTCAGGATTTCCCTCAGATGAAACGGCTGTGATATATATTAAGGCAGTGAAACTGATCAAATCACCTGTGCAAGTTAATGGAAAGCCTAAAAATATGACCTGTTGGGGTACTTGAGGACTGGAGTTGAGAAACATTAACTTAGATCTCATTCTGCAGATATACACTGTCAAAGTTCAGTAAAAAAAAAAAAAAAAAGGAACATTACCTACTATTTATGCAATGTGTGCCTTGTGCTGCTGGGTCCTGCTTTTCTTGAAATCTTCATCCTCTGACCCCCCCCCCCCCCCGCAGCAGGAATATTCCAATGTGGCAGGGGTTAAAAGAACTGACTGTGCTGCCTATTCCACCCAGCTCCTAAGGGTACTATGGCTTTTATAAATGAAACAGAATCTATGAATGGAAGAGGGGTGGAAGAAGGAAAGGTCAACGCCTTCCATTCTTAGATCTGTTTCAATTAGATGTCTATGGGAAATGTATGTTACCAAGACAGAGATAATTATGTAACTTATACATGTATGTAAGTGTTTTTTAACTGTAGGCCTACTAGTCTACTGTAGAGAGAGAAGGGCAAAGGAGATACCAATCTTTCTAAGACTATGCCATGTTACCCTCTTCATTTAAAACTGCTCATTATGAATAGAATAGTAATTTAAATAATTATAATAACAATACTGAAAAAACCCACTAGAAATGCATAAACAATTACATACCTGCAAATAATAGAAATCTATGGGGCACAATAGATTTACAGTCGGGGCACACATATGTGTTTGATTATGGGGATTATAACAAAATGCTCTCTTAAAAAATTACTATCTCATCGCTATGAATGATTATTAGTTGGTTATTTGTGGTTTAAGTATTGAAAAACTGTTTTTCTGTGCATTGAATGCACACTGACCCACCCTCCCAAAACAAATTCTAGTTCTAGCTGACAGCAGAGGAGAAGCCCCTTCATTAACCCTTTTTGCACCTACAGACTATAATGTGACTTATCTAGACTGCCTAGATATACATCGTAAGTGTTAAATTACAGTAGCGAACAGTATTATAGATAGGATCTTTATTGGGGTGCATTATAGGCTGTCCCTCTCTTACCAGTAATATTACAAAAGCGTAAATAGGATGTTTCATTTGCCATTAAGTGGGATCCAAGTTTGCTATGGGGCCCTGTGGTTTCTGGCTATGCCTGTATATAACAAGTAATATTAGTTGCATTCATGCATGACTATACTGTATATTAGTTAAAAAAGGAAGTTAGTGATCTGGTGGAAGCCATTGTAACCTTATCCCTGCCTCCATCCCTAGTATTTGTGAAAAAATTCCATTCCATTTTTGTCAGTTTCTGCACCTCGCTTCACGCCATGCTTCACGGTCTGACCTTGTCCTGTTGCTGTTCGTTTTTTGTCCTGACTGATGTCCCATCACATCATCTCCTTGGCTCCCTTCCTTGCAGGAGGGTTCATGGATTGCAAGGGTCCCTCCCCCACCTCGACCCTGGGGAGATCAGCTCACTCAGGACCACCACCTTACTTCCATATTGGAATGCTTGAATTAACTTTCTTCTTGGGTCCTTACATGGGTAATGTACAAACCTATCTAACCTTGCTTTATGTTTTAAGCTCTATCTAGACAATTCTATGACCTCATTGACCTATTTTTTCCTTCCCCCCATCTCCAGTAAAAAATATATGCACCCCACTCCTGATGACTGTCTTTAAACGCCAAGAAACGCGTTGAGTCTATACTCAGGGATGCCAAGCTCAAGTATGTCCAACCACGTTTTTCATTAAACATTCTGGATCAATCTTTGGATAACCATGTTCACTGCACCAGTATGTCCATGTACTGTGGTTGTTGTTTTTTAATCATGTCCTCTATTATGAACTATCAATCATGCTGTTGTGATTATTATTACCTGTATGATGCCCTTGATTGCATGATCCATGTATTATTCATTTTAATACATTATAATTTGATATTCATATATTTGTCTTGATTTTGATTTTGATTTTTTGGATTGTTTATTCAGCAACTCCCCATGGTTTACAGTGATCTCCCCCTGTTTGGGACTGTGTTCACTATCTGTGTTATCCCAGATAAAATTTGAGTCCATGCTCAGGAATGCCAAGCTTAAATCTGCCCAACTACGCTTTTATTATTAAATACTCTGGATCTAATTTTGGATAACTATGTTCACTGCACCTGTATGTCCATGTACTGTAGTTTTTGTAATCATGCCCTCCATTATGAACTACCAATTGTGATTATTATTACCTGTATTATGCCTTTGAGTGCATGATCTATGTATTATTCATTTTAATACATTATACTTTAATATTCATATACATGTCTTGATTTAGATTTTTACTTTGTTGGGTTGATTATTCAGCAACTCCCCATGGTTTACAGTGATTTCCCCTTTGGGACTGTGTTCACTATTTATATTATCCTAGATCAATTTCCTACGCCCATCCATGTCTCATTTAAAGTCTATACTGTATATTAAGTAGGACACAACCTGGGTGGTGGTTACTAAACCACAACTATGCAACATTCACAACTAGTAGTAACAATTGGAACCTAAATTTTGGAACACTAGAGGAAGGGGTTCTTGCAAACAGGGAGGTATGCAGAACTGTACCTCCTAAAAGAGTAGTAAAAATCAGCACATCAAGGAAAATTTTATCCAAAACAGTCATGTACAATTCTTTCAGGGCAAATCTTTCAGCTCTAAAGCTTTGTTCAAACTTTTAAAGTGATATGCACCTAACCAAATCAGATATGGCCACGTTGAATTTTGACTTGAGATTAGTACTTCTCACATAACAAGATATTATATGTGCTCCACCACCCAAGTTGGCTTGGCATTACAGGGAGATTGAACACATCTTTAGTCTCCCTGAATAATTTAGAGAGAAACCTTGTATGGTCAACCACCAAAATTGAGTTTTACCTTGCTTGACCCCGTCATCACTGTTGAAAAAGAGCACTATAATACATGCACCTGAGGTGAGGTGAGATTGTGTGTGGTGATTTCACTTAAAGTGGATGTAAACCCGAATTTCTTTTTTTGCTGTCACAATGTAGAGTATAAGATTTCCTATCATTTGTGCCAGGTCTTGCCACAAAGAGTTAATCCAGCTCTGAGCAATCCTCTTTTATTGTTCAGTGAGATAAAACGAACAAACAGAGTTACCTTTGTCCGTTCCGCCCCCTTGCTTTGAGTGACAGGTTATTTATATATCTCGTGCACTAGCTTTAGACAGGCATTATTTTTTAATTCCCACCCCCACTCCTTTTCTGAAGTCATGAGGTTACTTTTCTGGAGTTTGACTGGATGTTAGTGATCATAGCACAGGAGAAAATGCATGTTGACAAGGGGAGTGTAGAGGTGGGCGGAGAGTCTACTGACATCACGACTCCACCCACTGAGCTCCAGACAACAGATCCACCCACAGAATCTGCAGTTTTTCAGGTCTTATAACAGACAGAGGGGAGACATTTGACAGGTAAGGATACATGCAGGAGGCATCTATATCCTTATAGATCAGCACTATGGCAGTAGTTCAGAAAGGATGAGAGTGGGTTTACATCCACTTTAACAGTCAGTACATAATTTTTTCATTTGTAGCTCCATACTCAGCCTTTAGAGCAACAGTCCCTTTTACAGAGCTAGCACAACATAGCCTTCAACCCTTTTAACCAGCCTTCAACTCTAGTGCTTCTCCTTTAATGCACATGCACAGGATGGGATCCACTTTTTAGATCCTCCAAACTAATCACCACTTGTGTCATATCCCAAGCCCAGGAGCAATACCAAATAAACTGGTCATATAGGCCTGTAAAGGGGACCTGTACAATTTTACAGCTTTTGTATACCAATAGTTTAAACTAAAATACTGCAATACTACCTCTTTGGATCATAGTGTACTAATAATGACTGTGATATACTTTTACATTTTGCAAATTCTTTCTTTCTATCTATGGTTAATATCAATATAGCGATATACCAGCAGCCCTCTTAACTGGGGGTAATTCTTTTGGGTCCCTGTATTGCACCCTGTCAACCCCTTGGCAGTTGGCTCTAACCTCCCCTGGCACAGCTAGTAAGGGATGGTAGGATTGAGTAGCCTGCAACTCACGGAGACACAATCCTATATTAGAACACATACAGCAATGTACTTTAACTATCCTTACCCGTCTCCTCTGCAAGTAAATGACACAACACCAGTATACTTAACCCTTGCGCTTTTACTCAGTTGGTTGGGTAAAAATATAATCACAGTTTACATATCATGTGCAGAGCCCTGCAATAAAAGAGTATCTCAGCAAACAGACAGATATACAGTATGATGCATAAGTCTAACAGTCCCCGCTGCAGCTATTCCCACTCGTGGCAAAAAATGGCGCCCAGTAATATCTACGCTATGTCAGGCCTGACTGTACTATGTAGAAGTTCTGTAGGGGAAATTCTTTGCTAGAAAACGGTGGTGCACTTGCTGAGGATACAACTGTAATCCACAGGGTAAAAGGGGTTTTGATAACTTGGTGAATAAAGTAAATCTCTAAAGCTGCTCTGATGCACTGTCCCTCTGGTGCACAGCACAACACTAATGAAAGCTCCGGTTAGACAGTTATTGGGCCTAGAGATCCTATGTAGTTCTCTGAGCAGGTGCTCTCTCACCCAACCGGACCAGTCTGTGTCCGTATCTTCTGCTGCTGTGTCTTGGTACACAGGTCTCACGACATCCAAGTCTTCGGTCCTCCAGGAAACGATGCGGCAAAGGTATGCAGAACGTCCCTCAGATTCCTCGGTGAGAGCGGAAGGCTCTTTGGAGAAAGGCCCAGGCTTCAGGCCTTGTAGCACCGCAGGCTCGGAAAAGAGTTCCTTTTGCTGGGCGGGCAATGTCCAAAGAGACTGAAGCCAGCTCGGCCTCTCCCTTATAAAGTCCACCCCAGCAGTCTTTGCGTGGGGCAATGCACCCTGGGTGGCCAGTGGGGTTATGGGTACAGTAGTCTCTGAGGCCTAAAAGGAAACCCCCGCTACATCATGAACAGAATGTAACATATTAAAAATAAGTGATTTTACTGAAATTATTTTGATGTTCATGGGATTTCCAAGTGTTCTACATTTTGCATACAGGAAAAAGGATAGTTCAGTAAAAGCATGTAATAGCTTATTCATATGAATGCTGCAATAAGTTAGTTAATATTGAGCAAACAATCTTTGTCACACCTGTTTTAATTACGTACAGGCTGATGCAATATTGCAGTAAAATATTTTTTTCTAGCCAGCAGTTAGCTTCCTCAATTCCCCACAAAGAGACTTGTATTTCCTGAAATTTCCATCCCTGGCAATTAGTTAGTGCATAATTATGATCACCAAGCTTGGATTGTTACACAAGATCTGTGGTCTTGCTTCGTCATAAATGTACAAGCAATACACCATGCCTGCGGGGCTTTTTTCTCACGCTCCTGTGATCTCAGTGACCTTGATGTTTTTCAGCATCTGCTGTGTTCCAGTCTTCTCATTTTTTAAGAAGAAGTATGAATAAATTAATTAACCTCAAAAACCCAATCTGGCATTTTAGCCACCATTTAATTATTAATGCCCATGTGTCCATAAAAGGTTTCTCATGCAACAGGTGGTCAGCCTGTTAATTTCAATTCTTACTTTTCTGCATCCACTTGTTTTTTTTAATGTAGTTTCGGCTAGATTAGGCATTCTGAAAGGATTTTGGCTTGGTATGTAATTAATTGTGATTCCCTACCAAAGACAAATATCTAGTTCCTTTACTAATGCTATTTTGCACTTAATTATGTATTTGTGTGTAGCAAACTATGACCTATTAGGGTTGCTTTACTAAAGGAAAAAAAAAAAAAACTGTTAATTTTGCAAGGGAATTTCTCCCGGGACTTAGGGAATGAGGTGAAGCTCGGTTGATTCCTATCATCAAATCAAATGCAATAAAAAGCACTGTTTTTTTATTTTCCTCGCACATGGGTATTCCTTGTGAGGTGACATTTCAACACAAGCACTAAGCTCTGGGGGAAATTCTCTTGCAAAATACAACTCCCCTTGCAAAGTTAACAGCCTATGGGTCTTTAATAAATTAACCCCATTATTGTAATGAGATTTAATATCACACGTTTTTGCCATTTTTCTCATGACAATTTTAAACACAAAAATGTTCAAATAAGCATTTGGGATTCATTACAGAGATTAAAGTATAGATTTTAAGAATTAACTATAAGTTTTGTTAGGTATAAAAAAACATTATGTCTAAATCACATAAAATATAAAAATAAAAAAAACGAACAATTCACAAGGTACATGCTAAGTTTGTGCCAAGTGGGTCATATCGATTGATATATTTACGCCTATGATTAGATAAATTCAATTCTGATGTCACATTTGGCACCTTTCAGGGGGAGGGGGGTGCAGATACCTGTATGAAACAGGTATTTTCACCACTTCCGGGTTCTGACTCCCGCCCCTTCGCATCACCCCCTACTGTCTTCTGGGAAACACACTGTTCCCAGGAGAGAACGGGGACCAGTGATGGTGCGCCGCGATACTCGCGCATGCACAGTAGGGAACCAAGCAGTGAAGCCACAAGGCTTCACTTCCTGATTCCCTCACCGAGGATGGCGGCAGAAGCATCCGAGGACCGAGCGATTGCTCAGCCTCATCTGCTGACATCGCGGGCGCGCTGGACAGGTAAGTGTCCATTTTTTAAAAGTCAGCAGCTGCAGTATTTGTAGCTGCTGGCTTTTAAAAAAAAAAATCGGGTGGACCTCCGCTTTAAGGGCCCTTTCACACGTGCGGACCGTATGTCCGTATTTCATCCATCCGTTTTTGGATGAAATACGGACATACATGTATCCCTATGAACATCCGCTGACACCCGATATCATCCGTCTCCGCTATGGTCCGATTCTGCAGACGGAGGAAAATCCTATTTTTCCATCCGTCTGCAGAGCGGATCGGATGAACACGGACAGACGGTCCGTGTTCATCCGATCCCCCCATAGAGGAGAGCGTAGATCTGACAGGGCGGTCCCTGCACAGTGAGGGACCGCCCTGTCATTCGCCGGCTCAGCGGGGATCAAATGAATGAAAGGGGCAGGCAAGGGAGGAAAGGACCAGATGAGTCTAGACATCCTCCAGGCAGGAAATGAGGTGTGTTTAATCTGACATGCTGCAGCTTATAATAAACACTGTGCACAGTATGCAGTGAAATCAAAGTAAGTAATTTAAGTACAGAGAAGACTGGAACTAAGGCTGGCATTCAACTTCAACACAATACAGGCTATATAAAATTTTAGTGATTTGGTTTAGGTCTACTTTGGAGGAGCAAAATTACCCCTGTCTTCAGAATGTGTCTTCATCTCTGCCCTAAATAGTTGCAGACTACTTTAGTTGTCTACTTTAGTTGTCAGCTATTTCTATTGATAACATGGTGAGTAGGGAGGAGCTCGGTGTTCGAGTCGAACATACGAAGATCGAACTATTTGGGCCGTTCGCGCCAAATTCGAGTGACGCGAACGGCCCACAAAACACTGCACCATCGCAGTGCAATCCCGGCGCTGTGATTGGCCAAGCATGCACTGTGACCCCGCATGCTTGGCCAATTACAGCGCCGGCAGCTAGGAGAGCCATAATTGGCCACAGGCAGGTTGCCTGTGGCCAATTATAGCTCAGGGGGTTTAGCACACGCCCCACACTAAAAAGGCTGCCAGCGCGGCGGCCTTGTGTAGTGTGTTCCGACGCAGAGAAAGAGAAGGATAGGCAGGGACAGTGTCATTGTGCTATTCTTTGTGCTATTCTTGTGTGTAGGGAGAGAGAAGGATAGGCAGGGAGAGTGTCAGTGTCATATTCTTTGCTAAACCTTGTGTGCAGGGAGAGAGAAGGATAGGCAGGGAGAGTGTCAGTGTCATATTCTTTGCTAAACCTTGTGTGCAGGGAGAGAGAAGGATAGGCAGGGGACAGTGTCAGTGTCATATTCTTTGCTTAACCTTGTGTGCAGGGAGAGAGAAGGATAGGGGACAGTGTGAGTGTCATTGTTGCTAAGCCTCCTGCACAGTATACACCTGAAGCTAGCCCTTATTGCTGTGTTTTCCTGGTGTGTTACACTAACAGACATTTGCAGCAATTACAGTGGGCGGAGTGTGCTTCCTGCTAAATATACACCTGAATAGTGATGAGCCGAGAGTTCGTACGAACATTAGAACCCTATTAAATACAATGGATGCGAACGTTCGAATTCTAAAGTGCTAATTATAACGACTATTATGCATGTTATTGTCCTAAAAAGGGTTTGGGAACCCGGGTTCTGCACCAGGGGACATGTATCAATGCAAAAAGAAGTTTTAAAAACGGTCGTTTTTCGGGAGCAGTCATTTTAATGATGCATAAAGTGAAAAAAAAAAGTCAAATATTCCTTTAAATATCGTACCTGGGGGGTGTCTAAAGTATGCCTGTGAAGTGCCACGTGTTTCCCGTGTTTAGAACTGTCCCTGCACAAAATGACACTTCTAAAGGAAAAAAAAGCCATTTAAAACTGCTTGCGGCTTTAATGTAATGTCTGGTCCCGGTAATATGGATGAAAATCTTTAAGAAAAATGGCATAGCTACCCCATGACCCCCACCCCCCTACCCCAGCCCATTACCAGCCCCTTTGGGTCTTGTATGGATATTAAGGGGAACCCCGCACATAAAATAAAAAAGGCCCTATATACTCTGAACAGCCGTATACAGGCGGTGCATACAAGACAGGGACTGTAGGTTTGTTCTTATGTAGAATCTGTTTGTAATTTTGAACAGGTACATTGTTGAAGTGTAGCTCCAGCCCAAAAATCTATTTTTAAACTTTTTGGAAAACATAGGTAAGGGTTATCACCCCTGTAACATTTGTTTTGCTGTCTGTGCCCCTGTTCAGAACATTTCACCTCACTTTCCGTCCCAATGACAACTGTTTTTGAAATGTGGTGTTTTTCTTGAAACAAGGATTGGTGATAAAGCATCAGTACAGAGGAGACACCTTTCTCCCATATTAATTCTTACAGGAGAGAATTTTCCTTCCTAGGGGTAGATTTCCTCTCACTTCCTGTTGTCTTCTTGCGTTTGCAAGTAGGAGTCGTTTGTAAGTTGGATGTTTGAAAGTAGGGACCTGCCGTATATACTCTGCAGAAATAGGCCCCTTAGTTGTTGGTGTTGGCACAACACTGTAAGCACTCACAGTTACTCTTGGTGGGTGCTGGAACGCCCTGCTGTCAACTATTATATCAGGAATTGTAATTACATATAATTGTTGAACAGTGGTAGTAAAAATTGGGCCTTTGATGGTGGTGCTGGTGCCACAACACTGTAAGCCCTGACAGTTACTCTTGGTGGGTGCAGCAATGGGCCCTGCTGTGAATTATTAGATCAAGAATTGTAATTGCATGCCCCTGTTGAACAGGGGCTGAAAAATTGGGCCTTTCGTGGTGGTGGTGGTGGTGGTGGTGTTGCCACAACACTGTAAGCCCTCAGAGTTACTCTTGGTGGGTGCAGGAATGGGCCCTGCTGTGAATTATTAGATCAAGAATTGTAATTACATGCCCCTTTTGAACAGGGGCTGAAAAATTGGGCCTTTCGTGGTGGTGGTGGTGGTGGCGTTGCCACAACACTGTAAGCCCTCAGAGTTACTCTTGGTGGGTGCAGCAATGGGCCCTGCTGTGAATTATTAGATCAAGAATTGTAATTACATGCCCCTGTTGAACAGGGGCTGAAAAATTGGGCCTTAGGCACTGGTGGCACAACACTGCAACCCCTCACAGATACTGTACTTGGAGCACAGCAATGAGCCCTGTTGCAAAGTATTGCTTCAAAAATTGTAATTACACGCCCCTGTTAAACAGGGGCTGAAAAATTGGGCCTTAGGCACTGGTGGCACAACACTGCAACCCCTCACAGATACTGTACTTGGAGCACAGCAATGAGCCCTGTTGCAAAGTATTGCTTCAAAAATTGTAATTACACGCCCCTGTTAAACAGGGGCTGAAAAATTGGGCGTTAGGTACTGGTGGCGGCACCCATAAACAAAAATGATCTTCCAAGCTATCATCATCAATCGTATCATTGAGGACTCGGAGGAGGAGGATAGCCAGTCAACATAACAGCACAGGCACTCAGCATCAGCATCAGTCTTGAAGGGATGTGACATGTTAAAATCAATTAGTCTGTTATATCAGCATCAGGTGTGTGGTAGCTGGTGGTGATCCAAGACTGGTTCATCTTGATGAAAGTCAGTCGATCAACCGAGTCGGTGGACAGGCGCACCCTGTGATCCGTGAAAAATCCTCCAGCAGCACTGAATGTGCGTTCCGAAAGAACGCTGGATGCAGGACAGGCCAGTAGCTCAATTGCATACTGTGCAAGCTCTGGCCAGTGATCCATCCTCAAGACCCAGTAAGCCAGAGGATTTTCGGTGGGGAAGGTGTCCAAGTCTGACCTTGCCCCTAGATATTCCTGCACCATGTTTATCAGACGCTGGCGATGGTTGCTGGAACCGATCATACTTTGGGGCTGCGGACTAAAGAATTGTCTGAACGCATCGGTCAGACGGCCACCTTCCCCATCGCTCCTTCTTTGACTGGCCGAAGCCTCAGCAACTCGTTGTCCAGGACCAGGAGTTTGTAACCTCCCAGTCTCTGGGAACGCGTTGCACAGACCTTTCTGCAAGGCCTCCCGGAGTTGTCTCATCCTCTGCTCCCTCTGCGACGGTAACATAAGGTCCGCAACCTTACCCTTGTACCGTCGATCAAGGAGAGTGGCCAGCCAGTAATGGTCCCTCTCCTTGATCCGAAGAATACGAGGATCCTTCCGCAGACTTTGCAGGATCAGGGAGGCCATGCAGCGTAGGTTAGCTGAGGCATTCGGTCTGGAGTCCTCTGGGTCACTAAGGACGACATGATCCGCAGCCACCTCCTCCCAGCCACGTACAAGTCCACGGGTTTCTTGGGACTGTAAATCATCCCTAAAAGACTGCTGCTGTTGATGCTGCTGAGTGCCAGGCTCCACCTCCATGCTGACACAATCCTCCTCCTCCTCCTCCTCCTCCTCCTCTTCCTGTGCGATAGGTGGGACAGAAGGAACACTGTCTGGGTAAAGGGGGCCTTGAGAGGCAAGGAAGTCCTCCTCTTCCTGCCTCTGTTCTGCCTCAAGTGCCCTGTCCATTATTCCACGCAGCGTGTGCTCCAACAGGTGGACAAGAGGTACAGTGTCACTGATGCATACACTGTCACTGCTCACCATCCTCGTGGCCTCCTCAAATGGTGCCAGGACAGTGCATGCATCCCTGATCATGCCCCACTGGCGTGGAGAAAAAAAACCAAGCTCCCCTGACCCTGTCCTGGTGCCGTAGTCGCACAGGTACTCATTGATGGCCCTCTGCTGCGTGTGCAGCCGCTGCAGCATGGCCAACGTTGAGTTCCACCTGGTGGGCATGTCACATATAAGGCGGTTCTTGGGCAGGTTCAACTCCTTTTGCAGCTCAGCCAGGCGAGCACTGGCATTATAAGATCTGCGGAAATGCACACAGACTTTCCTGGCCTGCCTCAGGACATCCTGTAAGCCCGGGTACCTGCCCAAGAACCGCTGCACCACCAGGTTAAGGACGTGAGCCACACAGGGCACATGGGTCAGTTGTCCCTGTCAGAGGGCGGAGAGGAGGTTGGTGCCATTGTCGCAAACCACCATTCCTGGCTTAAGCTGGCGTGGCGTCAACCACCTCTCGGCCTGGCCCTGCAGAGCAGACAGGACCTCTGCCCCAGTGTGGCTTCTGTCCCCCAAACACACCAGCGCAAGCACGGCATGGCATCTTTTTGCCTGCGTACTTGCGTAGCCCCTTGAACGCCTACGGAGCACCGCTGGCTCAGAGGACAAAGCACAGGAAGAGGCCATGGAGGAAGAAGAAGAGGAGGGGGTGGAGGAGAGAGGTGTGTCACAACCAGTAGTAGCATTTTGGAGGCGTTGCGGTGGAACAACCTCCAACACTACTGCACCTTGTCCTGCATCCTTCCCAGCTGCCAAAAGAGTGACCCAATGGGCCGTGAAAGAAAGGTAACGTCCCTGTCCATGCCTGCTGGACCATGAGTCAGCGGTAATATGCACCTTACCGCTGACCGCCCTGTCCAGCGAGGCCAAGACATTGCCTTCCACATGCCGGTAGAGAGCCGGAATAGCCTTCCGTGAGAAAAAGTGGCGTTTGGGAACCTGCCACTGAGGAACCGCACATTGCACAAACTCACGGAAGGGGGCCGAGTCTACCAACTGAAAAGGCAGCAGTTGAAGCACTAGCAATTTAGCCAAGCTAGCATTCAACCGCTGGGCATGTGGATGGCTGGGAGTGAACTTCTTTCGACGGTCCAGCAGCTGGGGCAGGGAAATTTGCCTGCTAGAATCCGACGTCGGTGTACTGCTAGCAGAGTGGCCGCAAGTACTTGGCTGTGACACACCTAATTCTACACCTTCATTCCTCTCAGTGCATGTTTCAGAGAGGACTGAAGTTATAGTGGGGTTGGAGATCCCAGCTGATGCGGTGCAAGGAGAGGTCCGCTTTGTTCTTTGGTGTGGGTCTTTGAGGTAGGCTTGCCAACGAGCTGCATGGCAGGTCAACATATGTCTGGTCAGGCATGTGGTACCCAAGCGGCTGATGTTTTGGCCACGCGATATACGCTTGAGACATATGTTGCAAACAGCAGCTGTGCGATCTGATGCACTAGCCTCAAAAAAGGCCCACACCAAAGAACTTTTTGAATGACGGGCAGAGGCAGCGCCCTGCACAGGCGGAGCTCTGCGGTGTGATTCCGTCAGTGTACTGCCCTTACGCTGGCCACCAAAGGGCATCCTGCCTCGTTGGAGATGTGCCTCCTCCTCATCCTCCTCCTCCTCTCTCCTATTAGGCACCCACGTGGAGTCAGTGACCTCATCATCCCCTCCCTCCTCATCACTGGAGCCAATCTGGCAGTATGCTGCAGCTGCTGGAACATGACTGCCAGATTGGTGTCCTTCTTCAGCATCCCCTCTGTCTGCTCTCATGCTACTGCCTTCCTCTAGCTGGGTTTCATCATCAGACCCTTCGAAACGCTGGGCATCCTCCTGGAGCATGTACCCAACACTGTGCTCAAACAGTTCGGGGGACTCCTCAGGAGGAGGACATGGTGGGTCTAGGGAAGGAGTGACTGATGATGAGTCTGACATTGATACCAGGGAAGAGGACGCTTTGGCAGCTGCTTTGCCAGTACCCTGAGCCTGGGTGAGAGAGGATGAGGAGGAGGAGGAGGGCTTGGTCATCCACTCTACCAAGTCTTCGGCATGATGTGGCTCAACATGTCCAGCTGCCGAAAAGAAGGACAAGCGTGTCCCATGGCCATGTGCTGATGACAATGCACCGCGTCCATGACCAGCACTGTTGCCCCCAGACACAGAGCCTGCTTGCCCTCTTTTATTGCCTCCTGACTGTCTGCCTCTCTTGTTTGCCTTCCAGACATTCTAATGGATGGCCTGCAGGGAGATGGGAAAAAAAGCAATAAGGGCTACCTTCAGGTGTCCTTCTCTGTCCCTTTACTTAAGGATTTCTAAATATGGTTGAGGATGATTGCTTTCGCACAGAATAGCACAATGACAATTTCCCTGACTGTCCAAAAAACAAGGATTTCAAAGATGGTTGATGAGGAATGCTTTAGCACAGTATAGCACAATGAGAATTTCCCTCACTGTCCTTCCCTGTCCCTACAAACAAGGTTTAGCACAGTGAAACACACTGACACTCTCCCTACCTATAGTTTTCTGTCCCTATAATTTTTTTTTTTTAAAAGATGGTTGATGAGGAATGCTTCAGCACAGTATAGCACAATGAGAATTTCCCTCACTGTCCTTCCCTGTCCCTACAAACAAGGTTTAGCACAGTAAAACACACTGACACTCTCCCTACCTATAGTTTTCTGTCCCTATAAAATTTTTTTTTTAAAGATGGTTGATGAGGAATGCTTTAGCACAGTATAGCACAATGAGAATTTCCCTCACTGTCCTTCCCTGTCCCTACAAACAAGGTTTAGCACAGTAAAACACACTGACACTCTCCCTACCTATAGTTTTCTGTCCCTATAATTTTTTTTTTTTTTAAAGATGGTTGATGAGGAATGCTCTAGCACAGTATAGCACAATGAGAATTTCCCTCACTGTCCTTCCCTGTCCCTACAAACAAGGTTTAGCACAGTAAAACACACTGACACTCTCCCTACCTATAGTTTTCTGTCCCTATAATTTTTTTTTTTTAAAGATGGTTGATGAGGAATGCTTTAGCACAGTATAGCACAATGAGAATTTCCCTCACTGTCCTTCCCTGTCCCTACAAACAAGGTTTAGCACAGTAAAACACACTGACACTCTCCCTACCTATAGTTTTCTGTCCCTATAATTTTTTTTTTTTAAAAGATGGTTGATGAGGAATGCTTTAGCACAGTATAGCACAATGAGAATTTCCCTCACTGTCCTTCCCTGTCCCTACAAACAAGGTTTAGCACAGTAAAACAGACTGACACTCTCCCTACCTATCCTTCTCTTTCCCTAAACTAAAGGAATCCAGGTTAAGCAAGAAAAAAAAATGTCACTGTCCCTGCCTATGCTTCTCTTTCCCTGCTCCGGAACACACTACACTAGGCCGCCGTGCTGGCGGCCTTTTATAGTGTGGGGCGTGTACTAAACACCCTCAGCAATAATTGGCCACAGGCATCCTGCCTGTGGCCAATCATTGCTCTCCTCGCTGCCGGCGCTGTGATTGGCCAAGCATGCGGGGTCACAGTGCATGCTTGCCCAATCACAGCGCCTGGATGACACTGCGATGGCGTAGTGCATTGTGGGCCGCGAATTAGGCGCGAACGGCCCAAATCGTTCGTTGTTCGGCGAACGATTGAACAGCCGATGTTCGAGTCGAACGTATGTTCGACTCGAACACCGAGCTCATCCCTACACCTGAAGCTAGCCCGTATTGCTGTGTTTTCCTGGTGTGTTACACTAACAGGCATTTGCAGCACTTACAGTGGGCGGAGTGTGCTTCCTGCTAAATATACACCTGAAGCTAGCCCATATTGCTGTGTTTTCCTGGTGTGTTACACTAACAGGCATTTGCAGCACTTACAGCGGGCGGAGTGTGCTTCCTGCTAAATATACACCTGAAGCTAGCCCGTATTGCTGTGTTTTCCTGGTGTGTTACACTAACAGGCATTTGCAGCACTTACAGCGGGTGGAGTGTGCCTCCTGCACATTATACACCTGAAGCTAGCCCGTATTGCTGTGTTTTCCTGGTGTGTTACACTAACAGGCATTTGCAGCACTTACAGCGGGCGGAGTGTGCCTCCTGCACATTATACACCTGAAGCTAGCCCGTTTTGCTGTGTTTTCCTGGTGTGTTACACTAACAGGCATTTGCAGCAATTACAGCGGGCGGAGTGTGCTTCCTGCTAAATATACACCTGAAGCTAGCCCGTATTGCTGTGTTTTCCTGGTGTGTTACACTAACAGGCATTTGCAGCACTTACAGCGGGCGGAGTGTGCATCCTGCACATTATACACCTGAAGGTAGCCCGTATTGCTGTGTTTTCCTGGTGTGTTACACTAACAGGCATTTGCAGCACTTACAGCGGGCGGAGTGTGCCTCCTGCTAAATATACACCTGAAGCTAGCCCGTATTGCTGTGTTTTCCTGGTGTGTTACACTAACAGGCATTTGCAGCACTTACAGGGGGCGGAGTGTGCCTCCCGCACATTATACACCTGAAGCTAGCCCGTATTGCTGTGTTTTCCTGGTGTGTTACACTAACAGGCATTTGCAGCACTTGCAGCGGGCGGATTGTGCCTCCCGCACATTATACACCTGAAGCTAGCCCATATTGCTGTGTTTTCCTGGTGTGTTACACTAACAGGCATTTGCAGCACTTACAGCAGGCGGAGTGTGCCTCCTGCACATTATACACCTGAAGCTAGCCCGTATTGCTGTGTTTTCCTGGTGTGTTACACTAACAGGCATTTGCAGCACTTACAGTGGGCGGAGTGTGCTTCCTGCTAAATATACACCTGAAGCTAGCCCATATTGCTGTGTTTTCCTGGTGTGTTACACTAACAGGCATTTGCAGCACTTACAGCGGGCGGAGTGTGCTTCCTGCTAAATATACACCTGAAGCTAGCCCGTATTGCTGTGTTTTCCTGGTGTGTTACACTAACAGGCATTTGCAGCACTTACAGCGGGTGGAGTGTGCCTCCTGCACATTATACACCTGAAGCTAGCCCGTATTGCTGTGTTTTCCTGGTGTGTTACACTAACAGGCATTTGAGCACTTACAGTGGGCGGAGTGTGCCTCCTGCTAAATATACACCTGAAGCTAGCCCATATTGCTGTGTTTTCCTGGTGTGTTACACTAACAGGCATTTGCAGCACTTACAGCGGGCGGAGTGTGCTTCCTGCTAAATATACACCTGAAGCTAGCCCGTATTGCTGTGTTTTCCTGGTGTGTTACACTAACAGGCATTTGCAGCACTTACAGCGGGCAGAGTGTGCCTCCTGCACATTATACACCTGAAGCTAGCCCGTATTGCTGTGTTTTCCTGTGGTGTTACACTAACAGGCATTTGCAGCACTTACAGCGGGCGGAGTGTGCTTCCTGCTAAATATACACCTGAAGCTAGCCCGTATTGCTGTGTTTTCCTGGTGTGTTACACTAACAGGCATTTGCAGCACTTACAGCGGGCGGAGTGTGCCTCCTGCACATTATACACCTGAAGCTAGCCCGTATTGCTGTGTTTTCCTGGTGTGTTACACTAACAGGCATTTTCAGCACTTACAGCGGGCGGAGTGTGCTTCCTGCTAAATATACACCTGAAGCTAGCCCATATTGCTGTGTTTTCCTCATGTGTTACACTAACAGGCATTTGCAGCACTTACAGCGAGCGGAGTGTGCTTCCTGCAAAATAAACACCTGAAGCTAGCCCTTATTGCTGTTTTTTTCCTGTTGTGTAACACAGGCAGTCATCTGCAGCACTTACAGCGGGTGTTGTGTGCTTCCTGCAAAATATACACCTGAAGCTACCCCTTATTGCTGGTTTTCCCATCTCCCTGCAGGCCATTGCTATGTCTGGAAGGCCAACAAAGAGAGGCAGACAGTCACAAGCCAATAAAAGAGGGCAAGCAGGCTCTGTGTCTGGGGGCAACAGTGCTGGTCGTGGACGCGGTGCATTGTCATCAGCACATGGCCATGGGACACGCTTGTCCTTCTTTTCGGCAGCTGAACGTGTTGAGCCGCATCATGCCGAAGACTTGGTAGAGTGGATGACCAAGCCCTCCTCATCCTCCTCATCCTCTCTCACCCAGGCTCAGGGTACTGGCAAAGCAGCTGCCAAAGCGTCCTCTTCCCTGGTATCAATGTCATCATCAGTCACTCCTTCCCTAGACCCACCATGTCCTCCTGAGGAGTCCCCCGAACTGTTTGAGCACAGTGTTGGGTACATGCTCCAGGAGGATGCCCAGCGTTTCAAAGGGTCTGATGATGATACCCAGCTAGAGGAAGGCAGTAGCGTGAGAGTAGAGAGAGGGGATGCTCAAGAAGGACACCAATCTGGCAGTCATGTTCCAGCAGCTGCAGCATACTGCCAGATTGGCTCCAGTGATGAGGAGGGAGGGGATGATGAGGTCACTGACTCCACGTGGGTGAGAGGAGGAGGAGGCACATCTCCAACGAGGCAGGATGCCCTCGGGGGGCCAGCATAAGGGCAGCACACCGACTGAATCACACCGCAGAGCTCCGCCTGTGCAGGGCGCTGCCTCTGCCCGTTATTCAAAAAGTTCTTTGGTGTGGGCCTATTTTGAGTCGAGTGCATCAGATCACACAGCTGCTGTTTGCAACATATGTCTCAAGCGTATATCACGTGGCCAAAACATCAGCCACTTGGGCACCACATGCTTGACCAGACATATGTTGACCTGCCTTGCAGCTCGTTGGCAAGCCTACCTTAAAGACCCACACCAAAGAACAAAACGGACCTCTCCTTGCACCGCATCAGCTGGGATCTCCAACCCCACTATACCTTCAGTCCTCTCTGAAACCTGCACTGAGAGGAATGAAGGTGTAGAATTAGGTGTGTCACAGCCAAGTACTTGCGGGCACTCTGCTAGCAGTACACCGACGTCCGATTCTAGCAGGCAAATTTCCCTGCCCCAGTTGCTGGACCGTCGAAAGAAGTTCACTCCCAGCCATCCACATGCCCAGCGGTTGAATGCTAGCTTGGCTAAATTGCTAGCGCTTCAACTGCTGCCTTTTCAGTTGGTAGACTCGGCCCCCTTCCGTGAGTTTGTGCAATGTGCGGTTCCTCAGTGGCAGGTTCCCAAACGCCACTTTTTCTCACAGAAGGCGATTCCGGCTCTCTACCGGCATGTGGAAGGCAATGTCTTGGCCTCGCTGGACAGGGCGGTCAGCGGTAAGGTGCATATTACCGCTGACTCATGGTCCAGCAGGCATGGACAGGGACGTTACCTTTCTTTCACGGCCCATTGGGTCACTCTTTTGGCAGCTGGGAAGGATGCAGGACAAGGTGCAGTAGTGTTGGAGGTTGTTCCGCCGCCACGCCTCCAAAATGCTACTACTGGTTGTGACACACCTCTCTCCTCCACCCCCTCCTCCTCTTCTTCCTCCATGGCCTCTTCCTGTGCTTTGTCCTCGGAACCAGCGGTGCTCCGTAGGTGTTCAAGGGGCTACGCAAGTACGCAGGCAAAAAGATGCCATGCCATGCTTGCGCTGGTGTGTTTGGGGGACAGGAGCCACACTGGGGCAGAGGTTCTGTCTGCTCTGCAGGGGCAGGCCGAGAGGTGGTTGACGCCACGCTAGCTTAAGCCAGGAATGGTGGTTTGTGACAATGGCACCAACCTCCTCTACGCCCTCCAACAGGGACAACTGACCCATGTGCCCTTTGTGGCTCACGTCCTTAACCTGGTGGTGCAGCGGTTCTTGGGCAGGTACCCGGGCTTACAGGATGTCCTGAGGCAGGCCAGGAAAGTCTGTGTGCATTTCCGCAGATCTTATAATGCCAGTGCTCACCTGGCTGAGCTGCAAAAGGAGTTGAACCTGCCCAAGAACCGCCTTATATGTGACATGCCCACCAGGTGGAACTCAACGTTGGCCATGCTGCAGCGGCTGTACATGCAGCAGAGGGCCATCAATGAGTACCTGTGTGACTACGGCACCAGTACAGGGTCAGGGGAGCTTGGTTTTTTTTCACCATGCCAGTGGGGCATGATCAGGGATGCATGCACTGTCCTGGCACCATTTGAGGAGACCATGAGGATGGTGAGCAGTGACAGTGCATGCATCAGTGACACTGTACCTCTTGTCCACATACGCTGCGTGGAATAATGGACAGGGCACTTGAGGCAGAACAGAGGCAGGAAGAGGAGGACTTCCTTGCCTCTCAAGGCCCCCTTTACCCAGACAGTGTTCCTTCTGTCCCACTCATCGCACAGGAAGTGGAGGAGGAGGATTGTGTCAGCATGGAGGTGGAGCCTGGCACTCAGCATCATCAGAAGCAGTCTTTTAGGGATGATTTACAGTCCCAAGAAACCCGTGAACTTGTACGTGGCTGGGAGGAGGTGGCTGCGGATCATGTCGTCCTTAGTGACCCAGAGGACTCCGGACCGAATGCCTCAGCTAACCTACGCTGCATGGCCTCCCTGATCCTGCAAAGTCTGCGGAAGGAACCTCGTATTCTTCGGATCAAGCAGAGGGACCATTACTGGCTGGCCACTCTCCTTGATCCACGGTACAAGGGTAAGGTTGCAGACCTTATCTTACCGTCGCAGAGGGAGCAGAGGATGAGACAACTCCGGGAGGCCTTGCAGAAAGGTCTTTGCAACGCGTTCCCAGAGACTGGGAGGTTACAAACTCCTGGTCCTTGGCAACGAGTTGCTGAGGCTTCGGTCAGTCAAAGAAGGAGCGGTAGGGAAGGTGGCCGTCTGACCGATGCATTCAGACAATTCTTTAGTCCGCAGCCCCAAGGTATGATCGGTTCCAGCAACCATCGCCAGCGTCTGATATACATGGTGCAGGAATACCTAGGGGCAAGGTCAGACTTGGACACCTTCCCCACCGAAAATCCTCTGGCTTACTGGTTCTTGAGGATGGATCACTGGCCAGAGCTTGCACAGTATGCAATTGAGCTACTGGCCTGTCCTGCATCCAGCGTTCTTTCAGAACGCACATTCAGTGCTGCTGGAGGATTTGTCACGGATCACAGGGTGCGCCTGCCCACAGACTCGGTTGATCGACTGACCTTCATAAAGATGAACCAGTCTTGGATCACCACCAGCTACCAAACACCTGAAGCTGATATAACAGACTAATTTATTTTCAAATGTCACATCCCTTCAAGACTGATGCTGATGCTGCGTGACTGTCCTGTTATGTTGACTGACTATCCTCCTCCTCCTCCTCAATGATCCGATTGATGATGATAGCTTGGAAAAACATTTTTGTTTCTGAGTGCCGCCACCAGTGCCTAAGGCCCAATTTTTCAGCCCCTGTTTAACAGGGGCATGTAATTACAATTTTTTATGCAATGCTTTGCAGCAGGGTTCATTCCTGCACTCCAACTATGGTATCTGGGAGAGGTTGCAGTGTCGTGGCACCAGCACCAGTGCCTAAGGCCCAATTTTTCAGCCCCTGTTTAACAGGGGCATGTAATTACAATTTTTTATGCAATGCTTTGCAGCAGAGCTAATTCCTGCACTCCATCTAGAGTATCTGGGAGAGGTTGCAGTGTCGTGGCACCAGCACCAGTGCCTAAGGCCCAATTTTTCGGCCCCTGTTTAACAGGGGCATGTAATTACAATTTTTTATGCAATGCTTTGCAGCAGGGCTCATTCCTGCACTCCAACTAGAGTATCTGGGAGAGGTTGCAGTGTCGTGGGACCAGCACCAGTGCCTAAGGCCCAATTTTTCAGCCCCTGTTTAACAGGGGCGTGTAATTACAATTTTTGATGCAATAATTTGCAACAGGGCTCATTGCTGTGCTCCAAGTACAGTATCTGTGAGGGGTTGCAGTGTTGTGGCACCAGTGCCTAAGGCCCAATTTTTCTGCCCCTGTTTAATAGGGGCATGTAATTACAATTCTTGATCTAATAATTCACAGCCGGGCCCATTCCTGCGCCCACCAAGAGTAACTGTGAGGCCTTACAGTGTTGTGTCAACACCACCACCACCAAAGGCCCAATTTTTCAGCCCCTGTTCAACAGGGGCATGCAATTACAATTCTTGATCTAATAATTCACAGCAGGGCCCATTCATGCGCCCACCAAGAGTAACTGTGAGGGCTTACAGTGTTGTGGCAACACCAACATGTAAGGGGCAAATTTCAGCAGAGTATATATGGCAGGCCCCTACTTTCAAACTTCCAACTTACAAACGACTCCTACTTGCAAACGGAAGGAGACAACAGGAAGTGAGAGGAAATCTACCCCTAGGAAGGGAAATTCTCTCCTGTAAGAGTTAATATGGGAAAAAGGTGTCTCCTCTCTACTGATTCTTTATCACCAATCCTTGTTTCAATAAAAACCCCACTTTTCAAAAACATTTGTCATTGGGACGGAAAGTGAGGTGAAATGTTCTGAACAGGGGCACAGACAGCAAAACAAATGTTATAGGGGTGATAACCCTTCCCTATGTTTTCCAAAAAGCTTAAAAATAGGTTTTTTGGCTGGAGCTACACTTAAACAATGTACCTGTTCAAAATTACAAACAGATTCTACATAAGAACAAACCTACAGTCCCTGTCTTGTATGCACCACCTGTATACGGCTGTTCAGAGTATATAGGGCCTTTTTTATTTTGTGTGTGGGGTTCCCCTTAATATCCATACAAGACCCAAAGGGGCTGGTAATGGGCTGGGGTAGGGGGGGTGATGGGGTAGCTATGCCATTTTTCTCAAAGATTTTCATCCATATTACCGGGACCAGACATTACATTAAAGCCGCAAGCAGTTTTAAATGGCTTTTTTTTCCTTTAGAAATGTCATTTTGTGCAGGGACAGTTCTAAACACGGGAAACACGTGGCACTTTACAGGCATACTTTAGACACCCACCAGGTACGATATTTAAAGGAATATTTGACTTTTTTTTTTCACTTTATGCATCATTAACCTCTTCCATACTGGGCACTTATACAGCTTCCTGCCCAGACCAGGGGCGTAACTAGAAATCACAGGGCCCAATAGCAAAATGTTGTATGGGCCCCCCCACAAAAAAATGGCGGACTTAAATTAAATAGTGGGCGTGGTTTAAAGGGCAATGCAGCTTCACCGTGCCCATCAATGCAGCCTTACTGTGCCCACCATTGCAGCCTCACTGTGCCCATAAATGCAGCCTCACTGTGCCCACCATTGCAGCCTCACTGTGCCAATCATTGCAGCCTCACTGTGCCCATAAATGCAGCCTCACTGTGCCCATAAATGCAGCCTCACTGTGCCCATAAATGCAGCCTCATTGTGCTCATCAAATGCAGCCTCACCGTGCCCTTCATTGCAGCCTCACTGTGCCCATCAATGCAGCATCACTGTGCCCATCAAATGCAGCTTTACTGTGCCCATGAATGCAGTCTCACTTTACCCACAAATTCAGCCTCACTGTGCCCATCATTGCAGCCCCTCCGATGCCCCATGTCCCAGTCTGCAGTCCCTGTCTGTGGGCAGGTGTGTTGTTGATGCTCGGTACAGTACCTTCTATGCCAGCAGGATATCCATGATCGCCATCAGCAGGCAGGGTCTGTTCTAGTTTTGGATGGGGACAGTGCTCCTTCCAGAGGATCTGTTTGCTGTGAGATGGAGTGGTCCCTGGCCACCTGCACCTTCAGCTGTCCTCATTTTCTGCCCCCAGACAGCCTGTCCTCTGGTCCTGGGGAAGTGAGAGCACTGGGTGGGAGCTGAAGAGAAGGGGGAGCAGAGAGCACTGGCGGGGTTGGAGAGCACATGGGTGGGGGCAAAGAGCAGGGGGAGTGGAGATCACAGGGGTGGGGAGCGGAGATCGCTGGGGGGGGGGCTTGAGAGCACTGGGGGGGAGCCAAAAAGAACAGGGGTGGAGAGCATGGGAGGCTGAGAGAGGGGGCTGGAGAGCACTGAAGGGGCTAAGAGTGTGGGGGGTAAAGATCACTGGGGGGGATCTTGAGAGCACTGGGGGGACAGAAAGAACAGGGGTGGAGAGCACGGGGATGGAGAGCACTGGGGGGTACAAAGAGCGGGGGGAGTGGAAAGCACTGGGGGGCAGTGGAGAGCACTGGGTGTGGAGAGCAATGGGGGAGCTTGAGAGCACCAGTGGGGGCCAGAAAAAAAACGGGTGGAAAGTACGGGGGGCTGGAGAGCACTATGGTGGGCGGAGAGCACTGGCGGGGTTGGAGAGCACATGGGTGGGGCAAAATGCAGGGGGGAGCGGAGAGAGCACTGGCGGGGGTTGGAGAGCATGTGGGTGGGGGCAAAATGCAGGGGGGAGTGGAGAGTAGTACAGGAGTGGGGAGCGGAGAGTGCCGGGGGGTGCTTGAGAGCAATGGAGGGGGAGCCAAAAAGAACGGGGGTGGAGAGCACGGGGGGCTGGAGAGCGAAGGGTGGAGCTTAAGAGCACTGGGGGGAAACAGGGGTGGAGAGCACTGGGGGGGGAAGAACAGGGGTGGAGAGCACTGGGGGGGGAGAACAGGGGTGGAGAGCACTGGGGTGGGGTATAACAGGGGTGGAGAGCACTGGGGGGGAACAGGGGTGGAGAGCACTGGGGGGGGAAAGAACAGGGGTGGAGAGCACTGGGGGGGGCAGGGGTGGAGAGCACTGGGGGGGGCAGGGGTGGAGAGCACTGGGGGGGCAGGGGTGGAGAGCACTGGGGGGGCAGGGGTGGAGAGCACTGGGGGGGACAGGGGTGGAGAGCACTGGGGGGAACAGGGGTGGATAGCAGGGTGGAGCAGGGTGGAGCAGGGGGGGCAGGGGTGGAGAGCACTGGGGGGGAACAGGGGTGGATAGCACTGGGGGGGAAACAGGGGTGGAGAGCACTGGGGGGGAGAGCACGGTCTGGGGGGAGTGGAGAGCACTGGGATGGTGGCTGGAGAAGGATGGGGAGAGCTTGAGAGCAGGGTGGAGCAGCAAGAACGGGTGGAGAGAACTGTGGGGGGGGGGGCTGGAGAGTGTGGTGGGGGGGAGAGCACTGGGGGGGGGCAGCAAAAGAAGTTGGATAGGAGGAGAAGCAGGGCGGCTACATATAGAGGAATTCAGCTTTCTATTGTCCTCCATACAGCCGCGGAATGCTTGATTCTCCTCCTCTCCCTCCTGCAAGCATTCAGTGGCTGCATGGAGGACAGTAGAAAGCTCAATTCCTCTATATGCGGCCGGGCCCCCCTGCCGAATCCGATCCTCCTATCCAGGCAGTGCAGGCACATAGGGCGGGCTGTACAGCGGGCATCTCCTCAGAGCTGGCTGAGTCTATGTGTGTTCGGCGGCGGGCGGCACTGTAACGCGGTCCCGCCCCCCCTAGACCGGCTTGTGTGATAGGCTGAACACTCATTCCATCTACTATCACACGAGCCAGTCTAGGGAGGGTGGGACCGCGTTACAGTGCCGCCCGCCGCCGAACACACACAGACCCAGCCAGCTCCGTAATGCACAGGAGCAGGAGAGAGGAGACAGGGAGGAGCACTGCAGCAACTGAAACCGGCCCCAGCCCACGGGCCCCTCTCGGTTGCGGGCCCCATAGCGGCCGCGTGTGTCGCTATGGCGGTAGTTCCGCCACTGGCCCAGACCAATTTTCAGCTTTCGGCGCTGTTGCACTTTGAATGACAATTGCGCGGTTGTGCTACACTGTACCCAAACTAAATTTTTATCATTTTGTTCCCACACATAGAGCTTTCTTTTGGTGGTATTTGATCACCTCTGCGATTTTTATTTTCTGCTAAAATAATTTTAAAAAGACCGAAAATTTTGAAAAAAAATTTTTTTTTGGTTTCAGTTACAAAACTTTGTAAATAAGTAAGTTTTCTCCTTCACTGATGGGCACTTATGGGGCTGCACTGATGGGCACTGATAAGGCGGCACTTATGGGCACCGATGAGGCAGCGCAGATGGGCACCGATAGGCAGCGCGGATGAGCACTGATAGGCAGCGTGGATGGGCACCCATAGGCGGCACGGATGGGCACAGATAGGCGGCACGGATGGGCACAGATAGGCGGCACGGATTGGCACTGATAGATGGCATGGATGGGCACTGATAGGTGGCACGGATGGGCATGGATGGGCACTGATAGGTGGCATGGATGGGCACTGATAGGTGGCACTGTAATGTGTTAATGGATGCCAATCAGTGCCAAACAATAATGCCTGCCAATCAGTGATGTCCATTGTGGGCACTGATTGGCATCCATTAGGGGCACTGATTGGCATCCATTAGGGGCACTGATTGGCATCCCTGGTGGTCTAGGGAGGCATACCTGGTAATGGACATCCCTGGTGGTCCAGCGGCATCCCTGGTGGTCCAGTGTGGGCATCCTCGGGGGGCTGTGCTGATAATTGATCAGCACAAACCCCCCCTGTCAGAGGAGCAGCCGATCGGCTCTTCTCTACTCGCGTCTGACAGACGCGAGTGAGGAAAAGCCGATTACCTGCTTTTCCTGTTTACATGTGATCAGCCGTGATTGGACACGGCTGATCACGTCGTAAAGAGTCTCCGTCGGAGACTCTTTACCTAGATCGGTGTTGCGGGGTGTCAGACTGACACCCTGCAACAACGATCGGCGCGATGCGTCATAGGTCGGGATTTTAAAACCACTTTGCCGACGTTAATCCGCTATAGGGCGGGCGGCAAGTGGTTAAAATGACTGCTCCCAAAAAAACGTCCGTTTTTAAAACTTCTTTTTGCATTGATACATGTCCCCTGGTGCAGAACCCGGGTTCCCAAACCCTTTTTAGGACAATAACATGCATATTAGTCATTATAATTAGCACTTTAGATTTTGAACGTTCGCATCCATTGTATTTAATAGGGTTCTAACGTTCGTGCGAACTTTCGGTCCGTTCGCGGGTTCTGATGCGAACCGAACCCGGGGGTGTTCGGCTCATCCCTAATGGTAAGCAATAGACCACTATAGAACGATAATCCTGCCAGTGCACTATATAAAACTGTGGTTAGGCCACATCTGGAATACTCTGTCCAGTTCTGGTCACCAGTCCTCAGAAGGGATGTGCTGGAACTGGAGAGAGTCCAAAGAAGGGCAACAAAATTAGACATGGACACAAGTACACATACACAGGTTGAACTGGATGGACTATTGTCTTAATTCAACCTTACCAACTATGTAACTATATGGAACTATAATAAAAATAAAAATAAATACTATTTACTATTACTCCTCTGGGGCATATAGAACTACTGTAGGTTCATCCCTGACATGATTAAAGTGCCCCGTGTCCAGTGAAGAAAGTTAAAGGGGTCGATTTACTAAAGGCAAATAGGCTGTTTACCAGGGGCGGATCCAGAGTCTAGTCTCGGGAGGGGCACTGCCCGAAAATATGTTTTTTTGCAGGCAATTTTTTGGGAAAATGGCTGGTGCTGGTCAATCATCCCGGCACCATGGTTGTTATGGTGTCAGAATGATTGAGTCGCATTATTTCTATTATTACATTGTTATACAAAATGAAATGGTTCAACTCACCATAATGCAGAATCAGTGGGAGCCACCATCGCCTGCCACGTGTTGCGGATTGTCACTTGCCGCAAGTTGCGGATTGTCACTTGCCACGTCACCTGCCACGTTTATCACTTGCCACACATTTGCGGATTGTCACTTGCCACGTCGCCTGCCACGCGTTGCAGATTGTCACTAGCCACGTCACCTGCCACATGTTTATCACTTGCCACAAGTTGCAGATTGTCACTTGCCAAGTCACCTGCCACATGTTTATCACTTGCCACAAGTTGCGGATTGTCACTTGCCACGTCACCTGCCACATGTTTATCACTTGCCACAAATTGTGGATTGTCACTTGCCACATGTTTATCACTTGCCAAAAGTTGCAGATTGTCACTTGCCATGTCACGTGCCACATGTTTATCACTTGCCACAAGTTGCGGATTGTCACTTGCCACATCGCCTGTCACACGTTGTGGATTGTCACTTGCCACGTCGCCTGTCACATGTTGCGGATTGTCACTTGCCTGCTCCAATCGTCCCTTGCTGTGTCCCAGAGCCAGGGCTGCCAGGCAGCAGAGAGATTATGTAATCTCTCTGCTGCCCGCGCTGCCTACACAGTGAGGGACAGAACTGCAGGGATGAAGGGCGGGCGGTGAGAGATGATGTCATCTCTCTGCTCCCCTCCCCCCCACTTGTCTGCTCGCTGACTGGCCAGCACTCACTCAGACACTCACCAAGCCGCCTAGCTGCCCGGCCCAAACGCTATCTCACCCAACACCCGTCAGCGGAGCCGCCCCCTCTTCTAGCTGCCCGACAGCGGAGCCGCACGCTCTGTAACCTGCCCACCGTGCCGCACGCTCCCTCACCAGCCCGCCCAGCTGCCCGCAGCACGGCCCGCTCACTCTCCCCCACCCGCAGAGCCATTCCCGTATGCGGAGCTGCCTGCCGAGCGCTCTCTCACCCATCCATGGCACTCACCCGCAAATAGTTTCTCGGAGGGGGCAATTGCCCCTTTCCCCCCCCCCTGGGTCTGCCCCTGCTGTTCACTTTGCTGGGAATTTTTTTTACTTGTATGTGATTGGGTATGCTTTGCAAAGTGGATTTTCATCACAATCCCTAAGCTAAATTAAAATTCCCTTGCAGAAGTAACACTCTATTTATTTTAGTAAGTCAACCCAAACCAAAGATAAAAATATGTATAAAAATTTATAATAAAAAAAAAAAAAAAAAACAACATTTACCCACCCCCTGCCATTTTGCTGTGCTGTAACACAATGGCTACTCTCGATGACATTGGTGATTTGCTGCTTTATGATTGGAGACCTACAAAAATTGTGTTGTTACTCTATTTCCATCAGCACAAGTTTGCCCTGATCTTTTCTTAATGATGCTCTATTAATATACATGATCATAGTCTTTTCACCAAAATGTGTACCAATATACCATCAAATTTTATCCAAAATATATTTGATGTTTTTTCTACCTTTATCACTTCCCTGTTGCAAAAAAGTTCACTTGTTCGGCATTCTTTATTTCATAAGATGATTACAATAACAGTAACAGTATGGGGTAAACATATAAGATTTAGCTAATTAAATAATAACAACACCTATTCAGTTTGAAACTAACTCTGATAATTGCTCTGGACATAAAGAGGTTCAAAGGCTGCGATTATGAAGTAGTTGTGTATACTGTAAAGTATTCCCTTGCTGACCATCTTTACAACTGTTTCCAGGCACTTGTCCAGCAAGGAGCCACTTCAGAAATGCAGCCAGGGAAAGTAGCATTGAAACTGACATATATACAATAACAACATCTTAAGTCATAAGACTTTTTTGTGGTCATATATTGGAAGACTGAGTGCCATCACAACAATTTGTTTAAATTCCATTTATATATATATATATATATATATATATATATATATATATATATATATATATATATAAAAACATATTAAAAATACACAATAAGTGTATGTTAATTGGTTTGTGAAAATTTTATAGTGTCTACAAACTATATTTACTGGAATTTACGCAGCTATAAAAGCTATACTTTAATGGTGGTGATCAGGTGATCAGTGACATACAGGGGGACTGTGTTAGGATGGCAGGCAATCTGGTACTAGTAAACACTATCTGGGAGGGTCACTAACTGACACCACTAGTGACGCTAATACAGTGATCAGTGATAATACTGTAGCACCCTATAGTGTGCTGTAAATATGTGTTCAGTGAGTCAGGGCTGGATGAGAGCTCCTGACAGCTCCTCTAGTGCCTTCCCCTGGTCTAGAAGGTTGTAGAAACTTCTAGAGCTAGTGAGTGGAGGTTTACGAGAGGCTGGTTGGAATATTTATGAGGCCCACAGCCAATCCCCATTAAAGGGATCGTTTCACCTCATAAATAGGCATGAGCCATACCAGCAGGTGCAGTCAGGTGGAAAATGGAGAGATAGTGCTGTGGAGACTGTCGGTGGCCCTCTGGGGTAACCCCTAATCTGGGGGGTTACCTTGGGCCGGGGCTCGGGGGCTGGAAGGAACCTGCCACAACACACGTAGGTCGTAGGAAGCCCTTCCTGGAGGCACGGGAGCAAGGGAGAGGACAGTGTGAGTGGAGCAGCACTACTGGGGACTTACAAGGCGGGAGACAGCCACATGCAGCCAGTTCTCTCTGAAGACCACATTGTGACAAGTCTTCATCCCTTCCCTGCAGAGTCAGCCGAGTGGGGGTGGTGAGAGAGTCAAACTGGAGGACTGCTGTGAGAAGTTAGCCTGGAGGGCTAGTGAAACGGGCAGCTGCAGCCAGGTGGGTTGGCAGTGCCTGAAGAGGTGGTGCTAAGACCAGTAGCCACAAGAGGAAGGGTGAAAACTGATTACTGAGTACTGCTGAGTTCCTGCCTGCAAAAGGCCATTGCTAAATTGCTAAATCTGACTGTGTC
This sequence comes from Rana muscosa, assembly GCA_029206835.1. Lineage (NCBI taxonomy): Eukaryota > Metazoa > Chordata > Amphibia > Anura > Ranidae > Rana > Rana muscosa. The sequence goes on along the minus strand of CM055116.1, from coordinate 340,626,154 downwards.
TGTCATATTTATCTACAGTGATCTAGCTGGAGTTCTGCAAGCAAGTAAAGTGCAGGAAGATTGTCAAGGAGGGTTTATATAGACTGTATATAGACTGTGCATAGGAAAATGTCCCTGAAGATGATATAAATGTGTTGTTGCTGAAGTCACGTAGGCATCCCATAATTTCCCATCCCCATCCAAGTTATTAACCCTCAATAAACCACAAAAAATGAAGCCACAGACTGTTCTTTATCTCTGAAGTGCCTGGCTGTGCAGGGTGGGGGATTCTAGTTCATCTGCGGCCCCTAAAGTGGTTGTAAAGCTTTAAGGTTTTTCACCTTAATGCATTCTATGTTTTGTGCTGCAGCTCCCACAAGACCCCCTTTTTTTCTTACCTGAGCCTGATCCAATCCAGTGATGTGCACGAGCGCAGCGTCTTCAGCCGCTGTCGCTCTCCTCATTGGACAGATTGATAGCAGCAGGAGCCATTGGCTTCCACTGCTGTCAATAAAAAGCTTTGATACGGGAGCGGGGGGCGGGTCCGAGTCCTGCTGTCTGTGTCCATGAATGCAGCATCAGGAATCGGGAGCGAGCCCGCATGGGTGCTCCCATGGAAAGCAGCTTTCCATGGGGGCACCTGATGAAGAGGAGGGCCCTGGAGTGCTGGCAGGGAACCCCAGAAGAAGAGGATTGGAGCTGCTCTGTACAAAACCATTGCACTATGCAGGTAAATATAGGCATGTTTGGCAATTAAAAAAAAAAAAAGAACGTCTACAATCACTTTAACCACTTAAGAACCACCCCACATACAAAATGGCCCTTATGCGCAAAATCATGTAGGGAGAGAGAGAGACGACAGGCAGCTGCTGGTGCAGAAGTTTTTAATAAAAGAAATGCTTAAAAACAATCCACTCACTCTTTATGTTAGAGCTGTAGGCATGTCAGTCTGTGAACTCTGCTGTCCCATTCTCTCGATCCACGCTGCTGTTATCACTGAATCGCTGGAGAAAGCCAAGGGTACAGAGCCGCGGGGAAACTGCAGTGAGCTGTCAGCCTGGGATACTGTGACCAATCAGATCGTTCAGGAGGCTTAACCACGCCTCCATCATCAGAGGCTGACAGTTCACATGAGTTTCCCGTGGCTCTCTGTTTCCTCCAGTGATTCAGTGAAACAGCAGTGTGGATCAGAGGGGAGAATGGGACAGCCGACTTCACAGACTGACATGCCTACAGCTCTAACATGAAGAGTCAGTGGATTGTTTTTAAGCATTTTTTTTATTAAAAACTTCCGCACCAGCAGCTGCCTGTCGCCTCTCTCTCTCCCTTATGTTTTGACTCCTCTGTATTTGCCTCCCCTCCTCTGTATTTGCCCCACTCCTCTGTAATTGCCCCCTCTGTAATTGCCCCCCTATCTCTGTAATTACCCCCTCCTCTGTAATTGCACCCCCTCCTCTAATTTCCCCCTATCTCTGTAATTACCCCCTCCTCTGTATTTGCACCCCCTCCTCTGTATTTGCACTCCCTCCTCTGTATTTGCACCCCCCTCCTCTGTAATTTCCCCCCTCCTCTAATTGCCCCCCATCTCTGTTATTGCACCCCCTCCTCTGTATTTGCACCCCCTCCTCTGTAATTGCCCCCCAATCTCTGTAATTGTCTCCCCTCCTCTGTAATTGGCCCCCACGCCCGCTGCTCTGAACCCCCTGCTGTCCGGGCCCCCCTGTGTGCTGGGACCGCGTGATACCCCTGTCGGCTGCCGTGGGGGTATTGGAGGGAGGAGGATTTGTGCTGGTAGGGGGAAGAAGATTTGTAATAGGAGGGGATGGGGACAATGGCACCCCAATCGCGAAGCAAAACTACTTTTGGGTGACAGGCATCCCACAATTCTGTTTACGTAATTTTGCCGCGATTTGTCGGGGGACAATCACGGCAAAATCGCACTGCGGTTGGGGTGCCATGCCGTGCCGCCACTAAAGTGTTCGGGTTTGGCTTAAAGAAAAGGTGGCAACCCTAACCTGGGTGGGCTCCGAGCACAATGCTCTGCGCCACAAGTCCACCATATTTTGAAGCCTATTAGAGCTTATGGCTCTAATGAGGTGCTTAAAAAAAACACCCCTGCCACTGTAATTCAGGTGCCCAGCGTCCTGAAAGGGACCGGACTCAAGAATAGGGGGTGGCTGTGGCGGCCGTGGATAGATTCATGCTATGAATAATTTATCTATTTATCATACAGGGGGTAACTTTGATAGAGCGGGCGTCACCCATGCACCCTTAACCACTTAAGGACCAGCCACTGTATATATATGTAGCGGGGTGTTCAATTTAAGGGAAGTGTCTGAGTGGTAACCAGGCTCAGACACATTAAATTGATAGGATTCATGGACCATTTTTGTTCTCAGGGGTTAATGCTTGTGATGTGTTCCCTGTGGCCGGTGGGTGGCGCTGCCATTCTGGGCCAGGGTTTAACCGCGAGCGCTGTGCTGTGCCTTTTGTGTCCCCTCTCGGCAGCCGTACAGTAGAGCGGGTAACCTGCTGTGCATGCCGGGAGAGGATATAAAAGGGGCGGACATCTTCTGAGAGGGGTCTTTGTCCATCCACGCCCAGGCACCTTCAGCCTGGATATGTGGGAGGGTGGTTCGTCATCTCCGGGTGCCCTAGGCCCGGAGGCCTTGTTCCGGTTCCACCTCAGGCACCTTTAGCCTGGGGTGACGTACTACCTCACCGCTCCTGTTCGCCTGGGCATGGAGGCCCAGGAGTTGCAGTAACGGCCTGGAGCCAAGAAGCCTTCGGCTGGGGTCCGCAATGGATCGAGGAGTCCAGGGTGCCGTCTTGCGAGGGGACCCGCACCCTAAGAGAAGGGAGGACCTGTTCCGAAGGATCAGTGCTGTAGACACGGTGAAGGAAGGGGTCTGTTAACTCTCTGGGAGGATGTCTTCTCCCTGAAAGGGGCTATGTCCTAGGAAGGAAATCAAGATTCACTCGGTTAGTGGCAGTGACCATATTCACCAGGTCAGTGGCAGTGACCATATTCACCAGGTCAGTGGCAGTGACCTTATTCACCCGGTCAGTGGCAGTGACCCTGTTCGCCAGGTCAGTGGCAGTGACCTTATCCACCAGGTCTGTGGCCGAGAGCATGCGCCAAAACTGTTTGAGAATCTGAAGAGTTCTAAGAGTTTGAGCTACGTTTGTGCCTGGACCTCCTCCACACCTTAAAGCTGTCCTGTGTCTTTGCAACAACCTTTCGTCTATCCAAGAGAATATGTGTTGTGCAAGTGAAAAATAAAGATTGAGTTGGACTTTCAGCTGGTGTGGACATTTACATTCCTGGGGAAATCAAGGACTTGCATCTACACACTGTAGAGGTGAGAATCATTCTCAGGGAGGACTTTATGCTCTGGCTGCAGACAAGGCCCAAAAACAACACCGCCTAACCTCTTAACACAGGAGGGTACGGGCTTGTGGTGCGGTGTGCCCCTTTCTCCTAAGAGAAGCAGAAACAGACAAGGAGAAGGGGGGGTGTGCGCTACATATACATCGGCAGAATAGCTCGTACAGGCACAATCATGTACCTGTACGTCCCCTTTAACTGCCCGACGTCATTTTTACAGTAACCAGTGCATTTTTATTGCACTGATCGCTGTAAAAATGACAATGGTCCCAAAAGTGTGTCAAAAGTGTCCGATGTGTCCGCCATAATGTCGCAGTCATGAAAAAAATTGCTGATCGCCGCCATTACTAGTAAAAAAAATAATAATAAAAATGCCATAAAACTACCCCCTATTTTGTAAACGCTATAACTTTTGCGTAAACCAATCAATTAACGCCTATTGCGATTTTTTTTACAAAAAATATGTAGAAGAATACGTATCGGCCTAAACTGAGGAAAACAAATGTTTTTTTATATATTTTTTGGGGATATTTATTATAGCAAAAAGTAAAAAATATTGAATTTTTTTCAAAATTGTCGCTCTATTTTTGTTTATAGCACAAAAAATAAAAACCGCAGAGGTGATCAAATACCACCAAAAGAAAGCTCTATTTGTGGGGAAAAAAAGACGTAAATTTTGTTTGGGAGCCACGTCGCACGACCGTGCAATTGTCAGTTAAAGCGACGCAGTGCCGAATCGCAAAAAGGGGCCTGGTCTTTATGCTGCGTATTGGTCCGGGGCTTAAGTGGTTAATGGACGGGCCGCCCCTGGTACATATAATACTTTAAAAGTCATGGACAACTGAATGTTTTTGGGGTTTAATGACTATTTCTAATAATCATTAAAACGTCACCAACAGTTTCATGGAAAACACATTATACGCTGGTAATTTTTTATCTCATTGTTTTGTTTTTGCATGAATACAAGTCTCTTCATTAATGTTAGCGCTTACTTATTCCAAGAGCTGTGACTAATTTGATAGGGAGGTCTGGTATTTCACATGGCATAAAGAAGGGCTCGAGGATATAGCGTCCAAATGCTAGTGATATCACGGCAGTAGCAGCTGGGCTAAAAGAAAGACAGAAAAGTGAGAGAAAGAAAGAGAATCATTGTAATGTAAAGTGTATAAAATTCAAGGCATGGATTATAAATGCATTACATTCTCCACGGCAGGAAAAAAAAAGCTTCTTCTGCCTGTTTTGTTCTATAGCACATCTTTCTCATTATGCAGAAGCTGAAGTAAAATACATTTATTGTATTGTAGTTTTACAAGCAGATGCACACAGATATAATTATAATAACTGTTAGTTCCTGTGGAAATGTAGCACTGACCGTGAAGGTAAAGATTATAGGACTACTCATTAAGTCTGTTTTATTTTTTTGTGTCAATGCGAAATCAGCCGCGTACGACGCGCCATTTCATACGATTTATGCTTGGTGTTTTCACCATATTGAACAGGAAGCGTTACTGAAATAAATTGCATGGTAGAAAAATTTGCCTTTTGGCTTCAGAAACAGGAGAAAACTGACAGAAATCTTGTTTCTCTCCAGGGAATGAGGGAGAAAAGAGACCGTATGAATTACTGATGTGTATTAGGGCAATTAGGAAGGACAGGATCAACCATGCAGTGAGCGCTGCAGACAGTCGGAATCCATCCAGTAACCTGGCTCAGTCTACTGAAACATGTCTAATACCATCACATGAGTAGATAAATTGTAGGTTTAAGCCTCACCAAAAGTTTACTGCTGAGGCACATAAATCGTCTTGGCATTGCTAATTCCGCATAAAAAAAATAATTCTGACCCCCTTGAACTGTGTATATAAATTGATGTGAAATATTAGAGCACTTTTGGAGACAGACATAATGTTTTTTTTTTTTTAAAGGAGAAACATTGTACAAGGCAAGATATTCACTTTGTGCTGTCAGAAATCATTCAACTTCTAGTTCAAAGAATTTGAATTTAGCCTTTTTTTTTTTATGAACTGCACACTGTCATAAAAAAGCTGTAATACTATTCACCAACTAACACAGGACTGATAAAATGTTCCTCATTGCAAACAAACCAACTATCAAAAAGTCAACCTGCACGGCTCAATGAGAAGCAGGGTAAAAGAAAGCATTTATAAGGAGAGATAAAGCCACACCGAAAAAGGGCACATTTGAGGGTGTGGAAGAACGATGCAGCCACTTAAAGTGGAACTAAACTCTAATGCCGCGTACACACGACCATTTTTCATGACGAGAAAAATGCAATTTTTTAGATTGGTCGTGAAAAACGGTCGTGTGTATGCTCCATAGCATTTTTCGCAACGAGAAAACTGCCGGAAAAAAAAATAGAACCTGCTCTATTTTTTCTCGTCGTTTTTCACATCGTTCTTTTTCACGTCGTGAAAAACGGTCGTGTGTACGCTTTTACGAGGGGGGAAAAAAAGCGCATGCTCAGAATCAAGTGTAGCGGGGTCTCCTTTAAGGCCCCGGGACTACATTACCCAGAACCCCGTGCGGCACCCAGGGTGCATGGAGCCACCGCAGAGACTCATGGGAGGGGCTATATAGGAAGAGGGAGAGGCTGAGCTTTGCCTCTTTGGACACCGCTCTGCAATCAACAGGTCTTCCTGTGCGGATCTGCTGCAGTTCAGGGCCTGAAGCCAGGGCCTTGCACAACTTCCAGAGAGCCTTTCACCCCACTGCGGAGCCTGGGTGGCACCTGACTTTATCGAGTTTGGACATCAGTTGGACCGGAGACCCGGCCGTTGCAGACACTGTGTGCGGAGACACAGTAGGTGGAAGTCCCGGACTGGGATCGCGTCCGGAGTGGTGAGCGAGCACCTGCTCATTCATATAAACTGTACTTTGACTAGGCCTAGAGACTGCCTTGGCCCTCTGGGTTCTACTTTACTGACCTGCAGGAGACTAGTGGTGGAACCGTTTTGAGTAGTCTCCTGTGAGGGGTTCATTCTGCCCTCTTCATTTTTCTACCCTTTGGATTACAAATTACTGTTCCTGTTGTGCACCACCAGTCAAGTTCCATGCAAAGAAACTGATCTTCTAGAGACTGAGTTTAAAATCTGGTTCAGGCATGATCTGCAGTTAGAATTTAAGTTGCTGCGCCATAAGGGCGCATAGATAGAGATAGCAGTACTTGGCGGGTAATCGCCTGTGTTAGATTTTCTGCTGCAGTGCTCTGCAGATATATATGTGTTATGTGTTAACCTTATGCCTTTTACTCAAAGTAAAGAAACGTTATATTTTATCTCTTGCTATCAGTGTGTTGCCTTTATGCAAAGAGGTTACCCATGCAATACAGATAGAATGTGTGCATATACTGCTAGATTGTGATACTAGAGAAATCCCTAGACTAACTGTGCCAGAGTGGGTCAGGTAAATTGCCGGGGGTTGGCGGTGCTGTAGACAGGGCCCGAAACAAAATCCAGCGGCTCTCTTAACTGGGGGTAGCGCTACACAAGTATGAGACGGGAGCGCTCGTTCTGGTAAAACTAGCATTCGTAATGGAGATAGCACATTTGTCACGCTGTAACGGACTGAAGAGCACAAGGCTGAAAAGCGCTAATCGTCTCTCACCAAACTTTACTAACACGAGAATGCAGCCCAAAGGGTGGCGCCATTCGAATGGAACTTCCCCTTTATAGTGCCGTCGTACGTGTTGTACGTCACCGCACTTTGCTCAAGCGTTTTTTTTTTTCATGAATGTGTGTATGTAAGGCAGGCTTGAGAGGAATCACGATGAGAAAAACGTTGTTTTTTTGCATAACATGAATAACGGTCGTGTGTACACGGCATTAGACCCCTTTTACACGCCTGTGCGTTAGCGGTATGCGCCACTCGTTGTAACCACCCTTTACAGATGTTTAAGCGGAGCTTTACGGCCGCTAGTGGGCGCTTTTAACCCCCCGCTAGGAGGGGTTAAAAGCACCCGTGTTTTGCGCTTCCGAAGTGCTTTTCATTTCAATGGGCAGGGTGTTTTGCGAACGCTGTATACAGCACTCCCAAACCACCCCAAAGTTGCTGTTTGCAGGAGATCCCTTTGAGTCTGGATTTCATCCTCAACACTCCACAGAAACTGCTCTCCTAAAACTAACAAGCTGCTTGCAGGACTTTTCCTAACGTCTCCCAGTGTGAAAAGTTACACTGAAATGAATGGGATGCGGTTTTCAGGAGCTTTACAGGCGCTATTTCTAGCGCTAAAACGCCTGAAAACCATCTCAGTGTGAAAGGGGTCTTAGGTTAGGCTCACACATATGATTTTTAGTGTGTTTTACGGTTTGCAGAAACCCACTACAGTCCATTTAACATGGTTTCCTATGGAGCACGTTCACATCTATGTGTTTTTCAGCCGCTGTGTTTTTGGACTGGGTTAGGGACTTTTTTTTCCTGTGAGTTTTGCGTGTAATAGACTTCAATGAACCCACACCACGTGTTGCATTTTTGATGCGTCTTTACATGCGTTTTGCAGAGTTTTTCTTCATAACAAACTATAAATAGATGGTTGTTAAGGAGCGAAGAAGCACAAGGTCTCTAACATCCACCAGCTCTGAGATGTCATTGTGGAGGAGTGGAAGAGGACTCCAGTGGCAACCTGTGAAGCTCTGGTGAACTCCATGCCCAAGCGGGTTAAGGCAGTGCTGGAAAATAATGGTGGCCACACAAAATATTGACTTTTGGCCCAATTTGGACATTTTCACGTAGGGGTGTACTCACTTTTGTTGCCAGCGGTTTAGACATTAATGGCTGTGTGTTGAGTTATTTTGAGGGGACAGCAAATTTACATTGTTATACAAGCTGTACACTCACTACTTTACATAGCAAAGTGTAATTTCTTCAGTGTTGTCACATGAAAAGATATAATACAATATTTACAAAAATATGAGGGGTGTACTAACTTTTGTGAGATACTGTAGTTACTTTGTCTGGCCTAAGTTTGAGGAATATGCCATTTACTTGCTAGAATCAAAGTTATTTCTTATTTATGAATTGAGTTGCCCTTTAAAGTTCAACTGCAGGAAAATAGCTAAGCGCAAAGTAGCAATGCATATATGGGAGCGGTTTTACCGGAGGATATGTATTTTATGCACACATTACTGAAGTTTACACAGCCAAGCCAAGCATCGCCGTCAAGTTGGTGACATTCCTCCTCTCTACTACAGTGAAGCAAAACAGCATAGTTACCCCCCACCCTGTGAGTAGGCAATAAGGGGCAGCAGCAGACTAGTCAGGTCATCCTTCTTCTCTCTCTTTATATCAGAGTATTCCTTGTCAGTTAAGCCTTCCTGTGCCATACCAAGCCATACACTTTCAACATTGGGGAAGGGACCATGCAATGTAGGGGGGCGGCAAAACCACCCACCCTGTGAAGCACTGTGTCCCTATGTTGAGGGACAAGGGCCTCTTCCCCACATGCTACACTCCTGCCTCCAAATGACAGATGTCCAGCCTCTGTAAATCAAATGTGCTGCTGGGAATGTCATTGAACAAATTTGGTTGAGGATGTCACCTGGGGTTCCTGGCAGTATTTTGTCATTTAGAAGCAGGAATCTGGCATGTACAGCCCCTTTAAATTCTATCACAATTGACCGTGGGATCAGGGTTTTTGCCAATTTTAGGCCTGTTCAGCTGAAATGCAGTTTGTAATGCAATATACACTCACAGGTTATTAGGTACACCTGGGCTTGGTAACACAAATTGCTAATCAGCCAATCACATGACAACAACTCAATGCATTTAGTCACTTAGATGTGGTTAAGATGACTTGCTGAAGTTCAAACCGAGCATCAGAATGGAGAAGAAAGGGAATTTAAAGTGACTTTGAATGTGGCATGGTTGTTGGTGCCAGACAGACTGGTCTGAGTATTTCAAAAACTGCTGATCTACTGGGATTTTCACACACAACTATCTCTAGGGTTTACAGAGAATGGTCCAAAAAAGAGAAAATATCCAGTGAGCGGCAGTTGTGTGGACAAAAATGCCTCGTTGATGTCAAAAGTCAGAGGAGAATAGGCAGACTGGTTTGAGATGATAGAAAGGCAACAGTAACTCAAATAACCACTCAATTGCAGAATACCATCTCTGAACGCACAACACATCGAACCTTGAAGCAGATGGGCTACAACAGCAGAATACCACACACTTCTGTCAGCTAAGAACAGGAAACTGAGGCTACAATTCCCACAGGCTCACCAAAATTGGACAATAGAAGATTGGAAAAACCTTGCCTGGTCTGATAAGTCTCAATTTCAGCTGCGACGTTCGGATGGTAGGGTCAGAATTTGGCATAAACAACATGAAAGCATGGATCCATCCTGACTTGTATCGATGGTTCAGGCTGGTGGTGGTGGTGTAATGGTGTAGGGATATTTTCTTGGCACACTTTGGGCCCCTTAGTACCCACTGAGCATCGTATAAATGGCACAGCCTACCTGAGTATTGTTGCCGACCATGTCCATCGCTTTATGACTACAGTGTATCCATCTTGTGATGGCTACTTCCAGCAGGATAATGCATCATAAATAGTGAATATATATATATATATATATATATATATATATATATATATATATATATACACTGTATTTATATAATCAGTGCAATATTCAATATATGTGTGTGAAATCATTATATAAATTAAATAATCAATGTAATTAGCCTACTAATAAGCTTAACGTGATTGCTACCAACACCACTTAGAGCAGTGTTTCTCAATTCCAGTCCCCAAGGCACACCAACAGGTCATGTTTTCAGAATTTCCCTCAGATGAAACGTCTGTGGTAATTACTAAGGCATTGAAAACTGATCAAATCACCTGTGCAAAATTATGGAAAGCCTGAAAACTTTTGGTGCGCCTTGAGAACTGGAATTGAGAAACACGCGACGCTCAATATATAACAAAACAAAATATAGTGTAGCACAACAAAAAACAGTAAAATAATGTCCAAATACCAAAAGTCCACAGTGGTGAAACTTTCAGTGACAATTCATAAAATTTCCAGTGACTTCAGTGACCACCACTTCTTGGTGGAATGCCTGCTCACCTCCAAAAATGTACCCCACTACAGAGTCACACACGCCTATGATTGTATCTCTCAGGATGCCTCAGGAAATCAACTCCTGTTGAATCCTGGTTAAGATAAACCTCCTCCCAAGTTCTCACTGTAGACCCCACTGTAGAGTCACACATGCTTGGTGTATTATCGTTCAGGAGTTGTCGGGAACACGAATCCTCATCACAGTGCACCTAGACAGCTTGAACCTCTCATTCAGTCATGTGTGGCCATATAAAACAAAGGCAAACCGTAGTGCTCTCTGATAATAACATTTATTACAACTATAACTCAGGGATAAAATACACACGTGACCTGCTGAAGAAGCTTATCAGAGAGCGTAACGCGTACAGGTGTGAGGTGTCGGCATTCAGGACATTTTTCTCTGTTCACATCATATTTTATGACATGCATGTGTAGCGGGTGTCAAATTTAGTGGGGTGTATCTGGGCCATAGTTGGCCCAGATACATTGATTTTTAGAGATTTATGGACACGTTGGAGTGTGGGAGGTATGAATGGTGTCATGTTCCCTGCGGTCCCTAGGTGGCGCTAGGTGGGTTGAACTGCCATTCTAGAGCCGTGCCCTTTTTGTCCTCTCGCGGCAGTAGTACGGCGGGGCGGGGAACACGCTGTGCCTGCTGGGAGAGGATATAAAAGGGGGGGACATCTTGCGCACAAGATCCATTCCCCAGGCACCTTTGGCCTGGGGGCTGCTGCGGTACGTCTGTGCCCAGGCGCCCTTGGCCTGAGCACGTGGAGTCGAGTTCCATCCCAGGCACCTTCAGCCTGGGGTGAGGTACTTTACAAGGAGGCCTGGGGCCCAGTACCTTCGACTGGGTCCCGCGAGGGCGAAGCATTCCTATGGTGCCCCCGGTATTGGGTGCCTGAATCCAGGGCGTAAGGTACCGGAGACGTGACCTCCCCGAAGAGCCAGCGCAGCATTTGCTGGTGATGGTGGAGGCCTCTGGTGACCGTCCGGATGGATGTCTTCCTCTGACAGGGGTCGTTTGTTCTAAAGGAGGTAGTTCATGTTCTCATGGTCTGTGGCAGAGACCCATCTTCATCAGGTCAGTGGCAGGCCTCATCCAAGGCCTGTGGCAGAGGCCTCAACGTTCACCCAGGTCAGTGTCGGGGACCAAATTCACAGTCGGTGGCAGCGACTGTGCGCCAAGCCTGTTTGCACTAAACGGAACAGGAGAAACTTTATTCATTGTGTTGTGCCTGGACCTACTCCTTCCCACACCCCGTCTGTTCTTTTAAAGTTCAACCAGCCTACCTATTGATCAAAGCAATAAAACGGAGTTGGACTTTTATTGGTGTGGAACTCGTGTTACTGGAAGCTAAGTGTCCCTGTCAGTGACAGTGGCAATCATCCTTCACAGGAGAAGCTGAGGCTCCGGCCTAAAACGCAGACTCGAAGGTAAACGGTTTAACTCATATCTCTGCATACTACATCAGAGAGCCGAGCTGGTGGTGTGCATCTTTCCCCCTTCTACCAGATACCCCTAGACGAGTAAGATCAGCCATAAAGAGAGGGGAGAAGGTGTGGGGAAGACCGCTACACGTGGGGGCTCCAAGTCCGGGATTTGTGTTTATGCAATGGAGCCAAAGCTATCGGAGTTTGAACTTTGCTGCCCAGAAGAGTTCCGAGTAGGTCGGCCATATTGGCCACTGCGCCAGCAGGCACACCCTCCCTGCACAGTTCGTGGGCGTGACATGGAGAAAGCCCGCAAACTGGTGTGCCAGAGGGGAGGAGTCCAGCCATGTGAAAAGGTACATGTGGGGACTTTGGTGCCAGTTATGCAGTGCGCGATGGAGCAGCAATCAGTCACCATGTTCAGCAATGTCTCGTGGGTTCCAGTCTCAAATACTACGAGGATGACTTCAACTGCTGCTCCGATTACAGATACGGGGATTCGGCTCAAGCCCCAGGGACGATTCGCCTTGTACACCTGCAAGGACGTTGAGGCCCTGCGTATGATTTGTCCCGGCTGTTCGGGACTGGTGGTACAGCTAAAGCCCTTCGGTCGCTGTGAGGCCTGCGGGGAGTTCACGTTTAAGGTGGAGCAATCCATAGAGAGACCTCGGGTCTTCCACTTCAGCCCTACATCAGGCGCTGCCACTCAAGAAGGAGAAGTCAATGCTTGGACAGCCATCCCTACGCGCACTGTAGAGACCTCCGCAGAGGTCGCGAACAAAGGAATGGATGATGCAAAATCCAGAGATGCTGCTTCGGTCACCACAGCTTCCCTACTCCCAGCGCCAACAAGGAAGGTCGGTCTTGTGAGAGCTTCCAGCGGCCGCGATGGAGGACAACCCCTGCGCTTGTCTGGCCGGGATGGATCCGGTAGGAAGAGTCCTGGACATCCCTTCACAAGTTTGGGTCGAAGTAAGCCAGGGAACGGGACTTGGTGTTGGGACGGAGGTGTCGGGGATTCACGGCCCCTTGAGCCCATGAGTGGGAGTGATTCGGTGTCCACTACCAACTACCTGCCCGCGGAGGAGTGTAACACCTCCGACCTGGAGTCGGTCTCCGATGCGGGAGACGACATCGTCATAGACTAATTATTTGCTTAGAAGGGCTGGGACAAGATGCCTCTCTCCTCATCCTGTAGAGTCAGGGATCCACCTATGTCCACAGGGGATAGTACACCCCGGGTGGAGGCACCAGCGCCTGAGGAGGGACCCCATCCCCTGCCTGCCCTTCAATCCCCGGTGCCTTCTGCACCTACCACCGGGGACAAGAGACTGTCGCTGCGGGCGCCTATGCTCAAATCAGAGGTGGTCAAGGCACCTCACCATCCGGATTAGATCGTCCTGCCGGGCGAGGGAGACGACTCTACCATGCCTCCCTTGTCTAGGTTACAACGTTTATTCTGCCAGAAAGTTGCCAACGAGTATGGGTGGGAGTACCCATACTTATCTAAGGAGCTACTTTATGAAGTAGAAGTCTGCAGGGAACGCTGGTATAATGACTTTGTGTGGACACACATTAAAGTCCCACACGCACGCAGGTACCTCGATTGTTCTCCAAAAGCATCTCAAAGATTTAAGGACTGTAAAGCAAGGTGGATGTTGGGTCGGCACACCCATGCTGACAAAATGTTGATTCGAAGAAAAGAAGGGGAGGATGTCGAATATCACATAGAGACTGTGGATCAACATTTCAAACCCCTTGTCTTGCCGCATCCCAGATTCTACCTGTAGGAGAAAAGACTCCTTTCTTTGTGTCTTTCAAGTTTGCTGAACTTTCCGGGGTTTGTTTTTTTTCCTTCTCGGAAACCCAGGAACTGTACCCGAGTTTAATGTGTGTTGTGCTCTTTGGAGGAATGGGGGACTGTTGCTGTTGTTCCCCCCTTCTTCCCTCCTGCAAAGTGATCATGGACTTTGGGGTGTAATCAGGGCCAAAATCCAGAAGAAAAAAAAAAAAGTTTGTTTGAGGATTCAACAAGTGCTTTTACTGTGGCACTGTCACTAGGTGGCAGTGTTGCGCAACATTATTCACTTTACACCACATACTTCTTGGAAGGAAAAGATTTCTCTTTGGGGAGATTTTTTCGTTCCAACACCCACACATGTGTCAGGGAAATTGTGTGTTTGATTTCTTTTTTTGTCGCCTCTGCAGGAGAACGTCTGTCAAGACCGCTGAAGAGGGGGCGGGTCTTAGTTAGTGATGTGGGGGGGGAAAGAAAAGAAAATTAATGTCAATGGTGTTATTGTGGTGTGTATGCTAGTGTGTGTTGTTTCCCTTTCCCCTTTCCTTTCCATGTCAGGTTCAGGCACAACTACCATTTTTTTTCAAATTTACATGTTTTTCTCTGCATTTTGAAGCAGTCTCTGGATGGAGGTTATGTTGGCTCCCTTTGGGGCATGACTTGATCCAGACACTGGGGACCAGTGTCAAGTTGCTGGGGGGAGAGTGTAGCAGGTGTCAAATTTAGTGGGGTGTATCTGGGCTATAGATGGCCCAGATACATTGATTTTTAGGGATTTATGGACACTTTGGAGTGTGGGAGGTATGAATGGTGTCATGTTCCCTGCGGTCCCTAGGTGGCGCTGTCACCTGGGACCGGGGTTGAACTGCCATTCTAGAGCCGTGCCCTTTTTGTCCTCTCGCAGCAGTAGTACGGCGGGGCGGGGAACCCGCTGTGCCTGCTGGGAGAGGATATAAAAGGATATTTTTAACGCCGCTATACTGTCGTTTTTGCCGCGATTTTCAGACGCTAGCGGGGTGATTTTAATCCCTGATAGCAGCCGAAAAAGGGTTAAAAATGCCCACTAAAACGCCTCTTTGCTGCATTTTGCAGGCATTTTGGAGGCGCTACCCCATTGATTTCAATGGGTAGGGGCGCTATAGGAGCGGTATTTTTACCGCTCCTACCGCGCCTCAAAGATGCGTCTTGCAGGAGTTTTTTGACCCTCCTGCAAGCGCACCGCTCCAGTATGAAAGCCCTCGAGCTTTCACACTGGATACAATGGAGCGGCTTTTTTTGGGGCGCATTGCAGGCGCTATTTTTAGCGCAATAGTGCCTGCAAAGTGTCTCAGTGTGAAAGGGGCCTTATAGTTCTAATAAATGTTATTAGCAGAGAGCACTATGGTTTGCCTTTATTATATGGCTACTCGTGACTGAATGATATCCCGGGAGGAGGTCCGAGCTGTCTAGGTGCACTGTGATGAGGATTCATGTTCCTGACAAATCCTGAGCGATATTACACCAAGCGTGTGTGAGTCTACAGTGGGGTCTACATAGTGAGAACCTGGCAGGAGGTCTGTCTTGTCCAGGAATACCAGGAGGAGGAGATGTTTTCCCGAGGCATCCTGAGAGATACAATAACAGGCTTGTGTGACTCTGTAGTGGGGTACATTTTTGGAAGTGAGCAGGCATTCCAGCTAGAGGTGGTGGTCACTGAAGTCACTGGAAATTTATGAACTGTCACTGAAAGTTGCACAACGGTGGAATTTTGTTATTTGGACAGGATAATGCACCATATCACAAAGCTTAAATCATCTCACCGATGGTTTCCTGAACATGACAATGAGTTCTCTGTATTGCAATGACCTCCACAGTCACCACATCTCAATCCAATAGAGCGCCTTTGGGATGTGGTGGAATGGGATATTCGCATCATGGATGTGCAGCTGACAATTCTGCAACTGTGTGATGCTATCATGTCAATATGGACCAAAATGTCTGATGAATGTTTCCAACACCTTGTTGAATCTATGCCATGAAGAATTAAGGCAGTTCTGAAGGCAAAAGGGGGTCCAACCCGGTACTAGCAAGGTGTACCTAATAAAGGGGCTGATGAGTGTATATTTTCTGCATAAAGTTTGGATGATTCAGAGATTAGCCAAAGAGTACAGTACATGAGTTACATCTCAGCTTCACATGCATTTCTGTACTTCAGTGAATGAACTTGTACTAACAGGTTTTTATTGGCAATTTGTTTATTAACGTTGCGTCTAGTGGTAACCCTTTTTATCTCTGCCTCTTGATTGAGCAAGCGAGTCTTTTTTGTCAGGATTATACAAGCTAAATATATTTATTTAGTCTAAGACACATGAGAAATAACCTTCATACAGCTTCTCATGCAATTATTTTTAACATTTTGAAATCTTTGAAACTCATGCAGCACTGTGGTACATTTGAATAATTGGGCTTCATATGATTCATCTGAAAATCCATTTGAAGAGAGTGGTTTCTATAGGCATATTTTAGGTTCTGTGCACATGAATGCTGGATGCTAACAAAGTGATAGTAATAAAAATAAATAAAAAATTCAAGCAACTCCAAGAGGTGGGGGGCGTTTCACAGAAAAAGTATTGTAGTGAAAAGGATCTGTTGTGGTAATAGACATGTGAAAAGAAGCAGGTGTCTTTTAGTCGTAACAAACTTCTGAGGACAAAAAGTGTGTTACTGGCAGGCTCATCAGGTGAACATTTAAAAAAAAAAAGCTACCTGTGATTCCAATTCCCCAATTCAGTGCACTGCAATAAGCATAAAACCAATCACTACCCACCAGTGCACATAACGTGCATTCTCACAAGTTACTGTGTGTAGGTGTGATGGCGCTAGGGATTGTTCTTGCATTTAGATGCATTTTACTATATTACTATGTACAGGGCTTTTTTTCTCAAACAATAGGTGCTGGAACTTAACCACGACCCCACAAAACCCCTCCCCCTACACACAATCTCCAAATCACATCAAATAGTGGGTGTGGTTAGTCAAATTTCACGAACAGTAGGAGGGTCTTAAAGGGGCATTAAATGCCAGGATTGCATTACATACAGAGTGCAGAGCTGTCACTTGTAAACACAGAAACCAAACTTCTGTGTTTACAAGTGATTGTGGTGAGCAGGCACCAAAGGGTCTGAGCCAGAGGTGGTGGAACCACCAGCCAATGACGTAGGTGTAAGGCTGAGCGGACCTGATGGGGAATGTGAGAAGGGGCGGGTCTATTAATTTTTTACACTGCGGAGGAAGTTCCCCATCAGGTCCGCTCAGCCAATGACGTAGGCGGGGTCTGAGATACGAGGGCGCCCCCGCCCCCTCGTACCTCAGACCCCGCCTACGTCATTGGCTGAGCGGACCCGATGGGGAACTTGCTCCGCAGTGTAGGTCCGCTCAGCCAATGACGTTTCGCGTGGAGTGGAGACTGCAGCGCTGGACATCGGATTGCCGTGGGACACTGGATTACATCGCAGGAGTGGGTTTTTTATTTTTTATTTTTTTATTTTTAATAAAGGACTTTCCCAACGGTGTCTGTGTGGTTTTTTTACATTTGTTTTTTACACTTTCTTTGTGAAATGGTAGGGGTACAATGTACCCCTTACCAATTCACATAGGGGGGGCAGGATCTGGGGGTCCCCTTTGTTAAAGGGGTCTTCCAGATTCCGATAAGCCCCCTGCCCGCAGACCCCCACAACCACCGGGCAAGGGTTGTGGGGATGAGGCCTTGTCTCCATCAACATGGGGACATGGTGCTTTGAGGGGTCACAGACCCCCAAAGCATCCTCCTCATGTTGAGGGCATTGTGGCCTGGTACGGTTCAGGGGGGGGTGCTCTCTCATCCCCCCCTCTTTTCCTGCGGCCTGCCAGGTTGTGTGCTCAGATAAAGGGTCTGGTATGGATTTTTTGGGGAACTCCACGCCCTTTTTTTTATTCGGGGTGGAGTTCCCCTTAAAATCCATACCAGACCTGAAGGGTCTAGCATGGATGATTGGGGGGAACCCCACATCATTTAAAAAAAAAAAATTGACGCAGGGTTCCCCTTAATATCCATACCAGACCTGAAGGGCCTGGTAATTGAATTTGGGGGGACCCCTACACATTTTTTTTATTTTTATCAATGACTTTTCATTATAGCCGCGAGTGCTTTTAAATGACTTTTTTTCCTTCAGAAATGACACTTTGTGCAGGGGCAGTTCTAAGCACTGGAAACAATCGCTACTTTACAGGCATACTATACACCCCCCCAGGTACGAAATTTAAAGGAATATTTCACTTTTACTGTTTCACTTTAAGCATTATTAAAATCACTGCTCCCGAAAAAATGGCAGTTTTTAAAACTTTTTTTGCATTGATACATGTCCCCTGGGGCAGGACCTAGGTCCCCAAACACTTTTTGATCACAATAACTTGCATATAAGCCTTTAAAATTAGCACTTTAGATTTCTCCCATAGACTTTTACAGGGTGTTCCGCGGCTTTTCGAATTTGCCGCAAACACCCCAAATTGTTCGCTGTTCGCCGAACGTGCGAACAGGCAATGTTCGAGTCGAACATGAGTTTGACTCGAACTCGAAGCTCATCCCTGGTGAACATGTGCCCACATATAGTAGAACTTTAAACAAGAAAATCAAAATGTATATTGTGAAGCATAAATAGTTACATCAGTCCTTGTGTTTTATGTATATCCTCCCTTCCAACCCCACAAAATACCTACTGATTCTGTCAGTACAGTCTGTTACATGTCACTTCCTTTACCACTGTTAAGATGCTCGGCCTCCCCCTGGCAATTATAGTCACGTCTGCTGTGTCTTACTCAGACTACAGGCCAACATGGAGATGCTGCATGGTGGGCATGTATAAAGTATTGTCTCACTAAGGCCCCTTTCACACTGGGTGAGGGAGGTGCGGTGGCGGTATAGCGCCGCTATTTTTAGTGGGGCTATACCGTCGGAATTGCGGCAGTATTCAGCCACTAGCGGTGCGGTTTTAACCCCCGCTAGTGGCCGGAAAAGGGTTAATACCGCCGGCAATGCGCCTCTGCAGAGCTACGGTTTCCCATTGCTTTCAATGGGAAGAAGCGGTGGAGGAGCGGTAAACACACCGCTCCTCTCACCGCTCCAAAGATGCTGCTAGCAGGACTTTTGGAGTGGTCCTGCTAGCGCACCGCTCCAGTGTGAAAGCCCTCAGGTTTTCACACTGGAGACACAGCAGCCGCTGTTTAGGGTCGGTTTGCAGGTGCTATGTTTAGCTCAATAGCGCCTGCAAACCGCTCCAGTGTGAAAGGGGCCTAATATACAAGCTATTAGCTTGTTTTTTAGGGAGTTGGATACACCCAAAACTGCCCTGCTGCGCCCAGTCCTGCCCTCCCTCTTCCTGCTCACATCCCTTTATTTTAATATGCAGTATTACAGAACAGGACATTATGATATTGCCTTGCAGGTGGAAACTTTTTCTTAAAGACTTTACTACCGCTTTAAGTGCCAACCTGTAATACCACTTTATCACCAGGACATTTACTAGTTTTCAGTACTGTGATAATTAGTCTGACAACTTGGTCATGCAAAACTTTACCTAAATGAATTATTTTTGTTTCTTTTTTTTTTTTTTTTTTTTTTAGAAAGATTGTTATTTTACTTTTTACTATATTAATGAAAAAAAGATCAAACGGTTGAAAAAGAAACCCTTGCTTTCTGCAAAAATAAAATAAAAAACGCAAACACCCCCAAAAGTACACCTTTGTGGACAGTAGACACCCTAAGGTCATCTCATTTTTTTTCTAAATTTTTTTAGGATAGGAAGAAGCATGCTGGTGTTGAGGTGGTTAAAACATGGAGCTTATTAATAATGGACTAGAAGCAGCACATTCATGTCATACACTGAGAGAGTAGGAGATGAAAGGGTTAAAGTCTAATTCCAAGTCTAATTCCAAGTCTAAGTTTAATTTCACTTTAAGTAGCTCATTTTGTACAATCCAATCAAAAATAACTATTTCCATTACTAAGAAATGCCCCATTGTCAGTGTTGTATAAACTCTTATGTAGCATTAGCTACATACAGTATTGCTGTGTATCGGCAGCAGAACAGGGACTTCCTGCTCCTTGAACAAAACCCAGTTGGGCTGAGCACTGCTCATCCATTCACAGGATGTTTTGTATTTTATTATTGAATACAAGGCTTCCTCTGACTGGCTGAAGTGGAAAGGCGGGAGGATGAGGTCATGACGGGCGGCACAGTGGTGTAGTGGATAGCACTTTCGCCTAGCAATAAATAAGGGTCACTGGTTCAAATCCTGACCACGACACTACCTGCCTGGAGTTTGCATGTTCTCCCTGTCCCTGCGTGGGATTCCTTCGGGTACTTCGGTTTCCTCCCACCCTCCAAAGACCTGCTGGTAGGTTAATTAGCCTCTGTCTAAATTGGCCCTAGTATATGAATGTGAGTTAGGGACCTTAGATTGTAAGCTCCTTGAGGGTAGGGACCGATGTAAATGTACAAAATATATATATATGTAAAGCGCTGCATAAATTGACGGCGCTATACAAGTACCTAAATAATAATAATGATCTCTACCTCAGCCAAACAGAAGGCAGTATTACAGTCCCTGACAAAAGTCTTGTCACTTCTCGATTTTGTAGAAACTCCTGCTATTAACCTGAGTTTTAATTAATCAATTGGTGTTAGAAATAGCTCCTATGAAAAGCTAAAGCCCTCCCAAATGATGTTTAATGCACTGAAATAAATTAGTTTCACTGAAAAAAGATTTATCATTTAATCAGGACAGACAGGTCAAATTTTGGCAAGACAAAAGTTTTGTCGCCTATACAGAAATTGAACAACTTTACTGAAAATCCAAAAATATGTCAGTAGTGGTGCTGTGAGATCCAAATTTATTATCTTGTATGACTTCCATGAGCTTGAATGACAGCATCCATGCGGTTTGGCAAGGATTCATACAATTTATTGATGAAGTCATCAGGAATAGCAAAGAAAACAGTCTTGCATGCCTCCCAGAGTTTATCAATATTCTTTGGTTTCGTCTTCCATGCTTCATCCTTCATCCTACACCACATATGCTCAATGATGTTCATGTCTGGTGACTGGGCTGGCCAATCCTGGAGCATCTTGATCTTCTTTGCCTTAAGGAACTTTGATGTGGAGATGGAAGTATGCGATGGAGCACCATCCTGCAGCAAAATTTGGCCTTTTTTATGGTTGGGAATATAAGAGGTAGCTAAGATCTCTTGGTATTTTAGACTATTGATGTTGCCTTCCACCCTGCAGATCCCTCGTACACACCCATACTGGATGTAACTCCAGACCATGATTTTGCCTCCACCAAACTTCACTGTTTTCTGGGTAAATCTCGGCTCCATGCGGGTTCCAGTTGGTCTCCTGCAATATTTGCGGCGACTGTGGTGTAATTCAACAGAAGATTCATCTGAAAAATCCACCTTCTGCCACTTTTCCAGAGTCCATCCTTTTAGCAGGCTGTGGCCCTTGGCAAATGCCACACGGTATTTCAATTGTCTTTTGTTTAGTGCTGGCTTATGGGCACTGATTTGACCATGGAGGCCATCTTGAGACAGAATCCGACAAACTGTTCTGCTTGACACAGGGACTTCAGGTGACCAGGTCTCGTGGAGCTCTGCTGCAGTGGAAAATGGTCTGGCCTTGGATTTTCGAGCCAACAAACGGTCCTCTCGAGTAGTTGTCTTGCGGGGTCGGCCTGACCTGACCTTGTCCAAAACGTCTCCAGTCTCTTCAAATCTTTTTTTTATCCTCTGAACTTGACGCTGAGACACATTGAAGGTGTCTGCCACATCAGCAGTGGATCTGGTCTTCAGCCTCTTGATAATCGACACTTTAGTCTCCGGGTGAATCTTAGGCATGTTTGCAGAGGTCTAGTTGCAGTTGAGAAGGACTCTAGTGTACTGGTGTTTTTATACACACCTGAGACCTAATTGATCCATTATTAGTCACAGGTGAAGCTCATATAACAAGGCGACAACACTTATGTCTTGGCAAAAATTTACTTGATGGGCTTTACCAAGTTGTGAATATTAGAATACTTTTTGTCAGTTTCGTTTTGCACTGAAACATTATTACAAAAGCTCTTGGGATTAAAATGACCCATTTCTTGTAACAAAATCTTGATTAGAAATATATTTTAGCAGCACTTCAGGTCAATTTGTACACAAGCGACAAGACTTTGGTCAGGGACTGTATATTCATTCATAACAATATAAGGCTTTCTGTGAAAGCCTGAACAATGCCCAGCCTGATTCAATTTAGTTCTGGGAATGGGGCAGCAAGCACCTATCCTGCTGCCTGGACACAGCAATGTGTACTGTAGCTGATGCTACATATAGTTTATACAGTGCTGACAATGGGTGGATATATTAGTAATGGAAATTATTATTTTTTTGTGTTTTTTCGGGATCCGTTCTCCCCAAATGAACCAATAAGGAACTATTTAAACCTGGTATTAGACTTTGATGTACAGGTTTACATACTGTATAGTGGAAGGATGGAGAAGAAAAGGGTTATTGTGTAGATGTGTAGTATAAGCTAAGTGATGGGTTTATTATGCAAGTCACAGAAGAGACAGCATTGGGATCAGATGTATAAGGGGGCAAAGGAAGTTGAAAAGGTTACTTGAATCTGCTGCTGTCACTTATGTGTGCTGTGATCAGGAACAAATGAATCACCAATTCACTCATTAGTTCCCCTTTCCTCTCTTTCCTACATTATAAAGGGGAAGAACACTACACTGTCTACATCTGTGATTACTGTGATTGGTCTCGCTATAACAGTGGTGGCTGGTGGGTTCTTCTTTTGGGGTGGGGGGGCGGCAAACAAACAACACCCCCCCGTCGGTGCGGCACTGACAGCATCCCCCCCTGTGCGTGGACAGTACAGCACTTACCCGCTTGTGTCCTCTCCTCCTCTCCTGGAGTGCATCCCGGGACGGCTCCAGTGCCCGCTTCTCAAACTTGTGTCTCCTCTTCCACCAAAGAACTAGGAATCCAATAGGATCGCCTGAAGCTTTGGCCAATCGTGAAACAGGTTTCACGACCTGCATCCTGATTGGCATGGAGGAACTCTAGTGTGAAAATAGCGAAAATTAATTTGCCATCGTAACACAACAGGGTGGGATCGGAGCGCAATGCTCTGCGCTCTGAGGCCATCCTTTTTTGAAGACTAAAAACAACACCCACCCTGCATTGGAATCCATGGTCCAGCACTCTGATATGTAGATCAGGGGGCTGGATGCATGGATAGGAAAGGTGGCGCCCGTGCCCGCTCTATGGATGGGCCTCCGCTGCTCTATAACCAATCACAGTGCTTCCATGGCACAGAGCCACTTGAACAGACTCCGTACACAGTGTCTGCGAATCGTGCGGTCAGAGAACAATTCAGTCTACAGGCATTAATGGGTGCCTTGGCTCCTTGAAGGTTATTTTTGTAGTGGTGTTTATAAATGGCAATGCAGAGATAAACGTCCACCATATCAGCTTTATTTAGACAATGGTGCTAGGTAAGTGGTTAAGGATAAACAAATGAAATATAGGAGCAAATTTGTAAGAGTGTATGCTTTCAAACAAACTGAATTTGATTCCGCTTGCTCTTATCCGTTTACAGCTGAAAAATCTGTTTTGGGTGGGCTAATCCTTTAATGTGTTTTACTGTCGTTTTTTTTTTTTGAAAACCCATTTTAGAAATGCCAAAGGATACAGCTTTAATCTCTGAGCCTGTACAGAACAGCAAGCCTCTGTTTGCTAAGGACATGTGAAAAGACTGGTCAGTGACACTTTACAAAGCTTTACAAACGACTCTGAGGGGAAGCAAATGTTTCACTCTAATTTTTTCCTTTGGTCAGAACTGTCGCCTGAGGTAACAAGACTGTAGCAGATTTTGGCAAGTTTCGCTTTTGATAGCGCGCCTTTCTATATATGAAAGCAAGTGGCTGTGATGTCTTTTTTAATAACTTTTATTTTCCTCTTCTTCTGTGAACTATGCAGGGAGAGGAAATTGTTACAAGTACCTTGGTGGATTTTAGACTTGGGGACTACTTTGAGGCTAAACTTGTTGTGGAAATAGCTTCCACTGTAAAACTAAGAAAAAAGAGGAAAATACTTTTTTTCCCGGATTATAGTTAAGAAAATGCAACAATTATGGGACCCTTGAAAGTATCTGTAAAATTGAAGATAATAGACGAAGAACACAGTGCATGCTTAAAAGCTTTTTACTTTATAAACTTTTTTTCCTCAAAGGAAGATGCTGTAATTCTGTAGATAGATCTGAACCTAAATTCTGCAATATCAATGTAAAAAGTTTTTTATATATATGAGATTTTTGCTCTTAGACAATTCTTACCTCCACATCTACATTTTGGATTCAACTGAGCACCCAGGGCTTCATCTTGTATGAGTATGAGGGTCACCCCCTCTTTTTTTGCAATATTTGTATGTATACTGCCTGCTATTCCACACAAGTTGTCTTATGACCGACAAGGTTCAAGGTCTGATTAGAGCCTTATTCTACTCAGGTTGCAGATATCCACAGGATTCTAGCAATTTCTACAGAGTAAGTAAACATAACAATTACATCTTTTTCTTCCTGCCTAATCCCAAAGAATATTTAAACTTCCATTACCCTGCTTTTTCTCTCTCTCGATAATTTGTATATTATATAAAAGTTTGCCATAATAGAATCTATGATTTTTTTTTTTTATAAGAAGAGAACAGGGAAGTGCCACCTAAGTGGAGTATTAACCACTTCCATAACGGCCCTATTCTAGCACTCTCCTACATGTAAAAATCATAATTTTTTTGCTAGAAAATTACTCAGAACTCCCAAACATTATATATGTTTTTTTTTTTTTTTTAAATAGTTTTTATTGTAGTTTTCCATTGTACAACAAGAATACAAGTGATGTAAAAATATAAAAGTGTATAATCAGCCGTATATTATATACATTCTACTAAGGCACAGAGTAATGTACATGTAACAATCAAAGTATTCATAGTTGAGTAAACTGTAAAAACTACGTACAGAAATTAATTGAAAACAAAATTTTATGAGGTTTATAACATAATATAAACATAGGGTGGGGTACAAACAGGGTGGGAAGGGACTTAGTCTTTGGTCTGACCTTGTCAGGAATGGTGTCATTACTGGGCTCACCTGCTGGTGGCACTGTTGCATTCGGCAGCAGTGGGTGTAGTTCTGGTGACCACCAGCGGGTGTCTCCTCACCAAGACTTTCCACCAGCCATCAAGCACACCTGATCTGCGTCTGCTGGACTATATAAACCCGCCCTTAACAAAGCTCAGGGCTCCAGAATTCCTTCTGTAAGCCTGGTCCCTGCCTGAACCTGATCCGTTACCTGGTCCTGAACCTGATCTGTTCCCTGCCTTGTCCTGGACTCTGATCCTTGTACCCTGTCCCCTGAGACCTGTCCCGTGATACCTGTCCCCTGATACCAGCTCCCCCTTGCTGACTGCTCCCAGTACCTGGCCTTCTGCTCCCCTTGTCTCTCATCCCTGCCTTGTTCATGTATGTGTGTTCTCTTTTGTACATATTAGTTAGCTAGTTAGATTAGGTTGATTTTGGGGTTTGTTGTGTTCCTTTGTATTCGTTTCTTGCTTATGGTTTCCTGTGGTTTTGTTTACACGTGTGTCTTTATTTTTAATAAATATTTATATTTTTCACTTACTCTGTTCCTGATTCCTTAATGTGCAGCCCAATTATCTGACCACCTGTATTGGATGTCTGTGTATAGCATCCTCGTGACAGACCTTTACAAGAGCAGAGGGAGGTAGTTGGGGTTGAGAGACAAGATCAATCTACATTATACAAGTTTTTTCCATATTTTCCAATGAGAGTCAAATTGTTTCGCATTACCCTGTCTGGAAGCCAGTAAAGACTCATAGACATAATGGGATTGGGTAATCCTGAGTACTTCAGAAGCGTTAGGGCTATATCGGATTTCCAATGTTGCGCTATAAGTGTTCTGGCTACCAGAAGAATATGTGTAACCACAATTCTTAGATCGGGGAGGAAGGTTTCTATGCCTATATTTAGCACTGCTAGGCTTGGGTTGGGGATGTCAAAAACCCTGTTATGGCCAAGATGGAGCAAAATATGCTATTCCAAAAGTTGGTCAGATGCTTACATTTCCGGAATACATGGAGGAGGTTGCCTACGGAGCCGCAGTTTCTCCAACACAATGGTGAGTTGGTAAGGGAAAATTTGGACATCCTGTAGGGGGTCATTATATATGTTTTTATAGCAGACATCTTAGGGAATAAAATGGCGGTCATTGCAACTTTTTATCTTGCACGGTATGTGCGCAATAATTTTTCAAACGCCTTTTTTTGGAAAAAAAAAAACGGTTTCATTAATTAAAAAATAGCAAAACAGTAAAGTTAGCCCATTTTTTTTGTATAATGTGAAAGATGATGTTACACCGAGTAAATAGATACCCAACATGTCACGCTTTAAAATTGCGCACACTTATGGAATGGCGCCAAACTTCGGTACTTAAAAATCCCATAGGCGACGCTTTCAATTTTTTTACAGGTTTCCAATTTAGAGTTACAGAGGTGGTCTAGTGCTAGAATTGTTGCTTGCACTCCAATGCACACGGTGATACCTCACATGTGTGGTTTGAACAGCGTTTAAATATGTGGGCAGGACTTGCGTGTGTGTTCGCTTCTGAGCGCGAGCTACCGGGGACAGGGGCATTTAAAAAAAAAAAAAATTATTTACACTTTTTCTACATTTAATTTTTTTAAACACTTTTATTCCTATTACAAGAAATATAAAAATCTATCCTCCAGGCTGGAAAGCATAAGATCGAGAATAAAAATTCACCGATCTCATGCTGACAGCCGCAATCGCGGCTTGATTTACATCCGCGGCCCGGACGTGACGTCATAACGTCACGCCCAGGCCTCCGACAGTCATAGAAATGACTGGTGACCATCTGGTCACCGGAAATCTCTATGGTCATCATCCAGCGCCAGCCGATTCTTTCTCTGGGTCCCCGATGGCACGGGAGAGCCCGGAGAAGCACCCGGTGGCGACGGGAGGGGGGGGGGAGTCCCCTCCCGTCGCCTGTATGAACGATCAAGTGGTGGAACTGCCGCTATGATCATTCTTGCTGCGCACAGTATCGACGGGAAGAAAATAACGATATCTGAATGATGCCTGTAGCTGCAGGCATCATTCGGATATCCCCGCTGAAAATCCAGGACGTCATATGACTTACTGCAGGCGGGAAGTGGTTTTTAAAATAAACTCTTTATTCTCAAGGATTAAGAACACTCACAAAATATGGAGTAAAGGATTGCTTATCATGTATATCAGCAGCATTAGCCTCTCATCACTGTTCCGCGGGAACCGCCAGGGATCCTGTCAGCTGTAGATGGTGTGGAAACAGCATGGACGCCTTGTGGAAGCCAAGAAGTCCAAACACGCTGTCTCCACACCATCTACAGCTGACAGGATCCCTGGCAGTTCCCACAGGATGGTGATGAGAGACCGATGCTGCTGATATACATGATAAGCAATCCTTTACTCCATATTCTGTGAGTGTTCCTAATCCTTGAGAATAAAGAGTTTATTTTAATACTGCACTTAGGTGGCACTTCCCTGTTCTCTTCTTATATTTTGCTACAGAGGTCGCCAATAAGGATGGCAGCCACTGGTGTACAATATAATGCTTTCTATTAGCTATGGACTATTGTATTTATGGACTTTGTGGACTGTTTTTTTATCCCCTGTCTTTACCAGTGCGTTATGTACTAAAGCTAGTCACTCACTCTCCATGCACCAGAAGATTTCCATTATTACGATGATTTTTTTTTTTTTTTACATAGCGCCATTAATTTACACAGCGAATTTCATATACAGTAAATTATACATGCACATCAGTCCCTGCCCTCATAGAACTTACAATCTAAGGCCCTTAACTTACATTCATATGTACACATACTAGGGCCAATTTATCTACCAGCATGCCTTTGGAGTGTAGGAAGAAATCCACGCACTCACAAGGAGAACATGCAAACTCCAGGCAGATAGTGCCGTGGCTGGGATTTGAACTGATGACCCTAGTACAGCTAGGCGGAAATGCTAGCCACTAAGCCACTGTGATAGATATATTAAAATACTGTATGATTGTTTAAAATACACCAGCGGCTTTACTGTATACACCAGAGGCTTTACATGGATGAGCACCAGACTCCTTAATGCGGGATATTAGTTTTTAAAATTTTGAGTGTAATTCCACTTTTTTTTTACATTAAAACTGTTGTCCTTCTACTGCTCCCATTGCCCCCGGACCTCTGGCCATGTCCTGTATACACTATATACTATACTGTATTTTGTATTGCCGTGATCATTTTTATATGAATGAATGGTTGTGGAACAAATCATCTTCGAAGATAAATGAAGAAAAGGATAAACAGTTGTATGCAAAAGTTTAGGAACCCCTGACAATTTCCATGATTGTCATGTATAAATATTTGGGTGTTTGGATCAGCAATTTCATTTTGATCTATCAAAAAACTGAAGGACACCGTAATATTTCAGTAGTGAAATGAGGTTTATTGGATTAACAGAAAATGCGCAATATGCACCCAAAAGAAATTAGACAGGTGCATAAATTTGGGCACCCTTGTCATTTTGTTGATTTGAATACCTGTAACTACTTAATTGGAACACACAATTGGTTTGGTGAGCTCATTAAGCCTTGAACTTCATAGACAGGTGCATCCAATCATAAGAAAAGGTATTTAAGGTGGCCAATTGCAAGTTGTTGTTCTCTTTGACTCTCCTCTGAAGAGTGGCAACATGGGGGCCTCAAAACAACTCTCAAATGACCTGAAAACAAAGATTTTTCTACATTATGGTTTAAGGGAAGGCTACAAAAAGTTATCACAGAGATATAAGCTGTCAGTGTCCACTGTGAGGAACATAGTGAGGAAATGGAAGACCACAGGCACAGTTCTTGTTAAGGCCAGAAGTGGCAGGCCACATAAAATATTGGAGAGGAAAAGGGAAACTGTCCTTCAGTAATTTGATAGATCAAAATTAAATTGTTGATCCAAACACCCAAATATTTATAAATGACAATCATGGAAATTGTCAGGGGTTCCTAAACTTTTGCATACAACTGTATCATCTGTGGTCTTTATTGTATCATGACGAGTGTAAAAAGGACAAGCAGACGCGTTTTTGGCACAAGCCTTGTACACAGCTCTAATCATCTGAGTTTCCATTATTTCTTATGGGGAAATTTGCTTTGATATATGAGTGCTTTGGATTACAAGAATGATTCTGGAACAAATTATGCGTGCAATCCAAGGTATTACTGTATAAGATGTACAGCAGTGGTCATCAACCCTGTCCTCAGGGCCCACTAACAGGCCAGGTTTTATGTATTACCTTGAAGAGAAAGCCCGATATTCACAGAATTGTACGTGTTTAGGAGTCACCACATCCCTAAAGAGATATGAAAAAACAGAAAAAAAACCCTTGGAGGTGGGACTTTGAAAGTGACTGCAAACACACAAAAGTATATATAAAAGTATAAATTTAATCAATGGGTACAAAAATAAGACAGACATTCTGAATTAAAAATCACATGGAAAGTGTACAAATCCAGAAAACTTGAGTTTTATGGGTTTGGGTCGGGGGGAATCTCCAGGGTCGGACTCAAAGTGTTCAATCTTCTCTTCATCATTTATATCAAGTTTTCTGGATTTGTATACTTTTCCATGTGATTTTTAATTCAGAATGTCTTATTTTTGTACCCATTGATGAAATTTATACTTTTATATATACTTTTGTGTGTTTGCAGTCACTTCAAATTCCCACCTCCAAGGGTTTTTTTTTTCTGTTTTTTCATATGTATTACCTTGGGGAGATGCAGACTAGAATACTGCAATCACTTAGCAGCAAATGATATCACCTGTGATGTATTTCAGTTATCTTTTAATCCTGGCCTGTTAGTGGGCCCTGGGGACAGGGTTGTTGACCACTGGTGTACAGTATAACTTTTCTCTCCGAAAAAATAATAAAAACATATTCATCAATAAAAACAGCCAACACATTTGGGGGTTGGAAAAAACTCTCCCTTCATCGGGGCTTTAATTAAAACAGGGACCACGTATAGACTAAAAATAGAGCTTTTCTGTGCGAATCTGTGTAGGGAAGCTAATTGCTGGATCAGGAAAGTTACTGGCAAGCAGGATTAGCTTGAGCAAGCAAGAATGTCATATATTGATGACAGCACATAGAGAGTTGGCCCAATGTTGTCACAGGTGACACTACTCCTTTTAGTTAGGAGAGGAGATCAGAGAGAAACAAACGATGTTGGAGAGAAGTAGAGAGTTGGGAGGAAATGAAGTCTGCACTCCCTCTTCTCCAGCTCCAGGAAGATAGGTTAATGTCAGTTTTGCTTTGTGCTCAGGCTGAATTCAGCTTCCGTAAGTTTAGATGAGTGACATTTTAAAACTCTTTACAGATGTTGCCTTTTGGACTGTGACCAAAATATAACAGTTGTTTAGTGATGTGTTGGGATTTGGCATTAATTACGCTAACTACACAATCTGTATGCTGTTGATGGGAGAAGGGACATTTCATGAATTTTGCCCACAGCAGGAGTATCCAGGATGAGATTATTTTGAGATTTGCAATGAATATTTAAGAACTGTCACTGACCCCCCCAGTTTATTGCTGTGCTAATTGTCAGGAAACTGTGACTTGATGTATGCATGATTTGGGCATATATAAATGTTCTCTAAATGCACATGTGTTAGGAAATCATCTTAATTAAGAAGAATAAGATAAACATATGGTGTATGTTGTTTTCCTCTGATAGAACCATGGGCTTCAGCCATGCCAGCCTTGGGGTTTGATTAACACACAATTAGGTAAATATTCATGATATGTCACATAGATGTATGAAATAGATTTACCATCATATGTTCTGTATAACCAGTGATGTGGACAAGGCCATGGCTGATAGACTGAGCTAGAGGTAATATATTATTCTTACTGTCACCATTATTGTTACTATTGTCTTTTACATTTTCACTACTGCGAAAGTTGTTATTGCCATTGCTGAGCATGGCCACAATTGCGCATTTGCTGTCCACATGTCATGATTGCTCATTTGTTGCACACACATTCCAACAATTGCTTCATTGTATCCTAGTTATTGACAGGAGCAACATTTGTTTTCCTCTGTATTGTCAATGTATAAGTATTGTATATGTACAGTATATGTATTGTTACTGTAATGTCATTGTATAAGTCATTGCTATTTTTCAGACGACCACATTATTGAATAATGTAATCTCTTGCAGGCCTGTCATTATCTGACCACAGCACTGTAAGTAGCATATTTGTAAATGGCATGCTCCTATTAAACCCCCTCTTTAATTTTGGTGCCCCCTCCCCTTGTTCCGGCCCTCACCTCATCCTTATCTTAGGCTCACCACCTCTGGAAAATTCAAAGGCATGTATAAAGTGCTAAAGCCTGTTAGGAAAGCTTCTGATAGTGTTACATTAATGAGCAAACTGTGTGAGCAAACTAGAAATGTTCTTTTATTAGTAAAATGCTAATGCTGTATCTAGAATATACAAGACAATAGCCTGTAACGCCTCAAGTGCCTGCTACTTAGACCCCTTTCACACTGGGTTGTTTTGCAGGCGCTATTGCGCTAAAAATAGCGCCTGCAAACCGACCTGAAACAGCCGCTGCTGTGTCTCCAGTGTGAAAGCCCCGAGGGCTTTCACACTGAAGCGGTGCGCTAGCAGGACGGTAAAAAAAAGTCCTGCTAGCAGCATCTTTGGAGCGGTGAAGGAGCTGTGTGTATACCGCTCCTCCACCGCTCCTGCCCATTGAAATCAATGGGGCACCGCGGCTATACCGCAGAGGCACTTTGTGGTGGTCTTTAACCCTTTCTCGGCCGCTAACGGGGGGTAAAACCGCACCGCTAGTGGCCGAATAGCACCGCAAAATTGGTGGTAAAGCGCCGCTAAATATATATAGCGGCGCTTTACCGCCGACGCCGCCCCCACCCCAGTGTGAAAGGGGCCTAAGAGGTAACTGAGAACAGTCTAAATGGATATGGAAAATTCAGATATTGTATATCTTCATGGCTTTTGAAAACAAACTCTTATCAATATGTAGCACACGGACCCTTTTTCATACCTTTGGCTCACTTGCAGGAAAAGGGCACACCGTACTATATGCCTGTACCCTCCTGTTTGAGGAGGTTGAGCGGTGTCATGTATTTGGGTCCCACAGCTAGGTTCTCCATCTGTTGGTTCTCATCTCCTAGGATATAGGGACAAGTCTCTGTTTTTCCCCCAAGTAATTCCAATGTCCAAACCACTCTAAACTCCAACGTTGAGTTTATTTTTCATCAATATTCAGCAGATAGGAAAGAGTGGATAAGAGACAGGACAGCAAGGTTTTGGGAGGTTGGTCCAGGCACAAGTAAATGTTACAATCACCACTCAATCCCTGAGTGGGTTCAGCTCACCCGGATAGTCTCCTGTAGAAGTGGATCCTAGCAGTGATGCTCGGAAGCTCAATTAGGTTCTTTTCTTAGATACGTTCGGGAGACCCTCTGCCACAGAATCTAACCTTCCCCCGAACTTCTCAGCTTTTGCAATACAAGGACAGGTGCCAGTAACAGCACATTACTAGGCCCTTGGTGGATAGATGAATCCCTCCAGAAAGTTACCGGGCCCCTTCCTTCACTGTGAACTCTCACCGGACCCTCAGAAAGGTCCTCCCCCGGTCTCCTCTTCTTAGAGCGGGCTCCCTCGCAAGGGGCACCCTGGGATTCCTCTTCCCAGAAGTGGGCTCCAGCTAAAGGTGCTGGGCCCAGTGCTGAAGTTGCAGCCCCAGGGCTAAAGGTGCCTGGGACTGATGCGCACACGGCCCCATGGCCTGGAGGGCCGGGCGCCAAGCACTTGGACTCGGACTCCTCTCTCCGACTTACCAGCCCCCCTCCCAGGCGGCGTCTGCCCCTCACGTATCCTCCCCCAGCATGCACAGCAGGCCAACCACGCCCACTGTACCGCTGCCGAGAGAGGACACCCCAAGGCACAGCACCACCACCAGTGGTCCAACCCCGACCCGCCACGGCAGTGCCACCCACAGGCCACAGGGAACTGCACACCAGTATACTACCTGGAGAAACAAAGTAGCACAACCTATCAATGAGAACGGTCTGAGCCTAACTACTAACTCAGACCAGCCCCTAAATTTGGATATATAGCATCCCCTAAAAGGGGATGGGCTCTACAAATATAAGACATGAAGTAAGAAATGTCTAATAATTAGAGTTGAACGGACACCTGGATGTTCGGGTTCGGCCGAACTTTGGAAAAAAGTTTGAGTTCGGGACCGAACTTGACCCGAACTTGAACGTGAGAAGGGGCGGGTCTATTCATTTATTATACTGGAGGAAGTTCCTCTTCAGGTCCACTCATCCAATGACGTAGGCGGGGTCTGACATACGAGGGGGCGGACCTGATGTGGAACTTCCTCCACAGCAGTGGCGGCCCGTCCATAGGGGGCGCCCGGGTGCCCCCCCCCCCCAGCCTCCTGTGGTCACCAAAAAATAAAATTAAAAAATTAAATAAAATAAAAAAACGGGCCCTTTAAGAGTTTT
Source organism: Rana muscosa (assembly GCA_029206835.1). Taxonomy (NCBI): domain Eukaryota; kingdom Metazoa; phylum Chordata; class Amphibia; order Anura; family Ranidae; genus Rana; species Rana muscosa. The sequence goes on along the minus strand of CM055116.1, from coordinate 340,592,747 downwards.
TTATGTCTTTTTTTTTACACATGGCGGCACGACCATAGTGGGCGCAGAAGCGCCGCTACCGCTCGCTTCTGCGCCCGGCCGTCACTCACCACAACAATACATAGGTTAATGCATTGCATGAACCTATGTATTGCTGCCGCCCACTATTCAAATGGCCAGCCCCTTGAGCACCGGCCATCTGAGTCACAGCGTCTGATTGGCCTTTAGAAGTGCCTATCAGAGCCAGCAGGCTCTGATAGGCTTCCCGACTACAGCCTGAGGGCTGTAATCGGCTTCTAAATACCTAATGAGAGGATGCACGGGTGCGTTCCCTGGCCAATCAGGTTCACCGGGTCTGGTTACCGGTAACCTGATTGGCTGAAGTGACATCGAGGGTGGGAGAAGATATCGAGGACGGAAGAAGGACGGCGCTGACTCGAGGAAGGTAAGTGCAGGGCTGGGGGGGACAAACTTGCTGTATTATGAGGACAAACTGGCTGCATTATGGGGGAGAAACTGGCTGAATTATGGGGGAGAAACTGGCTGAATTATGGGGTAGAAACTGGCTGCATATTGGGGACAAACTGGCTGTATATTGGGGTAGAAACTGGCTGCATATAGGGTAGAAACTGGCTGCATATAGGGGAGAAACTGGCTGTATATTGGGGGAGAAACTGGCTGTATATTGGGGGAGAAACTGGCTGTATATTGGGGGAGAAACTGGCTGTATATTGGGGTAGAAACTGGCTGTATATTGGGGTAGAAACTGGCTGCATATAGGGGAGAAACTGGCTGCATTATGGGGGAGAAACTGGCTGCATTATGGGGGAGAAACTGGCTGCATTATGGGGGAGAAACTGGCTGCATATTGGGGACAGACTGGCTGTATATTGGGGTAGAAACTGGCTGCATTATGGGGGAGAAACTGGCTGCATTATGGGGGAGAAACTGGCTGCATTATGGGGGAGAAACTGGCTGCATATTGGGGGAGAAACTGGCTGCATATAGGGGAGAAACTGGCTGCATATAGGGGAGAAACTGGCTGTATATTGGGGGAGAAACTGGCTGCATTATGGGGGAGAAACTGGCTGCATTATGGGGGAGAAACTGGCTGCATATAGGGGAGAAACTGGCTGCATATGGGGGAGAAACTGGCTGCATTATGGGGGAGAAACGGGCTGTATATTGGGGGAGAAACTGGCTGCATTATGGGGGAGAAACTGGCTGCATTATGGGGGAGAAACTGGCTGCATTATGGGGGAGAAACTGGCTGTATATTGGGGGAGAAACTGGCTGCATTATGGGGGAGAAACTGGCTGTATATTGGGGGAGAAACTGGCTGTATTATGGGGGAGAAACTGGCTGTATATTGGGGGAGAAACTGGCTGTATATTGGGGGAGAAACTGGCTGCATTATGGGGGAGAAACTGGCTGTATATTGGGGGAGAAACTGGCTGCATTATGGGGGAGAAACTGGCTGTATATTGGGGGAGAAACTGGCTGCATTATGGGGGAGAAACTGGCTGCATTATGGGGGAGAAACTGGCTGCATATAGGGGAGAAACTGGCTGCATATAGGGGAGAAACTGGCTGTATTATGGGGGACAAACTGGCTGTATTATGAGGACAAACTGGCTGCATTATGGGGGGAAACTGGCTGCATTATGGGGGATTAACTGGCTGCATTATGGGGGATTAACTGGCTGCATTATGGGGGAGAAACTGGCTGCATTATGGGGGAGAAACTGGCTGCATATGGGGGGAAACTGGCTGCATTTGGGGACAAACTAGTGGCGTTTGGGCACAGTGGCTGCGTTTAATGGGCACAGTGGCGGCAATTGATGATTTTTTTTTTCAGTTTGTTTGCGCCCCCCCAAAAAAATTTGAGCACCAGCCGCCACTGCTCCACAGTGTAATACATGAATAGACCCGCCTCTTCTCACGTTCCGCATCAGGTACTCAGCCTTACACCTATGTCATTGGCTGAGCGGGCCTGATGGGGAACTTTAGAAGGGGCAGGTCTATTCATTTATTACACTGCGGAGGAAGTTCCCCATCAGGTCCGCTCAGGCTCAGCCAATGACGTTTCGTGTGGACAGCGCTGGACATCGGATCGCCGTGGGACACTGGATTTCATCGCTGGAATGTTTTTTTTATTTTTTTATTTTTAATAAAGGACTTTACCAACGGTTTAAAAAAAAATACACTTTCTTTGTGAAATGGTAGGGGTACAATGTACTTTAGGAGGGGCGGGTGTATTCATTTATTAGTAATGCATTACAAAAGATAATCGGAGAAATTGCACAATGCATGTAAAAAAATAAAAAAAATCCCAGTTCACTTACCAGCCAGCCTGCAACAAACCGAATTGACCTTGTCTAACAGTTCACATTAAAACACATTTCACACATTTGCAAATACATGCATAAGCTGCAATGTCCACGTCATTACACCACTGTGTACTGCAGTCTTAACTCTATAATTTTAGAGTCGATTTGGTTTGTTTCAGGATGACTGGTATGTGAGCTGGGAATTTTTGGTGTTTTTTTTTTACATGTGTTGCCCTTCTATGTGCTCCTTGATGTAAAGGCCAGTTATAGGTTGGGGTGGTTGCCATTTGCTTGTATGGTGAATTGATGCAAGGGCGCACTGGATACCTTTGCTGCCATTGTGCTATTGCTTGGTATCCAGTGTGTTTCTTTACCTTTAAGGAGGGGTGGGCTCCCTCCAGGCATACCTGCCCTTAATCTATTAATTATGATTATATTTCTGCTTCAACTTTGGATGAATGAGCTCTGGAGGCACAGCAGACAGCAGCAATGTCAATCTGGGGGTAGTGTAGTGTTAAATGTATTAGCAGATTTAGATACACTAACCAACTGAAGCCAAGCTCCAGCTCACACTTTATAACCAGTTACAGCAAACAGTTTTGCTCCTTTTGGGATAAATAAAAGCTGATCATTTTAACCACACCTGCCAGTGTTAAGTGGTTTGTCTCATCCATGTAAATTGATACATTCTGCTGGAGAGCTTTGGCTTTTGAAAAACAGACTTGCTGGCTCTAAGAATTGGTAAGCTGCAATATAATAAATGTTTGCTTTTGGGCTAGTTCGAGTCTTGGGCGAGTATAATTACGTACTGAATAAAAGGTGTGGAAACCCTGTTTTTTTTTTCATTTTTTGGTAATACCTGGACTACAAAGGAGCAGGTCACTGTACTATATCTGTTGAAGAGCAGTGTTATCAGCTTGAGGCAATTTTTTTAGGACTACAGAACACCTACACCTCTCATCATCTTCATAAAATGCTAACTAATAAGAGCCAGCAGAGATAGAACGCACAGGAAGTTATAAGCTCACATGATTTCTGACATGATCAATGGGTATTTTTAGCCCTTATTAAACAGATATAAAAAAATAAAATAAAAACTTTCCAATAGTATAATTACTAGACCAAAACAGAACTTCCTTGTTAGGGTTTACATACACTTTAATTAGTGTTTTGGACAAAAAAAAACGTGTGATATTTTTCAAAATGGTTAATTTTATTGATACTCAAAAGAAAATGTTGTTTAAATTTTATTAGTTGGGAAAAGATTTGGTAGCATTCTTTCATAAAAGATGCAGTAGTGTTTTTTAATGATTAGGTAGATGGATAAAAGTTTTTAAAGTTGTTGTAAACCTCAGACATGAAATATGAACAAAGCACATCCTTCTATACTGGGTTCTTTCCTCTATCCAAAGCACAGAGTGCAATTTCTCCCTGCGGCCTTGTTCGTCTGTTATCAGTATCAGGTTTTTCTGACACCAAGAGATAAAAAGGTGACAGGGAGAAGAGCTTCAGCTCACAGCCTGCGATTCATATCCTTAGCTTTGCGTGTTTTCCATGTACTGTGTGAATGGAGTGCGTCCCTTCCCTCCAATCAGGGCTCAGAGCTTTGCTCACTGTGATCTACATTATGAGACTTCAGATCCCCACCCACTGCTGCCAGAGCTGAGAAAAAATCCTTTGATCTGTGTGTTTTTAGAAGGGTCTATAGTAGAAAGTGCTGCAGATAAACAGGTCCAACTTATGTAGAAGGATTTGTTTAATCTCTGTGTGTCATCTGAGACTGGTCACTTCACTGGGAATATGTAAGAGTTTACAAGCAGATAGACATGGTTATTTGTACTGTATTGACAAATGCCCATAACACATTTAAGGAGTTGTAAAGTCTCAAGAGTTTTCACCTTAATGCATTCTATGTGTTAAGGTGAAAAACCTTCTGTGAGGCAGCAGCCTCCCAGAGCCCCCTTTTACTTACCTGAACCCGATGTTTCCAGCGACGAGTACGAGGTCCAGTCGCTGTCTCGGGTCCTCATTTTATAGATTGATAGCATCAGGAGCCATTGGCTCCCACTGTTGTCAATCAAATCTAGTGAGACTAGAGCCTGGGGGGGCGGAGCCGAGTCCTGCTGTCTGTGTCAATGGACGCAGCAGCATGACTCGGGAGCACGCACGCCCCAATTCAAAGCATCTCTTTGTGGGGGCACTCAATGCAGAAGAGGAGCCAGGAGTGCCGCAAGGGGCACCCAGAAGAGGAGGATCAGGGGTTGCTCTTTGCCAAACCCTTGTACAGAGGAGGTAAGTATAACATGTTTGTTATTTAAAAAAAAAAAAAAAAACGAACCTTTACAATCACTTTAAGGGAATTAAAAAATAACTCATTCATTACTTACCGAATGATTAGCAATTCCACCCAGACCCTGACAAATGCAGGTAAGGGACCAAAGGCCTCCAGTATATATGTGTAATGACCACCAGATTTTTTTATGCATGTTCCAAGTTCAGCATAACAAAGAGCACCTGTATGCAAGAAAAAAAGCACATTAGTTTATTCCATCTTGAACAGCTTCCAAAACTAAAGTTATCTCCGTTCTCAGTTACTGTAAAAAGGAAAAGTGACTAATATAGAGATAATGCACAAAGACAGCATTAGTAGGAAAATGATTAATGTAAAATGTTACCATATTTCTCCTTGTTTCCTTGATAAAACCTTATATTTCACAAGAACTGCAGTATGAACATTTTGTTTATCATATGAGGTCAACTAAGTGACCACAAATGAAGGAAATGTTGGAATTTTCTTTACTAATCACTTCTTTTATAATGTCTACAACAAATAGGCCGTGCTACTAAAAAGACAACTAATGTCTTTTCATTATTTGTATGTGGGGTGTGCCATCCTAAGCGTTCTGTTTGTGCCTTGTTGTTTCTTTTATGTCACTGCAAGACTAAAGCCTCGTACACACAATTGGATTTTCTGCGGACAAAGCGTAGGACTTTTGTCCGAAGGGCCGTGAACTTGTATTGCATACAAACGGCAAAGAATTGTCGTCCAACAAACACGAAACTACTGTATGTGGTTTTTCAGCTCTTTAGTGCCACACTTTGGGCAACTTCTGCTAATCTTGTGTTATGGTGAGCATTGCTTCTGAGCATGCGTGTTTGTACTTTGGAGTTTTGTCCGACGGACTTGTGTACACACTATCAGAAAATCCGACAAGACACCTTTGTTGTCGGAAAAATTTAAAGCATGCTATCCAACATTTGTTGGCGGAAAATCCGACAACAATTGTCCAATTAAGCATACAAACGATTCTCCAACAACAGCCTGCTATCACACAATTCCCGTCGGAAAATCTGATCATGTGTATGGGCCAAGGTCAAGGACAAGGTCTATGTGAATAAAAAAATGTATTGACTTTTTACAATCTCTTATTGCCAGGGAATCAGTACTGGTCTTTGCTTAGGCATTAGGCCCCTTTCACATGGCAAGCCCACTCGGATCCGCCCTGTCCATTTTTTTGGCGGATCCGAGCGGGCCATCCATTGACTCCTATGGGGAGATTGATGTCAGCGCAGATGTGTCTGCTGACACTTGTCTGCCATCCTATCCACTAAAATCAGACGTATGGCGATAAGTTCGCCATCCGTCTTGGCGGATCGGATCGGATGAGTAGTGATAAATACAGCAATAAACAACATTTCAGGTCAAAAATCATTGCTAAATGCCTACATCGGAAAAATGACCATGTCACACAGCCAAATATTTATGTATGCAAGAATGAATTAGATTCAATGACAGTAAACTGCTGCCAATAAAAGTCTTAGGCCATATCTATAATTACACTGGAAAATTCACTTTTTTTATTACCGTATGTGACATTCAGAATGAAGCAAAAACCCATGTAAACTACAACAACAATAAAAAAACTGGGCCTTAAATACTAATAGCTCTGTAGGGTCATTTGATATAAAGCTTTCAGACTAAAGACCCGTAGACACGATCAGATATTCCGACAACAATTGTCTGATGGACGAGTTTTGTCAGATAATCCGACGGTCATTATGCTCCATCGGACAATTGTTGTAGGAATTTCCAACAGCAAATATTGGCTGTGCATGCTCTCAAATTGTCCGACAACAAATGTGTTCCGTCGGATTATCTGTACACAAATCCATCAGACTAAAATCCAACGTACAAACACGCATGCTCAGAACCAATGCTAACCATCAGACAACATTAGCAGAAGTTGCCCAAAGGGTGGCGCTAAAGAGCAGAAAAACCAAGCTGTTTTGTGAATGTTGGATGAAAAAGTTCTGCCATCTGTATGCAGAACAAGTTCATGGCCATTGCCCGTCGGACAAAAATCCACGGATTTGTCCGATGGAAGTCCGATCGTGTGCGAGGCTTTAGTCAGCTTAGATGACAGTATTTTCCTCTGTTCTAAAATAATATAAGACCATTCTATACACTCCCTCCTAGCTATAGCGTTCACAGTAATCTGACACAATGATGGGATAAAATATATATATTTATTAGTCTCATGATTATTAGGTAAATGCATTTGCAGCCCAAGTAAATCATCATGCAGCCAGATATAGACATCATTTATTTTCATGTACTGTACCACTTTTATTCTTGGGTCCATAGTGGTGATTATAGGAGCCACAAAGGACTAGCTATGGCCTTGATTGCTACATAAGGTATGGTCAGCGTTAGTTTTAAAGATCTATAAAAAAAAATCTTGCTAGTCTTCACACCATCTTTACTCATACAATACTATGATTTAAAAAAAAAATTATACCATTGGATTAAAAAAAATGGATTTATAGAAGAATCATAAATTCATAAATAGTAACTGATTGTTGAATCATGCAGAACCAAGAATACTTATCAAGTTAACACCTTCAAAAACATTTCAGCTGTTTTAATTATACAACAAGGCTTTTATTTTGTTTCAGGATGTTCCCACAAGAATCACTACAAGTATTTTATACCATGCAATATTCATACTGGATAGGAAGATTTATTTTCCCTGGAAAATCACATACAGTAGGTGAATAAATCCTGTAATAACCAACGAATGCCCTACAGTCCTGACAGTATTGGTGTTTCAATAGCCTGCTATACATTTGTTTGAGGGTGTGATAAAGTAATAATGAGCTATGAATATTAGAGGCATGCTGAACTCTGATTTATAGCTATGACTGCGTGCCGTGGCATTAAAAAATGACTATAAGAGCTGCTAAATATAGAGTTTTCTGAGTTTCAGTACAATATAATGGAACATGTGAGGACAGGCATGCAGGAACTGCCGTCTCTGCATGATCTGGAGCAGTAAAATTATCAAAGCTTACAGGCTCATATGAGTTAAACCTGAGTTTCATGTTAAACCTGGAGTTTTAAACTACAGTCAAACCTCTAAATACACAGTTAAAATATATATGTATTAAACTGTTTTACCTGCTAATGGACTGGCCTCTGCCAGACAACACAGCCAGGAAGGTGATACTGCTTTCTTTGCCAGAGCTCAGAAATCTAGTGCTGTCACAACCACATCTGCAGAATGCTGACAGGCCATTGAAGGAGTAGCAGCACCCCAATAAGCTCTGCTCACTCTGCTATCTCCTCCTGCCAGAATGTTTGTTCCTTGTCAATACATGTGCATGAAGCAGAGCGGGATTGGCTTTTTTGTTGCTTTTCCCCTTCTCCATATGGGCAAGGAATGACAGAGGTTGTCATCAAGAAAGATTCGGTTACTTGAGCTATTTGGATCTTTTTTTTTTTTTTTATTTATAAAAATACAACAGTTCTTTGTTATATCTGTCTGGAGCTGAGCTTAAAGGGGTTGTAAAGGTTCGTTTTTTATTTTCTAAATAGGTTCCTTTAAGCTAGTGCATTGTTGGTTCACTTACCTTTTCCTTCGATTTCCCTTCTAAATGTTTTTTTTCTTTGACTGAATTTCTCACTTCCTGTTTCTCCTCACTAAACTTCACACCATCATCCGAGTGGTGTGGAGTCAGCCAGAACAGCTTACTGAACAGCTTACTGAGGAGGAACAGGAAGTGAGAAATTCAGGCAAAGAAAACAAAGAAAAATAAATATTTAGAAGGGAAATCTAAGGAAAAGGTAAGTGAACCAACAATGCACTAGCTTAAAGGAACCTATTTAGAAAATAAAAAACGAACCTTTACAACCCCTTTAAAACAAATCCGTTATATACAGTTTCTTATTGTGCTTGCTTGAAACTGACATTGCAAGCTAAAAAAAAAAGGATTAATTTTGTGCAGGTTAAATGATGATGAAGGCATGCAAATAAAACGAATATTTTTGGTTCTACTACTTAAGTCCAGAAACTCTGGTGGCTTCTTTCCTCTGCAATTGTTGGCTGTCAGTTATTATTATTATTATTATTATTATTATTATTATACAGGATTTATATAGCGATCAACAGTTTGCGCAGCGCTTTACAACATGATGGCAGACAGTACAGTTACAATACAAATCAATACAGGAGTGATCGTTAGAGCTTACAATCTAGAAGGGGGGGTCAAGTGGAACAAAAGGTAATAACTGACGGGTGAGCTGATGGAGAAAATGAAAACACAGATGTTAGGTGTGGGTGGGATAGGCTTCTCTGAAGAGGAGGGTTTTTTAGGGATCGTCTAAAAGCTAATAGAGAAGGAGATAGACGGACAGATTGGGGTAAGGCATTCCATAGAATTGGAGAGGCTCTGGAAAAGTCCTGAAGGCGAGCATGGGAGGAGATAGTTATACTATGCTGCATAGGCGTGCACAGCCTATTGCATTAGGGTGTGCACCCCAAAGCTCAACACATACTACCGATCACTCACGATGAAAGGGAAGGGGCCAATAAGTTACATATTTACCTGCCCCTTCCCCCACTCATCCTAAAACATCCCCAGCAGGTGGGAGAGGAGAGTAGGGAAGCTGGAAGCACTGCGACAGGAAGGAGGGGGGGGAGCAAGGGCATTAGGGGGAATCTGTGCTGCACAGTGTGATTAGGGTGTGCCTGGGCACACCCGGCACACCCTGTGCGCACGCCTATGCTATGCTGGTTATGTTAACTCACTGGGGAATCATCTAGCATCCAAAACAGCCTGAAAAAGCATAAACAAGTGTAGCACCACCTCTCCTCCTAGGGTAAAGGAGAGGCACCCATGCCACAAGCCTGTGTCCTGTAGTTTAGAGGTCAGGCGGTGTATATGTACCTGGGTCCTGCAGCGAGTTACCTCCTTCCACTGGTTCCCATCTCTAGATTGTAGAGACGAGTCTGTACTTTTCCCTCTTCAATAAAGTCAATGTCCAAACCACTTATACTCCAACGTTGAGTTTATTTTATATCTTTGCTTGATAGGTAAGAGGGAGTAGATGAGAGATGATAGTTGAACTAGAGCAGATTCAGGCACAGAACTCCCAGATTTATCACCACTCGGTCCCGAGTGGGTACAGCTCACCCGGATAGTCCCTCAATGGTCCTAGCAGCCGGTGTGGAGCTCGAACAAGCAATTTAATCCTCCGAGGACAAGTTCAGTCTGTCCTCAAAGAGCAGCAGCACTCCGTAGGGTCAGTTCTGCGGAGCATAGGATCCTTCCCTCCGACAGGTCACCAGGCCTTTCCCGAGACAGCAATCTAACTAACTATCACTCATATCCTGTTATGGGACTGATCCTCCCCTGACTTCCTCTTGGTCGGAGCGGATACCCTCACCCGGGCATCCTAGGACTCCAAAGTTCTGCCTGTAGACCCAGTTGAAGGTACTGGGCCTACCCGGAACGTTGAGGTCTCAGGCCGAATGTGCCTGAGACTCCTCAGTCGGGGTACGCACCCCCTCCTTAGGGGGCACACTTCTCCGGGTACTTGTCCCCGGGTCTCTCTCTAATAAAATGGCGTCTGCCTCTTTTATATCCTCTCCCGGCATGCACAGCAGGCAGAACCCGCCCACTGCATGGTAGCCGAGAGAGAACATCCAATAGCGCCAATGCAACCTATGGTTCAACCCTGACCCGACATGGCAGCGCCACCTGCAGGCCACAGGGAACTCTACATAGGCACACAGCAATAAAGCAGAGTCCAGAACAATTAGAAGGTCCGAACCATACTAGTGCTTGGGTCATCCCCCTAAATTTAGACATAGGGACCCCCCAAATTTGGAGTACCCGCTACACAAGTAAAGTAAAAAAAGAAGTTACAAATGTCTCTTCTCTCAAAACCAAAAATCCAGACTGTGCTATCAAAAGAGGGTAGCTGCAAATGTGGAAAGTCCTGCTTTATTTAATTGCCGAATACAGGTTAGTGTGGCTGATTTCTCAGTTTTGCATATTATGTATGTTATATTTATTTGGGGATGATAATATGATGGATTGGTGAATGTCTTGTATAACAAAAAACTATTACATAAACACTGCAAAAACCCTTCAATGACTCAAATTAATGGATAAAATGCTCAACACAATGTGGCTGATTTACTAAAGGGGTAGTAAATAGGGTTGAGCGGACCTGAACTGTAAAGTTCGGGTCCGTACCGAACTTTTGGGTTTTTGGGTCCCGGACCCGAACCCGAACAATTGACTGTATGTTCGGGTTCGGTGTTCGGCAATATGCATAAAGTCGCGCTTGTTTCCCGTGCTTAGAACTGTCCCTGCACAAAGTGTAATTTCTGAAGGAAAAAAAGTAATTTAAAACTCACTCGCGGCTATAATGAATTGTCGGCTCCCGGCAATACATAGAAAAGTCATTGATAAAAAAAAAAAAAAAAAGCGTGGGGATTCCCCCAAATTCAATTACCAGGCCCTTCAGGTCTGGTATGGATATTAAGGGGAACCCTGCCACAATTTTTTTTTAAAAATGCGTGCGGTTCCCCCCAAATATCCATACCAGGCCCTTCAGGTCTGGTACGGATTTTAAGGGGAACTCCACCCCAAATAAAAAAAAAAGAAAATGGCGTGGAGTACCCCCCAAAAATCCAGACCAGACCCTTTATCCGAGCACGCAACCTGGCAGGCCGCAGGAAAAGAGGGGGGACAAAAGAGCGCCCCCCCTCCTGAACCGTACCAGGCCACATGCCCTCAACATGGGGAGGATGTCCCCATGTTGATGGGGACAAGGGCCTCATCCCCACAACCCTTGCCTGGTGGTTGTGGGCGTCTGCGGGCGGGGGGCTTATCGGAATCTGGAAGACCCCTTTAACAAAGGGGACCCCCAGATCCCGGCCCCCCCTATGTGAATTGGTAATGGGGTACATTGTACTCCTACCATTTTACAAAGAAAGTGTAAAAAAATAGTAAAAAATATACACAGACACCGTTGGGAAAGTCCTTTATTAAAAAAAAAAAAAAAAAAAAACATTCCAGCAATGAAATCCAGTGTCCCACGGCGATCCAATGTCCGGCGCTGTCCACGCGAAATGTCATTGGCTGAGCCTGAGCGGACCTGATGGGGAACTTCCTCCGCAGTGTAATAAATGAATAGACCCGCCTCTTCTAAAGTTCCCCATCAGATGCAGAACGTGAGAAGGGGCGGGCCTATTCATTTATTATACTGCGGAGGAAGTTCCCCATCAGGTCCGCTCATCCAATGATGTAGGCGGGGTCTGACATACGAGGGGGCGGACCTGATGGGGAACTTCCTCCACAGTTTAATACATGAATAGACCCGCCCCTTCTCACGTTCCGCATCAGGTCCTCAGCCTTACACCTACGTCATTGGCTGAGCGGACCTGATAGGGAACTTTAGAAGGGGCGGGTCTATTCATTTATTACACTGCGGAGGAAGTTCCCCATCAGGTCCGCTCAGGCTCAGCCAATGACATTTCGCGTGGACAGCGCCGGACATCGGATCGCCGTGGGACACTGGATTTCATCGCTGGAATATTTTTATTTATTTATTTATTTATTTTTTTTTAATACAGGACTTTCCCAATGGTTTCTGTGTATTTTTTTTACAATTTTTTACACTTTCTTTGTGAAATGGTAGGGGTACAATGTACCCCATTACCAATTCACATGGGGGGGCGGGATATGGGGGTCCCATTTGTTAAAGGGGTCTTCCAGATTCCGATAAGCCCCCTGCCCGCAGACCCCCACAACCACCGGGCAAGGGTTGTGGGGATGAGGCCCTTGTCCCCATCAACATGGGAACATCCTCCCCATGTTGAGGGCATGTGGCCTGGTACGGTTCAGGAGGGGGGGCGCTCTCTCGTCCCCCCCTCTTTTCATGCGGCCTGCCAGGTTGCGTGCTCAGATAAAGGGTCTGGTCTGAATTTTTGGGGGAACTCCACGCCATTTTTTTTTTTTTATTTGGGGTGGAGTTCCCCTTAAAATCCATACCAGACCTGAAGGGCCTGGTAATTGAAATCGGGGGAACCCCCACGCATTTTTTTTTTTTTTATCAATGACTTTTGTATGTATTGCCGGGAGCCGACAATTCATTATAGTCGCAAGTGAGTTTTAAATGACTTTTTTTCCTTCAGAAATGACACTTTGTGCAGGGACAGTTCTAAGCACGGGAAACAAGCGCAAAGAGTCCTCAGAAGTTCGGGTCCCCATTGACTTCAATGGGTTTCGGGTTCGGGGGCAAGTTCGGTCCCGAAATCAAACTTTTTTCCGAAGTTCGGCCGAACCCGTCGAACACGAACATCCAGGTGTCCGCTCAACTCTATTAGTAAATGTTCACCCGCCTTAATTTATTAAGGAATTTTCACCTCGCTGAGTGTGGTAAAAGACATTCCAATTAATGGAAAAAACTATAACAGTGTACACAACATACGGGAAAGACAAAGTAGGAAAGATTGAGTTGCCATTTATAGTATTAATTCAGTAAAATAAATTAAATTACTTGAAACCCTCTGGGTCTCCCTACAAACCAGATCTACCCTAATGTCGCGTACACACGATCGGACATTCCGACAACAAAACCGTGGATTTTTTTTCCGAAGGATGTTGGCTCAAACTTGTCTTGCATACACACGGTCACACAAATGTTGCTCGGAAATTCCGAACGTCAAGAACGCGGTGACGTACAACACTACAACTAGCCGAGAAAAATGAAGTTCAATGATTCCGAGCATACGTCGTATTGATTCCGAGCATGCAAAGGATTTTTTTCCGACAAGAACTTTCGGAAAAATTGAGAAAATTTTAAACCAGCTCTCAATTATTTGTTGTCGGAAATTCCGACAACAAATGTCCCATGGAGCCTACACATGGTCGGAATATCCAACCAAAAGCTCACATTGAATATTTGTTGTCGGAAATTTCGATCGTGTGTACGCATTAGCCTGGTTCACACTGAGTTTTTTCTATTCAACCCAGTTGCAGCTGGATCTCCCACAATGTAGGCATAGCTGCATGGGAAAAAATATAGGCCAGCCAACTTTCAACAATGGATCACTGGCAGGGGACCACATCAGCTCATATTTGTAAAGTCATGTTGTGTGCACCAAAGCAGCACAGATGTACACCCCATTGTCATAGCTATCATTAAATGTACAAATCCCCCTTTACTTAAAAAAGGGACAGACAGGACAAGAAAGGTTGCCCTTGCCCTGGTGAAACAAACATAGGCAAGGACTGCAATGCAAACTAAAGTTGGCTATACACACACTGAAATTCAGCCAGATCAGCCAGATCAGCAGGAACCATCCAAATTTTATTGTGTGTTGTCCCCTCTTGTGTAGCCTGGCAGGCCAGAAAAAGGCGTAGGGGCAAGCATGCACTCAACATGATTCCCCTGGCAAAGCACCCTGTCCCCATGTTAATGAGAACAAGAGCCTCTTTCCACAAACCTGGCCCAGTGGGCACGGGGGTCTCTGGGCGAGAAGCTTATTCAAATCTGGGACTCACGCTAATGTGTAAGGGGTACATGGTACCCCTACTAATTCACAAAAAAATTTGAAGCGTCTATAAGAACACAAACACAGTTTTTAACCATCTTCAATTACATCATCCAGTGATGTATTACTACATCAATCACGCATACCCAACACTTTCTAACCCTCCAAAAGAAAAAAAACACTGCCCTTCAACACACATCTGAATTTGATGACTGCCCACTCACTACTGACAGCTCCAGCGGATGACAAGTGATATATACAAATGCACAGGGTCTCATATTTGGTCAATAATGCCACAGTATACCTAGGATAAGGGTCTGGTATAGATGAATAGATGCACCATTTCACAGGCAACTTCAGGGCATCCCCAAGCATGCTATTTATTACAGTTTTACCATTTTAAAGTTTTAAGCATTAATAAATTCCCTGCTCCCTCCCAAACACAATTAAAAAAAAATGCCCTAGTATACAGTATGTCTTATATTTTGTTTGACAATCCATTGCCTATTACCCCAGAAAATTGGTAATTTTTGACAGTTGACTTAAATGGGATTTATATTCAGCACCTGATCTTCAGTAATGTTCGCCAAACATGTCCTAAACCAAACCAAGGTAGATTTGGCTCATCCCTGGTTACAACACTCTGCCCCCATTCCGTACAATATCCTGCCTGCAAATGACCCTATCTAGGGATGAGCCGAACACCCCCCCCCGGTTCGGTTCGCACCAGAACCTTCGAACGGACCAAAAGTTTGCGCGAACGTTAGAACCCTATTAAATACAATGGACGCGAACGTTTGAAATCTAAAGTGCTAATTATAACGACTAATATGCATGTTATTGTCCTAAAAAGGGTTTGGGGACCCGGGTTTTGCCCCAGGGGACATGTATCAATGCAAAAATAAGTTTTAAAAATGGACGTTTTTTCTGGAGCAGTCATTTTAATGATGCATAAAGTGAAAAAAAAGTCAAATATTCCTTTAAATATCGTACCTGGGGGGTGTCTAAAGTATGCCTGTGAAGTGGCATGTGTTTCCCGTGTTTAGAACTGTCCCTGCACAAAATGACATTTCTAAAGGAAAAAAAGCCATTTAAAACTGCTTGCGTCTTTAATGTCATGTCTGGTCCCGGTAATATGGAAGAAAATCTTTGAGAAAAATGGCATGCTGTGAATTATTAGATCAAGAATTGTAATTGCATGCCCCTGTTAAACAGGGGCAGAAAAATTGGGCCTTTGGTGGTGGTGGTGGTGGTGGTGGTGTTGTCACAACACTGTAAGCCCTCACAGTTACTCTTGGTGGGCGCATGAATGGGCCCTGCTGTGAATTATTAGATCATGTATTGTAATTACATGCCCCTGTTAAACAGGGCCAGAAAAATTGGGCCTTAGGCACTGGTGCCACAACACTGCAACCCCTCACAGATACTGTACTTGGAGCACAGCAATGAGCCCTGTTGCAAAGTATTGCATCAAAAATTTTAATTACACGCCCCTGTTAAACAGGGGCAGAAAAATTGGGCCTTAGGCACTGGTGCTGGTGCCACGACACTACAACCTCTCCCAGATACTCTAGCTGGAGTGCAGGAATGAGCCCTGCTGCAAAGCATTGCATCAAAAACTGTAATTACATGCCCCTGTTAAACAGGGGCTGAAAAATTGGGCCTTAGCCACTGGTGGCGGCACCCAGAAACAAAAAAGTTCTTCCAAGCTATCATCAAGAATCGGATCATTGAGGAGGAGGAGGATAGTCAGTCAACATAACAGGACAGTCACTCAGCATCAGCATCAGTTTTGAAGGGATGTGACATTTGAAAATAACTTATTCTGTTATATCAGCTTCAGGTGCTTGGTAGTTAGTGGTGATCCAAGACTGGTTCATCTTTATGAAGGTCAGTCGATCAACCGAGTCGGTGGACAAGCGCACCCTGTGATCCGTGACAAAGCCTCCAGCAGCACTGAATGTGCGTTCCGAAAGAACAGGCCAGTAGCTCAATTGCATACTGTGTAAGCTCTGGCCAGTGATCCATCCTCAACACCCAGTAAGCCAGAGGATTTTCGGTGGGAAAGGTGTCCAAGTCTGACCTTGCCCCTAGGTATTCCTGCACCATGTATATCAGACGCTGGCGATGGTTGCTGGAACCGATCATACCTTGGGGCTGCGGACTAAAAAATTGTCTGAACGCATCGGTCAGACGGCCACCTTCTCCACCGCTCCTTCTGCTACTGACCGAAGCCTCAGCAACTCGTTGTCCAGGACCAGGAGTTTGTAACCTCCCAGTCTCTGGGAACGCATTGCACAGACCTTTCTGCAAGGCCTCCCGGAGATGTCTCATCCTCTGCTCCCTCTGCGACGGCAAGATAAGGTCCGCAACCTTACCCTTGTACCGTGGATCAAGGAGAGTGGCCAGCCAGTAATGGTCCCTCTCCTTGATCCGAAGAATACGAGGATCCTTCCGCAGACTTTGCAGGATCAGGGAGGCCATGCAGCGTAGGTTAGCTGAGGCATTTGGTCAGGAGTCCTCTGGGTCACTAAGGACGACATGATCCGCAGCCACCTCCTCCCAGCCACGTACAAGTCCACGGGTTTGTTGGGACTGTAAATCATCCCTGGGTAAAGGGGGCCTTGAGAGGCAAGGAAGTCCTCCTCTTCCTGCCTCTGTTCTGCCTCAAGTGCCCTGTCCATTATTCCACACAGCGTATGCTCCAACAGGTGGACAAGAGGTACAGTGTCACTGATGCATGCACTGTCACTGCTCCCCATCCTCGTGGCCTCCTCAAATGGTGCCAGGACAGTGCATGCATCCCTGATCATGCCCCACTGGCGTGGTGAAAAAAACCCGAGCTCCCCTGACCCTGTCCTGGTGCCGTAGTCGCACAGGTACTCATTGATGGCCCTCTGCTGCATGTGCAGCTGCTGCAGCATGGCCAACGTTGAGTTCCACCTGGTGGGCATGTCACATATAAGGTAGTTCTTGGGCAGGTTCAACTCCTTTTGCAGCTCAGCCAGCCGAGCACTGGCATTATATGATCTGCGGAAATGCACACAGACTTTCCTGGCCTGCCTCAGGACATCCTGTAAGCCCGGGTACCTGCCCAAGAACCGCTGCACCACCAGGTTAAGGACGTGAGCCACACAGGGCACATGGGTCAGTTGTCCCTGTCGGAGGGCGGAGAGGAGGTTGGTGCCATTGTCGCAAACCACCATTCCTGGCTTAAGCTGGCGTGGCTTCAACCACCTCTCGGCCTGCCCCTGCAGAGCAGACAGAACCTCTGCCCCAGTGTGGCTCCTGTCCCCCAAACACACCAGCGCAAGCATGGCATGGCATATTTTTGCCTGCGTACTTGTGTAGCCCCTTGAACGCCTACGGAGCACCGCTGGTTCCGAGGACAAAGCACAGGAAGAGGCCATGGAGGAAGAAGAAGAGGAGGGGGTGGAGGAGAGAGGTGTGTCACAACAACCAGTAGTAGCATTTTGGAGGCATGGCGGCGGAACAACACTACTGCACCTTGTCCTGCATCCTTCCCAGCTACCAAAAGAGTGACCCAATGGGCCGTGAAAGAAAGGTAACGTCCCTGTCCATGCCTGCTGGACCATGAGTCAGCGGTAATATGCACCTTACCGCTGACCGCCCTGTCCAGCGAGGCATGGACATTGCCTTCCACATGCCGGTAGAGAGCCGGAATCGCCTTCCGTGAGAAAAAGTGGCGTTTGGGAACCTGCCACTGAGGAACCGCACATTGCACAAACTCACGGAAGGGGGCCGAGTCTACCAACTGAAAAGGCAGCAGTTGAATTGCTAGCAATTTAGCCAAGCTAGCATTAAACCGCTGGGCATGTGGATGGCTGGGAGTGAACTTCTTTCGATGGTCCAGCAGCTGGGGCAGGGAAATTTGCCTGCTAGAATCGGACGTCTGTGTACTGCTAGCAGAGTGCCCGCAAGTACTTGACTGTGACACACCTAATTCTACACCTTCATTCCTCTCAGTGCAGGTTTCAGAGAGTACTGAAGGTACAGTGGGGTTGGAGATCCCAGATGATGAGGAGCAAGGAGAGGTCCGCTTTGTTCTTTGGTGTGGGTCTTTAAGATACGCTTGCCAACGAGCTGCATGGCAGGTCAACATATGTCTGGTCAAGCATGTGGTGCCCAAGCGGCTGATGTTTTGGCCATGCGAGATACGCTTCAGACATATGTTGCAAACAGCAGCGGTGCAATCTGATGCACACGACTCAAAAAAGGCCCACACCAAAGAACTTTTGGAATAACGGGCAGAGGCAGCGCCCTGCACAGGCGGAGCTCTGCGGTGTGATTCAGTCGGTGTGCTGCCCATACGCTGGCCCCCCGAGGGCATCCTGCCTCATTGGAGATGTGCCTCCTCCTCATCCTCCTTTTCCTCCTCTCTCCTATCAGGCACCCACGTGGAGTCAGTGACCTCATCATCATCACCTCCCTCCTCATCACTGGAGCCAATCAGGCAGTATGCTGCAGCTGCTGGAACATAACTGCCAGATTGCTGTCCTTCTTGAGCATCCCCTCTCTCTGCTCTCACGCTACTGCCTTCCTCTAGCTGGGTATCACCATCAGACCCTTCGAACCGCTGGGCATCCTCCTGGAGCATGTACCCAACACTGTGCTCAAACAGTTCGGGGGACTCCTCAGGAAGACACAGTGGGTCTAGGGAAGGAGTGACTGTTGATGACATTGATACCAGAGAAGATGACGCTTTGGCAGCTGCTTTGCCAGTACCCTGAGCCTGGGTGAGAGAGGATGAGGAGGATGAGGAGGGCTTGGTCATCCACTCTACCAAGTCTTCGGCATGATGCGGCTCAACAAGTCCAGCTGCCGAAAATAAGGACAAGCGTGTCCCATGGCCACGTGCTGATGACGATGCACCGCGTCCACGACCAGCACTGTTGTCTCTAGACACAGAGCCTGCTTGCCCTCTTTTATTGGCTCCTGACTGTCTGCCTCTCCTTGTTTGCCTTCCAGACATTCTAATGGCCTGCAGGGAGATGGGAAAACCAGCAATAAGGGCTAGCTTCAGGTGTATACTGTGCAGGAGGCACACTACGCCCGCTGTAAGTGCTGCAGATGCCTGCCTGTGTTACACAACAGAAAAACACAGCAATAAGGGCTAGCTTCAGGTATATATTTTGCAGGAAGCACACTACGCCCGCTGTAAGTGCTGCAGATGCCTGCCTGTGTTACACAACAGGAAAACACAGCAATAAGGGCTAGCTTCAGGTGTATACTGTGCAGGAGGCTTAGCAAAAATGACACTGACACTGTCCCCTGCCTATCCTTCTCTCTCCCTGCACACAAGGTTTAGCAAAGAATATCACTGATACTGTCCCTGCCTATCTTTCTCTCTCCCTGCACACAAGGTTTAGCAAAGAATATTACTGACACTGTCCCTGCCTATCCTTCTCTCTCCCTGCACACAAGTTAAATGAACAAATAGCACTGACACTGTCCCTGCCTATCCTTCTCTCTCCCTGAACCGGAACACACTACACAAGGCCGCCGCGCTGGCGGCCTTTTATAGTGTGGGGTGTGTACTAAATCCCCCTGAGCTATAATTGGCTACAGGCATCCTGCCTGTGGCCAATTATGGCTCTCCTCGCTGCCAGCGCTGTGATTGGCCAAGCATGCGGGGTCACAGTGCATGCTTGGCCAATCACAGCGCCTGGATTGCACTGTGATGGCGTAGTGCATTGTGGGCCGTTCGCGTCACTCGAATTTGGCGCGAACGGCCCAAATCGTTCGATTTTCGTTGAGCGATCGAACAGCCGATGTTCGAGTCGAACGTATGTTCGACTCGAACACCGAGCTCATCCCTAACCCTATCACATGATTTCCTAAATGGAAAAGCAAGCTTCTATGCCGGTTTACTTTTCCAAGAAATCTTAAAAATATTTTGACAATGACAAAAAATGTGCAAATGCAGCCAGTTATCAGCTAAATGTATGTGGACTTAGGGACAATCTGTGAAAAAATTATCTGAAGCCAGCAAAAAAATATATCCTTTAAAAATACACATTCAGCCTGTTATAACTGTAGTGCACGTGGAGAGGCTGTTAAAATGCTGTGGGACACACATCAGCACCCAACAGCATTAGATAAAAAATCTTCCTTTCCCCACCCCTAGGTTCCCAGTATAGTATTTTACTACCTTAAAGATATTCAATGGAGCGTTTACATCTACGTTATGGACCAATATCTATGCTGATCTATTCCTGTATATATGTACTTAATCAGTAACACTTACTAAGATATCACAGTAAAATACATTGTCAATATGGCTGTTGGGAACCTGGCCTTTTTATAGTGATGGGCTGGCACAGAACAAATCCACCTTATCTTTGTTCAGAGGCCAGGAACTGTATTCTTGGTGGTTCAATAACCACTTAAGCCCCGGACCATTTTGCAGCTAAAGGACCAGGCCACTTTTTGCGACGCTTTAACTGACAATTGCGCGGTCGTGCGACGTGGCTCCCAAACAAAATTTACGTCCTTTTTTTCCCACAAATAGAGCTTTATTTTGGTGGTATTTGATCACCTCTGCGGTTTTAATTTTTTGCGCTATAAACAAAAATAGAGCGACAATTGAAAAAAAAAAAACAATATTTTTTACTTTTTGCTATAATGAATATCCCCAAAAAATATATAATTTTTTTTTTCATCAGTTTAGGCCGATACGTATTCTTATACATATTTTTGGTAAAAAAAAAAAAAATTGTATTAGGCGTTTATTGATTGGTTTGCGCAAAAGTTATAGCATTTACAAAATAGGGGACTGTTTTTTTTTTTTTTTTTTACTAGTTATGGCGGCGATCAACGATTTTTATTGTGACTGTGACATTATGGCAGACACATCGGACACTTTTGACACCATTTTGGGGCCATTGTCATTTTTACAGCGATCAGTTTTATGGAATTTTTATAGTTTTATGGCATTTTTATAATTTTTTTTTTTACTAGTAATGGCGGTGATCAGTGGTTTTTTTTGTGACTGCGACATTATGGCGGACACATCGGACACTTTTGCATGATTTTTGGGACCATTGTCATTTTCACAGCGATCAGTGCTATAAAACTGCACCGATTACTGGGAAAATGACACTGGCAGTGAAGGGGTTAACCACTAGGTGGTGCTGTAGGGGTCAAGTGTTCCCTGCATAGTGTTTCTTACTGTAGGGGGGATGGGCTCTGTGTCACATGACACTGATCTCCGCTCCGAGTAGACGGAGCCGAGATCAATGTCATTGTCACTAGTCAGAGCGGGGAGATGCTTGTTTACACAAGCATCTCCCCGCTCTATACCTCCGTGAGACGATCGCGGGGATCCCCGCGGCGATTGAGTCCGCGGGACCCACGGTCCGACTCACGGGGATGGCCGACTTGTTGATCCACCTTTCAGGCCAGGTTGTTGTGGGGCGGTGTTTCTTCCTTTCCAGTGCATCCTACAGAGCTGATGGAGTCATAATTGGATAATAAACTTGGAAGGCTACAGTGTGTTTAGAAACAAAAGAAATAGACAAAAAAATAGAAGGATGGTTGTAACATATAAGCTGACAGAGAATATCTATTGTTGTGTACCTAATGGAGTTTAAAAGGTGGCCTCTTTTGCTTCTCCAGCCAAAACACCCTTGGTAAGGTGACATGTATCATGGGGAAAGTAAGTGGTACAAGGTCCTAAAGTTTCAATGAATTTGCTGTGCAAACTGGGAGCTAAAAAATCAGCTGACAGATTCAAGATCTGCAGCGCTGGTGGCAACGTAGACAGCATTGGAGAAGGTCAGGAAACAGATTGAGACCAGATTGAGCTGAAAGTTGATAACCAGTGAAGGTTTATATCAGTGAAACAGACATAGTCACAGAATCCAAAGTAGGTTATGTACAACAAGTGGGGTCAGTAACAAGAATGGCACAGGTTAGCTCAAAATAATACAGCTGAGGACAACTAAGTACTAACTCTTGGCAAGACTTAAATAGCCCATTTGGGGCCAAAACCTATGCCACAGGCATGATGACATGTGAACACAATCTCCCATGCACAAAGACACATGCACATATCAATCTAGGCGCTCATGCCAGCTGAATGTGTGTTCTGCATCGAAATTGTAATAATCATTATATACTTTTTTGCCATTTGTTGTAAGCTTCCCAAAATAAATGATACAACTTCTGGAACAAATTCGGCCTTAAATTGAAACAGGGAACTTATTATTAGTGATTTTATCTACTCAGACATTTAGCAGAACTCCAAACCCAGTGGTTCTAGTAAAAAAAAAAAAAAAAAAAAATTATATATATATATATATATATAGTTTTCATTGTGTGACATGCCTATTACCTAAAAAAAACTGTAGGATTTTTATTCAGACTAATGCCGTGTACACACGATCGAGTTTCACGGCGGTGAAAACACCGCCGTGAAACCCAACGGGAAAAAAGAGGACCGGCTTGGTCCCCTACACACGGCCGGTTTTCATGACAGGTTTTCTCTTGGTCGAGAAAACCGGCCGTGTGTAGGCTCCCTAGCAGTGTTTCCCTATGGGAAAACTGCAGCGGAAAAAAATGCCGCGATTCGCGACAAGAAAAATTAGAGCATGTTCTAATTTTTCTCGTCGTGATTTTTGTCGTTTTTTCTCGTCGGGAAAAATGCTGGAAAGCCTACACACGGCCGTTTTTCTCCTCCAAGAGAAAAAATGTAATTTTTCCCCGACGAGAAAAGTGATCGTGTGTACGCGGCATAAATATGCAAAACCTGTGAAGTAGATGTTTTCTTCTCTTTCCTCAGAGAATGCTGTTTATCATTCCAATGAAATACAGAAAGTATATACAGTGAAAGTTGTACAGAAAGGTATTGATTGCTGGAAAAATTGACAGTTTCAGCAATGGTAAGAATTTTAGACAAGGGAATAGTTCAACAGAGAGCAAAAGAAAGAAAATATAAATGGACGATTTTATTGGGTGCCTAGTGAGAAGCTGTTTAATAAGTCAGAGGAGAAAAGAGTAGCAAAGGGAGCACAGAATGTACATGGATTAGTTTAGTTTGCAGTGTGAATAGGCCACAAACAATGATAATGAGTCAAACAAGAAAAGCAAGGCATTGAAAGTTACCACCTAAAGAGAAAAGGGGAAAAATAAGACAAAAAACACACTATAAAGTCTCTATGTATTTATTATATCATTGAAGATAACAGAAAATATCAACTATTGCTTGCAGTGCGAATGTGAAGAGTCTATTTATAATCCTGGAATACTGCAGACAGATGGTCAGTCAGCCAAGTTTCAGAGAGGCTGACTTGGAGAAAAGACTTTCAAGGTATTGTAGTCTACAGCATCCAATCAGTTTCTATGATTAAAGCCTCGTACACACGAACGAGTTTCTCGGCAAGAACCAGCAAGAAACTTGCTGGCAGAAATTTTTTGCCGAGAAATTAGTTCGTGTGTATGGTTTCTCGTCAAGAAAAGCGACAAGAATCTCGACGAGAAAATAGAGAACCTGCTCTCTATTTTCTCGTCGAGATTCTCGTCAGCCTGTTTCTCGACGAGAAAATTGTGTGTGTGTACACTTACCTTTTCGTCGGGAAGCCCGCGCATGCTCGAAATGACTTCGACGCATGCGCGGTAGCTTCCTAGGCATAGGTAGGGTGAACCAAGATGGCGGCGACGGCATCGAATGTGACGAGCGCATGCTCGTCGTATACGATGATGTCACCGCGTTCGCTCCATTCAAAGAACCGCGGGTTCTTTGAAAGGAGCGTGTGTACACTCGGCCGGGACAAGTTTCTTGTCCAAGAATCTCGTTGGAAAAAAACGACATGTTTTTTTCTATGAGAATCTCGGCCGTGTGTACGAGGCTTTACTCTTAAAAAGCATTTTAGAGAATATCAGCAAGCACCAAACAAATTGCTGCTGCTAATGACTATCCTTCTTTGCTCCAGTTTTTTTTTTTTAAACTACCGCAAGGTTATTCTTTCTTTTATAGTTTTATCAGTGCCCTGAAAAGGGACCATAATTAATATTTTACTTTCAATTACAGAAGTCCAGAAAAAAGTAAGCCAATGTTGGAGACAAATCTTAAAATGTCTTTTGACAGCTATAAAACAGGAGATTTCTAAATAACACACATGTTAAACTACCGTATATACTCGAGTATAAGCCAAGTTTTTCAGCAAATTTTTTTTGTGCTGAAAATGCCCCCCTCGGCTTATACTCGAGTCTGTGTCCATCTTCAAATTTGTGCGCCTGATCCTGACCAGCCGTAGGTCCCCTGGACCCCAAACTTGGCACAGATGTAGCGCCACTCTTCCTCTACAAGTGTGCAAAGATTGTTGTCCGGGGGACCTACAGCCAGGGAGCATCGATTTTTCAAAGCCGGGCACCCCTTCCATAGACTCCAATGTTAAACAGTAATTTCTCGGGTGAATTTGGGGACCCGGTACCGGCCGGCCCTAGGTCCCCTGGACCCCAATCTTGGCACCCACTCTTCATCTACATGTGTGCAAAGTTTGTTGTTCAGGGGACCTACGGCCTGGGAGCACCGATTTTCTAAAGCCGGGCACCCCTTCCATTGACTCCCATGTTAAAAGTCAGTCTAGTCACACAGCGCCGGAGATCAGGTAGGGAGATTGGGCAAAGTGAGGCATGGACACAGTGAGGCATGGGCACAGTGAGGCACAGTGAGGCATGGACACAGTGAGGCACAGCGAGGCATGCACATGGTCACAGTGAGGCATGCAGATGGACACCCTAGGCTTATACTCGAGTCAATACGTTTTCCCATTTTTTTGTGGTAAAAAATAGGTGCCTCAGCTTATATTCGGGTTGGCTTATACTCGAGTATATACGGTAGTTAAAAAAATAAATAAATCACTAGCCTACATTGCAAAGCAAAAAGGTACCTGGAATCTATAAAAATTAAAGAGCTACAACATGTTTCCCACTTTTAGAGTTGGGCAAACAGTTCAAACTGAGCAAAACTTTGGCTCGAACATTGCCTGTTTACCCGTTCGGCGAACACCTGAATTTGTGGGGCACTCAGCGAGATGTTCGCCCGCCGAGCCCCTCACAATGCACTGTGCCCTGCACAGTGCATTCTGAGCCCTGATTGGACAAAGCTTTGCCCAATCAGGGCATAGTGAATAGCTGGCTATTAAGGAGCGGGCCGGGAATCTGTAACAATGGATGAGTCATCAGCTGTCACTAAACTTCCCTGCTGACAGCTGAATGAAAAAAAAAATTGCAGACAATACCAAAATGTAAAAAAAATATTAATGTGGGGGTCTCCCCCCATCCATACCATGCCCTTGTCTGAGCATGAAGCCCAGCAACCATACCAGGCCGCATGCCCTCAACATGGGGGGTTGCTCTGCCCCCCCACCCCAAAGCACCTTGTTTGTCCCCATGTTGGGGACAAGGGCCTCTTCCCCAACAACCCTGGGCTGTGGCTGTGGGGGTCTGTGGGCAGGGTTCTTATCGGAATCTGGAAGCCCCCTTTTTGCAAGGGGCCCCAGATCCCGCCACCCCCCCCCCCCTATGTAAATGAGTATGAGGTGCAAAGTACCCCAACCCAATCACCAAAAAAGTGTCATAAAGAAATAAAAACAGACACACAGCTTTTGTCAATGCCTCTATTAAAAAAAAACTGTGTCCCTTGATGTAGATCCATTGTCAATCACAATACCGCTGCAAGCAAAAAAAGAAAATAAACTGACTTTTTTTTTTTTTTTGAGACCGGTGATGGGCTCAAGATTAACGATTAATCTACAACGGCGGATATTATTTTTTTCTTTTTGATAAAAAAAATTGTCAAAAACTGTGTGTGTGTTTTTATTTCTTTTTGATAATTTTTGGTGATTGGGTAGGGGTACTATGACCTTTCCTGACCTGATAAGGATCTGGTATGGATTTTGGGAGGGACCCCATGCCGTGTTTTTTTTCCTTTTGGCATGGGGTTCCCCTTAAATCCATACCAGATCCAAAGGGCCTAGTATTGGCCCATTACTATCCACTTTTTTGCCAGTTTAGTGGACCTCCTACTTGTGTTATAAATCTTTGGCAGTTTAGTTTTAGCTGCACATTTTGATATTGAACTTGAGTTACCCTCATGTCACTGCAATTATTTATGTTAAGGGTCGATTCCGCCAGGTGCCGTGGGACAGCATTGTGTTACTATTCCAGCGCAGTCCCACTGCAAGACAAGGCAAAATGCCTTCTCTCCTGTGGGCCTGGTTCACACCACTCTGTTGCATTGATGTGTAAGCAGTGTGCACTGAAAAAAGTACTGCATACGGTACTTTTTCAGTGAAGCGCAGTCCAAGGCAATCTGCCACCATTGTGAAAGAGATGATGACCGCACTCCAGATTGTAGAGGAAGAAAAACTTTTTTTAATGAAATCCAATATCAAGACATCATGATACAGACAGACAGCAGCAAGGGTTGATGTGTTTCACTAAAGTCTTTGCTTAGTTATAACCAAATGTGTTCAGACTAAACCCCTGTTTTTAACCATACTGTTAGACAGGTCAATTTGATTGTCCATAGGCTGGTCCGTAAGTGAGCTTGGAGTTTTCCCTGGATTTATCCCTGTTTTTTTTTCGAACACATGTTGCCTTCCAATGCTGCTTGCTCCAATGGCCAGTTATAGGTGGGGGCAGTGGCTTCCTTTTTTGTACGAGTTAGCAAATTTTTTCATGAAACTCGTCAACCCTTGCTGCTGTCTGTCTGTATCATGATACTGTACCTTAATATTGAATTTTATGAAATAAAGTTTTTAATCTGTTACAATCTGGAGTGTGGTCATCATCTCTTTTACATTGGATACTATGCTCAGACTGGACCAGCACCCAGTCATTAGAGGGAGGATTATTTCACCTGGAGAGGTGTTGCCTCTCTCTTCCACTAATCTTCGGCCATGCACTGCAGCCAATTGTACTTAATTAAATGTTTGTGTGATATATCAATAAAGTTTCTTTAAAAAAAAAATTGCAGCAGCTTATGTAAATTAGCCCTAATGTAGTAATAATCCCTTAGTGTTTTGTAGCCTAGCACATTGAGCACAATAAAATAAACTTTCCCCAGTAAACATTTGGTAAAATTTTTACCCCAGCTCTTGCAGTTTACTACTTTCATTGATGCTGACTCTGGCTCTCATGGCTGCTTCCCTGAACTTCCAGTCTTCATCGGAAAGAATAAGCAGTGGATAGTGCAGCCTAAAGCTAATCTGTTAGCTTAGCGAAGGGAAGGGGGAGGAGGAGGGAGGAGCAGGGCAGTGCCTTGCCATCCAAGGCTACAGCGTTGTACGTTACTAGGGATGAGCTTTATGTTCGAGTTGAACATGAGTTTGACTCGAACATTGGCTGTTCGCCCGTTCGGAAATTCGAAAAGCCACGGAACACCCTTTAAAAGTCTATGGGAGAAATCAAAAAAGTGTTAATTTTAAAAGTTATTATGCAAGTTATTGTCATAAAAAGTGTTTGGGGACCCGGGTCCTGCCCCAGAGGACATGTATCAATGCAAAAAAAAAGTTTTAAAAACTGATGTTTTTTTGGGAGCAGTGATTTTAATAATGCTTAAAGTGAAACAATAAAAGTGAAATATTCCTTAAACTTTCGTACCTGGGGGGTATCTAAATTATGCCTGTAAAGTAGCGCTTGTTTCCCGTGTTTAGAATTGTCCCTGCACAAAATTTCATTTCTGAAGGAAAAAAAGTTATTTAAAACTGCTCACGGCTGTAATGAATTGTCGTGTCCCCGGCAATACAGAGAAAAGTCATTGAAAAAAAAGACAATTTTTTCAATGACTTTTATCTGTATTGCCGGGACTCGACAATTCATTAATAGCTGCCAGTAGTTTTACATTACTTTTTTTCCTTTTGACATTTTGCGCATGGAACCAAAAAAAAAAAAAAATGCATGGGGGTCCCCCCAAAATTCCATTACCAGGCCCTTCAGGTCCCTGCGTATTTATTTATTTTTTTAAATGGCGTGGGGCTCCACCCAAAAATCCATACCAGAGCCCTTATCCGAGCATACAACCTGGCAGGCCGCAGGAAAAGAGGGGGGGACGAGAGAGCGCCCCCCCTCCTGAACCGTACCAGGCCACATGCCCTCAACATGGGTTGTGGGGGTCTGCGGGCGGGGGGTTTATCAAAATCTGGAAGCCCCCTTTAACAAAGGGGAACTCCAAATCCCGCCCCCCATGTGAATTGGTAACGGGTACATTTTACCCCTACCATTTCCCAAAAAAAGTGTAAAAAAATGTAAAAAACACACAGGACACAGCTGGACAAGTCCTTTATTTAAAAATAAAAAATGAATTTCTAGCGATGAAATCCCGTCTCCCCGATGTCCAACGATGATACATTCCAGCGCCGCTGCAGTCTCTCCACTCATTCTCCAGCGAGGAACAAAACCCCCATGACGCGTAAGAGGGAGGGGGTGACTCGCCCGTCACCCACGCCCACGTCATTGGGAAAGCCAGGACAAATTCCCCATGTTGAGGGCATGTGTCCTGGTATGGTTCAGGAGGGGGGGGTTGCTCTCTCGTCCACCCCCTCTTTCCTGCGGTCTGCCAGGTTGCGTGCTCGGATAAGGGTCTGGTATGGATTTTTGGGGGAACCCCACGCCATTTTCTTTAATTTTGGCACAGAGTTCGCCTTAAAGTCCATACCAGACCTGAAAGGTCTGGTATAGATTTTTGGGGGGAACCCCACACAATTTTTTTTTATTCCATGGGGTCCCCCTTAATATCCATACCAAACCTGAATGGCCTGGTAATTGAATTTTGGGGGGCCCCCATGCATTTTTTTATTTTTATTTTGGTTCCCTGCGCAAAGTCATTTAAAACTACTGGCAGCTATTAATGAATTGTTGGATCCTGGCAATACAGATAAAAGTCATTGAAAAAAATGGCAGGGGTTCCCCTTAATATTCATACCAGACCCAAAGGGCCTGGTAATGGACTGGGGGGGACCCCTGCCTTTTTTTTCAATGACTTTTCTCTGTATTGCCGAGGACCCAACAATTCATTACAGCTGCAAGTAGTTTTAAATGACTTTTTTTCCCATCAGAAATGACATTTTGTGCAGGGACAATTCTAAACACGGGAAACAAGCACTACTTTACAGGCATACTTAAGACACCCCCCGGTTACGAAATTTAAAGGAATATTTCACTTTTATTGTTTCACTTTAAGCATTATTAAAATCACTGCTCCCGAAAAACATCAGTTTTTAAACTTTTTTTTGCATTGATACATGTCCCCTGGGGCAGGACCCGGGTCTCCAAACACTTTTTATGACACTAACTTGTATATAAGCCTTTAAAATTAGCACTTTAGATTTCTCCCATAGAGTTTTACAGCACTTTTGATTTTTCATGTTCGTGTCCCATAGACTTTAACGGTGTTCGCGTGTTCGAACAAATTTTTTGCCTGTTCGCATGTTCTGGTGCAAACCAAACCGAGGGGGGGTGTTCGGCTCATCCCTATATGTTACTATTGATGCACACAGTGTAGACGGGCACAACCTAGTCCCTACATACAAGGCAGGTCCCATGGGATGCTACAGGAGAAAGGAAGCACCCTGAAACAGGAAATCTGGGCAGCAGATATAGCACCAGTTTAAATAGGAACACAGGCAGGGATTAATAGATAAAGTTACATGTGCAGTAAGTGAATAAATCAACTCTGCTAAAAATGCTTACAAAACTAAAGGTTTAGTATTATTATAATGACTGTTAACTGGGTTACTGAAAAAATCCTTGTTGCCTTTTAGATGTTAAACATAAAGGCAAGAAAAGAGAGTTCTTATGCCGCGTACACACGGCCGTTTTTAATGTCATTGAAAAAAAATGACGTTTTTCTCGACGTGATTTTTCGTGTTTCCTCTCAAGCCTGCCTTGCCTACACACTATCGTGAAAAAAAATGCTCGAGCAAAGTGCGGTGACGTACAACACATACGACGGCACTATAAAGGGGAAGTTCTATTCGGATGGCGCCACCCTTTGGGCTGCTTTTGCTGATCCTCATATAAGTAAAGTTTGGTGAGAGCCGATTTGCGCTTTTCAGCCTCATGCTCTTCAGTCCGTTACAGCGTGACGAATGTGCTATCTCCATTACAAACGTTAGTTTTACCAGAGGAGCGCTCCAGTCTCATACTTGATTCTGAGCATGCACATTTTTTTCCCCTCGTAAAAGCCTACACACTACCGTTTTTCACGACGTTAAAAAGAACGACGTGAAAAACGACGTGAAAAAATAGAGCAGGTTCTAATTTTTTTTAGGCCATTTTTCACGACGTTAAAAATGCTCTGGAGCCTACACACGATCGTTTTTAATGACCAATCTAAAAAATGGCATTTTTCACGCCATGAAAAACGGTCGTTTGTACGCGGCATAACAGTTTGTAATAAACTGCTGCACAATGGGCTTCTTCCTAAAAAAGGGTAAAGGCTAATTTCCTTGTTTTGCTAGGGAATGGATTTCTACAGAATAGAGAGCAACTAATAAAATGCTCACTACTGAGTCTCTAAAAACAAATTTCTAGTTCAATGACTAAACAAAATACTGATTTAGTGACTAAGGCAGTGGAACAGTGAACTTGTTGCATTTAAATCAGAAAAACAAGAACAATTTAGTAAAAAGCAGTGCTTTATCTACAACTGAACAACCACCCACACTAAGCTGTATTCATAATAATAAAACAAAAAAAAAAACATGGAAAGTAGCAACTTTTCTGTAAAAAACATAATTTATTAACACAATGTACGGAATCAGAAAAAAAAATAAAAAATTCTGAGCAATATAGGACAAGAAGTTTAGCAGAAAATGTATTTGGAGTCCTTAAAGTAGTTGTAAACCTCAGACATGAAATATGAACAAAGCATATCACTCTAAAGTGTATACTTGTCTCAATGCAGAGCAATAAGTGTGATTTCTGTCTGCTATCAGCATGGGTCACTTCTGACAAGATTTCTGGACACCAAGAAAAAAAAGGTGATGGGGAGGGATCTCCAATCACAGCTGATCCCATGTGAACAAATGCTGGTTATCGGCATTTCCTTTCCTCAGCGCTGTCTCTGTGTGAGGAAAGGAAAGCCGATAACCAGTTATGTCGTGAAAGCAAACATTGACACTACTAATCAGGACACTGATCTTCAGTTCCCTGATTATCGGTGCAGCCCCATCAGTGTCAGTGTCCACCAGTGCAGCATATCAGTGCCCATGAGTTCCGCCTTATCAGTGCAGCCTCACCAGAGCCTTCTTATCAGTGCCCGTCAGTGTCCATCAAAAAAAAAAAACAGCGGTGATTAAATACCACCAAAATAAATCTCTGTCTAAAAAATGCTAAAAAATTCATATGGGTACAGTGTTGCATGACTGCGCAATTGTCATTCAAAGTGCGACAGTACTGAAAATTGGTCTGGTCAGGAAGGAGGTGAAAGTGCCCAGTAGGCAAGTGGTTAAAGTGTATTTCTATGCAAACCTTTTCTTTTTGTTTATGAAAAAGTAAGGGTCAGACCCTCTGTCAAGTTTTTATTGCTAATTTCCCATTGAGGAGGTTCACCCTTTAATTAGTTAGTAAGAAAGAGAGAAAATCTAAATTCTAGAGCTGTCCAGAACAAGAGGAAAGGGGACATCTGTTCTGGGGACAGCTGTCTAGGAGGTAAATTACCTGCACTTTGGGAGATTTCCTATAACCTTCTATCACATCCCCTGGACATGAAGTTCATTTCTAGTGGTTTACAAAAAAAGGGACACTTTAGAATAGTATTTCCTATTATCACCAGATAGCAGGAGAGATCCCAGTCTTACTGGCTGAAATGTAAATGATTAGATATACAGCTGTTGCAGAACTGTAAATGAAGGATAGGACGTGTAGTTCAATAGAGATGGATATCATGTCTTTAGACAGATTTTATCACCTTCCTGAACTTTAAGGCAAGCCTGGGAAAATGTTTGTTCTATTTGCCAACAGAGGTGACCATGCCCATAGCATTCTTAGTCGGGCTTTCATTGCAAACACATGACTTATTTATGTGTCACAATTATTATAGATGTCACCGTGGGGTTGATTTAATAAAACTAGAGAGTGCAAAATCTGGTGCAGCTGTGCATGGTAGGCAATCAGCTTGTAACTGCAGCTTGTTGAATTAACCTTTGACAAAAAACCTGAAAGGTGATTGGTTCCTATGCAGAGCTGCACCACATTTTACACACTCTGGTTTTAGTAAAGCAACTCCGGTGTGTTCTCTATAAATCAATGGATATCATAGTGCACTCAATACTTGCATTCTGAACTGTTACTGTAGGAACAGATCTTGAAAAAAAGCTGTTTGTAAAGTAGGATCTGTAGATATCTCTGTTAAAGATATTGTGGTGAACCAACACTAGGGATGATCAACAAAAACCTCCTAAACAGTTCTCAATCGTTCCCCTGCATTGTCTGCTATATAATTCCTGTGCAGCCTTTTTAAGATCTGTATCTACTATAAAAGAAAAGTTTAGTCAAAATCACTTGACTCATCGATGGTGACTTTCAAATACAGTATCTGAATTGATTACAATGCTTGCAAATATCACATAAAGTGTGGTCAGGCTTTTGCTCAATATATAACTAGTCTGTCTCTTCTCTTTATAAAATAACAAGAGTAAACATCTTTGAAGCATAAATCATAGAAATTTTGATAAAAAAAATGATGCTTCTTTGATAAAAAAAAAACAGCAATTATCTCTAGATTCAAAGATGAAGACCTTAATATTGACTCTCTTGTATCTCACATTGTTATCTCCTGTACAAGTAGACAACAGCTAAATGTTTCTGTCACGTAATTCTTTAAAATTTGTTCATGGATTTACTTGAGAGCATTTCATTAGGGATAACATAATAGATATAACATTTAGGTACAAACAAGAAGCAATTATTTACTAGTAAGGAGCAATAAAAAGAAAATAGAGGATAACTGTGGATTATTTGCTACGTTAAAACATTCCCAGAGAGATTACTAATGAGGCTTCAATAATTCCTTCTTTTTATGGAAAAAAAAATTCTGATTGTTTCCTAGGCAGCGCTTAGGTAAATGTAAAAAAAAAAAAAAAAAAAAAAAAAAAAAGAATATAAGTAAAGTACAACAGCAGAATAATAAATGTTGATAGCAGACGTAAAAACTGTCATAATACAAAAAAGTTAAATAACATTATTCTTATGGTGAACATTAAAGCACAACTGTGAGAAAAATAAAAACGTTCCCTTGCAGTTGGACTGTACTAGGAGCTCAGCTTGTTTCTGTCTAGGAAACATGAAAAGCAATTTACCTGATCCTCGTTCACCCCCACTACCCCTCCTGCAAACAGCACTCCCCTGTGTTCCAGCCATAGACTGTTCCTTGATGTCATGTCCAGTGTAGTGTTAATATCGCTGCAGAGTCCTAATGATGTTAGAGGATCTTAGGCCCCTTTCACACGGACGTTCCGTATGTCCGTTTTTCATCCATCCGTTTTCGGATGAAAAACGGACATACATGTATCCCTATGGGATAGCGGATGTCAGTGGATGAACATCCGCTGACATCCGACGACATCAGTCTCCGCTATGGTCTGTTTAGCATGACGGAGGAAAATCCTACTTTTCCATCCGCCTGCGGATCGGATCGGATGAAAAAACGGACGTTTCCATCCGATCCCCCCATAGAGGAGAGCGGCGATCCGACCGGTCCGTTTCTGCACAGTGTGCAGAGACGGACAAGTCATCCGCCGGCTCAGCGGGGATCAACAGAGCGATCTCCGCTGAGCAAGCGGATATTCACGGGGTGGATCATGACGGATCCGCCCGTGTGAAAGAGCCCTTAGACTACTGAAGTGCAGGGGAGAAGAGGCTGCAAGGACCAGTCTAGTAGTATAGGGGAGTCTGTAGGAACTAAAGATCAAGTAAGTAAAACTGCCTTAAGAAATGAGCAGATGACTTTACCATTGCGAACACAGCCATAGCTTTACTTATAAATACACTGGCAAACAAGCAAGCAAACAAACAATAATAATAAATAAATAATATGTTTACAATTTAGAGACTTTTTTTTTGCATATTTTCTTTTTTATTGACTTTTCATTTATAAGATAATAGGATCAGTGACATTACACATACCGATGAAGTCAGGATGTCCAACTCAATCATGCACAAGTACATCTAAATCTGACAGTTAGAACTGATGTGCAAGGACAGAATGCAAATGCTTATGCAGTGTCTTCACTGATTACCACTGCTGTTGGATATTGGAATACAAGTATATGCAACTGAAATGTCAGAGGCCCACTATATGCATACAGTTATAACCTAAAATGGTCTAATCTGCCAAAATTTCAAAACCTGTGTTGGCACTAAAGAGAAAACCATAGATATTGGATGGCAGTTGGATGGAAGAGCATTCAGTGGCCTATTAGTGTATGTTACATAGAAGTATAAATGTAAAAATTAGCTTCAGGTAACAGAAAGCAACCTTGCTCTGTAACTCCCAAAATGGAAAAATAAATTTTGGGTGGAGATACTTTTTGAAATATCAATTCACAAGCCAATATTGGGCCAGTTAAGCAGTTTTAAACACAGCCCGTGCATCAAAATTGCAGAGAAAAATTGCATCTAATAGTTAACTGCTCTTTTATTTTTTCATAGTTAGTTTTCATATTCTCCCTGTGCTTGCAGGGGTTTACACTGGTTGCCTCCCATACTCCAAAGATATGCTGGTAGCTTATCTGACTCTTGTCCAAAATTTCTCTAGTATGTGTATGAATGCATGTTAGATAGGGGGGACAGAATGAAAGATTTATGTAAGGCCTTTATGTAATTGAAACATATGCAACAGTACTTGGTGAATTTCCTATTCTATAAATGCCTGTAATAGGGACCTCTGAGATAATCCTTAACTTCCCTGTCCAAAATGTTCTTTCTCAACATGGCTGAGGTCACTAGATGAGGTTCAAGTTTGCTTTTTTGGGGGGAATGAGTAATAACAGTGACTAATGTACCTTGTACTCATTCACCTGGGTGGGAGGCAGATATCTAGGGACCCCTTAATCTAAAGGCAGCTTCAAGATTCCCTCTTGAAGACTGGATGTGGGGAAGAGGCCCTTAGCCTCCAACATTCAGACAAAGTGACTTTCATGGGAGGGAAGTTTGGCAGCCAAACCCCTCCCTCTTCCAAGGTACCCTCCCAATGTTGAAAGACATGTGACCTGGTATGGTTGGACTACAGTCTACTGTTCCACCACAACCTCACATACTGTAAGAAGCTGAGTCTGACAGGTCTTGAACTCTGGTCTCCCACAGACCACTCCAGTCTTTGATTTACCTTTTGGATATGTCATAGATCTGCATAACTGAATTGTGGACTCAAGTGGTCCTCTTACTGGGTCAGTGCCCATAACTGATGCTATGGTGTCTGAGCCAATTTTGTGTCTCCTCTGAATAGGTCCAAACCCAAGTAATGGCTAATATGCTAACATTTTGGCAGGATGACCTATAGAAATATTATGTTCTCTTAGATGACACTTTGGAAGACGCACTCCTTCTAGCTACTAAGGTATCTGGTACCCATGTTTTTGATGTGTGTTGCCCCTTCATGTGCTCCTTGCTGCAAAGGCTAGTTATAGGTTGGGAAGGGGTCACCATTTGTTTTTAAGTCTGGTACCCATCCCTTTAGAAGGCCATGTACTGAAGATAGTAGAGGCTCAGCACATACTCAACCTTTCTTAACCAAACTGCTATAGAAAAAAAACTGCTGTATTAATCAGCAAAATCCCATGAATATAGTGGTAAAAACATAAACCTTTAATGCTAAATGATGATGTCACAAATGTCTGATTATCTATAATGCAGATTATGCAAATAGTTCGGGGTTCAGAGCTGTTTAAATTAGATCCTTCAGATAATTTAAATAAAGAGATTATTTATGACATCATGTCTTTTACTGTACAAGTTAATTTGCAAATCAGTTTATGTGGATCAATTACTGTCACATGAAACAAGTAACATTTGTCTTGGTGCTTAATTAATCCTTCATTCACATCACAACAAGGAAAAATGATTTGATATACAAACTGATGACATAATTAAAATGAATAGATGCAATGTATACACTATCTGTATTTAAAATAAAACAACTTTTGCATATTCACAAAATAACAAACATGTTATACTTACCTCCTATGTGCAGTTGGTTTTGCACAGAGCAGCCTGGATTCTCCTCTTCTCAGGTCCCTCTTCTCTGCTCTTGGCCCCTTCCCTCCTGTCGAGTGCCCCCACAGTAAGCAGCTTGCTATGGGGGCACCCGAGATGAGTCACAGCTCCCTGTGTCCATTCAGACACTGAGCACTGACATGGCCCCACCCCCTCTCTCTTCTGATTGGATAACTGACTTTGATCGACAGATGCGGGAGCCACTGATGTGTCTCAGCCAATTTAGGAGAGTCCCGAGTGGCTAAGACACTCGTGGACATCACTGGAGAGAGTTGGGGCTCAGGTAAATAATTAGGGGGAGCTGGGGGGGCTGCTACAAACAGAAGGATTTTTTAAGGACATTCTCCTGCCTGCAAGCCTGAACTAAGGGCAGATGAATACCAGGAAGTAAACGCTACATGGGTAATCTGCCCTTACTCAAGATGGCCACAGCCAGAAATGCTAGGGGATGTTTTTCAAAGTGATTTCTAAACAAAATAAAGCATGGAGACATGGGTGGATGGGGGAGTTTACTTTAAAAATCTAAAATTAATTCAATAGCGTTTTTGGTTTGTGGTGCTGAGATGCAGTGTAGTTCTGCTTTTATTAATCATTTTGATCAATGAAATACTATTAATTAATGAAATTACAATGAGCCAGTGTATTTCAATGAGCAACAGATATGAAGGACTAAGTTTAAAGGATAAGCTCACCTTTTGGAACATGTTACATGTTCCCCCTGTATTTGGGATGGAACATTTAACACGCTCCAGCAGCTACAGCCATTCCCCCCCCAATCCAACTGACAGCGGGCATGTTCTTCGGGTGCTCGCTGTCACCCTTTGAAAAAACATGGCTGCGCGGGCTCCGGCCCGGTCACTCATTAAAAGCATAGCTCCCAACTGTCCCTGATTTCGAGGGACTGCCCCTGATTTTGAGCAATGTCCCTCTGTCCCTCATTCCTCCTCATTTGTCCCTCATTTTGATCTGATCTATATAGTTGTATATAAAATTGACTTTTTATCTATCAAAAAAAAAAAAAAGTGTTTTCCAGCGCTAAACCTTTCACCTGATTTCTAAATTGCTGCATTTGTAAATTACATAAGCCAATATAAAGGAATATTAGTGGTAAAAAAAAGCATTTGTGTTTTTTTTTTTGTAAAATTCTCCTTTAAGGGGCGTGGCAAGGGGTGTGTCCTATGCCTGCATACTTTTGCTGATAGGTGTCCCTCATTCCAATCTCAAAAAGTTGGGAGG
Organism: Rana muscosa; assembly: GCA_029206835.1. NCBI lineage: Eukaryota > Metazoa > Chordata > Amphibia > Anura > Ranidae > Rana > Rana muscosa. Next base: position 340,555,111 of record CM055116.1, on the reverse strand, counting down.
TATGATTAAAAGTCCTCTGTAAATGGGAGACTACAAGTCCCGACAGCCTTTGCAGCTGTCAGCTTCTAGTTTTCAATGAACTGCCATGGTGCTCTTAAGTGCTGTGCGAGTTTATTCATTCTTACTGTCAATGAGTACCTGCTTTCTTGTACGAGGTACGAGCAAACAGTTACACTGACAGGTCATCAGCAATCTGTTGATCGCTTGTGCAATGCGCTACATACTCCCAAAACAAAAAATAGTAAATGTAAAATTTTTTACCTGCAAAAAAAATTTGCATTTATTATTTTTTGTTAAAAGGTGAACCTATGCTTTAAATCTGGATGGCTAAATTTGAGCGTAAAGAAGAATATTACAAATATAAGAACTAGGGAACATCACTCCATTCCATCACTACAAAGAATGCAATAAAAAAAATGTAAGAGCACGTTCAGGGCACTGAAAAATAGACCACTAGACACACATATTGGAGGAGAGTAAAAAAAAAAAAAGTTTTAAATATATTAATAGTAAAAAGGCAAAGTCAGAACATATTGTCGAAATACAGGATAATCAGGGAAACTGTGCTAAAGACATTCTTCTTCTTGGTTCTATAGGACAGGGGGAGTATAATAGACAAGATAGACATGGATTGTATCCTTGTGTCTTAAAAGCCTAAAAAGACTTAAAAAACATGATGTGAACAAATTGCCAGGGCAAGATGGCTTACACATGATGCCGCGTACACACAATTGATTTTTTCGACGGTGAAAACGAGGAGCAGCTTGTTCCCCCCACGCACGGCCGTTTTAAATTACATTTTTTTTTTGGTCGAAAAAAACGACCGTGTGTGGGCTCCCTGGCAGTGTTTCCCTGTGGGAAAACTGCCACGAAAAAAAATTACGGGAATCACGACGAGAAAAATTAGAACATGTTCTAATTTTTCTCGTCGTGATTAATGCCGTTTTTCCCGTCTGGAAAAATGACAAAAAGCCCACAGACGATCGTTTTTCTCGTCCAAAGGAAAAAATTTCATTTTTCCAGACGGGAAAAATGATCGTGTGTACGCGGCATTAGAGTTCCCAGAGAACTTTGGCAGGTCATTGCTAGACCATTATTACTAATCTTTAATGTGGTTTTAAACCTCAGTCATGAAATCTGAACAAAGCACATACAATATATATCCATAGTGCTTACTTGTCTATCTCCAAGCTCTAAAGCCTCGTACACACGGCCGAGAATCTCGTCAAGAAAAAACATGTTGTTTTTCCCAGCCGAGTGTACACACGCTCCTTTCAAAGAACCCGCGGTTCTTTGAATGGAGCGAACGCGGTAACGTAATCGACTACGACGAGCGTGTGCTCGTCACATTCAATACCGTCGCCGCCATCTTGCCACACCCTACCTATGCCAAGGAAGCTACCGCGCATGCGTCAAAGTCATTTCACATGCGCGGGCTTCCCGGAGGACAGGTAAGTGTACACACACACACTTTTCTCGTCGAGAAACCTGCTGACAAGAATCTTGACGAGAAAAAAGAGAGGAGGTTCTCTATTTTTCTCGTCGAGATTCTTGTCGGTTTTCTTGACGAGAAACATGATAGCCGCATACACACGACCGATTTACTCGGCAAGAAAGCTCTGCCAGCGAGTTTCTTGCTGGTTCTTGCCGAGAAACTTGGTCGTGTGTACGAGGCTTAAGTGTCATTTCTCTCTGGCACTTTGTTAATCTGTTATCAGCATGAGTCCTTCTGAGAAGTTTTCCTAACACATGAGATACATTTGTGATGGGGGAGGAAGCTCAGCACACAGCTTGTCTATTCAGAGCACAGATATGTATCCTTCCTTCATTCCTGTGCAGTGTGTGGAATGGGGGTGTGCCCCTTTCCTCCAATCAGCTCTCACACAAATGTAACTGCAGCTCTCCACCGCCTCCTCTCTGCTCCTCACAGAAGTCAAATAATTTTATCACAAATCTGCACTTTTGAAGGTTTGTAGGGAAGAGAAGACTGCAGATAAAACAAATCCTCCTACAAACGTTTTACTTGTTTATCACCGTGTATCACCTAAAGCTATTCAAGTTGAAGAGGCATCGGCATTTCCAACAGAGAGTTCACTCTGCTGATGCCTACTTGTGAGTGGAACTATTGAATTCTTTGTTGTTGCTCTTTGTTTTTATAAAATAAAGGGGTTTCACAATGATCTTGTGTTAGGCTTTCTATCTCTGAGTGGGAGAGACATTGAAGGGGACCTAAAGGAAGCCGGCCACATCACTATCCTAAATTGAAAATCTAAAAAGCGCTGTTAGACCCACTTAAAACCAGGGTCTAAGGATCTGGTGAGTTATCGCTCGAGAGGGGGCCACAATGTGGAGACACAGAGAATGCCTGGTTCACTGAGCACTTTATAGATGCATGAATGGTGTGGAGTATGCTTTATGGGAAATTCAAGCATACTGATTATTTATTTTGGACAATCATGGACTTTAATATTGCACTTTAATATGATGGCGCTATATTGATATTTTATTTATTTTGATATCTGTGTGATGCTTGAATAATGACACCTAGCACTCCATCCATTTTTGTTTATTTGACAAATTGAGGTCTGTTGGCATCGACAAACGTTTATGTACCTGGATAGAAAACTGATTACTGTTCAGGAGTGCGTCTGAATGGTCTAGAGTTGTAATTGGGGTACCCCAAGCTCTGTCCTGGGACCAATTTTGTTTAACTTGTTCATAAACAACATTGAGGTTGGTATAAATAGATCAATCTCAGTTTTTGGTGATGATATAAAGCTAAGCAGAGTAATAACCTCACAACAGGATATACAGTAGCAACTTTACAGAAGACCTCAATTGAATAGAGAGATGGGCAACTATATGCCAAATGAGGCTTAAATGTAGGAAAGTATAAAGTAATGCACTTGGAAGCTGAAAAAAAATGAATGCAAGATACACGCTAGGAACCCCTGGGCGAATATAGGATGGAAAAGTCTGGCTGTTATTCTCTAGACTGACAGGCAGGCAGGAGATTGTGCTAGCTGCAGTGTTTCACTTAGTGTACTGTGTCCTTTGCACAGTGTGAACCAAAAGCTTACCTGAATACATTTGCTGGTGTTCTGATACAAATACAGGCAGGGAGCTGCAGTATTTTGCTTTAGTGTCCTTTGCACAGTGTGCACCTAAAGCTTACCTCTACAATTGCCGGAGTTCTGATACAAATACAGGCAGGGATCTGCAGTATTTTGCTTTAGGTGTCCTTTGCACAGTGTGCACCTAAAGCTTACCTCTACTATTGCAGGTGTTCTGATACAAATACAGGCAGGGATCTGCAGTATTTTGCTTTAGTGTCCTTTCCACAGTGTGCACCTAAAGCTTACCTCAATACAATTGCTGGTGTTCTCATACAAATTCCACAGGCAGGGAGCTGCAGTATTTTCAGTTAGTGTACTGTGTCCTCTGCACAGTGTGCAACTAAAGCTAACTGAAGATAATTGCTTGTGTTCTCATACTAATAATACTACAGGCAGGCAGTTGATTCTGCTAGCTGCAGTATAATCAGTATATACATACATCCCAGCTTTGTGCAGCTACATCTCCCTGCAGGCCATTATGTCTGGAAGGCAAACATGGAGAGGCAGACAGTCACAAACCAATAAAAGAGGGCAAGTAGGCTCTGTGTCTAGAGGCAACAGTGCTGGTCGTGGACACGGTGCATCCTCATCAGCACGTGGCCGTGGGACACGCTTGTCCTTTTCGGCAGCTGGCCATGTTGAGCCGCAACATGCCGAAGACTTGGTAGAGTGGATGACCAAGCTGTCCTCATCCTCCTCATCCTCTCTCACCCAGGCTCAGGGTACTTTGTCTGGCAAAGCAGCTGCCAAAGCGGCCTCTTCCCTCAGCTCAATGGCATCAGTCACTCCTTCCCTAGCCCCACCATGTCCTCCTGAGGAGTCACCCGAACTGTTTGACCACAGTGTTGGGTACATGCTCCAGGAGGATGCCCAGCGTTTTGAAGGCTTCGATGATGGTACCCAGCTAGAGGAAAGCAGTAACGTGAGCCGAGAGAGAGGGGGTGCCCAACAAGGACAGCAATCTGGCAGTCATGTTCCCCCAGCTGCAGCATACTGCCAGATTTGCTCCAGTGATGAGGAGGGGGGGGATGATGAGGTCACTGACTCCACGTAGGTGCCTGATAGGAGAGAGGAGGAGGAGGAGGAGAAGGCACATCTCCAACGAGGCAGGATGTCCTCCAGGGGCAAGCTTAAGGGCAACCAACCGACTGCATCACACCGCAGTGTTCCGCATGTTCAGGGCACTGCTGCCTCTGCGCGTTATTCCAAAAGTTCTTTAGTGTGGGCCTTTTTTGAGACGTGTGCAGCAGATCGCACCGTTGCTATTTGCAACATATGTCTGAAGCGTATCTCGCGTGGCCAAAACATGAGCCACTTGGGCACCACGTGCTTGACCAGACATATGTCGACCTGCCATGCAATCCATTGGCAAGCATACAAAAAAGACCCACACCAAGGAACAAAGCGGACCTCTCCTTGCTCCGCATCAGCTGGGATCTCCAACCCCACTATACCTTCAGTCCTTTCTGAAACCTGCACTGAGAGGAATGAAGGTGTAGAATTAGGTGTGTCACAGCCAAGTACTTGCGGGCAATCTGCTATCGGTACACCAAATTCAGATTGTACCAGGCAAATTTCCCTGCCCCAGCTGCTGCACCGCCGAAAGAAGTTTGCTCCCAGCCATCCACATGCCCAGCGGTTAAATGCTAGCTTGCCTAAATTGCTAGCACTTTAACTGCTGCCTTTTCAGTTGGTAGACTCTGCCCCCTTCCGTGAGTTTGTGGAATTTGCGGTTCCTCAGTGGCAGGTTCCCAAACGCCACTTTTTCTCACGGATCGCGATTCCGGCTCTCTACAGGCTTGTGGAAGGCAATGTCTTGGCCTCGCTGGACAGGGCGGTCAGCGGTAAGGTGCATATTACCGCTGACTCATGGTCCAGCAGGCATGGACAGGGAGGTTACCCATCTTTCACGGTGCATTGGTAACTCTGCTGGGAAGGATGCAGGACAAGGTGCAGTAGTGCTGGAGGTTGTTCCGCCACCACATCTCCAAAATGCTACTATTGGTGATTCTGACACACCTCTCTCCTCCACCCCCTCCTCTTTTTCTTCCTCCATGGCCTCTTCCTGTGCTTTGTTCTCGAAACCAGCGGTGCTCTGTAGGCGTTCAAGGGGCTACGCAAGTACGCAGGCAAAAAAAATGCCATGCCGTGCTTGAGCTGGTGTGCTTGGGGGACAGGAGCCACACTGGGGCAGAGATTCTGTCATCTCTGCAGGGGCAGGCTCAGAGGTGGTTGACGCCACGCCAGCTTAAGCCAGGAATGGTGGTTTCCGACAATGGCACCAACCTCCTCTCCGCCCTCCGACAAGGACAACTGACCCGTGTGCCCTGTTTGGCTCACGTCCTTAACTTGGTGGTGCAGCGGTTCTTGGGCAGGTACCCGGGGTTACAGGAGGTCCCGAAGCAGGCCAGGAAACTCTGTGGGCATTTCCGCCGGTCATATAATGCCAGTGCTCAGCTGGCTGACCTGCAAAAGGAATACAACCTGCCCAAGAACCGCCTAATCTGTGACATGCCCACCAGGTGGAACTCAACGTTGGCCATGCTGCAGCGGCTGCACACGCAGCAGAGGGCCATCAATGAGTATCTGTTGCAATATGGCACCAGGACAGGGTCAGGGGAGCTTGGATTTTTTTCCCCACGCCAGTGGGCCATGATCAGGGATGCATGCACTGTCCTGGTACCATTTGAGGAGGCCACGAGAATCTTGAGCAGTGACAGTGCATGCATCAGTGACACTGTCCCTCTTGTCCACCTGTTGGAGCACACACTGCGTGGAATAATTGACAGGGCACTTGAGGCAGAACAGAGGAAGGAAGAGGAGGACTTCCTTACCTCTCAAGGCCCCCTTTATCCAGACAGTGTTCCTTCTGGCCCGCCTATCACACAGAAAGAGGAGGAGGAGGAGGATTGTGTCAACATGGAGGTGGTGCCTAGCACTCAGCATCAGCAGCAGTCTTCAAGGCATCAATTACAGTCCCAAGACACCCATGGACTTGTACGTGGCTGGGAGGAAGTGGCTGCGGATCATATCAAGAAGAGGGATCATTACTGGCTGGCAACCCTCCTTGATCCACGGTACAAGGGTAAGGTTGCGGACCTTATCTTGCCATCGCAGAGGATGAAGCATCTTCGGGAGGCCTTGCAGAAAGGTCTGTGCAACGCGTTCCCAGAGACTGGCAGGTTACAAATTCCTGGTCCTGGACAACGTGATGCTGAGGCTTCGGTCAGTCAAAGAAGGAGCGGTGGAGAAGTGGCCGTCTGACCGATGCGTTCAGACAATTTTTTAGTCCGCAGCTTCAAGGTATGATCGGTTCCAGTAACCATCAGCAGCGTCTGGTTAACATGGTGCAGGAATACCTAGGGACAAGATCAGACTTGGACACCTTTCTCACCGAAAATCCTGTGGGTTACTGGGTCTTGAGGATGAATCACTGGCCCCTACTTTCAAACATCCAACTTACAAATGACTCCTACTTGCAAACAGAAGGGTTTGGTCACCTTACTAACTCGACCCCCTTTACAGATGTTTCTATGGCAACGATTTAAACACAGAGATTCTCCCCTAAGGAGTCATCGTTACCCTGGGATCCTCCCACGATCTCTTAATAAACAAAATACAGGAAGAGAAGCAGAGTACTCTAATTGGACCTGGAGGGGAGTCTCTCTAATCGACATTGAGAGGGCCTCTGTTAGAGAGTCTGTTTATAAAGAGCCCCCAGACATAATACAGGAGATGGTCAGAGACTGCAGACATGATACAGGAGATGGTCAGAGACTGCAGACATAGTACAAGAGATCAATGCAGCCTCACCAGTGCCCATCAAATGCAGCCTACCAGTGCCCATAAAATGCAGCCTACCAGTGCTCATCAAATGCAACCTTATCAGTGCCCACCAAATGCAGCCTACCAGTGCCCATCAAATGCAGCCTACCAGTGCCCATCAAATGCAGCCTACCAGTGCTCATCAAATGCAACCTTATCAGTGCCCACCAAAAGCAGCCTACCAGTGCCCACCAATTGCAGCCTTATTAGTGCCCACCAAAATGGTGAGCAATGGTAGGCTGCAGCCTACCAGTGCCCACCAATTGCAGCCTACCATTGCTCATAAATTGTAGCCTACCCGTTCCCACCAAATGCAGCCTTATTAGTGCCCACCAAATGCAGCCTACCAGTGCCCAGCAAATGCAGCCTACCAGTACCCACCAATTGAAGCCTACCAGTGCCCACCAAATGCAGCCTTATTAGTGCCCACCAATTGTAACCTACCAGTGCCCATCAAATGCAGCCTACCAGTGCCCACCAAATGCAGCCTCATGAGTGCCCAAATGCAGCCTCATCAATGCCCATAAAATGCAGCTTATCAGTGCCCATCAAATGCAGCCTACCAGTGCCCACCAAATGCAGCATACCAGTACCCAACAATTGCAGCCTACCAGTACCCAACAATTGCAGCCTTATAAGTGCTTACCAATTTTAGCCTACCAGTGCCCCTGGATCACACAGAAGAGCAATATCCTGCTGTCACAGCTTGGATTTGAATCGCCCAGGCAGTCACTGTAACAAAGACCGACTCGTGGTTCCTATGGTACATATCACACTGATTCAATTTCACGGCATTGCATCAGTGTTCCGTCTATCACAGGAGCCGGTCTAGGAAGCAGGACTTTGTTACAGCGCCGCCTGGGCATTTCAGACCAAAGCTCATGCGGTGTGTGTGACATACACACGGAGAGAAGGAGGTAGAGGAGCACTCAGGGCTGGTGATAAGTATTTTTGACTACAAGAGGCGAAGATCCATTTTGACGTCCCCCCCCCAACCAACCCATCCACACCATCCTCTTGCTACTCCCTGTCAAAAATCGAGCCAATACCTCCTTCACAGTGCACCTGTAATGTGATGGGGCGCAATGTGAAGGACGTCACATACCACTGAAAATAGAACTTCCACTAAACAGCAGTGTGTAATGAGGGGGTGGGTTTATGCATTTCTTGCTTCCCCTCACTGGCCACAGGCAGCTAAGGCTAACTAAAACCCATAAGCAACTCCCAGGTCACACCCCCCAGATACTCCCACTTTTATCACACTTTCCCAGATTTCAGGTGGGGCTGAGAGATGAGGCAGAGAGAGAGATGAGGCTAAGAGAGAGGGAGAGATGAGGCTGAGAGAGAGATAGAGAGAGAGATAGAGAGATGAGGCTGAGAGAGAGATAGAGAGAGAGATAGAGAGATGAGGCTGAAAGAGAGAGAGAGGGAGAGATAGAGAGAGAGGTGAGGCAGAGAGAGAGAGAGAGAGATATGAGGCTGAGAGAGAGATATGAGGCTGAGAGAGAGAGATATGAGGCTGAGAGAGAGAGAGATGAGGCTGAGAGAGAGAGAGAGAGATGAGGCTGAGAGAGAGAGAGAGAGAGAGAGAGATGAGGCTGAAAGAGAGAGAGAGATGAGGCTGAAAGAGAGAGAGAGGGGGGTGAGGCTGAGAGAGAGAGAGAGAGAGAGAGAGAGAGAGAGAGAGAGGGGTGAGGCTGAGAGAGAGAGAGAGATGAGGCTGAGAGAGAGAGAGAGAGAGAGAGAGATGAGGCTGAGAGAGAGAGAGAGATGAGGCTGAGAGAGAGAGAGATGAGGCTGAGAGAGAGAGAGATGAGGCTGAGAGAGAGAGAGAGATGAGGCTGAGAGAGAGAGAGAGATGAGGCTGAGAGAGAGAGAGAGATGAGGCTGAGAGAGAGAGAGAGAGAGATGAGGCTGAGAGAGAGATGAGGCTGAGAGAGAGAGAGAGATGAGGCTGAGAGAGAGAGATGAGGCTGAGAGAGAGAGAGAGAGTTGAGGCTGAGAGAGAGAGGGGAGGCTGAGCGAGAGAGAGAGGGGATGCTGAGAGAGAGAGAGAGAGAGAGAGGGGAGGCTGAGAGAGAGAGATGAGGCTGAGAGAGAGAGAGATGAGGCTGAGAGAGAGATGAGGCTGAGAGAGAGATGAGGCTGAGAGAGAGAGAGATGAGGCTGAGAGAGAGAGAGATGAGGCTGAGAGAGAGATGAGGCTGAGAGAGAGATGTGGCTGAGAGAGGGATACGGCTGAGAGAGGGATGCGGCTGAGAGAGGGATGCGGCTGAGAGAGGGATGCGGCTGAGAGAGGGATGCGGCTGAGAGAGAATTGCGGCTGAGAGATGAGGCTGAGAGAGAGATGAGGCTGAGAGAGAGATGAGGCTGAGAGAGAGAGAGAGATGAGGCTGAGAGAGATATAGAGATATGAGGCTGAGAGAGAGAGAGATGAGGCTGAGAGAGAGATGAGGCTGAGAGAGAGATGAGGCTGAGAGAGAGATGAGGCCGAGAGAGAGAGAGGTGAGGCCGAGAGAGAGAGAGGTGAGGCCGAGAGAGAGAGAGGTGAGGCCGAGAGCGAGAGAAAGAGAGGTGAGGCTGAGAGAGAGAGATGAGGCTGAGAGAGAGAGAGAGATGAGGCTGAGAGAGAGAGAGAGAGATGAGGCTGAGAGATAGATGAGGCAGAGAGAGAGATGAAGCAGAGAGAGAGAGAGAGATATGAGGCAGAGAGAGAGAGGGGGCAGAGAGAGAGGGGCAGAGAGAGAGAGATGAGGCTGAGAGAGAGATGAGGCTGAGAGAGAGAGATATGAGGCTGAGAGAGACGAGGCTGAGAGAGAGAGAGAGAGAGAGAGAAATGAGGCTGAGAGAGAGAGAGAGGTGAGGCTGAGAGAGAAAGAGATGAGGCTGAGAGAAAGAGAAAGAGAGAGATAAATGAGGCTGAGAGAGAAAGAAAGAGAGAGGTAGATGAGGATGAGAGAGAGAGAGGTGAGATGAGGCCGAGCGAGGGAGAGAGAGAGAGAGAGAGAGGGGTGAGGCAGAGAGAGAGGGAGATGAGGCAGAGAGAGAGGGGCAGATAGAGAGAGATGAGGCAGAGAGAGTGAGAGAGAGAGGGAGAGATGAGACAGAGATAATGCTGAGAGAGAGAGAGAGATGAGAAATGGAGAGAGAGAGAGAGATGAGTCTGAGAGAGGTAAAGCTGAGAGGGAAAGAGAGAGAGAGAGAGAGAGAGGGGGGTGAAGATGAGAGAGGTGAGGCTGAGACAGAGGGGGGCTGAGAGAGGTGAGGCAGAGAGAGAGAGGTGAGGCTGAGAGAGAGGTGGGGCTGAGAGAGAGAGAGGTGGGGCTGAGAGAGAGAGAGAGAGGGGGCTCAAAGAGAGGCTGAGAGAGAGAGAGAGTGGTTGAGAGAGAGAGGGTAGTGGACAGAGAGAGGGCTGAGAGAGGTGGGGCTGAGAGAGAGAGGGGCTCGGAGAGAGGGTAGTGGACAGAGAGGGGGCTGAGAGAGAGGGGGCTAAGAGAGGATAGTGGACAGAGAGGGGGCTGAGTGAGAGGTTGGGCTGAGAGAGAGGGGGGCTGAGATAGATTTGGGGCTGAGAGAGGGTAGTGGTCAGAAGGCGGATCTGAGAGTGAGGGGAGCGGAGAGAGATGTGGGGCTGAGAGAGAGGGTGGTGGACAGAGAGGGGGCTGAGGGAGAGAGGTGGGGCTGAGAGAGAGGGTGGTGGACAGAGAGGGGGCTGAGGGAGAGAGGTGGGGCTGAGAGAGAGGGTAGTGTACAGAGAGGGAGGCTGAGAGAGGGTAGTGGACAGAGAGGGGGCTGAGAGAGTGAGGTGGGGCTGAGAGAGAGAGGACAGCTGAGAGAGAGAGGGGGGACTGGACTGACAGAGAGATCCCTAGCCCTGTCTGTATCTGCAGGTAGGTCTGTGTCCGTGTATGATACCAACTACCTTTTTGATCCGGGAGGTGCTCTGCTGCTTCTTCCAGCAGGTCCCTGGCAGCTTGCGCCTCCCACTCATCCTTGTCCTCCAGGCCTCACTGACTGCTGATGCTGGAGCAGAGAGGAGGCTGGAGGAGACGGAGTCCAGGTTTTGAGACTCCAGGGATGCTTCTGCGCACCACCTCGGGGGTCTAGAAGGTTGTGAAGCTCTTCTATCTCCTGGGCTCCCAGCTGCCATCTGTGTTCACCTTCCACGTGGACACCGCCTCCTTCTGCGGGGCTACCCACTCACCATGTGGAGATGCCTACACCCTGAGGACGCTACCGCATCACACTTCCACCTGACATTACAACAGGGCTGGTGCAATTATTTTTGACACCCTAGGCAAAACCATATTTTGCCACTATGGCACATGAAAGGCAGGAAGGAGCACTATAGTACATGGAAGACAGGAATGAAGGATCACTATGGTACATGGAAGGCAGGAAGGAGCACTATGGTACATGGAAGGCAGGAATGAAGCATCACTATGGTACATAGAAGGCTGAAAGACTATGTACATGGAGGGCTGAAAGACTATGGTGTGTGAAAGGCTGTAAGACTATGGCACATGGAAGGCTGGAAGACTATGGCGCATGGAAGGCTGGAAGATGATGGCGCATGGAAGGCTGGAAGACGATGGCGCATGGAAGGCAGGAAAACTATGGTGCATGGAAGGCAGGAAAACTATGGTGCATGGAAGGCAGGAAAACTATGGTGCGTGGAAAACTGGAAGACTATGGCGCCTGGAAGGCTGAAAAATGATGGTGCATGGAAGACAGGAAGACTATGGCACATTTAGGGAAGAGAGAGAGGGGAGAGATCACTCATCCAGGCTGCATTGTCTTTGGAAGCACAGGCAGCGTCATCAGGACAGTGTCACTGGTCTGGCTGCTTTGAAATCTCCCGCCCACACCCCTTTCCAGGTACAGATTGGCTGAACAAGGGGTTGTGGGCGGCCACAGGGGGGACATGGGGAGGAGGTGGGGCGGACCAAACTTACCTCCTCTTCCCTCCTTGTACGGACACAGCGGGCGCCAGGCGGGGGATGTGGACACTGCTGTGGGCATGCCGGCGGGCGGCGGAGGTAGGGGGCAATGAACAAGGTCATGGCGCCCTCGCTGACATGCGCTCGTGACTCGTCTAGGAGGACACACCCGCGCTCAGCACAGGTGCAGCTGCTGCGGGAAAGTACAATGCCGACTCGATGGCAACATACTCGGGACCAACGGTGCTCCAGACACTTTGGCGCTCCCTCCCCTCTGGTGCCTGGGTGCAGAGCACCCCGTGCACCCTGTCTCGGATCGGCCCTGCCCCCTTCACTACCAGGAGACCCCCAGTCTCCTGGGACAGCATTGTCAGCATAATCTAAAGCAGTGATATGCAATTAGCGGACCTCCAGCTGTTGCCAAACTACAAGTCCCATGAGGCATAGCGAGACTCTGACAGCAGCAAGCATGACACCCAGAGGCAGAGGCATGATGGGACTTGTAGTTTTGCAACAGCTGGAGGTCCGCTAATTGCATATCCCTGATCTAAAGTATGGTTTAAAATTTACAGAAACCTGCACAGATGTCTCTGTAATTGGGCCGAAATCGTGACTGACAAGCGGGAGTGAAATTGTACGAGTTCAGCAGAACTTGCACGGCTTCATTCCCGCAGCCCAGTGTGAACCTGGGCTTAGATAAAATTTAGAAGTAAATATATAGGGGGCGTGGCCGAGAGCGGCATGTGAGAGGAAGTGTATCACGGAGCTCCCACACTGATCCTCCAACGATCCTCTTCCCAGCCAGCTACAACGCCCGGAATCGGGTCACAACCGACTCAGAAACCCTCCTGGACATCCCCGGTGACATCGGCGGCGATCACAGGAGCCATGTTGACCCGCAAACAGATGGAGACTGGAGCGCCAGAGATCCAACATGGTGCCGCGGCTCCTCTCTCACATCGCGCACAAGGCTTGGAGAAGGTGAAGGATGCGGGTAAGCCCCCCAAAACCCCTCGTGGGACGGGAAAGACCCCTCAAGGGATATGCTGTATTACGCTCAGAAGCTAGCAGGCCCGGTGGCACATGGAAGCGGGGAGGACATGTTAGCAACCCCTGCAGCCTTCCGCACTCAGGCAGAGGATGAGGCAGACACACAGGGCCCTGCAGCCTCTCCTAGTCAGAGCTTGCCAGACATAGAGGATGATGAAGGGGGGCAGGATGCTGATCAGCCTTCCCTAGCAGACATACTGCGTGCGGTGAACAAGTGCACTGCCTCAGTGCACACCCTGCAGGATCAATCTGGTGGTCTGAAGGAAGAACTGGGGTTCATCAGGCATGACTTACAGAAGACAAGGGAGCGCATTACAGCTGCAGAATGGCGCGTTAGTGAGCTGGAAGACAAACTGACACCACTCCTTAGAGACACGCAAATCACAGCCAGGATTGCCAGAGTGAACAAACTCAAATCTGATGACATTGAGAATCATTTAAGACGCAACAATTTGCATAGTGGGGCTCCCAGAGAAGACGGAGGGGAGAGACCCCACTGAATTTGTTGAGCAATGGCTTCTACAGATGTTTGGGAAGAAAGAGTTTACCCCGCTGTACTCAGTGGAGCGGGCACATACCGCCTAGGCCCATTCCGCCAGGGAATCCTCCGCGCACCATGATAGTCAGGCTACTCAATTATAAGGACAAGGAAATTGTGCTCCGACTGGCAAGGGAGCGCCGCAATGTTCAATTTAATGGGGCCCGCATCTCATTTTACCCTGATTACTCCGCAGAGATACAGAAATGCAGAGCTAGATTCTTTGATGTCAAAAAACGTCTGCAACAGCTCCGTGCCACTTATGCCACGCTGTTCCCGGCGAAACTCCGGATCACAGCTGGCGGCCAGTCTCATTTCTTTGATTCAGCGACGGATGCATCTTCCTGGTTGGACGTCAATGAACATATTATCCGCCAAGCGGGTAGAGGAGCAGCAGAGGGGGATTGATTTAAAGCCCATGCAGATTCTGGAACCGCGCTAGACAGTTTAACCATGTTTGTCTGGGAAGCCACAACCTACTGACATTCCACCAGCGTTGGGAGCAAGTGAATTCACCCAAAAAGCAGTTCAGAGACTTTTTGGTCTTACCCCTTCAGAAGTTTAAACCAAGCAGTATTTGGAGTTTGGGGTCGAGTTGTTATGACTGACCCACAGTTTTTCTTTGTTTATGTTTTTTCCTGTTTTTTTTCCTTTTGTCTCTACAACCCCCACCTTGTATCCTGCAGTATTGAGGGCTCTCCCTCGAGTTGGGGGCTCTGCCACCATCTATACAGATACCGGGGTGTTTTGACTAATTGTTTTTCCACTTTTTTTGCTCCCCTTGTTTTGATTTACTATCATCACAGCTTCAGCTCCAGATGGTATCAGAGTGCTTACAGGAGGAACTTTGATATGGAAGGATCTCGCATCCATGCCATCATGCTCTACGTCACACATGACTCAGGTATTTTGTTTTTGTTACACTTGGCGCATCAGACCACTGCACACCCTATAACGCCCTAGGGTACACATGTTGCCTTACCTTTTTATAGCCATAAGAAAGCCTGTCAATGAGTACTGTCCCTTTGCTTTCATGGAACATTAGAGGAGTCCAGTGTCCTCTAAAACATACCATGGTTACCACTATCTTGAAGAAATACTCCCCCGCTATTTATGTTCTGCAAGAAACTCACCTGGTGCCGGACACAATCTCTTGCCTGGGTTTTTCCTGGGTGGGCTGGACATGCCATTCCACTCATACCTCCTATTCTAGGGAGGTAAGTGTGATAGTACATTGCGCCCTGGAGTTTCAACTGTTGGACAAATTGGTAAATAACGAAGGGTGTTTTGTGATTTTATTGTGCAAAATTTATGAACTGAAATACTTGCAGCCGTATATGTGCCCCCACCGTTTAATTCTGAGGTATTAAGGATATTGTTGATGTACCAATTGGGCCACCCTGATGTTCCTTTTATTATTATGGGTGACTTCAACTGTTATATGGATCCAGTCTTGGACAAACACCCGCCTCCGGTGGCTTTCCACAACAGAGCTTGAACGGCACTGCGGAAATTCGCGGAGGGGGGAGGTTGGACTGACCCGTGGCGCAGCCGTAACCCACAACAAAAGCTATTCTCCTGTTTCTCCAAAACTCACCTTTCCCTGTCCAGAATTGACCTATGTCTGTACACACCCCAAACGACACACCTGCTGGAGGACCTTAGATACCTGGTGAGAGGGGTGTCAGACCACTCTCCCTTATTGGTCTCCTTAACTGCTAGGCCTGCCGCCGATCTGCCTAGGGCTCCGTGGAAGCTTAACGCATTTTGGCTCAACTTATTCCTTTCCCATTAACGGGTGACGGCTGAGATTTCTGGGTTTTTGGAGGCGCCACAAAGGTCACTCTGACTTGGGATTGACCTGGGAGACGTTTAAAGCGTTTCTCCGGGGAATCTTGATCACAGAGGTCTCAGGTATCAAATCCAAAATGAAAGACGTTAGAGAACAAACCGAACAGTAGGTGAGCAGGCTAGAGGCAGAATTTATTTCAGACCCCTCTGATGCAGCTAGGGATGCGTGGCAGTGGACCTGATCACTAGGGAGGCGACAGACAGGAAAAGGTTTTTCAATAAACAAGCCTTCTATGAGGAGGGTGAGCAAACGGGTTGTTTCCTGGCAAGAATAATGAAGGCCTTCCAAATGTCTCCATCCATTGGCGCATTGCGCACTGAGGGAGGGAGCTTGGTGAACGCCCCAGCACATATCATGAAGGAATTGGTCAGGTTCTTCTCTGACTTGTATAGGTCCCGGGTGATTTACTCGGCCACTGATTTACAGGAATACCTGCAGGGAATCGAGTTGCCTGGTCTGTCGACGTCCCAGCGGGCATTCTTGGACTCGCCAATTAAACTTGAGCAATTACTAGAGGCTCTTAGCCTCTTTCCAAATTCTAAGGTTCCAGGGGACGATGGCCTTCCCATGGAAGTGTTCAAACAATATGGGGGAATTATCTTGCCGCGTCTGTTAAAAGTCCTTAACTTTGCTAGGAAAAGCCAGTGCCTGCCTGACTCTATGACTAGAGCTAGCATTGTGCTCCTTTTAAAACCGGGTAAAGACCCACTGGGCCCGGGCTCATACAGACCAATATCGCTCTTACAGAGCGACATCAAAATTCTAGCAAAGGTCCTGGCCATGCGACTCAACGGGGTCATCTCTTCTATTATCCACTCGGACCAGTCAGGCTTTATGCCCCAGAAATCCACAGCCATCAATCTCCGTAGACTCTACTTGAACCTCCAGACGCGGTCAGAAAACATGGGCAATAGGGCCCTATTGTCTCTGGTCTCTGTATGCTCACAAGGCATTTGACAGCATAGAATGGGGGTACCTCTGGGCTGTCATGGGCAAATTTGGCTTTGGCGAATGGTTTCTGTGGTGGATGAAGCTGCTGTATTGCTCACCCAGGGCGGTCATTAGAGAGGCGGGACACGTTTCTGAACCTTTTACCCTGCAAAGGGGCACTCGTCAGGGGTGCCCGTTGTCCCCACTCCTCTTCGCCAATCGCCATTGAGCCCATGGCAGCCTTGATTAGAGCAAACCAGAGGGTGAAAGGATTTCAATATGGGGGATTCAGGAGAAACTCATGTTATACGTCGACAACACCATGCTGCTTCTGGGGTACACAGATGACTCCCTGAGGGAGGCCATGGCGGTGGTTGGCAGGTTTGGGTCATACTCCGGCTTTGTCATTAACTGGACCAAGTCCTCACTTCTGCTGCTGGATGCTATTCCGGACAGCGGGGAACGGACAATACACAAGGTACCGGTTTCAAGTATCTAGGTGTCCAGATCACTTCAGAACCGCACGATTTTATCTCACTTAACCTGACTCCACTGCTAAATAGAATCCGAGATAGAGCCAAAATATGGTCCCGTCTTAGGATGTCCTTGGTGGGAAGGGTTAATCTCATAAAGATGATTTTCATGCCTCAGCTCTTATATATCCTACACAACACACCTATGGTTATCCCTCTAAAGATGTTCAGGATTATTAATTCTATTTTTAGGGCCTTTATACGGCAGGACAAATCTCTTAGGGTAAAGCTGGAACAGCTACAAAAACCCAAGGCTGTGGGTGGCCTTGCCCTCCCTAACTCTTGGGTCTATTATCTAGTGGCTCAGGTGCAGCATATCGCCCGGGCTATGCCAGAAGATCAGGATTTTGAGGAGGGTAGTGTACAATCCAACCCCATTAGGGCCCTAATGTGTTACGCCACTGGCCTCGACAGCGTACCCATGGGTATGGAGGTCATGGTGTATGCAATGTCCAACAAACGATTTCCCACGTATGTATTGATGCAAAAAATATGGAATAAACGTAGGCAGCTGCAGGAGGTAGAGGGATTCACTGGTTACAGTCCGATATGGGATAATGGGTACTATGAGGAGCTGCTCTCATTGGATTGCAGAGTCTGGTGGAGGAGACACGGAGTCACACATTTCAAACATATCTTTGCAGCGGGTAAACTGATCCCCTTCCCAGAACTGAAGGAGCAATTTCACCTCCCACAATCCATGTTCTTCTATTACATGCAGTTGCAACATACAGTGAGGGCACAGGTGGGGGGGACCCCATGGATTCTCTCTCAGACACCAATATTCAAGTATATGACTGAAGTGTCCCAGTTTAAGGGCTTCATTTCCAGAACCTACTCCGTGATTCTCAATGTTTACCTGGAGGGATTTCCCCTTACAGCATCCAGCAAATGGGAAAGGGATGTGGGAACATTTGAGGATGAACAGTGGGAGGAGGCACTGCAGGCAGTGCAACTTTGCTCTTTAAACGTGGCACAGCAGCTTTCCCAACTATACATTGTCCTTAGAGTACATTATACGCCCAACAGGTTATTTAGGATGGGAGTGAGTCCAGACTCCAACTGCCCAGATGTGCGAGAGATCATGGGGACCTAATCCATCTGCTATGGCAGTGCCCCAAACTTCATTTATTCTGGACAGGGGTTTTGGCCACAGTTAACAGAGTATATCAGACTGTCATACCCACTGACCCAAAACTGTACTTACTTGGGATCTTGAACGATATTCCCTTGGAAGACAATCCCAAACAGGCCATATCGAGGCTCTGTTTCAAGCCCGTAAGCTGATCCTTCGACGTTAGAAGGCGGTTGAGCCCCCAATGTTGAAGGAATGGATTGCCCAGATGGGTGACACCATAAGAATGGAGAAATATATCTACCAGCATAGGGGTCACTCTGGAAAGTTTGATAGGCTGTGGGCACCTTGGTTGGATACCCCCGGCCTGTCCCCGGTAGATCTGGTGATGGATAGGCTGTTGAGATAGGTGGTGGGTGAGTGGTTGAGACGCAATGAGGGCAGGGAATATGAATAGCTTAATATATGCATTTCAGATGGTAGGGCAGACTCCTGAAAGAGCAGTCTCTTTAGAAGCATTGCCTGACTTGTATAATTTGTGATGGCGGAGGATGTTTTGCATACTGTCGGAATGTACCTCTTGCTCTACTAATAGTACTGTACGACTAACTTTGTGTCCTACATGTGAGGTGTGAAAGTTTTTATTTTTGTTTTGCTGTATTTTTTCTATTTTTGTTACAATAAACATCTTTAAATTAAAAAAGAAGTAAATATATAATGCCCATATAGTCAAATCAGCCAATAGATTGCAGGTTTGAAAACTTTATCAAAGAGGTTAAGAATTGTTAATTTTAACAACCAAGATTGACAAAAATTGATTGACTATATTGCTATTTTACCAGACTGCAATTGAACCACTGTAGCAGTAAAGTTAGTTTCATTCTAGCATTGTTGACCACATTTTTTTATTTTATTTTGATAGATATCTAAGAGAAATCTGTTGAAAATCTTTGACGTATGAATGCTGACTAGGAAACTTGGCACAAAAGATCTAAATTTGTTCAAATGGGATGGCTATTCAAACAAGGATCGATCTGTTAAAAAAATGCTGCATATATGAACTGCATCACATTTCAGTCTACCCCCCACCGACATCTCCCTAAGCACTCTAATGCTTACAGAGACATCACAGCCATTTATAGAATTTAGATTTTGAATGTGATAATTGGTACATATATTTTAGAATGTGTTAAATGTTAACACATTAGATCATCTATAATACTGTAAAATAGGGATGAGCTTCGAGTTCGAATCGAACCCATGTTCGACTCGAACATCGCCTGTTCGGTTGTTCGTCGAATTGCGAACAGTATTGGCCGTTCGCGCTAAATTCGAGTGGCGCGTCACGGCCCATAATTCACTGCGGCATCGCAGTGCATTGCTGGCTGATGATTGGCCAAGCATGCACTATGACCCGCATGCTTGGCCAATCACAGCGCCGTCTGAACAGAGAGCCGTAATTGGCCAAAGCCAGGGTGGCTTTGGCCAATTATGGCTCAGGGGGTAGTATACGCCCCACATTATATAAGGCCGCCTCCGTGGCGGCCTTGTGTAGTGTGTTGCGGTGTTGGTTAAAGAGAGAGCTTACACATAGAGAGAGAGAGAGACAGTGTCATTTATATTGAGTTAGATAGAGCAGGCAGGCGAGTCAGTTAGCTGCAGTTACAGTGTGTAGAGGATATATATGTATCCTAGGTGTTGTATATATATATATTTATACACTGTATTCAGTTTAGCTAGATCCGTTCCTGTTATTCTCTATACTGTGACAGGCAGGCAGGTGATTGTGCTAGCTGCAGTCAGTGTTTCACTTAGTGTACTGTGTGCTTTGCATAGCGTTCACCTAAAGCTTACCTGAATACAGATAGTGACCAATAGTGGTGTTCTCATAAAAAAAAACACAGGCAGAGAGCTGCAAGTATTTTCAGTTAGTGTACTGTGGCCTCTGCACTATGTTCACCTAAAACTAACTGAAGACAATTGCTGCTTTCCCCATACTAATACCACAGCAGGCAGTTGATTCTGATAGCTGCATTATCAGTACCGAGATATTATATATATATTAGGGCTGTTACTGATTAAAATTTTCGTTTTCGATTAATCGTTTTTTTTTTTGATCGATTAATCAACTAATTTTGATTAATTATAACGCACATACAGATCCAACTACTTTTAGCTGATCTCCTTGCAGGCCGATTCCCAGTGCAGCTACCAACCACTGGAAAAATCGATAGCAGGATACAAAACACACACAAAGGCAGCGCTCAATGGGAATAGCATTAAAACTTTTATAGTCTTCAAGTAGGTAACAAAATAAATATTTGTAGCGGCCTCACCCCGTCCTCTTTAGCTAGGGGTATGTCACACGACAGGGTGAGGTGCGCTACGGCCCATGTCCTCCCCATAGCTGTGGGTGAGGTGAAGGCCAGTATCAGTATCTTCCTCGGGCCAAATGTGCGTTGGGTGTGAAACTCAGTCCTGCTATGCTGAAATCTCCCTTGCTCCCATTAACAGAGTCCATACACCGATCACAGTCCAACTCTCAGTTTTATTTCGTAGCTCCACAACAAACAATGTAATGGCAAGATACGGTGGGATGAGCAGATCGAGGCACTGTCCTGAATTTTAGTCTCTAAACCCCTGTACCTTGACCAAGGGTGGTAGCAACATTGATTAGGATACCTTTGCTGCGCTGCGGCCCCTATCAGGGGAAGATGACCCTCCAAGGGAGTTACCGAAGGCCCATCTGTCTCCGGGTTGACGCTGCTCCGGAATCTTCGGACGGGTGACCTCCCCGGCCTCCTCGCCTCAGATGCGGGTCCCCTCGCAAGGGGCACCCTGGAATCACTTCACCCTCGCGGGACCCAGTCGAAGTCACCGGGCCCCAGGCCTACGACATAGTACCTCACCCCAGGCTGAAGGTGCCTGGGATGGACTCCAACTCCATTCCGGTCAGGCCTAGGGCGCCTGAGCCGGAACCTCGAACCGCCCGCACCCAGGCCTAAGGTGCCTGGGCGCGTGAAGAGAAGATCCTCCAAGACCTCATGGTGAGGGCGTCTCCCCCTTTTATCTCCTCCCGTCGACACCACGGCGGGTTCCCCGCCCCAGCCGTACCATCTCCGGAAAGGGACAAAAAGGGTAGCACTGTGGTAGTGATTCCACCTTGAGCCCGTAGGTACCCCGCCACCCACAGGCCAAGGAGAACACTGCACCACCCAATCCTCCACGAATAACAAAGGGGTCTAAACCCTGTCATAATTACACACCTGGGTCACACTACCCCCAGGTGTATCCCAACTAAATCTGAAGACCCCGCTACAATTGCACTGGAGATAAAATCGATGTAGCTACATAAACTGTAAAAATGGTGCGAGTAATACCAAACGGTAGCAAAAGCAGTCATAAAAACATGTAGCTAAGTATGATACTGGTATAAAAATGTGTACAACGATACCACTGCTGAATCCAGATGAGAACTAACATCAGTCCGTCGGCATGTAGATGTCCCGTGAAGGGAACTATCACAACTCCCAGTGGATGGCTGTAGAATCCCAGGGTGATAGAGGGAAGTGTAACAGCCCTTGCGTGTGGCAGATAGTAAGGTCCCGCCGGCATGCAGATACGAAGGCACAGCAAAGGAGCCCTTCAGATGGACACGGCAAGCCCAAAGAATTTTGATCAATCAAAAAAATTTTGATCGATCAAAACAATTACCGGTAATCGATTAATCGAGGAATTAATAGTTAATTTCCACAGCCCTAATATATATATATATATCCCACCTTTGTGCAGCTACATCTCACTGCAGGCCATTAGTATGTCTGGAAGGCAAACAAGGAGAGGCAGTCAGTCACGAGGCAATAAAAGAGGGCAAGCAGGCTCTGTGTCTAGAGGCAACAGTGCTGGTCGTGGACATGGTGCATCCTCATCAGCACGTGGCCGTGGGACACGCTTGCCCTTCTTTTCAGCAGCTGGCCATGTTGAGCCACAACATGCCAAGACTTGGTAGAGTGGATGACCAAGCCGTCCTCCTCCTCATCCTCTCTCACCCAGGCTCAGGGTACTTTGTCTGGCAAAGCAGCTGCCAAAGCGGCCTCTTTCCTCGGCTTGATGGCATCAGTCACTCCTTCCCTAGCCCCACTATGTCCTCCTGAGGAGTCCCCTGAACTGTTTGACCACAGTGTTAGGTACATGCTCCAGGAGGATGCCCAGCATTTGGAAGGCTCCGATGATGGAACCCAGCTAGAGGAAGGCAGTAACGTGAGCCCAGAGAGAGGTGGTAGTAACGTGAGCCCAGAGAGAGGGGTGCCCAACAAGGACAGCTATCTGGCAGTCATGTTCCCCCAGCTGCAGCATACTGCCAGATTTGCTCCAGTGATGAGGAGGGAGGGGATGATGAGGTCACTGACTCCACGTGGGTGCCTGATAGGAGAGAGGAGGAGGAGAGAAGAAGGAGGGAGGAGGGAGGAGGAGGCACATCTCCAACGAGGCAGGATGCCCTCCAGGGGCCATCTTAAGGGAAGCACACCAACTGCATCACACCGCAGAGCTCCGCATGTGCAGGGCGCTGCTGTCTCTGTGCGTTATTCCAAAAGTTCTTTGGTGTGGGCCTTTTTTCCGACGTGTGCAGCAGATTGCACCATTGTCATTTGCAACATATGTCTCAGGCATATCTCATGTGGCCAAAACATCAGGAGCTTGGGCACCACATGCTTGACCACACATATGTCAACCTGCCATGCAGTTCATTGGCAAGCCTACCTAAAAGACCTACACCAAAGAACAAAGCGGACCTAGCCTTGTTCCTCATCAGCTAGGATCTCCAATCCCACTAAACCTTCAGTCCTCTCTGAAACCTGCACTGAGAGGAATGAAGGTGTAGAATTAGGTGTGTCACAGCCAAGTACTTGCGGGCAATCTGCTATTGGTACACCGACGTCAGATTGTACCAGGCAAATTTCCCTGCCCCAGCTGCTGCACCACCGAAATAAGTTCGCTCCCAGCCATCCACATGCCCAGCGGTTGAATGCTAGCTTGGCTAAATTGCTAGCACTTCAACTGCTGCCTTTTCAGTTGGTAGACTCTGCCCCCTTCTGTGAGTTTGTGGAATGTGCGGTTCCTCAGTGGCAGGTTCCCAAACGCCACTTTTTCTCACAGAAGACGATTCCGGATCTCTACCGGCATGTGGAAGGCAATGTCTTGGCCTCGCTGGACAGGGCGGTCAGAGGTAAGGTGCATATTTCCCGCTGACTCATGGTCCAGCAGGCATGGACAGGGACGTTTACCCATCTTTCATGGCGCATTGGGTGACTCTGCTGGCAGCTGAGAAGGATGCAGGACAAGGTGCAGTAGTGTTGGAGGTTGTTCCGACACCACGTCTCCAAAATGTTACTACTGGTGATTCTTACACACCTCTCTCCTCCACCCCCTTCTCTTCTTCTTCCTCCATGGCCTCTTCCTGTGCTGCTTTGTCCTCTGAACCAGCGGTGCTCTGTAGGCGTCCAATGGGCTACGTAAGTACGCAGGCAAAAAGATACCATGCGGTGCTTGAGCTGGTGTGCTTGGGGGACAGGAGCCACACTGGGGCAGAGATTCTGTCATCTCTGCAGGGGCAGGCTCAGAGGTGGTTGAAACCACGCCAGCTTAAGCCAGGAATGTTGGTTTGCAACAATGGCACCAACCTCCTCTCCGCCCTCCGACAGGGACAACTGACCCATGTGCCCTTTTTGGCTCACGTCAACTTGGTGGTGCAGCGGTTCTTGGGCAGGTAACCAGGCTTACAATAGGTCCTGAAGCAGGCCAGGAAACTCTGTGGGCATTTCCGGCCGGTCATATAATGCCAGTGCTTGGCTGGCTGACCTGCAAAAGGAATCCAACCTGCCCAAGAACCGCTTAATCTGTGACATGCCCACCAGGTGGAACTCTACGTTGGCCATGCTGCAGCGGCTGCACATGCAGCAGAGGGCCCTCAATGAGTATGGCACCAGGACAGGGTCAGTGGAGCTTGGATTTTTTAGTACGCAATTTTTAGTACACAGCCCCAAGGTATGATCGGTTCCAGCAACCAACCATCGTCAGCGTCTGGTTTACATGGTGCAGGAATACCTAGTGGCAAGATCAGACTTGGACACCTTTCCCACCGAAAATCCTCTGGGTTACTGGGTCTTGAGGATGGATCACTGGCCAGAGCTTGAACAGTATGCAATTGAGCTACTGGCCTGTCCTGCATCCAGCGTTCTTTCGGAACGCACATTTATTGCTGCTGGAGGCTTTGTAACCGATCACAGGGTGCGCCTGTCCACCGACTCGGTCGATCGACTGACCTTCATAAAAATGAATCAGTCTTGGATCACCACCAGCTACCAAGCACCTGATGCTAATGTAACCAAATATTTTTTTTTTTTTTTTTTTAACGTCAGATGCCTTCAAGACTGCCTATTCTGATGCTGAGTGACTATCCTGTTATACTGAGTGATTATCCTCTTCCTCCTCAATGATCATGTTGATAGCTTGTAAGAACATTTTTGTTTCTGGGCACCGCCACCAGTGGCTAAGGCCCAATTTTTCAGCCCCTGTTTAACAGGGGCGTGTAATTACAATTTTTGATGCAATATTTTGCAGCGGGGCTCAGTGCTGCGCTCCAACTACAGTATCTGTGAGGGGTTGCAGTGTTGTGGCACCAGCACCAGTGCCTAAGGCCAAATTTTTCAGCCCCTGTTCAACAGGGGCATGTAATTACAATTCTTGATATAATAGTTCACAGCAGGGCGTTCCAGTGCCCACCACGATCGGATAACCTATGGATTTTCGTCCGATGGATTTGCCCATCGGAAATCCGATGAAACTGTTTTTCATCAGTCTTGGCCACACACCATCAGTCAAAAAACCAACCGTTCCAAACGCGGTGACGTAAAACACTCCGATGAGCCGAGAAAAATGAAGTTTAATGCTTCTGAGCATGCGTTGACTTGATTCTGAGCATGCGTGGGTTTTTTAACCGATGGACTTGCCCATAGACGATCGGAAATTCCCATTGTTTTTTTATCCATCGGAAAATTTTAAAACAAGTTCTATTTTTTACAACCGATGGAAAAAAGACCGATGGGTACCATACACGATTGGTTGGTCTGATGAAAACCGTCCATCGGACGGTTTTCATCAGTCAAACCGATCGTGTGTACGGGGCTTAACTGTGAGGGCTTACAGTGTTGTGGCAACACCTAAGGGCAAAATTTCTGCAGAGTATATACGGCAGGCCCCTACTGTCAAACATCCAACTTGCAAACGGAAGGCGACAACAGGAAGTGAGAGGAAATCTACCCCTAGGAAGGGAAATTCTCTCCTGTAAGAGTTAATATGGGAAAAAAGTGTCTCCTCTCCACTGATGCTTTATCACCAATCCTTGTTTCAATAAAAACCCCAAATTTTCAAAAAACATTTGTCATTGGGACGGAAAGTGAGGTGAAATGTTCTGAAAAGGTGCACACTGCACAGACCGCAAAACAAATGTTACAGGGGTGATAACACTTCCCTATGTTTTTCAAAAGCTTAAAAATAGATTTTTGGGCTGGAGCTACACTTAAAAAATGTACCTGTTCCAAATTACAAACAGATTCTACTTAAGAGCAAACCTACAGTCCCTGCCTTATTTGCACCGCCTGTATACTGCTGTTCAGAGTATATAGGGCCTTTTTTAAATTTGGGTGCGGGGTTCCCCTTAATATCCATATAACACCCAAAGGGGCTGGTAGTGGGCTGGGGGGTACCCATGCCATTTTCCTCAATGATTTTCATCCATATTGCCGGGACCAGACATTACATTAAAACCGCAAGCAGTTTTAAATGACTTTTTTTCCTTTAGAAATGTCATTTTGTGCAGGGACAGTTCTAAACACGGGAAACACGTGCCACTTCACTGGCATACTTTAGACACCCCCCAGGTACGATATTTAAAGGAATATTTCACTTTAAGCATCATTAAAATCACTGCTCCCGAAAAAACAGACAATTTTAAAACTTTTTTTTGCATTGATACATGTCCCCTGGGGCAGGACCCGGGTCCCCAAATCCTTTTTAGGACAATAACTTGCATATTAGCCTTAATAATTAGCACTTTTGATTTTTGATAGTTCGTGTCCATTGAATTTAATAGGGTTCTAAAGTTTGCGCAAACTTTCGGTCCGTTCGCAGGTTCTGGTGCGAACCGAACTGGGGGGGGGGGGGTGTTCGGCTCATCCCTACTGTAAAATGTGCATGTTAGCTTGTTGATTTAATACTTGTTGGAAAAGATGCTAAAAAGGAATATCTTAGTATAGTGTCTCTTCTATTGATATATTCAGCTAAAATGTATTAATATAGGTTTCATCCTGACCCTCTTAATTTTTGCATGGGTTTCCTCCTTAAATCCATACCTAACTCAAACATCCTTTTTTTCCCTGGCGTATTTCTGTACATGGCTGGGTATTTCCTGGCCAGCAGATGAATGGGTCAGTTGATGTTACTGGTTGATAAGAGCAGAAGATCCCAGGAGCCGCCCATCAGAACAAGACCTGCTGTGTGTAGACCACTAGCAGTCTCAGCCTGGACCCCCCCCAGGACATGCCCCTAATATGTTTCACTCCGTCCACTGGAGCTTAATCATGGGGAATACCATATACCATTGGTTCACAGTGATGTTCCTGGTTGTTGACACTGACCACTTTCTTAACAACCTTGACAGTGGAAGAAGGAAGTTGTTATATATAGTAGTGGGAGAAAAAAAATATCTACTATATATAACCTTTGGTCATTTCTGGACTGAAATATTGACGCTCGGAAGAAAGCCAGAACAAGCAAAGTTTGGTCTGAACCTGTGTTCAGACTGAAAAAATTCCTCATCCCTCCTCATTTCAGAAAGCCCAGATTTAAGCTTTTAATCTATTGTTTAACCACATACAAATTACAGGATATTGAAACAACATTTATCCAACGTCATGCAAAAAACACCAGTGCCTGGAGCCCATTAATTGGAGGATTGACATTTTTATTTGAAGCTTTTCAATTGGTTGTTTTGTAGCATATTCCATTCAATCTTCATGGAAACAAGCAAATCTATCACATGTAAAGCAAGATCACAGAACTGGAGAGCACGTTGAAACACTGCAGAGATCAATTTTGCATTTCCTCTTGCTATTGCCAAGTAATGAACAGTGGAAAATGTATCTGTTTTGGCATTTTTGTTTTAAAGTCTCAGACTTTTGCCAAGATTAGACTATTTGTTTCATATGATTTGTGTGCAGTCTGACTTGAACTGTGCAAGGACACTTGTAAGTTAACATTAGTTCAAACACTGACAGCAAATGCATATGTCCAATCAGTAAATTGCAGCATTCTTTTGAACTTCAAAGAATCTCATTAAAAAGGACAACCACAGTGTATTTTTGTAAAGATTATATTATGTTATATTATAAATTATATACATGTATCTCTGCAGTGATTTGTATGTAGCTTTTACATTTACATTTCAATTCTGTTCTCTATTCCATTACATATGCACATTTGTAGATTGTATATTTAGTGGGTTTGGCTATTTTATTACAAAACCTCAGTCTCGATGCTTAACAATTCTGAAAAATAAATCTCAGCAAAACCTGACCAATAGAGTTATGGGGCTCATTAACATTTAAGTGTTAAAGTATATTAATTTTGACTGGGCTTCTGACAAACCACAACAGACAAAAAACATGCATGACCCTCAAACAATGAAGCACACAACAATGCACAGCATATGGATTGTGGTGCATTATGGTGTTCCATACTTTACTGTGTTGGGATGACTTTCCAATCAATGGCAACATAAAGCATTACACTAAGAGCATGTGTATTGCCATGCATTATTGTAACTAGGGTTGCACCGATACTACTTTTTAAGACCAAGTACTGATACTTTTTTTCACATACTCGCCGATACCGATTACCAATACTTTTTTTAATGTCATGTGACAGTGACACTAATATGCAGCACTGATAGATGGCACTGAAGGACACTGATGGGGTGGCGCTGAGGAGGCGGAGGCACTACAATGCAGCACTGACGGGCACTGATGAGGTGTGGACTGTATCATTTGTTTATTTATGTTTACTTTTATTTATTTTTTTATTTTATTTTTATTTATTTTTTACAATTTATATATTTTTTGTTATTTATTTTACAATGCTTTGTTTTTGTTTTTTTTATTATTATTTTTACAAATGTAACCTTTCAATATTTATTTATTTATCACAATTCTTTCTTTTATTATTTTTTATCAGCCCTGTTGGGGGTGGCTTTGGTGAGATATCAGGGCTCTAAACAGACCCCTGACATCTCCCTTTTGAGACAGGGAAAGGGACTGAGGACACAGATTCCCCAGTCCCTTTCTCTGCAGCCTCAGCTACACTGAAGATGAATGGACAAGAGACAGAGGCTCCTGTTCATTCATAAACTGAAACATCGTAAACACAGTTTACAATTAGGGATGAGCCGAACACCCCCCTCCCAGTTCGATTCGCACCAGAACATGGGAACGGGCAAAAAATTGGTTCGAGCACGCGAACACCGTTAAAGTCTATGGGACACGAACATGAAAAATCAAAAGTGCTAATTTTAAAGGTTAATATGCAAGTTATTGTCATAAAAAGTGTTTGGGGACCCAGGTCCTGCCCCAGGGGACATGTATCAATGCAAAAAAAAAGTTTTAAAAAACTGCAGTTTTTTCGGGAGCAGTGATTTTAATAATGCTTAAAGTGAAACAATAAAAGTCAAATATTCCTTTAAATTTCATACCTGGGGGGTGTCTATAGTATGCCTCTAAAGTAGCGCATGTTTTCCGTGCTTAGAAAAGTCCCTGCACAAAATGTCATTTATAAAGGAAAAAAGTCATTTAAAACTACTCGCGGCTATAATGAATTGTTTTTTGTTTAAATGGCGTGGGGTTCCCCCAAAAATCCATACCAGACCCTTATCCGAGCACGCAACCTGGCAGGCCGCAGGAAAAGAGGGGGGACGAGAGAGTGCCCCCCTCCTGAACCGTAAAAGGCCACATGCCCTCAACATGGGGAGGATGTCCCCATGTTGATGGGGACAAGGGCCGCATCCCCACAACCCTTGCTCGTTGGTTGTGGGGGTCTGCGGGCGGGGGGCTTATCGGAAAATATGGAAGCCCCCTTTAACAAAGGGGATTCTCAGATCCCGGCCCCCCCCTATGTGAATTGGTAAGGGGTACATTGTACCCATACCATTTCACAAAGAAAAAGTGTGAAAATGTTAAAAATTACAGAAGACGGCTTGGGACAAGTCCTTTTTAAAAAAAACAAAAAAACATTCCAGCGATGTAATGCAGTCTGTTCAGCGTTGTAATCCATTCTCGATGTCCAGCGATGATCCATTCTCCAGCGATGCTCTCCACTCCAGTGAGGAACGACGCACGATCCTCCCTGCACCGAAGGCACCTGGCCTAATGACGCGCAAGCTGTCTGACAGTTCTTATATAACCGAGGGCGGGGCCACCCGTGATGTGGATGTGTGACCCCGCCCCCTCTAACGTGTAATGGGAAACCCCTGTGACACGTTAGAGGGGGCGGGGTCAACCCCGGGAAACCTCCGTGACACGTTAGAGGGGACAGGGGTCACCCGGCCACATCACAGGTGGCCCTGCCCTCGGTTATAAAAGAACTGTCAAGCAGCTTGTGTGTCATTAGGTGGGTGCCTTCGGTGCAGGGAGGATCATGCGTCGTTCTTCGCTGGAGTGGAGAGCATCGCTGGAGAATGGATCATCGCTGTCATTGAGAATGGATTACAACGCTGGACAGACTGGATTACATCGCTGGAATGTTTTTTTTTTTTTTAATAAAAGGACTTGTCCCAAGCCGTCTTCTGTCATTTTTTAAAATTTTCACACTTTTTCCTTGTGAAATGGTAGGGGTACAATGTACCCCTTACAAATTCACATGTGGGGGGGCGCGATCTGGGAGTTCCCTATGTTAACCCCTTCCTTACCGGGCCATAGTCATACGACGCCGGCAGGAACCCTCCCTCCCTCCGGGTGGGCGTCATATGATGTATTTTCTTCCTGGCCGTCTAGGGGCGCGCGCACCCGCGGCACCGCTCGTAACCCATGCGCGTGCCCTGCGGCCGCGATGTCCGCCGGGCACCCGCGATTGCCCGCGATCACGGCAGGAGTGTGGATCTGTGTGTGTAAACACACAGATCCACCTCCTGTCAGAGGTGAGGAGACCGATGTGTGTTCCCAGTACAGAGGAACACACATCGGTCTCCTCCCCTTGTGAATTCCCTCCCCCTACAGTTAGAATCACTCAATAGGGAGCATATTAACCCCTTCAGCGCCCCCTAGTGTTAACCCCTTCCCTGCCAGTCACATTTACACAGTAATCAGTGCAGTTTTATAGCACTAATCGCTGTATAAATGTGAATGGTCCCAAAAACGTGTCAAAAGTGTCCGATGTGTCCGCCGCAATGTCACGGTCACAATAAAAATCGCAGATCGCCGCCATTACTAGTAAAAAAAAATTAAAAAAATAGAAATGCCATAAATCTATCCCCTATTTTGTAGACGCTATAACTTTTGCGCAAACCAATCAATTTACGCTCATTGCGATTTTTTTTTACCAAAAATATGTAGAAGAAGAATACATATCGGTCTAAACTGAGGAAAAAAACGTTTTTTTTTTTAAAATAATGTGATATTTATTAAATCAAAAAGTAAAAAATATTGTGTTTTTTTCAAAATTGTCGCTCTTCTTTTGTTTATAGTGCAAAAAATAAAAACATAAAGATTTCATTTGGGTACAGTGTTGCATGACCGCGCAATTGTCATTTAAATTGCAACAGCGCTGAAAACTAAAAATTGGTCTGAGCGGGAAGGGGGTGAAAATGCCCTGTATGGAAGTGGTTAAAGGGGTCTTCCAGATTCCGATAAGCCCCTGCCCGCAGACCCCCACAACCACTGAGCAAGGGTTGTGGGGATGAGGCCCTTGTCCCCATCAACATGGGGACATCCTCCCCATGTTGAGGGCATGTGGCCTGGTACAGTTTAGGAGGGGGGGGCACTTTCTCACCCCCCCTCTTTTCCTGCAGCCTGCCAGGTTGCATGCTTGGATAAGGATCTGGTATGGATTTTTGGGGGGGGAACCCCACGCCATTAAAAAAAAATTAAAAAATGGCGCAGGGTTCCCCTTAAAAGGCGTTGTAAAGGTTTGTTTTTTTATTTTCTTAATAGGTTCCTTTAAGCTTGTGCATTGTTGGTTCACTTACCTTTTCCTTAGATTTCCCTTCTAAATATTTGTTTTCTTTGTTTTCTTTGTCTAAATTTCTCACTTCCTGTTCCTCCTCAGTAAGCTGTTCAGTAAGCTGTTCTGGCTGACTCCACACCACTCGGATGATGGTGTGAAGTTTTGTGAGGAGAAACAGGAAGTGAGAAATTCAGACAAAAAAAAACAAAAACATTTAGAAGGTAAATCAAAGGAAAAGGTAAGTGAACCAACAATGCACTAGCTTAAAGGAACCTATTTACAAAATAAAAACGAACCTTTACAACCCCTTTAATGTTCATACCAGACCTGAAGGGCCTAATATGGAATTTGGGGGGGACCCCACGCTTTTTTGTTTTTAATTTTGGTTTGGGGTTCCCTTAATATTCATACAAGACCCAAAGGGCCTAGTAATGGACTAAGGGGGAAACCCATGCTGTTGTTCAATGACTTATCTGTATTGCCCGGAACCCCACAATTCATTATAACCGCAAGTAGTTTTAAATTACTTTTTTTCCCTTTAGAAATGTCATTTTGTGCAGGGACATTTCTAAGCACGGGAAACATGCGCTACTTTACAGGCCTACTATAGACACCCCCCAGGTATGAAATTTAAAGGAATATTTGACTTTGAGGCTGGATTCACACTTATGCGTTTTTGAGCTCCAGAGTCCTTGCCAAGTTCGCAATCAGTCAATCAGCTGTTCCTTTGCGAAGAGAGAGGAGAGGGAAGGAGAGGGAAGTCTCACCGCTGTTATCATGAGGGGGAACTCCACGCCAAATTTTAAATAAAAAAATGGCATGGGTTCCCCTCCAGGAGCATACCAGGCCCTTTGGTCTGGTATGCACTTTAACGGGAACCCCTACGCCGAAAGAAACGGCGTGGGGGTCCCCCCAAAATCCATACCAGACCCTTATCCGAGCACGCAGCCCGGCTGGTCAGGAAAGGGGGTGGGAACGAGCAAGCACCCCCCCTCCTGAACCATACCAGGCCGCATGCCCTCAACATGGGGGGGTGTGTGCTTTGGGGCAGGGGGGCACCCTGCCCCCATGTTGATGAGGACAGGGCCTCTTCCCGACAACCCTGGCCATTGGTTGTCGGGGTATGCTGGCGGGGGGCTTATCGGAATCCGGGAGCCCCCTTTAATAAGGGGTCCCCCAGATCCCGGCCCCCCACACTATGTGAATGAGTATGGGGAACATCGTACCCCTACCCATTCACCTGGTGGAAAAAAATGTCAATAAAAACACTACACAGGTTTTTTAAATAATTTATTAGGCAGCTCCGGGGGTCTTCTTACAACTTCGGGGGTCTTTGGTGTCGCCTCCGCGCTCTCCGGTTCTTTCTTCCTTCTGCCGGGCCTCCGCTATCTTCTTCCAGCTCTTTTGCTAGTGAGGGCCCGGTCTTCTTTGTCGCCTTCTTCCCTCTTCTCTCCTGGAGATGCCGTGTGCGCGGAGCGCAATCACTTATATAGGCATGGGGGGTGATGCCACCCGGTGACCCCGCCCCCATATGACGTCACAGTCCCATCATTCCCCGGGACTGTCAGGTCATATGGGGGTGGTGTCACGGGGTGGTAACACCCGGTGACTACGCCCATGCCTATATAAGTGAATGCGCTCTGCGCACACGGCATTACAGCCGGAGACAGCGACGAGTCAACATCTCCAGGAGAGAAGAGAGAAGAAGGCGTCGAAGAAGACCGGGCCCCTGCTAGCAAAAGAGCTGGAGGAAGATAGCGGAGGCCCGGCAAAAGGAAGAAAGAACCAGAGAGCGAGAGAAGAACCGGAGAGCGCGGAGACGACACCGGAGACCCCCGAAGTCGGAAGAGACCCCGAAGTTGAAAGAAGACCCCCGGAGCTGCCTAATAAATTACTTTAAAGTGTTTTTATTGACATTTTTTTTCCACCAGGTGAATGGATAGGGGTACGATGTACCCCATACTCATTCACATAGGGTGGGGGGCCGGGATCTGGGGGCCCCCTTATTAAAGGGGGCTCCCGGTTTCCGATAAGCCCCCCGCCTGCATACCCCGACAACCAACGGCCAGGGTTGTCGGGAAGAGGCCCTGTCTTCATCAACATGGGGGCAGGGCGCCCCCCTGCCCCAAAGCACCCACCCCCCCATGTTGAGGGCATGCAACCTGGTATGGCATGCAACCTGGTACAGTTCAGGAGGGGGGGCGCTTGTCCCCACCCCCTTTCCTGACCGGCCTGGCTGCATGCTCGGATAAGGGTCTGCTAGGGATTTTGGGGGGACCCCACGCCGTTTTTTTTTCAGCGTAGGGGTTCCCGTTAAAGACCATACCAGACCTAAGGGCCTGGTATGGTCCTGGAGGGGAACCAATGTCATTTTTTTTTATTTTAAATTTGGCATGTAGTTCCCACTCAAGATCCCTGTTCAGAACGCAACACATGTGCGAATCAGATGCGTGCCCATAGAACATAATGGGCCTGAATTCGCACCTGAGCCGCACCGCAATGCGTAGAGAACGCACGCGTTTTTTCGGCAATGCGCAGTGCGAATGCATCGCACATATGTGAACCAGCCTCATTGAAATCACTGTATTTTATAATGTTATGAGAATTGGATGCGGTGTAAGCCGCAACCAATTCGCATAGGTGTGAACCCGGCCTTATTGTTTCACTGTATGCATTGTTAAAATCACTGCTCCCGAAAAAAACGGACATTTTTAAAACCTTTTTTTGCATTGATACATGTCCCCCGGGCAGGTCCAACCACCCCAAACACTTTTTATGACAATAACTTGCATATTAACCTTTAAAATTAGCACTTTTGATTTCTCCCATAGACTTTTAAAGGGTGTTCCGTGGCTTTTCGAATTTGCCACGAACACCCCAAATTGTTCGCTGTTTGGCGAACAGGCAATGTTCGAGTCAAAGAGATAGCCCATCCCTATTTACGAGTGGACAGAGACAGTGATCACTGACTCTGTGCATTCAGAAAAGGAAAGAGCTGGTAAATGAGCTTAAAATAGGCAAGTATGCAGACGTTTTTTATAGAGATTAGCACGCATAGGTATTAGGAAGTTTTAGGGGATAGTTTTAGGAGTAGTTAGAGTTAATTCTGGAATTCCACTTTAAATCATTAACAAGCATTGTTTAGGTCGCTGAAATAGGAACTGATTTAAGGAGTAGAGGATGCCCCCTTTGTGAAATGATTTTCAATATATAAGGCCAACCTATTTTCACTTTGAATACCCAATTATGTGTAAGAGAAAAAAAAAAATGAACGTTTGCTAGCACATAAATGCTTGCTCAAAGTGAGCACAGCTTCTTCTTATTGACTAAGCTCAATGAACATTTCATTTGCACAGTGAACAATTGGGGGTGAGGCTGGGTTCATACTGATACTACATGACAGTCATCCTACTTTGCTCTGCACCATCAGTCCTACATCCATCTGACTTTCATAACTAAAATTGGAGAAGACATCCTCTGAAGCAGCTGTATGTAGTATCTAATCAGCTTCCAGCTTTGGCTTGTCCAGTTAGGCTTTGAAATAAAAAAGCTAGAAGATGATTGGTTGCCATGCACATGTGTTACAGATTCTGCTTCTCCTCAGTTCCAGTCTTAATAAAATTGCAGTCTTAAAGTGGTTGTAAAGGTACAATTTTTTTTTCCTAAATAGCTTCCTTTACCTTAGAGCAGTCCTCCTTCACTTACCTCATCCTTTGATTTTGCTTTTAAATGTCCTTATTTCTTCTGAGAAATCCTCACTTCCTGTTCTTCTGTCTGTAACTCCACACAGTAATGCAAGGCTTTCTTCCTGGTGTGGAGTGTCATGCTCGCCCCCTCCCTTGGACTACAGGAGAGTCAGGATGCCCACTAACACACAGCTCCTTTCTCCATCTGCAATGTAGAGAGCTCCTGACTCTCCTGTAGTCCAAGGGAGGGGGCAAGCACGACACTCCACACCAGGAAGAAAGCCTTGCATTACTGTGTGGAGTTACAGACAGAAGAACAGGAAGTGAGGATTTCTCAGAAGAAATAAGGACATTTAAAAGCAAAATCAAAGGATGAGGTAAGTGAAGAAGGACTGCACTAAGGTAAAGGAAGCTATTTAGGAAAAAAAAAATTGTACCTTTAGAACCCCTTTAAGCCTCGTAGACACGGTCGGATTTCCATCTGACTTTTCCGTGGATTTTTGTCCGAACGGAGTTGGCCGGGAACACCCATAGCATACACACCACAGGACTTTTCTGCAAACTTTCCCAAAACTTCTTCCAACATCGCGTGGTTTTTCTGCTCTTTACCGCCACCCTTTGGTCAACTTCTGCTATTGTTGGTTGATGTTAACATTATTTGTTTTGTCCATCGGACAAAAGTCCGATGGTTTTCTGTACACACGGTCGGACTTTGCTCCATCGGACTTTTGTTGGGCAAAAGTTTGTCCGTTTGCAGACCCAACATTTGTCCGATGAAAAAAAAAAAAAAAGTTTGTCCGATGGAGCGTACACACGTTTGGATTGTTGGTCCAACTTGCTCAAAATGAAGTTTGTTGGCCAAAAGTCCGACCGTGTGTACGGGGCTTAAGTATTTATTTTATTTCTACTAAACTAACCGCAGGCAAAACTGCTTGGTGATTATATATATATATATATATATATATATATATATATATATATACATACATATACATACATATACACACACACACTATATATATATATAATGTGTGTGTGTATATAAAAAAAAAAAAAAATCACGCTAAGAGAAATTGGCAAAGAACAAGTTAAAGCAGTAAAAGTTAAACTCAACGGTGACAAACACCCCTCTATACTCATGCCAAGAACAGCTGAATCTATAAGGAAAAGATAAACAAAACAAATAAAAAAACTTGTTTGCTGTATTGACTAAAATGCAGAAGCAACTGTACGTGAGTTGTTGAATATTCAAACAAAATAATAATAATAATAATGTAAAGTAAACTAATAATATAAATAACACCAAAAATCAAACAGGTTAAAATACTGGTTTCAAGTCACAAAGAAATTGTCACTGCACATCCTGGACGTTTTACATTTTAAGTTTTTCGAAAAGCATCCTAGAGATATAAAACCAGTTAAGATTAGTATTCAGATGCCATCTGTGAAATTGCACATGTGCAGTATAAATATTCCTGGCTGATACTCACCGAAGAGTGACAAGATACCACACGCTGCCCATACAATTAAAGACATTCCTATGCTGCCGGTATTCTGTAGTATTCCCTTGGGAGATATAAAAATCCCTGCTCCAATTATAGTTCCAATTATGAGTGAGATCCCTCTTAACAAAGTTACTTTCTTTTTAAGCACCACTTTCTCCCTCTTGTCAGCCTGTTTGTTGTTAATTGAGGATAACATGCCTTCCGATTCCTTGGTAGGATAGCTGCCTTTGGAAGTTATCATAGGCACATCAGCAGAAGCAGATCTTTTATACATGATGAATAAAAAAAGAACAATGGAATCTCAATGTAAAAACTCAAAGTGCGATGGGATGCAGGTAGTACCCAGTGCTGGATGCTTCTGGTGGCAAACTTTTTCACAACTAATTCTACAAGCTGTTGCTCACTCTTCTTTTTTTTTTGGTAACACCTGTTTATTCACCTGCCTTAGCTGTCTGTCCTATCACTGGAGACCAAGTCAACTTCCGCATGAGACTGATGCATTGGATTGCTGCACACTAGGTTACTAGTGCTGAATGATGATGTAAATTCTTCAGGTTTGCATCAGCCACAGAAATCCCTTTGCTTTACTCAGCAATAATTCCTGTGAAGCAGGGTGTTGCATAAGCAAAACTTGATCTTCTTACACAAAATCTGGAGGAGTAACAGGAACACTTGTCTTTTAAGCCGATCATTGTGACTTGCAGAAATGCCTTGTTAAAGAACACAGACTATTCATGCAAGCGACAGGAATATGAAATGCTTTTTGCTTTCTATTACCTACGGTCTGTCTAGTTAACAATATCTGTGTTCACTGTGACTGTGCAAACACACAGACGTAGAAGTAAGAAAAGAAAAAAAACGCTTATGGCTTTTCCATACACGAAGAAGTTGGCAGAAACAGCTGACTGTATATCCCGTCAGAAATTTTACATTATTTCGGTTGTGGTATTTACAGTTTTTTTTTTTTTCTTCTTTTTAGGGTGTACGTTTATCAAACTTTGATAATTTATCTCATTTCAGTTCACAGAGAAAAATCTTCTCCTCTGGCACCCTGTTTATGAAGCGGAGAACATTTGTTCTCAGAAGTAGATGAGAGGAGAAGTTTTTCCTCTGAGAACACCTGAGATCTGAGTAGAAGGAGGGCTGCCTGTGATCTCCTGAGACACCTGTTTGATTACAGAGCAGCTGAGTTTTAAAAGTGAAACCAAAGTTAAAAAGTCTGTGTAATTACAAGAAAATAATAAGCACTGGCGCTTTTTTTAACTTTAAGTTTTTTTTACACACATTGACACATTTTTTAAATGTGTGTTTTGGCCCCTTTTTATTGGTAATTTTGGCATTATTTACGTGCATTTTGCCGTTTTTTTAACATGCCGTATTTTTTTAACACGCATCTGGCCGTGTTTTTTTTTATTGTGCATTTTGGTGCTTTTTAAAACACTCATTTTGGCCCTTTAGCGCACATTATGAAACAGGTTATTTTAAGACGCATTTTGGTGTGGTTTGTAACGCACACTTTGGTGCTTCTTTTAGCATGTAGTTTGACACTTTTTTAACGTGCATCTGGATTTGCTTTTTATGCGTATTTTGGAAAAGCGCACATTTGCTAGCCACTTTTGGGATGCCCTTAACAATTAATGGCACCTCAAGCATGTCATGCATTTTGCATGTGTTTGCAGAATGCACACCAAAACGTAGGTTAAAAAATGTGCTTAAATGCGTTTTTAAAAAACAAGTCAAAATGTTTGTTGAAAAAAGCAGCAAAAATGCATCAAAAACTGTACCAAAATGTGCCCAAAAAGCCAGATTGAAATTTTTTTGGTCATGGAGCATTGTGCATTTTTGTGCATTGTGCATTTTTTCAATGCGCATTTTGGCAAGTTGGTAGTGTATTTGTCAAATGACAAAATGTGTGGCAAAATGCATGTCTGCTAACTGCATTTGGGGTGCCATTAACAATGAATAGCACCCAAAAGCACATTGCGTATTTTGACAGAATTTTACAGCAATTTGGAATCATGGCAAGAATTGCGCAATTCTGCCAACAATTCTGCATTGTTTAGATGTGAATGGGTCCTAAAATAAGATACATTATAACTATACTGTGTGTTTGTGTATATATATATATATATATATATATATATATACCGTATTTATCAGCATATAACACGCACAGGCGTATAACACGCACCCTAACTTTAAGAGGGAAGTTTCAGGAAAAAACCTTTCCACAGCCCCCTGCGTATAATACGGCACAGTTTACACTCTATTTTCAGAGTAAAAAAGTGAGTGTTATATGCCAATAAATACAGTGTATATATATATATATATATACATATAAAACACATATATACACACATAAAAATACAGTATAGTTATTATCTATATCAATCTTTAAGCTTGCTATTGCTTATATTATGAAGAAAGAAGCCTCCTTCCTCACATCACAGCAGCTTCTCACCCATATTCTCCACCTCTGAGCTGGAGAATCTGGGAGGAGATATTTTACAGAGATGGACAGGGAGATCTTTAGATCTCACCTTCATAAACTGGTCATCTGTGTAAAAGTGAATGACAGAAGGGTGTGTCCTGTGATGAGAAGTGAAGAACATGTTCTCCACTCCTCATCTCAGCTTCATAAACTGGTACACCTGAGAGATCAGCAGTGGTCATTAAGGATGAGCTCCGGCGTGTTCGCACACCCCACGTGCAGAGCCTGCCAGGAAGTCGGCACTGCGCTGCCCTAATGACAGACAGTGAGACATTTCCCAATCTCTGCAGCCGTGCATTGGGACAATGTCTAACTACCTGTGATTAGAGCAGCGCAGTGCCGACTTCCTGGCGGGCTCTGCACATGGGGTGTGCGAACATGCTGGAGCTCATCCTTAGTGATCATCAGGATCTCTGCTCTTCTCTGTTTGATAAACGTACACCAAAGTGATTGTAAAGGCTCATTTTAAAAAATAAAGCTTGTTCTTAAAAATAACAAACATGTTATACTTACCTCCTCTGTGCTATTGGTTTTGCACAGAGCAGCCCAGATCCTCCTCTTCTCGGGTCCCTCTTTGCTGCTCCTAGCCCCTCTCTCCTTTGAGTGCCCCTCAGCCAGCAGCTTGCTACAGGGGTCACCTAAGCCGAATCAGAGCTCTGTGTATCCATTCAGACACAGAGCCCCGACCTGGCCCCCTCTCTCCCCTGATTGGCTGACTGACTTTGATTGACAGCCGTGCAAGCCAATGGTGCCACTGCTCTGTCTCAGCCAATCAGGGGGAGTGTCCTGGATGGCTGAGGGGATCGTCGACATCGTTGGAGAGAGAAGGGGCTCAGGTAGGTAATTAGGGGGGGGGGGGGTTGCTGTAGGGCTGCTACACACAGACGTTTTTTTATCTTAATGCCTAATGCCTAGAATGCATTAAGATAAAAAAAAACTTTCTGCCTTTA
The DNA here is from genome assembly GCA_029206835.1 of Rana muscosa. Classification (NCBI taxonomy): domain Eukaryota; kingdom Metazoa; phylum Chordata; class Amphibia; order Anura; family Ranidae; genus Rana; species Rana muscosa. The sequence continues at coordinate 340,515,351 of CM055116.1, read as the reverse complement.
CAACTACTTTTTAAACACTTTTAATTAACCAAAACTCTGTTTTCTCTGGATTGCTGCATTTTTTTACGTTTGTGCATTGTACATTGGATAAGTTCATTTGTCTAAGGCTAGTTTAAAGTATCAAAAATGATGATATATAGTCAATTACTGTATGTACAGTATGATACTTTTTTTATTTATTTAAATTTTTTTATTTCTATTGCGTTTCAGATTGGAAATTCACAAGTAAAAATAAAATAGGAAAAACAAAGTAGATCAATCTACATATGCACTATAGGAAAAGTACAAAAGTCATGATGCTTTTTACAATCAAATTCTACAATCTTGAGTGGTAAAAAAAATGCAGAAATCTTCTATTTAAAATATAAGAAAAACTGAATAAAAGCAGAAATCTGTGGCCAATTCACAGTCTGCTTAGATCTAAAATACAGAGACACAGGAAAAAAAAAAAATTTAATAGCTATTCCATACACAAAGAGGTTGGCAGATACAGTTGACCAAAATACAAGTTTATAGTTTTTTTTTTTACTGTATATTGCGTCAGAAATTATACATTTCTAAGTTTTGACATTTACAGTAGCTTTCTTTTACTTCATTTTTGACACCTTTTTTAACTTAAATACAACTCTGTTTGATATGCATTTCTATGCTTTATGCATTGCATAATAGTTTGCTTGGTTTCACTAGTGTGAAAACTATAGACATTATAAGAAACTGGCAGACAATTACAGTATTTATCGCGTCTGTACAAAAAGGCAGGCCATGGGTTACTCTACAATCCAGAAAATATAGGTAGAGTGGTAAAAAATATTAAATATATTCTATCTGTGTAGCTGTATTTTCTAAGTCCGGCTTTATTTTAGGTGTTATGTTTTGTGTGATATTTAGCAAAATCTCTTTCCGCAAGCTTGGCTCAGGGGTTACATTCAGTAGTGTCACATTCAGATCTTCCAGATTTTGTTGAGGTGGCTCCAGGCTTCTCTGACAAGAATGTGATGAAGGGAGTTCTTCTTGTTTTGTTAGCTGGTCAGCCCCTGGTGGTTGGACCATTCTCTTATAAATCATAGTTTTGACCTTAAAGAGTCCTTACCTAAGGGTTTTTTCCTTTGGTGTGCATGATACATCCCTGTTGTAAGACCTCAGGGCTGTACTCCGGTCCTAATGGACTCAACTCTTTTATAGAATATGTGCCTAAAGGTTTTGTTCCCAAAGTAATTGTCTGATGCTGCAATCAGCTGGATCAGAGTAAGAAGAGTTAAGCAGGTCATACACGGTCGAATTTCGAACAAATGTTCTTTTCAAAATCAGAAAGTTTTTTTTTTGTGATCTGATGATGCCACCATTGATTTTTGAAATTCGGCCGGGAATATTCTTTTCTCTCCGAGAATATTCTTTTCTTGCACATGCACATTTTTTTTCTATTACATTTCTCGCACGATTCTCCCATCATTGATTAGAAAATTGTTTGTTTTTCCAAAAATTTCCAACATGTCCGATTCCTCAAATTTGATTGCCGCACGAAAATCGGCTGTTGCTGCAGCCCACTAACGGTACAAAATTCGTACGAAAATTCTTTGATATGATTTTCGAAAGAAAATTCTTTCGAAAATTCGAACCATGTACAGTATGGCCGGCTTTACAGTATGTGCTCCTAGATGTTGAACTCCACCCAACAATTGTCAGTCAGGGACACTGTAGGGGCCCTGACACAGATTTGGGTATTCTATCTTTTCATGTGCTCTTCTTCATTGAAATTCCGCATTAAGAATTTTAAAACATTGATGGACTGGACCTTCATTTTTGTTAGCTTCAGGTAAATGTAAGTTCACGTGTAAGTTAATGTTACAAGGTGATGTAGCTTAGTATCACCTATGTTGCTAAGCGTGGGACCACCTTAATGCTACTGGTAGAGGATGACACAAAATAACATTCTTGACATTTTCTAATCTGTTCTCATCTTCTCATCTAAAAAGTATTGGAAAACCCTCAGCCCGTGGAAAACCTCCAGATTGTCCAGACATAAGGAACAAATGAATAAGGACGTCCCAGAATTAACTTAATAATACATAACAGAATTATTTAATTCTGACTTCCACACTAATTTTTGGGAGAGACTAATTCAGTTGAGCTACTTCCATTCAGTTCATGCCTATCCTTCTGTGTCATGAACCTGTATGAGAAGCCTGAGATGACAAGGGTGGCCTCTTGCACAATTTTCATCTGAGCACCCCTGAAAGTTGAGATAGGGTCTGCAAGGGCAATGGAAGCACACAAGTGCAAGGGTGCAGGAACTGAAGACTGGAATTTGGGAGCGCTGGTATCAGACGAGCAATAGTACAGCTGGTAGTACACTAGGGCAGGCCATAAATGATGCACTTTTTTTCATTCTATCAGCAGATTGATGGGGAAATCCCTCCATCGGAGCTATTGTATTCTGACAGCGGGGAGAGTTCCTGCAGTCAGAATGCACTTATCAGTAATGCTGACTATAGCTGGCAGCACTGATCGAGCGAAAAACAAACAAACAGGCTGGTTGTACAGATGTTAATAGAGAGATTGACTTCTGTACAACCAGCCTGCCCATTGATGGATCAAAATTTGGCCAGTCCCCACTAACCAGGCCAAATTTTGATCCTTCTATGGCCAGCTTTAGGATAATTACAAGAGGTTGGCAATATGCAGGCAGCAAGAAATTATTTTGATAGGGAGAATCTTGGTCAGAAAACCAGGCCAAGGTCAGAAACAGAGATAAGCAGCAATCACAGGCAAAGATAATCCAGAAGCAGGTCAGCCAAAATACTGGTCAGTAACAAGGTCAAGCACACGTTTTAGGATCAGGAATCACAAAAATTCAGACTTATAGACCATTTAACACTGAGCTTATGCAGAACTTTGGTTTAAATAGGGTATAAGTTGCTCACTAGGCATCAATACCTGTATCTGTGGTGGGGGTGTCTGTAGGCTTTCCATGTCAGTAAATAAGTGCAAATGTATGTGCATGCCAATGAGCCTGGCATGATATTCCTATTGGCTGACACAGCCTGTTTAAAGTGGTAGTAAAGTCAGTTAATACAAAACTCGTTGACAGGCAGGGTTTTTATAACAAAAGAGACCCTAGAGGTCTCTTGTGTCATAAATCTCCCCCCTGCCTGTCAGCGGGTAATGTGATCTGAGACGCACATGTGCCGCTCAGACCACATTTATGGCCTGCTCTGTGTCCTACTGAAAGATAAAAGGTGAAGATGGAAGCTGCAGGGGACAAGGGAGAGCAGTGAGAGCTCAGCACAAGAGGGCGCCCTCCCGGCTGCCGGCTGGAATTCTTAAATTACAGCCTGAGAGGGCTGTACATATGTTGCGGCCACAATGCTTTGCTTCATAGCCATGGCAATTTTACCTCAGGCTGCTGAGTTTGACAGGCAGAACTGCCTGTCAAACTCGCCCAATGAGACTGCACATCAATCACAAACCAAATGCTTGGCTTCTAGTTGCAGCACAATCCCACAATGTAAAATTGTCAGCAGCACCTCCTGAATGCCTGTCAGCCACTGCTGTGACACCCTCCGAAAAGTGTTCCACCATGCAATGCTTTTCAGCGGGTGCCAAGCTTACCGCCTGCCTGAAAGAACCCTACCAATACATTTTTAAATGCATTTTTTTTAAAGTTCCAAAAAAAAAGGAAGGTTACATATATTCATAATAACAATGTACCATACTGTAGTCATTATTTAAATATTGAACAGTCGGCTTCTGTCTGACAGATCAACATACATACGGGCCAAGTCTTGCATTTCACACTTATTTCTACCAGTAAACTGAGCTTATATAGTAAATAAATACAGTATTTTGAAATCATTGACACTTTTGATGCTGAATTTTAAAAGCAGCGGTGTTCTGTAAGATTAGCAAACCTGTGAGATCAGCAGGCTTGCCGTTGCTTTTAAAATTCAACATTAAAATAGTGTCATGGATTTCAAAATACTGTATTTCACTATGGTGATACCTCGGTTCACAAACTTAATTCGTGAAATGACTCTGGTCGTGAACCGAATTGGTCGTGAACAGAGCCAAATTTTCCCATAAGGTTCAATGTATATCCAGTTAATCCATTCTGAACTTTTTTGGGGGGTTTTTGAACCATAAAATTTGAAAAAAAGTACAGTACAGTACAGTATGAAGAGAGAAAACACTAACCTTGCTTAAAATGATTTCTGGCGTGGAGGAAGGCGGGTGGGAGGCAGTTATTGTTTGGAGGGAGAGTCCCTCCATAAGGACATTAGGGAAATCTCCTTCAGGGGTTTCTTCGCTTATTTGTCTCTCTTACAGTAGCTGCAGGCTCAGTGTTGCTGAAAAATCTGTCCAATGTCACTTGTCTTTTCCTGCGCTGCGTAACCCTCTGGAAATGAGAGACCATGTTATGATTCAGCAGATTTAACACTCTGTTCATTACAGTTATGTTTGGATGGTGCTTCTCAAAAACATCATCACACATCATTTTTACCATAATGGATTTTATGGCATCACTGCTAACCTCCTCCCTGTCTTCCTTTTCCTCAGTGGAATGCTCCTCAAAAAGCACCTGCTGCTGCTCACTGTGGAGTTCAGAAAATTCTTCCGTGGTCAGCTCCTCCTTATGTTCCTCAACAAGCTCCTCAACGTCTGCACCACCAATGTCCATACCCATACTCTTGCCCATGGACACAATCTCCTCCACTACCTCCGCATCAGACCCTTCAAAGTCACGTTCAGTGACACATTCTGGCCACAGTTTCCTCCAGGCTGAGTTTAAGAATCTGTGAGTGACCTCTTCCCAGGCTTTGTCAATGAGGTTAATGCAATAGAGAACATTGGAAAAAAATAGAAGAAACTGCGCTTAAAGTGTACAAATCAAGCAAATAAATTGCCTGAAAAAAGAAAAAAATATTTTAGGAGAAGCAGCAACTAGTCTGAAAACAATCATCAGTGGGTACAAATAAGAAAAAATATATAGTCGCGCTAACTTATGAATTTGAACATAAGCCCATCACTGGGTAACTGAAAAAATCCAAATATCAACAGTGATAACATATAAAAAGCTAAGTGAAAAGCAATATATAATCTATGTGAACAGATAATAAACAGAGAATTAACTGTGAATAAAAAATTAGTTATTGTCCAAAAATACTGTAGAGCGGAAAAACCCCTCAAAGTTCATATTCAAAAATCCATAATGAAAAAAACACCCGTGAGGCGATATCCAAAATTAATAAAGAAATGAAGAAGGAAAGGATTCAGATCTTCTTAGACTTAAATTTGTGACTTTCACCACCACCAGTAGAAGTTACTGCTTACCGAACAGCGATGGTCCCCTATGACGGAGGACCTCAAACAGCCTTAAGTAATGCTCAGTTAAGCCTCCAGAGTGTAGCCAGTGGTAAACCTCGGTTGTTTTAATAGCCCGACAGCTCATAGAGCATCATACAGGTATTCAATCGTGGACCATGAAAAAAAGGGGGGGGACACTAGATAGTGTAAAATCCTTGGTGAACATTTATTAAAATAATGAAAACATACTCACAAGAGCAGTTAAAAAGACAGCTTAAAAGTATCACAGCGCCGACCGGTCAATTGGCGCTGGCACACACACGTCCGTGGAAGTCGAGCAATGGAGGGTGACGTCAGCACAAAGCTCGTATCCTGCCCTACGCGTTTCGTGAAAGATCACGTCGTCTCGGGGCACGGGCGATGAGCTGCGTCACCCCCTCTAAATAGGGGACACACCGGAAAGAGGATCCGACCCAGAAGAGGACGCGCGCACGCACGCATCACGTCAGGAGTCAACAATGCCTAGCTAGTACGGCTGCTGTACCAGCAAAGCCGATCCAGCGGCAGATGCGCACGCACATCTCCCCACGAGGAAACCAAGCCTCGTTCGTAAGGCCGCTCAGTGCACGTCATCACGCTAAGCGGAATGACGAAAGCACTCGGGAAGAGCGTACCTTACGTCTACGAGACCGTGACAACAAGGATCACGGCGCGTCATCACGAAAGAACGGAATGATGGAAGCCCTCGGGATAAGCGTACCATACGTCTGCGTGACCATGATAGCAAAAATCACAACAGCGTTACGTACGTCCTCTAAGGGGAGGGACCCTCCGGGTGTGTCACAAGAAACAGTAGAACCCGCAACCTCCACCGCAACCAATAGGTGCAGAGGACGCATTGGGACACTAAACTGCTCCAATTGTTAAATATTAATATCACACATAAACAATAATGCATTGATGCTGGAATTTGGGAACATCTGAGTTCATACCAATGTCCAGAACCGTACAAAAAATAAGTTTAACAAAAAAACAGAATGACCTCATGTGATTTAAAGTATAAGTAGCGGTGAATCCGCATAAAATTAAACTACAACACATTAGTGGTCGACAGAGTACATGTTACGATGGGTGTCAATGATCGGGCCTCAATGGACTCCCATCACAACATCATTGCTAGTTGTTGCTAGGAATTGTTGATAAAGGCATTGACATCGGTGTCAACGTTGAGTCCAAATGGAACATAAGTCCTCAACCTGTACACCCATGCCATTTCTTGCTTGGAGATTTCTCTCACAAGCAAGCTGCCTCTCCAATGTGGTCTATATTTATCAATTGCAATGAATAACGTGCCAGACGGGTCTCTCTTATGGACCTGGTGATAGTGCTTGGATACAGAGTGCTTATCGAAACCTTTACGGATATTTGCTATGTGTTCGTTAAGTCTCACCCTCAATGCCCTTTTGGTCCTCCCCACATACTGAAGACCGCAAGGGCACTGAATCAGGTAGACCACCCCCAAAGATGAGCATGTTATAAAAGGTTCAATTTCATAGGATCGGCCAGTGCTTGTTGACAAAAATTGGCTAATCTTCCTATCTCTGCAACTATTCAGGCTACACACTTGGCATTTCTTACATCGATAGTATCCTGTCAGGTTCTCCAAGAATGTCCTATTAGCCCGTGGGGGGTCCTGGACGCTTGGAGCCACTCTATTGGAAAGTGTCGAAGCCCCTCTAAATACAATAGATGGTCTTTCTGGAAGGGAGGGAGCCAGCACCTGGTCACTGATTAACACGTGCCAGTGCTTACGTATCAGACGTTTGATGGTCTGGTGCTGCATAGAGAAGGTGGTAATAAATGGAAGAGAGAACTTACCATCCCTTGCCACCTTCTCCTTATTAGCCAAAAGTGATCCTCGGTCAATCTCACTAACAGATTGTATCAATTGAGACATATCACTCTGTTGGTAACCTTTATCTACAAATCTTTTACAGAGAATCTCAGCTTGGCCTTTGAAGGCCACTAGATCTGTGCAGTTACGTCTTAATCTAGTGAGTTGACCATGAGGGACAGCCTTGAGCCAGGGGGCATAATGACAACTATCAAGCGGGATGTATGAGTTCCTATCAGTTGGTTTAAAATAAGTGGTGGTGACAAACTTATTATCAACAACTGAGATTTCCAAATCCAAATAGTGTACTGATTCCTGGCTTGCCTCAAAAGAGAATCTGATACCTCTATCGTTATCGTTCAGGGACAGCATGTAATCACGCAGAGCGGGTTCACTACCGTCCCACAAGAGGAGGACGTCGTCGATGTACCTTGCCCAGAGTACAACCTCTGGTCTCCGGCAAACATCGACAACGTCCTCCTCCCACTTGGCCATAAAAAGATTGGCCAAGCTGGGGGCATACTTCGCCCCCATCGCCACACCTCGGTCTTGGCGGAAAAATTGATTATCACACCAAAAATAATTATGACTTGCTGCATATTTCAGCAGAGTCATAATAAAATCAATTTGCCGGGGTGGCAGATCTGATCCTCTCACCAAGTACAACTCTACAGCCTCAAAACCACGCTCGTGTGGAATAATGGTATAAAGTGAGGTCACGTCTGCCGTGACCATCCATATACCATTTGTAGGAACGAGGTCTTTGAGTAAGTTAATAACGTATTTGGTGTCTCTTACGTATGAGGGGATCTGCTGAACCAGAGGTTGCAGAAAAAAATCAATATATTTCCCCACCCGGGACGTGATTGAATCTATCCCACTTACAATGGGTCGTCCCGGGGGGGAAGTGAGGCTTTTGTGGATCTTCGGGAGATAATAAATAACGGGAGTTCGGGGGGCACAAGGTATCAAAAATAATCTCTCCCTATCACTAAGGATACCTACCCGATGTCCCTCGTCCACAATACCTTCCAGTTCCCTCTTATACCTAATGACAGGATCCCTACTAAGGGGGGTGTAGGTTTCGGTGTCATCAACGATCCTGTGCAACTCTTTTAGGTAGTCACACCTATCAAGGATAACTATCCCTCCCCCCTTATCAGCGGGTCTAATAACTAGGGATTTGTTAGAACACAGAGACTCAAGACCACTCTCCAAATTCCTCTGCATCTTAACCTTTTTCACCTTAATCATTTCAAGGTCCTTGAGTACCACATCCCTAAATACTTTAATACTCGGAGCCAGTGAACCAGGGGGGTTGAACAGTGATGCATTGGCTAAGCCAGTATGTTTGTACTCAGGTGGAGATTTCAGTCCAACCGTTATAGGATTAGACAAAAAGTGCCTTTTGATGTTAAGCTTTCTCGCAAACTTGTGAACATCCATAAAGGTTTGGAACTTGCTCAAGCTCCTAGGCGGAGCAAATTTCAAACCCTTATCTAAGAGGCATTGCTCAGATTCTGACAAAGGCTGTTGGCTCAAATTGAAGATGCCCACACCTATATTCTTTTTCTTTTTGAGCAACTGGGCCCTCCTCCCACCTCTAACCCCTCTCTTCTTTCCGATGGGCCAAATCGACCTTGTTGGCCCATGGGAAAACCCCAACTTGAGTTAAGTCTAAAGTCATATGGACCTGGGGGGTAGGGAGGCCTGGAATAATCATAGCCCCTGTCATATTGACTAGACTGAGAAAACTGGCTATTTCTATCCTGATTGTCAAATCCAAATCGTCTTTCCATAGATCCACGGCCTTGCGGCCCCAATGAATCTGATAAAGGGAAAAAACGATTTTGGGTGGGGATGTTATAATCCCGCATACCACTGGTCTCAAAACTGGGTCTCATATATCCTTGGTTATATCCCATATCATATTGGGTGGATCTAGATGAAGGGTACTCCTAATCCCCCAAGGATTCATCCCGAAAGGTTCACTGGCTCCGAGTATTAAAGTATTTAGGGATGTGGTACTCATGGACCTTGAAATGATTAAGGTGAAAAAGGTTAAGATGCAGAGGAATTTGGAGAGTGGTCTTGAGTCTCTGTGTTCTAACAAATCCCTAGTTATTAGACCCGCTGATAAGGGGGGAGGGATAGTTATCCTTGATAGGTGTGACTACCTAAAAGAGTTGCACAGGATCGTTGATGACACCGAAACCTACACCCCCCTTAGTAGGGATCCTGTCATTAGGTATAAGAGGGAACTGGAAGGTATTGTGGACGAGGGACATCGGGTAGGTATCCTTAGTGATAGGGAGAGATTATTTTTGATACCTTGTGCCCCCCGAACTCCCGTCATTTATTATCTCCCGAAGATCCACAAAAGCCTCACTTCCCTCCCGGGACGACCCATTGTAAGTGGGATAGATTCAATCACGTCCCGGGTGGGGAAATATATTGATTTTTTTCTGCAACCTTTGGTTCAGCAGATCCCCTCATACGTAAGAGACACCAAATACGTTATTAACTTACTCAAAGACCTCGTTCCCACAAATGGTATATGGATGGTCACGGCAGACGTGACCTCACTTTATACCATTATTCCACAAGAGCGTGGTTTTGAGGCTGTAGAGTTGTACTTGGTGAGAGGATCAGATCTGCCACCCCGGCAAATTGATTTTATTATGACTCTGCTGAAATATGCAGCAAGTCATAATTATTTTTGGTGTGATAATCAATTTTTCCGCCAAGACCGAGGTGTGGCGATGGGGGCGAAGTATGCCCCCAGCTTGGCCAATCTTTTTATGGCCAAGTGGGAGGAGGACGTTGTCGATGTTTGCCGGAGACCAGAGGTTGTACTCTGGGCAAGGTACATCGACCACGTCCTCCTCTTGTGGGACGGTAGTGAACCCGCTCTGCGTGATTACATGCTGTCCCTGAACGATAACGATAGAGGTATCAGATTCTCTTTTGAGGCAAGCCAGGAATCAGTACACTATTTGGATTTGGAAATCTCAGTTGTTGATAATAAGTTTGTCACCACCACTTATTTTAAACCAACTGATAGGAACTCATACATCCCGCTTGATAGTTGCCATTATGCCCCCTGGCTCAAGGCTGTCCCTCATGGTCAACTCACTAGATTAAGACGTAACTGCACAGATCTAGTGGCCTTCAAAGGCCAAGCTGAGATTCTCTGTAAAAGATTTGTAGATAAAGGTTACCAACAGAGTGATATGTCTCAATTGATACAATCTGTTAGTGAGATTGACCGAGGATCACTTTTGGCTAATAAGGAGAAGGTGGCAAGGGATGGTAAGTTCTCTCTTCCATTTATTACCACCTTCTCTATGCAGCACCAGACCATCAAACGTCTGATACGTAAGCACTGGCACGTGTTAATCAGTGACCAGGTGCTGGCTCCCTCCCTTCCAGAAAGACCATCTATTGTATTTAGAGGGGCTTCGACACTTTCCAATAGAGTGGCTCCAAGCGTCCAGGACCCCCCACGGGCTAATAGGACATTCTTGGAGAACCTGACAGGATACTATCGATGTAAGAAATGCCAAGTGTGTAGCCTGAATAGTTGCAGAGATAGGAAGATTAGCCAATTTTTGTCAACAAGCACTGGCCGATCCTATGAAATTGAACCTTTTATAACATGCTCATCTTTGGGGGTGGTCTACCTGATTCAGTGCCCTTGCGGTCTTCAGTATGTGGGGAGGACCAAAAGGGAATTGAGGGTGAGACTTAACGAACACATAGCAAATATCCGTAAAGGTTTCGATAAGCACTCTGTATCCAAGCACTATGACCAGGTCCATAAGAGAGACCCGTCTGGCACGTTATTCATTGCAATTGATAAATATAGACCACATTGGAGAGGCAGCTTGCTTGTGAGAGAAATCTCCAAGCAAGAAATGGCATGGGTGTACAGGTTGAGGACTTATGTTCCATTTGGACTCAACGTTGACACCGATGTCAATGCCTTTATAAACAATTCCTAGCAACAACTGGCAATGATGTTGTGATGGGAGTCCATTGAGGCCCGATCATTGACACCCATCGTAACATGTACTCTGTCGACCACTAATGTGTTGTAGTTTAATTTTATGCGGATTCACCGCTACTTATAGTTTAAATCACATGAGGTCATTCTGTTTTTTTGTTAAACTTATTTTTTGTACGGTTCTGGACATTGGTATGAACTCAGATGTTCCCAAATTCCAGCATCAATGCATTATTGTTTATGTGTGATATTAATATTTAACAATTGGAGCAGTTTAGTGTCCCAATGCGTCCTCTGCACCTATTGGTTGCGGTGGAGGTTGCGGGTTCTACTGTTTCTTGTGACACACCCGGAGGGTCCCTCCCCTTAGAGGACGTACGTAACGCTGTTGTGATTTTTGCTATCATGGTCACGCAGACGTATGGTACGCTTATCCCGAGGGCTTCCGTCATTCCGTTCTTTCGTGATGACACGCCGTGATCCTTGTTGTCACGGTCACGTAGACGTAAGGTACGCTCTTCCCGAGTGCTTTCGTCATTCCGCTTAGCGTGATGACGTGCACTGAGCGGCCTTACGAACGAGGCTTGGTTTCCTCGTGGGGAGATGTGCGTGCGCATCTGCCGCTGGATCGGCTTTGCTGGTACAGCGGCCGTACTAGCTAGGCATTGTTGACTCCTGACGTGATGCGTGCGTGCGCGCGTCCTCTTCCGGGTCGGATCCTCTTTCCGGTGTGTCCCCTATTTAGAGGGGGTGACGCAGCTCATCGCCCGTGCCCCGAGACGACGTGATCTTTCATGAAACGCATAGGGCAGGATATGAGCTTTGTGCTGACGTCACCCTCCATTGCTCGACTTCCACGGACGTGTGTGTGCCAGCGCCAATTGACCGGTCGGCGCTGTGATACTTTTAAGCTGTCTTTTTTACTGCTCTTGTGAGTATGTTTTCATTATTTTAATAAATGTTCACCAAGGATTTTACACTATCTAGTGTCCCCCCCCCTTTTTTTCATGGTCCACGATTGAATACCTGTATGATGCTAAATGAGCTGTCGGGCTATTAAAACAACCGAGGTTTACCACTGGCTACACTCTGGAGGCTTAACTGAGCATTACTTAAGGCTGTTTGAGGTCCTCCGTCATAGGGGACCATCGCTGTTCGGTAAGCAGTAACTTCTACTGGTGGTGGTGAAAGTCACAAATTTAAGTCTAAGAAGATCTGAATCCTTTCCTTCTTCATTTCTTTATTAATTTTGGATATCGCCTCACGGGTGTTTTTTTCATTATGGATTTTTGAATATGAACTTTGAGGGGTTTTTCCGCTCTACAGTATTTTTGGACAATAACTAATTTTTTATTCACAGTTAATTCTCTGTTTATTATCTGTTCACATAGATTATATATTGATTTTTTCAGTTACCCAGTGATGGGCTTATGTTCAAATTCATAAGTTAGCGCGACTATATATTTTTTCTTAATAGAGAACATTGAAATGTTTCTTCCAGAATTCCTTCAGAGCCAAGGATGTCTCTTCAGTGACATTAAAACACCTAGTGAAGAGGGCCTTTGTGTACAGCTTCTTGAAGTTTCAGATCACTTGCTGGTCCATGGGCTGCAGAAGAGGTGTTGTGTTTGGGGTGGGAGGAACTTGACCTTTATGAAGTCATACAGAGTGTCCATATCATCCACCAAGGCTGGAGGGTGTGCCGGGGCATTGTCCATCAGAAGAAGGCACCTTTCAGGCAGTTGGTTGTCAGAAAGATTATTTTTTATATGGTGGGTGCAAACACCTAGTGCAGCCATTCCATGAACAATTGCCTTGTGACCCAAGCTTTTGCATTGCGCTCCACATGACAGGCAGTCTGGCCTTGTTCACATTCTGTTCCCTAAATGAACGAGGGGTCTGGGAATGGTACACCAGTAGTGGCTTAATCTTCTGTGTGAAATTACAAATGCGCAAACCAAATAACCATAAATAAAACTGAGTAGCTGCCAACATGAAAAAGGTGTTCCCACACAGTGATAATTGTATATACTGTATGTATATGTGGCGCTCACTCAATGAGCAATAACATCAAATCAATCTTTAATTAATCATAAAGTGCAAAATACAAAAGTGACAGTGCAGTAAATAGACATCGAATAACGTAATCTTCCATAAAGGTGCCACAGTATTTAAAGTGACAATGCAATATATTAATAAAGTGCTCAATCAGAAAAAGTTCATAAATGAAGGTGCTTGTGTGAAGAAAGATAGAATCCAATAAATCCAGATCATATGCAACTTCCACCATGCGTAGTGTGCCAGTGGTTTGCCCCAGCCTCTTACCTCAGATAAAGACCCCTACTGGTCTAGTTGGGCTTGTATGTAATATGTAACTCCACGATCCAAGCAATGAATTCCTACTCCTAGGACCTCCAATCAGATGTGTATGCCTCCTGGTCAGGGTTTGTGTGTTAATTATAGCACCCTGCAAGCCATGACCCTCTCTCTCTCCTCCCAGCTCCTGACAGACAGCTGCTACCCTACCCTTACTTCTATGCTACAAACCAGATGTTTCGGTAACAACTTGGATCTTTAAAATGGTTGTAAAGTCAGAAGTTTTTTTATCTTAATGCACGAGAGTCTCGGCTGTCCTGGACTCTCCCTCCTCATTGGCTAAGACAGCAGCAGGGTACCATTGGCTTCCACTGCTGTTAATCAGAGTCAGTGAGCCAATAAAGAGAGAGAGGGGGTGGGGGCTGAGCTGCAGCTCTGTGTCTGAAGGTATACATAGAGCAGAGGCTTGGCTCGGGTTCCCCACATAGCAAGCTGCTTGCTGTGGGGGTTCTTGGCAGGAGGGAGGGGCCAGGAGTGCCGGCGAGGGAGCCGAGAAGAGAATCTGGGCTTCTCTATGCAAAACCACTGCCCAGAGCAGGTAAGTATGACATATTTGTGTTTTTTAAGTGAAAAAAAAAACATTAGTATCGCTTCAAGGAACCCAGAAGATACAGGGGGTAAGTGTTTGGGGACAGGGGGTGATTGTACTGCGGCATTTTTTAACTTAATGCTATTAATTCATTACAGTAAAAAATACTTAGCCTTTAGTAGTACTTTAATTTATCGAGTCATCAGGGTGGGGTAGTCCAATGACTAAGCTGTATTGCATAAATACTTGAAAAACAAAAACCTCACTTTCCCAGAAGTGATATTTGGCAAAGCTGCCTGAATAATAGATTGATTTAAAGGTATTACATTTCATGTATTTACATGTATTTTGATTGTTAATGCAGCTGTATTATTGGGGTACAGCTTTAAATGTACTGGCTCTGATTAATTATGACTTTGCAAACTATTGATACATAGCCATTTATTTATAAAGCCGTACATTTCCCACTAAGCTTAGTCAAGCTATATTAATTTTAGTGATTCAATCATGTACAAATAAATGTCCTAATTTTATCTATGTGAATAACTGGAGTATTTAAAGTGAACACATGCATGACTAGCTATATAAAAGATAAAAATGACCCAATACAATTATAGTTTATCTTTAAGTAAGCTAAAAGGTATAAAACAGCAAATGCAATTGGATTGTTGTGAAGGTGTGGATAATCATGTAGGTTTATAGAGAACAACTTTAGAAAGAAGCGCTTGTGTTGGAATGCTTCAACATACATAATGGAGCTACTGAAGTGTTTATTTTAATATTTTTCTTTTTATGTTATAGGGGGAGCTGTGACATGATAATAATCTGCAATGTATGTGTGTTCCTACTGCTAGTATAATATATGACATGTATATTCTACGAATGACCAGGATAGCTAGAGCACATATTGTCAGTTAAAGCAAAGTCTCTGCAGAGACAACAGCAGATTCCTATCCATAGTTTATATAGAAATATTTTGTGGATTATCTTAAAAGATTCGCTTAGCAGTGTTATTAGATACAACCCAGTGAACATGAACAACAAGAGATTAAAAAAGAAAATGGCACTTTTATGTACCATCCTTCTTTGCTGCAACTACACATCTGAATGTGAGCACATCTCTGTATGCCTGAATGAAGAAGTCTAGTTATCACTTCGATTTGACCAAATGTTTATGGAATGTGTTCACTCCTGAAGTTTTGTACATCTAGTATACTAAATGCTAAAATGCAAGGTCTGCTTTTCACATATTTCCCATCCCCATATACAAATTTGCTGCACCCTGGGATATTGACAGTTCACAAAAAAGTTTTATCTTGTAAATTTACATAGTTAGTCTGGTTGAAAAAAGACACACGTCCATCTAGTTTAAACAATAAAAGGGGGGAGGGGGATCATACAATCTTATATACACAATATTATGCCCACAGTTGATTCAGAGGAAGGCAAAAAATCCCAGCAAATCATGATCCAATTTGTTCCAGCATGGTAAAAAAAAATCCTTCCTGATCCCCCGAGAGGCAATCGGAAATTCCCTAGATCAGGGATATGCAATTAGTGGACCTCCAGCTGTTGCCAAACTACAAGTCCCATGAGGCATAGCGAGACTCTGACAGCAGCAAGCATGACACCCAGAGGCAGAGGCATGATGGGACTTGTAGTTTTGCAACAGCTGGAGGTCTGCTAATTGCATATCCATGCCCTAGATCAACTTTAATTTTTTAATACAAATTTTAATCCTGCAAAGTTTATGCTGTAATTTACTGTGCCAGTTGGAAATGCGTACAATAATGCAATGCAATAGTATGAATGGGCCCTGAGAGTAAAGTCAATGGCATTAATGACCACTCAACACTTTTCTGAGAAAATAAGAAAAGCATTCTAGTAGGTCACTACTGGCCAGTTCTTCACCTTTGTAGAAAAAAATATTTTTTTCCATTTGTACAATGTTCATGAGAGGCTGGTACTGTGCTGCAGCCAACTGAGAAGAGTAATTTTTTGTAAACATCTTACTTAACAATTCCCTCAATTTAATTAGGCCTAGAGAATATATCAAGTTGATTCTATCACTGTGCAAACAGGAATAGTGATAACATTGACCTTGTTTACAAGAATAGGTAGTCCACTCTAGATTGTCTTATTCACACCACTATGCCTTTTCCTTATTGTTAGCATACATGATAAATATAATTTCATGTTGCCATTCATTTGCTAAGGTACAATACAGCCAAGACAGATTGATATACAGTATCTCACAAAAGTGAGTACACCCCTCACATTTTTGTAAATATTTTTCATGTGACAACACTAAAGAAATAACATTTTGCTACAATATAAAGTAGTGAGTGTACAGCTTGTATAACAGAGTGTACATTTTCTGTTCCCTCAAAATAACTCAACACACAGCCATTAATGTCTAAACCGCTGGCAACAAAAGTAAATACACCCCTACAAGAAAATTGGACCCAATTAGCCATTTTCCCTCCCCGGTGTCATGTGACTCGTTAGTGTTATAAGGTCTCAGGTGTGAATGGGGAGCAGGTGTATTAAATTTTGTGTTATCACTCTAACTTTCTCATACTGGTCACTGGAAGTTCAACATGGCAACTCCTGGCAAAGAACTCTCTGAGGATCTGAAAAAAAGAATTGTTGCTCGAAATAAAGATGGCCTAGGCCAAGGGTGTCAAACTCAATTTCATCGTGGGCCGCATCAGCATTATGATTGCCCTCAAAAGGGCCAGTTGTATCTGTAATATTAGATGTCCAGCACATCCCCTCCCATTACAATAGATGTCAAGAGCCACCCCACCATCAGAAGTTGAGTATCCCACTCTCCCTTACAGCATGGTGCACCCCCCTTACCTTATGCTGCTGCTGGGAAGAAGCTGGATGCATTTCTTGAAAGCAGAAAGTAAGGGTCTGGAGGAGGACCAGAGGAGGGCTGGAGCTCTCCGGCAGCTGCAGAAGAGGTGGGAGGGCCATATGAAATGGCCTGGAGGGCCAGATTCGGCCTGCGGGCCTTGTGTTGACACCTGTGGCCTAGGCTATAAGAAGATTGGCAAGACCCTGAAACTGAGCTGCAGCACGGTGGCCAAGACCATACAACAGTTTAACAGGACAGGTTCCACTCAGAACAGGCCTTGCCATTGTAAACCAAAAAAGTTGAGTGCACGTGGTCAGCGTCATATCCAGACGATGTCTGAGAAATAGACAAATGAGTGCTGCCAGCATTGCTGCAGAGGTTGAAGGGGTGGGGGGGTGAGCCTGTCAGTACTCAGCCACACACTGCATCAAATTGGTCTACGTGGCTGTCGTCCCAGAAGAAAGCCTCTTGTAAAGATGATGCACAAGAAAGCCTGCAAACAATTAGCTGACGTCAAGCAGACAAGCAGACTAAGGACATGGATTACTGGAACCATGTCCTGTGGTTTGATGAGACCAAGATAAACTTATTTGGTTTAGATGGGTGTCAAACATATGTGG
Organism: Rana muscosa; assembly: GCA_029206835.1. Classification (NCBI taxonomy): domain Eukaryota; kingdom Metazoa; phylum Chordata; class Amphibia; order Anura; family Ranidae; genus Rana; species Rana muscosa. The sequence continues at coordinate 340,497,762 of CM055116.1, read as the reverse complement.
CAGTGACCAGGTGAGGAGTACAAAGACAAGTGTGTCTTGCCTACAGTCAAGCATGGTGGTGGGAGTGTCATGGTCTGGGGCTGCCAACACTGGGGAGCTACAGTTCATTGAGGGAACCATGAATGCCAACGTGTACTGTAACATACTGAAGCAAAGCATGATCCCTTCCCTTCGAGGATGGGCTGCAGGGCAGTATTCCAACATGATAGCGACCCCAAACACCTCCAAGACGACCACTGCCTTGCTAAAGAAGCTGAGGGTAAAGGTGATAGACTGGCCAAGCATGTCTCCAGACCTAAACCCTTTTGAGCATCTGTGGGGCATCCCCAACAGAAGGTGGAGGAGCGCAAGGTCTCTAACATCCACTAGCTCTGTGATGTCGTCATGGAGGAGTGGAAAAGTACTCCAGTGGTAACCTGTGAAGCTCTGGTGAACTCCATGCCCAAGAGGGTTAAGACAGTGCTAGAAAATAATGGTGGCCACATAAAATATTGACAGTTTGGACCCAATTTGGACATTTTCACTTCGGGGTGTACTCACTTTTGTTGCCAGCGGTTTAGACATAATGGCTGTGTGTTGAGTTATTTTGAGGGGACAACAAATTTACACTGTTATACAAGCTGTACACTCACTACTTTACATTGTAGCAAAGTGTCATTTCTTCAGTATTGTCACATGAAAAGATATAATAAAATATTTACAAAAATGTGATGGGAGTACTCACTTTTGTGAGACACTGTACATGGCCAGGACAGACTTATGTACTTGTTTGTAAGGCTTTGAAGCATCATCATAGATTCAGAGGGGATATGCCAAACTTTGCTTATCATGCCTTTGCATTATAGAATAAAAGGATAGAAATAATGGACAATATAGCCCATATGAAATAATAAAAAATTTGGTATCTGGTGAACAGAATCTGGTGAATGGTGACGGATATTGTCCACCACTAGCATGTATACTGATCTATCTGCAATACTTTCAGGAATCATACATAATTTACTAGCTAAAACACTAGGGACTGTAAGTGGGGTGGAAGAAACCTCCCTTGATTTACATATACAAACAAGCTTGTTGGTTTATAGAACTCATTATCATCACGAAATTTCACAATCTGCATCAGGTATTAACTTGTGCAAACATGGATGTTGCACCAGTTGGACAACAAGTTTTGCTCCACCAGTTCTGATGTCACAGGTTAATCATACCCAGCAGCTAAGAATTTGTCAGCTATCAACCAGGAAAAGAGTTAGGCCAAAATCTACCCAGCAAAACTATATTATTTGTGCCATAGCTGTTATTTCTTTTGTCTAAATGACTGATGCTTTAGGCTCCATGTACACTGAAGCTGATAAACTGCAGTTTATTGGCGTTTTTTTAAAAAGCCCATTAACTGCACTCTATGTTAGCCTATGTGTTCATGTACACATAACGTTTTTTAGCGTTAATGAGCAGTGGAGTTAATGGGCTTTTTTCTGAACGCAAGAAATTCACGTTCAAAGTGCCGTTTTTCGGTGGAAAAAACCGCAAAAAAACGCAAAACGCTGAAAAATGCTCAAAAACGCAGGTCGCCAGCGTTTTTTAGCGTTTTTTGATCCATTGAAGAAAAAAAAGCTAACACTGAAAAACGTGAATAAACGCTAGTAAAAAAATGCTGATAAAAGCGATATTTTAAAGCAGCTTTGTTTGCCAGAAATCTGGCGTTCAAAACAACCTATTTTTGACCTTCTGTGTACATGGAGCCTTAGAGATTGTGAGGCAGAATCAGTCCATCCAATTTTCTGCATAATGGCCCCATCTTTCATTGAACTCTGTAGAATGAACTTTGTCCATGGAACATGTGTGGTAATAAATGTAAATCATGCAGAATAAAATGAAGTATGCCAAAAACTGTATTTACCAAACAATTTATACCACTCTTACTTCACTTAAAAAATAAAAAATAAATTTTCTCCTCAAGTATACCTGTGCAGTATATTTTAAAACATTGCTAATGTCTAAATAATTCAACACTAGTATGATAAATATATTTTACACATAAACATTTGTACTATTTTTTTAGGGGAGGGGATTTATGTACATCCATACTGCTATGGTAAACTACAAAAAATATCATTGTATATCATTTTACTAGATGTGAAAATTTTTATAAACTGAACAAGGTCCTCGATCCAGTTATTATTCGCTGTAGGTGTGAGTCCTTGACATCTAGTGGCATGTGTTGTGTTATATTTGTTACCTGTGTCTAGATTTGTCAACTTTTGGTTCCCATGACAATATGCTAGCTTGCTTGCCAATTTCTGAAAATGCGTTGTAGGCAGATTGAACTGTGTTTGGTTATAGTGAGTTAGCAGCTGGCCCAGGCTAGGGGCTAGGGGAAAGGGTTGATTGTTGCAACCTCAGTCCCCAGGTTTTTGGTCCTAGCTGGCCCAACTGTGTTATAAAAAGGGGGAAGGCTTAGGTCCAGGGTTCCAGTAGGACCAGCGAGTTGAATCGGTTGGTGCTGTTTGGGAGATCAGGACTGCGGTGTCCTGCAGTCTGCTGAAGGCATCAGGATCCAGGAAGACATCCAAGCCACGAACAGTGCCATAATGGACTCTCAGAGAGGTATTTCTGGGCAGCCACACTCCTATAGTTGGGGTAAGAATGTTGTTCATACTGAACTGTATGCTGCAACCTGTTCAGCAAAAGTTACATTAACCGTTATGAGCCTGGGCTGAAGTTACTGAAAAGGGGGTGCATGTTGGTTCTGGTTTGTCTAAAGAACCAGGGTCTGTAAAGCACAAAGGGGTGTGAAGCTGAGCTACTACAAAAGAGTTACCTTGGCAAGACAAGGAATGTTGTTGCTAAGGGTAACCAAGCACAAGTGCAAGACAAAAGCAACCAGTCATTAGGCGTGGTACTTAGTAAGGTGACAGGTCCTTAGGTAGCGAGGGGGTCATTGTCTGGCTCCCCCCCTGGCGCTCAGTTTCCAGTAGCAACTGGATCCGAACCCACGCTATAGAGATCTTTGGTCTGGTCACAAGGTATGGGAAGGAATGTGTTATTAATGAGCACACAGGAGGTCCGTACTGGTGCTAAGCGGCACTCCAATCGCCAGTCAGGGGAGTGCTTTAATGTCAGATTCTTCACATGACCGCAGTCTCTGCCTATTCCTGGGCATTGATGGGAGCCACCTCCTCCTGTACCCTCTGCATCTCAGTGCATGATAAATATGGTCCTGGCGCTCTTTACAATAGAGAGTTTCATGAATAAGTGCTAAAATATCCTTAACATTACAGAACAAGTACAGTTGAATGGGACTAACTACTAATATCAAATACATACATTTTCTGACAAATGAGCATTAAGTGTTATTAACCACTTCTCCACCTGGCCTATTCTGGCACTTCTCTTCTTCATGTAAAAATCATAATTTCTTTGCAATAAAATTAATCATAACCCCCAAACATTATATATTTTTTTTAGCAGACACCCTAGGGAATAAAATGGCGGTCATTGCAACTTTTTATCTTGCACGGTATTTGCGCAATAATCTTTCAAACGCCTTTTTTTGGGCAAAAAAAACGGTTTCATGAATTAAAAAATAACAAAACAGTAAAGTTAGCCCAATTTTTTTGTATAATGTGAAAGATGCTGTTACACAGAGTAAATAGATACCTAACATGTCACACTTTAAAATTGCGCACACTCATGGAATGGCGCCAAACTTCGGTACTTAAAAATCTCCATAGGCGTCACTTAAAACTTTTTTACAGGTTACTATTTTAGCGTTACAGAGGAGGTATTGTGCTAGAATTGTTGCTCACACTCTACCACACGCCGCGATACCTCACATGTGGGGTTTGAACAGCGTTTACATATGTGGGTGGGACTTAAATGTGTGTTCGCTTCTGAGCACAAACTACCGGGGACAGGGGCGTTTTACATTTTTTTTTTTTTTTTACTGAATTTTTTTTAAACTTTTTTTATCACTTTTATTACTATTACAAGGAATGTAAACATACCTTGTAATAGGAATCATTATGACAGGTCCTCTTTATGGAGAGATGCGGGGTCAATAAGACCCCACATCTCTCCTTCAGGCTGGAAAGCATGAGATCGGTGAAAAAAAACTCACTGATCTCATGCTGACAGCCGCAATTGCGGCTTTGTTTACTTCCGGGTACCGGGCGTGACTCGTTCTCAGGGCCCCCGATGGCATGGAAGAGCTCGGAGAAGCACCGGATGGCGGCGGGAGGGGGGATGTCCCCTCCCGCCGCCTATAAGAACGATCAAGTGGTGGAACTGCCGCTATGATCATTCTTATGGTGCGCAGAATCGCCGGCATGACAGAATGATATCTCAATAATGCCTGTTCAGATATCCCCCCTCAAAGTCAAGGACGTCATATGAAGTCCTTGGTGGAGAAGTGGTTAAAAAAACGAATTACACCAAGAACACCAAGGGGCTGATTTACGAAACATTTGCGCCATAAGTATCGGTGCATCTGCGTGCGCAACAGCAGTTTTGGTATTTACGAAACATTAGCGCCGGTAACACAGCGCTATTCCCTATTTACCATAGTGTTCTCGGCGCACAGGAGGAGGCGCTCAGTGCGCCACTATGGACCTGGCGCACGCCATCTTCAAATTAAAATATAAAGAAGCTGGAAGTGCCAATATAATGGGGGTGACGTGGGGTGATGTGAGGAAGTATAGTGACAACTGCTCAAGTAACAAATATGCCCAAAATAGAATGAGAAAGTAACTTTTTCTGAACCAGCCTGCTGCGCCGGCAAGGGATCTTTTTGTGCTCTGCGCGGCAATTTTACTCGTTCAAATGCGCCGGTTCACTGCGCCGGCAAAATCTTAGTAAATGTCAAGTCACGTAAATCAATTTGCATAAGTTGAACAGGCGCACCTCCTAAAATTGCCGTTATATCACAGTCCGACAGCAAAATTACATTTCTAAAGGGAAAAAAAGGCATTTAAAAGCACTCGCGGCTATAATGAATTGTCAACTCCCGTCAATATAGAGAAAAGTCATTGAAAAAAATAAAAAAATGCGTGGGGTCCCCCCAAATTCCATTACTAGGCCCTTCAGGTCTGGTATGGATATTAAGAGGAACTCCGCGGCAATTAAAAAAAAAAATGACGTGCGGGTCCCCCTCAAAATCCGTACCAGATCCGGAACCCCCGCGCCAAACATAAAAAAAAAATGGTGTGGAGTCCCCCTAAAAATCCACACCAGACCCTTTATCCGAGCATGCATCCTGGCAGGCCACAGGAAAAGAGGGGGGGAAAGAGAGCGGCCCCCCTCCCTCCTGAACCGTACCAGGCCACATGCCCTCAACATGGGGAGGATGTCCCCATGTTGATGGGGACAAGGGCCTCATCCCCACAACCCTTGCCCTGTGGTTGTGGGGGCTTATCGGAATCTGGAAGCCCCCTTTAACAAAGGGGACTCCCAGATCCCGCCCCCCCTGTGTGAAATGGTAATGGGGTACAAATGTACCCCTACCATTTCACAAAATAAAGTGTCAAAATTTTTAAAAATGACAATAGCCGGTTTTTGACAATTCCTTTATTAATGTCTTCTTCTTTCTTCCATCTTCTTCCATCTTCTTCTTCTTCCACCTTCTTCCATCTTCTTCTTTTCTCCATTCGGGTTTCTTCCTCCATCTTGTTCTTCATCTTCATCTTCCTTCTTCCTTCGGTGTTCTCGTCCACATCTTGCTCCGGCTTCTTGTTCCCTTCTTCTTTTTCCGGCCGATCCGCTTGAATTCGAGGTTCCTGCTGTGTGACACTTCAGTTCTTCAGTTCTCCTCTGGGTCCGCTGCCACCCGGTGACCCCGCCCCCGTCTGACACCACGGGGAAAGTCCCAGTGAAATCCATGTGCGTCAGAGGGGGGCGGGGTCACCAGGTGGCTGCGGACCCAGAGGAGAAATGATGAACTGAAGCTTCACACTGCGGGAACCTCGAATTCAAGCAGAGCGGCCGGAGAAAGAAGAAGGGAACAAGAAACCGGAGCAAGATGCGGACGAGAACACCGAAGGAAGAAGGAAGATGAAGATGAAGATGAAGAACAAGATGGAGAAAAGAAGAAGATGGAAGAAGAAGATGGAAGAAGATGGAAGAAAGGAGAAGACATTAATAAAGGAATTGTCAAAAACCGGCTATTGTTATTTTTAACATTTTTGACACTTTTTTTTGTGAAATGGTAGGGGTACATTTGTACCCCATTACCATTTCACACAGGGGGGGCGGGATCTGGGGGTCCCCTTTGTTAAAGGGGGCTTCCAGATTCCGATAAGCCCCCCGCCCGCAGACCCCCACAACCACCGGGCAAGGGTTGTAGGGATGAGGCCCTTGTCCCCATCAACATGGGGACATGGTGCTTTGAGGGGTCACAGACCCCCAAAGCATCCTCTCCATGTTGAGGGCATGTGGCCTGGTACGGTTCAGGAGGGGGGCGCTCTCTCATCCCCCCCTCTTTTCCTGCGGCCTGCCAGGTTGCGTGCTCGGATAAGGGTCTGGTGTGGATTTTTAGGGGGACCCCCACACCATTTTTTTTTTAAGTTTGGCGTGGGGGTCCCCTTAAAATCCATACCAGACCTGAAGGGCTTGGTACGGATTTTGAGGGGAACCCCCACGCATTTTTTTTTTCAAAGACTTTCAATGACTTTTATCTGTATTGACGCGAACCAGCAATTCATTACAGCCGCGAGTACTTTTAAATGACTATTATTTTACTTTAGAAATGTCATTTTGCTGTCGAAATGTTATAAACATGGAAAACATGTGCTACTTTACAGGCATACTATAGACACCCCCCAGGTATGATATTTAGGGCCAGTTCACACCGGATGTAGCGCAGTGCATTTTTTTGATGATTGAAAAATGCAAAGAAAGTTGATCACATTAATGCCAATGGCATAGTTCACACCACTGCAGTCCGTTCCAGTGCGTTTCAGAAAGGGAAAAAAAAAGGTCATGCTGCATTTTTTATGTACAGAACTGTACTGGACCACAGTAAAACACATCAAAAACGCTACGGAACGTACCAAAAATAAACTGGAATGCACCGGAACGCACTTAAATGCACCAAAGACGCACTGCAACACACTTGTCCTAAGTGAAAAGAGGGGGAAAAAAGCACTGGACTGCATCAAAAACGCCCCAAAAACTCATCAAAAATGCACTGGAACGCGTCAAAAGCGCGCATGCAGAAAAGCACCTGGAACGCATCCAGACTGCGTTTCTATGGTGTGAACTAGGGCTAGTTCACACCATAGAAATGCAATCCGGATGCGTTCCAGGTGCTTTTTTGCATGCACGTTTTTGATGCGTTCCAGTGCATTTTTGGTTTGTTTTTGATGCAGTCCAGTGCTTTTTTTCACCCCTCTTTTTTATTAACCATAGATAAGGACAAGTGTGTTCCAGTGAATTTAGGTGTGTTCTGGTGAGTTCCAGTGTGTTTTTGATGCGTTTTGCAGCATTCCAGCACAGTCCAGTGCAGGTAAAATGCAGCATGTTCTACTTTTTTTGTGGAACTGGAACGCACTGGAACAAACACTGCCATTTAGAACCATATAACCAACTTTCCATGCATTTTTGATTCATAAAAAACGCAATGCACTGCATGTGGTGTGAAATGGCCCTTAAGCAATTTGGCATATTTAAATGCACTTCTCCTTGTTTTGTTTTTGGTGTTGTCCAAATATGTCCCTTAGGGTGGGACCTGGGCCAAGTGGGGACTAGCAAAATTAACAAGTCAGTTCCCATAGACTGCAATGGTATTTGTTGTATAACTTTTGCCCATGTTAGGCTCTTTGTTTGCCCCCCGGACCGACGGGTGCTTGTCCCGTCTCTAATTTTGTAGCATGCTGGATGATGTGCTTAATTTTGGACAGGGGGGGGGGGGGGGTTATTTGTGTTGGTCTCAGCATGGTCAGGAACTTAGGTTTTTTTTTGGTGCTTTTTGTGTGTGAACAGCACCTGGATATTTCTGGGCAAGCTCAGAGAGAGTGTTTTCTTTGGGTTAGTAATTGAAGGACATCCTTAACAACAGGGCCGGATTAACATAGGGGCTATTGGAGCTGCAGCTCCAGGCCCCTTCCTCAAGATAGGCCCATTTGCTCAAAAAAAAAAAAAAAAAAAAAAAAGATTGGCTTCGAGGATTGTAGCTCGGCGACCAGGGGCCACAGAGACCCCATATTTGGGGGGTATGCAGCTGAAGACCCACCCCACCACTGGTCAAAATATGGGGCTGCTATCATTTAGGGTTCCGGAGATACGAGGATGTTTGCGCAGCCTGTCAGAAGCTATATACAGAACGGCCAGTTTAAATACAAGCTGACACACTCTGCAGCAGAGAGGATGAGCTCACAGTGCTTATAATAATTATTTGTATATCACTAAGACTGCTTTCACACTATGCCGCCCCGAGCGTTGGCGGTAAAATAGCAGTAAAACGCTGCTATTTTACAGTCGGATTTGCGGCACATTTCGGCCACTAGCAGGGCGCTTTTAACCCCCGCCAGCGACCGAGAAAGGGTAAAAAACGCCCGAGATGTGCCGCTACAGCGGCGTATTTCCGGCATATGGCGGTGCTGCCCCATGATTTTAATGGGCAGGAGCGCATTAGGAGCGGTGAGTTCACCGCTCCTAATGCACTCTAAAGAAGTTGCTGGCAGGACTTTTTCTGACGCCCTGCCAGCGCACCGCTCCAGTGTGAATAGAGCACCTGTTTAAGGGCGGATTGCAGGCGCTATTTTTAACGCTATAGCGCCTTCAAAACGCCCTCAGTGTTAAAGGGGTCTTATAGTAATTAACCCCTTGCCACCCAGGCCAATTCTGAAACTTCTCTCCTACATGTAAAAATCATCATTTGTTTTTTGCTAGAAAATTACTCAGAATCCTCAAACATTATATATTGTTTTAGCAGAGACCCTATGGAATAAAATGGTGGTCTTTGCAACTTTTTATGTTACACGGTATTTGCGCAGCAATTTTTCAAACCTGATTTTTTTTTTAAAGAGACTGTTTGTTTGATTCATAAAAAAAAAAAAACACTAAAGTTATCACGATTTATTTTGTTGTATACTAAGCAATGCTTACATTTTTTTTACAGGTTACATGTTGAGAGTTACAGAGGGGGTCTAGTGCTAGAATTATTGTTCTCGCTCTAACGATCGTGGCGTATGTAACCTGTGTGTATCTGGCTCTGATACTAGCCAGGGCCTACCCAGCCACTGACTAGTATCTCTCCCCAGCCTGTCCCCACACACCCTCTCACCTGCTGACCTGTGGATGGGGGAATCACTCCTGCAGTGTTATTGTGTTCTGCCTGCGAATACAATGATTAGTGTTGCTAACTATAGCTGGCAGCACTGATTGTTTTGGGAAAAACCTGACAGGCTGGTTGTACTCAAGTCAGATAATAGATTGACTTGTGTAAAACCAGCTAGCCCATACATAGATCGACTATGGCTGGTCTCTGCTTAATTGGCGTAATTTCAATCCATGTATGGCCCGCTTAACCACTACGCAGTCCCTAAACATCCTTCCACAAACCTTTACATTTTTCCTTCCCAGATTCCCTTTATCCTCTTCACCTGTAAATACTCTCCACACTTCTCTCCTGTACATACTGCTCACTGTCATACCCTCCACACTTCTCTCCTATACATAGTGCCCACTGTCATACCCTACACACTCCTCTCCTGTACATAGTGCCCGCTGTCATACACTTCTCTCCTGTACATAGTGCCCACTGTCGTACTCTCCACACTCCTCTCCTGTACATACAGCTCACTGTCATACCCTCCACACTCCTCTCCTATACATAGTGCCTACCGTCATACCCTCCACACTCCTCTCCTGTGCATACTGCTCACTGTCATACCCTCCACACTCCTTCCCTATACATACTGTTCACTGTCATACCCTCCACACTTCTCTCCTATACATAGGGCCCACTGTCATACCCTCCACACCTCTATCCTGTACATACTGCCCATTGTCATATCCTCCGCACTCTTCACTGTCATACCCTCCACACTTCTCTCCTATACATAGTGCCCGCTGTCATACCCTCCACACTCCTCTCCTGTACATACTGTTCACTGTCATACCCTCCACACTTCTCTCCTATACATAGTGCCCACTGTCATACCCTCCACACCTCTATCCTGTACATACTGCCCATTGTCATATCCCCCCCACTCTTCACCGTCATACCCTCCACACTCCTTTCCTGTGCATACTGCTCACTGTCATACCCTCCACGCTCCTTCCCTATACATAGTGCCCACTGTCATACCCTACACACTCCTCTCCTATACATAGTGCCCACTGTCATACCCTCTAAACTTCTCTTCTGTACATACTGCTCACTGTCTTACCCTCCACACTCATCTCATGTACATACTGCTCAGTATCATACTGTCCACACTCCTCTCCTGTACATACTGACCACTTTCATAAACTCCTATTGTACATAGTGCCGGCTGTCATACCATCCACACTCCTCTCCTTTACATACTGCTCGCTCTCATACCCTCCACATTCCTTTCCTGTACATACTGCCTATTGTCATACCCTCCTCACCTGTACATACTGCCCACTGCCATTCCCTCCACACTCTTCTCCTGTACATACTGCTCACTGTCTTACCCTCCACACACATTTAATGTACATACTGCTCAGTATCATACCGTCTACACTCCTCTCCTGTACATACTGCTCACTGTCATACCCTCCACACTCCTATCCTGTACATACTGCCCACATTCATAAACTCCTCTATTGTACATAGTGCCGACTGTCATACCCTCCACACTCCTCTCCTGTGCATACTGCCCACTATCATACCCTCCACACTCCTCTCCTGTACATACTGCCCCCATTATACCCTCCACACCCCTCTCCTGTACATACTGCCCACTATCATACCATTCACACTCCTCTCCTGTACATACTGTAACCCAACCTTACCCTCCACACTCCTCTCCTGTACATACTGTAACCTAACCTTACCCTTCACACTCCTTTCCTGTACATACTGCCAACTATCTTTCTCTCCACATTTCTCTCCTGTACATACTGCCCCCATCATACCCTCCACATTCCTTTCCTGTACATACTGCCCACTGTCATACTCTCCACACTGCTCTTCTGTACATACTGCCCACTTTCATACCCTCCACACTCCTCTCCGGTACATACCACCCTCTGTCATACCCTCCACACTCCTCTGCTGTGCATGCTGCCCACTGTCATACCCTTCAAACTCCTCTCCTGTACATAGTGCCTTCTGCCATACCCTCCACACTACTCTCCTGTACATAGTGCCCACTGTTAGACCCTCCACATTCCTCTCCATTACCTGCACATACTTCCCAGTTTTATACCGTCCATACTCCTCCCCTAAGCCTCTTACCCACAAAAAACTGTTATTTAAAATTATACAGAATATCCTCAATGTTACCAAATCTAGAATAGGCACAATTTTGTTAGTTCAACTGAAGGAAATCTTCTCAGTCCTCATATTTGTTCTGCCCCATTATTAGTACTCATTTCATTTTGTGATTACTACTGTGATGTATAGAGGAACAATGGGGATCTCAGCTACTCTAAATATAGCACTGGTGAAAAAAGTGCCCCTTAAAAATATTTTTGAAATGTTGGCAACTATGCACTTCGGCACTGACCAAAGGCCACCGGGTCAGTAGGGGGCCCCATGAGAGGCTCCTGGGATCCTGTGATAATAAAGCAGTAGTAAACTTCGCTAACATTACTACTTTTTAGAGGCCCTGAGGTAGGTTTTGCCATAATGTACAAGTATGCACAGCATATTAGCACATTAGGGTACATTTAAATTGTCAGACTGAGCCCTCGAGCGCTTCCATTTTCACCCGGTCTTCCTTCTGGGCTCTGTGCCTTCGGTCACTTGCCTTGGCCGGGCTGCGTTGATGTCATTCCCACGCATGCTCATGCGCATCCTCTCTCTCTCATCCCCCCTTTCTTCCTCATCCTCCCTCCCTTACCCCTCACCCCTCTCTCATCCTCTCTCTCTCTCTCTCTCTCTCTCTCTCTCTCTCTCTTTCTCATCCTCCCTCTCTCTCTCTAATTTAATTTGTTATAACAAAAAATTTTTGCATATTTATTTATTTATTATTTATAAAAGGCCCACCAAAATCCTCAGCACCAGGCCCATGATGTTCTTAATCTGGCCCTGCTTAACAAGTGTACCCACTTTGAAGTTCAGTCTCTACATTGGGTGAACTTGCATTTTGGGTGTTTCATGGACTGTGCATGTGTTTTCAATTGCCTCATTAGCACACAATTTTTTTTATATAAAGCTTGCAGATAGCATTCTCTCCCTTGCCCTGAAAAGAGGCAAGATTGTGTGTGAATGTGGCCAGCAAAATGTACATTTTGGTGTCCTTATCAAGTTTGTAACACATGCATTTTATTTGTTATGTCTTTTCAAATCAGATGTTTGTTTTACTTTTGTTGATTGTGTTTTTTTGTGTGGGGGATATGTTCCCCTGAAATATTTTTGATGTTGTTAATGTGTGTCGTTTGTTCACTTTGATTTAATTGTCTGTGCTGCATTATTTTGCTAAATCTTTCTCAAGATGTGACTGTTTCAAATCTACCTTCATGTCTTTTTTTTATTTATTTATTTTTTTGCTTCCTTTTTTGTCTTCCAAGTCATTTTTTTGTTGACCAATAAAATTTGATGCAAAGTTTGATGTTTGTTTTTTTTCATTTTCTATGCAACAAATGTGACAGCTGTAGCTTAACTATGCTTATTGGCATGTGAAAATAAAACAGGTGTGATTTGTCTACCCTGGTGCCTTAATGGTAGCATATGCATGTATTGTGTGCTGCCATGGATAGTCACCAGGAAATAAAAAATACAGAGCAGTAAGTATTCAATTTTCCTTTGTACTGCAGTGGTCCTCAGCCTCAGTCCTCAAGTACCCCCAACAGGACATGTTTTGTGAATTTATCTTATCTAGAATTGCTGTCCAAAATACCAAACCATTGACTGTGATTTAAAGCACATGTGCAAGATGAAGGAAAACCTGCAAACATGGCCTGTTGGGGGTACTTGAGAAGCACTGATTGAGAGCACTGCACTTAAAAATAGCTCAAGGCAATACGATTCTAATTGTGGGCATTTTTAGGTTGGGCTTTGTGTCCCTCTTAGTAAAATTGGCTTCACTTCCTGTCACACAGCTAAACAGGAAGTAAAGGTAAAAACCTACCAATGTCTTTTCTTGGGGACACACAGATCAATCTAACTAGTGTCCCCATTAAGCAAATTGCACTCTAGCACTTTGTTGTGTACACCCCAAATCATTGGGTAGTTTGGGGTTTAGTAAAGGCAAATCCACTCTGTAGTACAAGTGTAGTTGCTGAAATTCTGGGGGGGAGCACTGGTGATTGTAACATCCAATCATGTAAAAGCAAAGATGGTGTTTTTTTTGTTTCCTTGCATGTCCCCCTCGGATATCCAGCAAGTGCACTTGTAGTGCAAAGTGGATTTGCCTTTAGTAAATAAACCCCAAAGTACCTAATAATTTGGGGTGTACTCAGCAAAATGCTGGAGTGCAATGTACATAATGGGGAAAGTATTTAGATTGACCTGTGTGTCCCCAAGGAAAGACATTGGTAGGGATTTACCCCCACTTCCTGTGTGGCTATGTGACAGGAAGTGAATTATTTGGAAGGATAAAGTAGCCAAATTTGGGAGTTGTCTTCACCCTATCAGGGGTGCAGACATCCCCAAAAACTGTCCAGACTTGTAATCCATCTGCACTCTATCCCCAAGCAAAAATAAGAAAAAGGATTTCATTTAGTTTAACTTTGCAAAGACACATTCCTAAGTTGAATTGTGATGCATGTCAATGGCCCATTTAGACCCTCTTTAACCACTTGAGATCAGCGCTATAACTGATCGACGGCCACAGCACGGTCCTCAATTGCCGGGAGTCCGTCAATAGACGTCCTCCCCTTCGCGCACGCGTGCGCTGTGGTCACTGAGACTCAGGTGATGACAGATCCGAGTAAGGGGCCAATCCCTGCCCCTTACCACGTGATCAGCTGTCAGCCAATGACAGCTGATCACGTGATGTAAACAAAAGCTTGGTAATGGTTTTTGTTTTCTCCTTGTGCTGACAAAGTGAGAATAAAAAAGGCAATCACCGGCTTATGTGCAAGGGATATCGGGCCGAAGAGGAAGAGGCAATTCTGCATCATCTGTGACAATCAATAGCCCCTGCCAGTGCCACTTATCAATGCCCACCACTGGTGCCAATCAGTGCCACCTAGCAGTGCCACTTCTCAATGCCCACCAGTGCCAACTAGCAATGCCACCTCTCAGTGCCCACCCTTGCCACCTTATCGGTGCCCATCAGTGCAGCCTCATAAGTGTACATCAATTAAGGAGAAAAAATTTCGAACTAAATATTAACCACTTCCCTACCGCCCACCGCCAAATGATGTCCTTGACTTTGTGCAGTGACATCTGAATGATGCCTGTTGCAGGCATTATTCAGATATCATTCTTTTCAGCCGGCGATTCTGTTCACGATAAAAACAATCATAGCGGCAGTTCCACCGCTTGATCGTTCTTATAGGTGGCGGGAGGGGACGTTCCCCCCCTCCCGCCGCCATCCGATGCTTCTCTGGGCTCTCCCGTGCCATCGGGGGCCCAGAGAACTAATTGCCCGGCACCGGATGGGAAGCATAGAGATGACTGGTGACCAGATGGTCACCAGTCATTTCTATGACCGTCGGAGGCCTGACGGAGGCCCGACGTAGGCCCGTCGGAGGCCCGACGTTATGACGTCATGCCGGGTTCCCGTATGTAAACAAAGCCGTGATCTCGGCTGTCAGCAAAGCCGTTATCTCGGCTGTCAGCATGAGATTGGTGAATTTTTTTTACCGATCTCATGCTTTCCAGCCTGGGGGAGAGGTGTGGGGTCTTATTGACCTCACATCTCTCCATAAAGAGGACCTGTCACAATAGATTCCTATTACAAGGGATGTTTAAAAAAAGTGTAAAAAATACAAAAAAAGTAAAAAACTAAAAAAAATAATAAAAAATAAATTAAAACGCCGCTATCCCCGGTAGCTCGCGCTCAGAAGCGAACACACATGTAAGTCCTGCCCACATCTGTAAACGCCGTTAAAACCACACATGTGAGGTATTGCTGTGTGCGTTAGAATGAGTGCAACAATTCTAGCACTAGAACTCCTCTGTAATGCGAAAATGGTAACGTGTAAAAAAATTTAAAGCATCGCCTATGGAGATTTTTAAGTACTGAAGTTTGGTGTCATTCCATGAGTGTGCGCAACTTTAAAGTGTGACATGTTAGGTATCTATTTACTCAGCATAACAACACCTTTCACATTATACAAAAAAATTGGGCTAAGCTAACTTTACTGTTTTGTAATTTTTTTAATTCATGAAACCATTTTTCTTCCAAAAAAAAGGCGTTTGAAAATGTATTGCGCAAATACCGAGCGAGATAAAAATTTGCAATGACCGCCATTTTATTCCCTAGGGTGTCTGCTAAAAAAACATATATATAATGTTTGAGGGTTCTAAGTAATTTTATTGCCATAAAATTATGATTTTTTACATGAAGGAGAGAAGTGCCAGAATAGGCCCAGTGCTGAAGTGGTTAAAATATCCCAATTTTTTTTTTTGTCGTTCTTTTGTATTTATAGAAAAAAAAAACGCAGAGGTGATCAAATAGCACCAAAAGAAAGCTCTATTTTTGTGCAAGAAATTATTAAATTTTCATTGGGTTACAGTGTTGTATGAGCACGCAATTGTCATTCAAAGTGCATCAGCACTGAAAGATGAAAATTGGTCTGGGCAGGAAGGGGGTTTAAGTGGCCAGTAAGCAAGTGGTTAATATAAGGCTACATGCACACGGACGTTTTTCCAGCCGTTTGTTTGAGTGTTTTTTGCAGCTTAAAAACGCCTCTCCATGTTAGCCTATGGCCTCATGGCCACCATGGCATTTTTGAGCTGTAAATGGCATAGCCGTTTTTAGGCCCCATGTACACGGGACGCTGGTGCAAAGTCTTCAGAACTAAGGTTGAAAGTGGCGTTTCTAAACACGAATTTTGTTGCGTTTGCATGCCGCGTTTTACCGCATTTGCATCTATAAGCGTTTAGTTAGTTAACATTAGGGATGAGCCGAACACCCCCCTGTTCGGTTCGCACCAGAACCTGCGAACAGACAGAAAGTTTGCGCAAACTTTAGAACCCTATTAAATACAATGTTCTAAATCAAAAGTGCTAATTATAAAGGCTAATATGCAAGTTATTGTCCTAAAAAGTGTTTGGGGACCTGGGTCCTGCCCCAGGGGACATGTATCAATGCAAAAACAGTTTTAAAAACAGCAGTTTTTTCGGGAGCAGTGATTTTAATAATGCTTAAAGTGAAACACTTAAAGTGAAATATTCCTTTAAGTTTCGTACCTAGGGAGTGTGTATAGTATTGGTTTCCCGTGCTTAGAACTGTCCCTGCACAAAGTGTCATTTCTGAAGGAAAAAAAGTCACTTAAAACTCATTCGCAGCTATAATGAATTGTCAGCTCCCGGCAATACATAGAAAAGTCATTGGTAAAAAAAAAAAAATGCGTGGGGGTCCCCCTGGGTTCAATTACCAGGCCCTTCAGGTCTGGTATGGATATTAAGGGGAACCCTGCCGCACATTTAAAAAAAAAAAGGGGGGTTCCCCCAAATATCCATACCAGGCCCTTCAGCTCTGGTATGGATTTTAAGGGGAACTCCACCCCAAAATCCATACCAGACCCTTTATCCGAGCACGCAACCTGGCAGGCCGCAGGAAAAGAGGGGGGGTCGAGAGAGTTGATGGGGACAAGGGCCTCATCCCCACAACCCTTGCCCGGTGGTTGTGGGGGTCTGCGGGCAGGGGGCTTATCGGAATCTGGAAGACCCCTTTAACAAAGGGGACCCCCAGATCCCGGCCCCCCACCCTATGTGAATGAGTATGGGGTACATTGGGTATACCCCTACCCATTCACCTGGTGGCAAAAAAAGTCAAAAAAAAAAAAACACAACACAGGTTTTTAAAGTAATTATTAGTTATTAGAACACCAGTGTAGCCTGATGCAACAATGCTCTACTTGAACAAAATGCAGATAAACTGGTTGGTGGGTTGTGATCCCTGTATACATGCATTTGAAAGGTTAAGTTTCAGTTTTGACTGAAATGTATTAAGTTTGCCTATTTTTAATGTGTGAAGTTAAAGAAGTAAATCTAGTGTAAATGTGCTGCACCTTAAAGTCATTCACAGTAAGAAACACGTTTGTATCTCCTTGGGCTAAACATCTGTTCATGTGACAGGAGCAGAACTTGCTGTATATTTCGGCAACATTAATATAGCTAAAGAACAAAATAAGTTTTCCTTTTTTTGAAATATATATTTCCATTCAGTTCAAATAAGGCAAATATGAAAATATGTTACATTTTACTGTAATATCTAGAAAAACATTTTGCAAGACTTTCTCTGCAATTTCTGTTACCTAGTGTAGCTTCTAGGCTTGTGCTGATATAGTGTAGACATTATCTTGTAAGGGAAAGGCATAATATTAGAGTAGTATTCTAGTGTTTGCTTTATTATGGCCACTCCAGCAGCATAGCGCTGCCATACAGGGATGAGATGAGAATCCTTAGCCCTGGGTAACATTAAAGTCACGACTTTGAACTTACACAAGACTTCATCTCTTCATGCCTGCAGCCAAAGCAAGTGGTGGGGGAGTACGGTATAAGTAAGGTGAATATGTAATCATTTGTGTTTATGGGATCTTGTTTGCAATATTACTATTATTCTCTCAATATAAATCAATAGATATGTAAAAGCAGCTTGAATAAACTTGTTGCAGCTTAGAAGGAGGTCAAAGGTGTTCAGGAGACCAAATGCACCCAATAAGGAACTCAGAAGCATTTTCAACTGATCTCAAATGCCAGATTGAAAGCAAGCTGCATTTGCTCAAAAACACAATTACGTAAAATGATTGTAAATGATCACTTGGTAAAACAACCAATTCAGTTTAAAATAGAAATGAAAGGCAAAAGATCTTTGTATAGGAATAAAAAAACATTATAAGTACCTTTTTTTTTTTTTCCTTTTTTATAAGTGAAGACATTCCCCCTGTTCTCAGCTGCACAAGAGCTGGGGGGGGAGGAGAAGCAGCAACGCACTGAGCTTCCCAGTGAATGGCTGTGCATCAGAGGCATGTCAGGACAAATCTGATCATTGGAGGAAAGTACACTGAGTTCCCAGCATAGCTAGAGAACTGACCATTGTGTGCTATCCTGCTTAGTGTGGTCAGTTTTCAATAGGAAAGCAAAGGGACTGGTAGGAACACCGGAAATTTCACATAATGGAAGCAATAAAAGGAGAACAGGATACTTTCTCATACAAGTACATGGTACAGCAGGCACATCAGGAATATGAAGTGCTGGGGTAACAAACGCTTTAAGCTTTGGAGGACAGGTTCACATTAAGGCAGTAGTAAAGAAGATTTTTATATTTAGCAGCCTGATGGCTTAGGCTCAGCACTCTTGCACCATACTGCTGCTGTGTTCTTGGAATCTATTCCACCAAGGGTCTGTGTTGATCTATGTGATATTTGTCTATTACCCTCTTTAAAACACCCAAACCCAAAAACATGTTAGCACAAAATTAAGCTTTTTCAGCCTTCAGGTAAAAAAAAAACAAGGATCATACAAGCAACAACAACAAGGCCTATGTTCTTTGGGCCTTCAAAAACACCAAACGGCTAAATTGAAATTGAAAGGAGACTAAATGCTGCCCCCTGCATGCAGCAGATTGATGACATCATTTTTGCCAAGGCAGAGTATGCACACAGCATTAAAGGACAAAAAAGGCTCCAAGGACCTAATTCAACTGTTGCCTTTTTTTAGTTATCTGAACTAAATGATTCATGAACTTTGAGCTTAATTTCATCAGATACCATTGTGAATAAAGGTAGTTTTAATATGCAAAAAACTCAAATTCATAAAATGTATTTTTACAAAAAAAAGGTGACAAAACTGCAAAAAAAATGTTCCACATTACACAATGCTGTCAAACACCAAGTACTTCCTAAGAAGAAAAGAAAAGAATGAACTTTTCAGTGTGCTGCTGCTCCTTTATTATCCAATCAGATGCTGGGATGAGTCCTAGATGCATTGCACTCCAGAAGTGTAGAAAATGACTTTGCTGTCCTATGAAGATGCCTGTAAAACGAGACTGGACAACATTTTTAAATCTTTTGACAGATAACAAAGTTCACATGTATGTATTACAACTATATATTTACCTTTTTAGACGTTTGTATGTTTTTCAATGCTTTGTCGAATCTTCATCGTTCATGTTGAATTGTCAAGTTAGTTCTACCTATTTTACTGCTCCTGCTCTTTGGTTACAATCAGCCAATAACATTCATCATCATCATTTTTTTTATTTTACTTCCCCCACCCAATTCCAGCAGCGATCTTTTCTCTCTATGTCGAATCTTTTCTCTCTACCTTACCTTTTTAGAAATAGTTCAGTTTTAAGCAGTTTTCAACTTTTTTCTTTTCACAATCAAAGTTTTTTTGAGTGTTGAAAAATAACAAGTTTACAAAGTAATAAATATCAATTGCAGATTACACTGTTATGTTAGTTAACAGTTGCTATATATTCAAATGTAATACAATAATAGTTAGCAAAGGAGGGGATAAAGTTTTAGCTTTTGTCTTGGGGCTATTTACATTTCTGTTTTTTCATGCAGCAATAATCATGCATTTTGCTGCATGAAAATGCATTAGTAAAAAGTAAAAATTCCATTATTTCCTGTTCGGCTGGTTCACACCTCCTGTATGTGCTGAAGTTAAGTGTGAAAGAAAAAAGGGAAATGATATGAGCCCATTCACACCCATGCCTGTGTATTACCAAGTGCACTGTAACAAATTGACAGTGTAAATCCAGCCTAATAGAGTGTCATGTCAAGAATGTTGCTAAATATAAATGTTTTATACTTTTTAAATTGACACGTGTGCAAAACTATATCCAGAAAACATGCTAATTACACTACTAGTAGATAAATTATTAATTAAATTATTAGTTATTAGACATGTGCATTCGTTTTCGTCCGAATACATTTTTGATCGAATTTCAGGTATTTTCGTTATCGTTTTAACAAACGAAAACGAAAGCACAGAATCCAAAAACTGAAAGATCCGACATAAACAAATGCTTTATTTTCATTTCCGTTGCGACAACAGTTCGATATAGATAGGAGATTCGACATGACGCTGACAATAACAATCTGTGTCTATCGAACCTGTGGTCGAATGTGCCTAACCTTAACTCTATTAGTCCAAGATTATTCTACATAGAGAGAAAAGATTCGACATAGAGAGAAAAGATTTGACATAGAGAGAAAAGATTGCTGCTGGAATTGGGTGGGGGAATAAAAATAAAAATAATGATGATGATGAATGTTATTGGCTGATTGTAGCCAAAGAGGAGGAGCAGTAAAATATCTAGAACTAACTTGACAGTTCAACATGAACGACAAATATTCGACAAAGCATTGAAAAACATACAAACGTTGAATCTGTCATTGAAGGCTTATGGTGTCTGTCGAAAGTTAGAAGATTAGATGGTGCAGCTAAACTGTATGACGCTGCAATCGTACATTTCCGGTCAAATGCATCCGCCCATAGGCAATAGAAGAATTCTAATGTTGGTTGACTAGTAATAGTAATTAATAAATATAATTATTATTACTAGTCATACAACATTAGAATTCTACTATAGATTGTAGGCGGAACATTCAACCGGAAATGTATGATTGCAGCGTCGTACAGTTTCGCTGCTCCGTCGAATCTTCTTTGAACATTCAACAGACACCATAAGCCTTCAATGACAGATTCGACCTTAACCACTTGCTGACCGCGCCATGTGCAAAAGACGTCCACAGCGCGGTCGAGTTATCCTGAGTGGACGTCCCAGGGACGTCCTCACAGAATCTTGCTCCCGCGCGCCCCCTGGGGCGCGCTCCAGGATATGTCCGTGACCGCCGGGTCCGGAAGACCCGGCGCATCACGGATCACGGTAGATGGCCGCTAATCGCGGCAGTTTACCATGTGATCGCTCCGTCAAATGACGGAGCGATCACTTGTAAACAGACCGGCGTCATGTGATGACGCCGGTTCCTCCCTCCCCTCTCTGTACCGATCGGTACAGTGTGAGAGGAGAGGGGAGGGAGCAGATCAAGGCAGCAGCGCTGTGGGCTGGATCTGTGACAATTGCAGTCACAGATCCAGCCATCCATCCATCCCTGCTCAGCCATCCCTGTGCAATACCCTGCCAATACTCTGCAATACACCCTGCCAATACTCTGCAATACACCCTGCCAAAACTCTGCAATACCCTGTGCAATACTCTGCAATACCCTGTGCAATACCCTGTGCAATACTCTGCAATACCCTGTGCAATACTCTGCAATACCCTGTGCAATACCCTGTGCAATACCCTGTGCAATACCCTGTGCAATACTCTGCAATACCCTGTGCAATACTCTGCAATACCCTGTGCAATACTCTGCAATACCCTGCCCATACTGTGCAATACCCTGCCCATACTCTGCCCATACTGTGCAATACCCTGCCATACTGTGCAGCACTCTGCCATATTCCGCAATACCCTGCCATACTCCGCAATATTCCTCAATACCCTGCAATACTCCTCAATACCCTGCAATACTCCTCAATACCCTGCAATACCCCTCAATACCCGGCAATACCCGGCAATACTCCAAAATACCCTGCAATACTCCACAATACCCGGCAATACTCCACAATACCCGGCAATACTCCGCAATACCCGGCAATACTCTGCAATACCCGGCAATACTCCTCAATACCCGGCAATACTCCTCAATACCCGGCAATACTCCGCAATAACCACTTCACGCCCGCCGGCCGTCATATGACGTCCTTGACTTTGTGCGGGGATATCTGAATGATGGGAGCAGCTACAGGCATCATTCAGATATCAGCTTTTTCAGCTGGCAATTCCCTGCACCATAAGAATGATCATAGTGGCTGTTCCACCGCTTGATCGCTCTTACGGAAGGTGAGAGGGGATGCCCCCCCCCCTCCCGCTGCCCTCCGGTGCTTCTACCGACTCACCGCTACGATCAAAGCCAAGATTGTTTTTGTTTTTGTTTTGTTTTTTCAGGCTTCCCAGCCTAGAGGTGAGATGTGGGGTCTTATTGACCCCATATCTCACTGTAAATAGGACCTGTCATGCCATATTCCTATTACAAGGGATGTTTACATTCCTTGTAATAGGAATAAAAGTGATCAAAAAAAAATTTGGGGCGGAAAAACATGTCAAACTAAAATAAATAAAGTAAAATGAACAATAAAATATATATATTTTTTTAAAGCACCCCTGCCCCCGCGAGCTTGCATGCAGAAGTGAACGCATACGTAAGCCCCGCCCACATATGAAAACGGTGTTCAAGCCACACATGTGAGGTATCGTTGCGAACGTTAGAGCGAGAGCAATAATTTTGGCCCTAGACCTCCTCTGTAACTCAAAACATGTAACCAGTAAAAATATTTAAAGCGTTGCCTATGGGGATTTTTAAGTAGCGAAGTTTGGCGCCATTCCACGAGCGTGTGCAATTTTGAAGGGTGACATGTTAGGTATCTATTTACTTGGCGTAACTTCATCTTTCACATTATGCAAAAACATTGGGCTAACTTTACTGTTTTTTTTTCTTTTAAGCACAAAACAGTTTTTTTCCGTAAAAAACGCGTTAGGAAAATTTCTGCGCAAATACCGTGCAAGATAAAAAGTTGCAATGACCACCATTATATTCTTTAAGGTCTTTGCTAAAAAAACATATATAATGTTTTGGGATTCTATGTAATTTTCGAGCAAACAAATGATGATTTTTACATGTAGGAGAGAAATGTCAGAATTGGCCTGGGTGCTCCAGAACGCCTGAAGGTGCTCCCTGCATGTCGGGCCTCTGTATGTGGCCACGCTGTGTAAAAGTCTCACACATGTGGTATCGCCATACTCATGAGGAATAGCAGAATGTGTTTTGGGGGTGTAATTTGTGGTATGCATATGCTGTGTGTGAGAAATAACCTGCTAATATGACAATTTTGTTAAAAAAAAAAAAAGAAAAAAAAATCTTGATTTTTGCAAAGAATTGTGGGAAAAAATGACAACTTCAAAAAACTAACAATGACTCTTTCTAAATACCTTGGAATGTCTTCTTTCCAAAAAGGGGTCATTTGGGGGGTATTTGTACTTTTCTGGCATGTTAGGGTCTCAAGAAATGAGATAGGCTGTCAGTACTTCAGGTGTGATCAATTTTCAGATATTGGAACCATAGCTTGTGGACTCTATAACTTTCACAAAGACCAAAAAATATGCACCAATTTGTACTTATTTTTACCAAAGATATGTAGCAGTATAAATTTTGGCCAAAATTTATGAAGAAAAAATACTAATTTGCAAATTTTATAACGGAAACAAAGAAAAATTCATTTTTTTACAACATTTTCAGTCTTTTTTCTCTTATAGCGCAAAAAATAAAAAACCCAACAGTGATTAAATACCACCAAAAGAAAGCTCTATTTGTGTGAAAAAAAGGACAAAAATTTCATATGGGTACAGTGTTGTATGACTGAGTAATTGTCATTCAAAATGTGAGAGCACCGAGGGGCGGAGCCGGCAGCCAGAGCTGATGGATGTGTGTTAGGTGAGCTCTGACACACCGGGTGTACTAAAGTGGCTCACAGCGGTACAGGCATCGCAAAAAATATATCGGTCGACTGGGAAAGACGAGGGGTACAGTGTGGCAACAATGCTGAAACGCAAGGAGAGAGAGGGACCCCGAAAACTAACGGATTTCTTCCCTCCATTAGCGGGCCGAGAAATCCAAGATGGCGCCCGCGCCGGGAGCCGTTCCTCAGCCTCCATGATGCAGCCTTCCAGCAATCCACTGCAATCCTCGGGTGAGTCACATCCCCAATCCCTTAATTCAGCATCATCACCTTTTAATAGCCCTGCTAAACAAAGGAGAAGGGTGGGGGATGGAGGGGAGCCTCTGAATGACACGGAAACTGCAGGGAAAGAAATGGAGGAATCCTCCAACTATAATCAACAACTGGATGCATTTCCCACCTCAGGGATGCCCATTATAGATACCACAATGAAAGAAATGCTGCAAACCCTGCGGGGGGCCCTCCAACATGACATGGCAGCGTTTATGCATATCACACAAAAAGAAGTTGCTGCGGTGGCTAGCAGGGTAGAATATGTGGGAAAAAAAATGGAGGATTTTACATTGGCACACAATGAGCTTGTTGATGCTCACTTTGAGGTGGAAGACGAGATTAAAGCTATGCGCCTTAAGATAGCTGACCTTGAGGACAGGGCAAGGAGGAATAATATTAAATTTAGAGGGTGACCTGAGACAGTCAAGCCTGCTGAACTCACAGCGTACCTGCAAAAGCTTATGCTGACAGCCCTTCCGTCATTGAGTTCAGCAGACATCACCATTGACAGGGCCCACAGACTGCCTAAACCCTCTTTCCTGCCCGATCAAATCCCCCGAGATGTTATTGCAAGAATACATTTTTACCATGTAAAGGATCAGCTCATGCGTTTTGCAAGACAACACCCTGCTCTCCCTGATCCATTTTCTGGAATTGCGCTATATGCTGACTTGTCGCAAGCTACCCTGTCCGCCAGGCGAGACCTGGTTCCGATTACCAAAATGCTGCGCAATCATAAAATCCTCTACAAATGGGGCTTCCCGGCTAAATTGCTAGTGGACATGAATAATGTATCGCATACAATTGCGACTCTGGAAAAAGGGCTAGAGCTTCTCCGTAAATGGCATCTTCTACCCGCGGATGGAATCCCTGCGGACATGAATCCTCCACGCCAAAGCCGCAACAACTCTCGCCAGAACAAGGGTAAATAACCACTGTATCCAAGTTTGACATGATGTCCAGTGTCTCTCTTAGACTGCCTTTTCCTCTCTCCCAGGGACATTGCAAGCCTGATACCTTTTGACCTTCTCATATTCTATGAGTGACTAATCATTACGCCCGTTGTTCGGCTGTATGGTTGAATGTCTATTCACCTTTTCCCCCACATAAGGTAAGAGATGCTTTCCGTAACCTGTTTGCCGCATACCAAGCGGCCTATCCTTTATGACGCTTGTACAGTTTTTCTTCAGTTGACTCTGATTAGTTTTTTTGTTACTTCTCAAGTTACGAAACAGTTTTACTTTTCTCTTTTTCGGATCACAAGCACTCTGAACATACCTGGAATAA
The DNA here is from genome assembly GCA_029206835.1 of Rana muscosa. Lineage (NCBI taxonomy): Eukaryota > Metazoa > Chordata > Amphibia > Anura > Ranidae > Rana > Rana muscosa. Next base: position 340,472,357 of record CM055116.1, on the reverse strand, counting down.
GGATACTACTAATAGGACCAACCACTAGATGGCAGCAATGCGCAACACTTCAATGGAATGACCCTTAAGCTTATGTCATATAATGTGAGGGGGTTGAACAGCCCGCATAAAAGGAGAGCCCTCTGGAAATCCGCCATGGACTCACAGTGTGAGATCTTATGTGTACAAGAGACTCATTTTTCTAGTGTGAACCCCCCAAAATGTACACACGTCAGATTCCCACATATCTTTACTGCCAAAAACTCTACAAAAAAGAATGGGGTAATGACTGCTTTCAAGGACACATTAACCTTTTCTCTTTTACAGGAACATGCTGACCCCCTTGGACGCTACCTTATATTAGTAGTTGAAGTGAACCGAACCATCTACACACTAGTGAATGTTTATGCGCCCAATGTAAGACCTTTGAAATTTATTCGCAAGATTATTAAGCTGGCTAAGAAGCTACAAAAGGGTGGTCTGATATTATGTGGTGATCTCAATATAGTTATGAACGAAGATTTAGACGTGTCTTCAGTAGCCCGTAGGCGTAGGCCCTCATTAGGATCATTGTGCCATGAAGAACGGCTCTTTGATCCATGGCGCTGCCTTAGGTCTAATGAAAGAGACTATACGTATTATTCAACGGTACATGATAGCTATTCAAGAATTGATCTCTTCCTAACTGATATACACACATTGCAAAATGTCCAAACTGCTGACATCCATAATATCACATGGTCGGACCATGCGCCAGTGACTATTGGGATTGTGGATACCGGCAAATTCTCTCACAGGCCTCTGTGGCGTAATAATACCTTCCTCCTGTCGCACCCCAAGATCAGAGATGAGATAGAGGGAAGGTTGACAGAATATTTTAAGATCAATGATAATGGGGAATGCTCCCCTATGACCACCTGGTGTGCACACAAAGCTTTTGCTAGGGGTACTCTTATCCAAATTGCCTCCAGGGAAAAGAGGAAAAAATTACAACGCATGACACTGCTACAGGAATCCATAGCAGATTTAGAAACACAGCACAAAAACACAGACACCAAATCTGACAATATCCTTAAACGCCTCACTGCCTGCCGTGAGGATCTAAGACAGGAAATTAGAGCAGATTATGACACTTACTTTAAAAGATTGAAAGTTTCATACTATTCCCAAAATAATAAAGCGGGTAAAATCCTAGCCTCCCAACTTAAGAAACGACAGGTACGCTCCAATCTTAAGCACATCAAGCACCACGTCTCCAAGGAGTTGCTTAGCAATCCTAAAGATATTGCCAATGCGTTTAAGGACTATTATGAATCCTTGTACAATCTTAATGTAGATTCATCTACTCATCAACCTTCAGACAAAGAGATTGATGACTTTTTAAGTAGTGTACACCTTCCGTGTATAGAGCCAATTTACCTGCAAAAACTGAATGCTCCCATTTCCACCCAGGAAGTTGAGGATGTTATTACATCACTACCCATGCATAAATCTCCAGGCGCAGACGGCTTCTCAGCTGAGTATTATAAAGCGTTTTCTTCGCTCCTAACACCTGAGCTAGTGAAAATTTTTAACATTGCAGCTTCATCAGGCTCCTTCCCGAATGAAATGCTCCAAGCGATAATAGTTACATTACCAAACCTGGCAAAGACTCGTCGCTGCCACAAAATTTTAGGCCTATATCACTGTTAAACTCCGACCTGAAAATATATACCAAAATTCTAGCAAATAGACTGATGGATGTAACTACCTCTCTTATAGGTTTGGATCAAGTTGGCTTTGTGAAAGGTAGACAAGCCCCGGATAGCACTAGACGAATGCTAAACCTTCTACGCTTAGCAGAGGTCACGCGAACACCTAGTACCTTCGTAGCTCTTGACGCAGAAAAGGCCTTTGACAGGGTCCATTGGGGATATCTGTCAAAGACTCTACACAAATTCGGAATATCAGGTCCAATTCACATGGCCATAATGTCCCTATATTCTAACCCTACTGCCAGAGTATACACGTCCAGTATGCTATCTGACACCTTTAAATTATCAAATGGCACCCGACAAGGATGCCCACTATCCCCAATTATCTTCTCCCTAGTTATAGAACCTCTAGCGGAATCGATCAGGTCCAATGTAGAAATCACAGGCATAGAATCTGGTTCCGGAGCCCATAAAATAGGACTTTTCGCGGATGACATCATTCTCACTGTCTCCAACCCATCGACATCTCTACCAGCCATCCAAAATATATTATACAAATTTGGGCAGATCTCCTTTTACAAAGTCAACACATCTAAATGCTACGCTCTAACACTTAACATCCCAAGCGAAGAAAAAACTAGATTACAAACCATATTCCCTTGCAACTGGGATCCCCCGGCTATCACGTACTTGGGTGTGCAGCTAACCTCATCATCCGCCAAAATCTACCCGACTAACTACCCCCCGCTACTGTGTAGAATAGATGCGGAACTTAATCAAATCGGCACCCTACATCTCACTTGGCTGGGGAGGGTAGCCGCGTACCAAATGCAGGTATTGCCTAAACTCCTTTACTACTTCAGGACACTGCCCATCCCAGTACCCCAAAAATTCTTTACGCAATTAGAGGCATCTCTGAAAAAGTTTATTTGGGGGGGTAAAAAACCAAGAGTTGCACTAGCACAGCTCTACAAACCTAAGCATCTTGGAGGGGTGGGATTGCCGAACGCCCAACTATACTATAGGGCTGCAATTTTAGATCAACTAAGATACTGGTTCTCCTGCCAAACAGACAACCGATGGTCAGACATTGAAAGCACAGTCACACCTGGTCATAATCTTCCAGCATTAGCTTTTGCTGCCAGCATTAATCATAGAACCATCGCTCCATCGTACCCAACTATACAAGCATCCATAGATGCTTGGTCCTCCCTAACCAATACCCGCTTCACTGATACCCCCACCCACAAACTAATTATCCCACTTGCATCCTATGAATATTTAATACCTAACTTCTCGGCACAATCTTGGTGGGAACGCACTTCACAGTCCCAACTTTGAATGCAAAGAGTGTAATAGATAACTACAGGGCCTTCCAGATACATCATTATTGGCGTAGTACACCAATTAAAACAATAGAAATCCCGCAAAGACTGTGGGATTTTCTTATGAGCAAACCCCCCAATAACCTCAAAGGTATATCCCTCTTTTACAAATACGCGTCCCCACTCTATGTCCAAACTAAGCTCCCATGTATGTATAAATGGGAACAAGAACTTCAGAAAGAATTCCCTTTACACCAGTGGCATAAAGCAATACAATACAACAGTAAATCTTCGGCATGCGTGGACCACTGGGATAATGCTCAAAAACTCCTACACAGATGGTACTTTACCCCGGCCCGCCTTAATAAAATGAACTCTGATATTTCGCCTTTATGCTGGAGAAATTGCAAATCCACAGGTAGTCTAATCCATATATTCTGGAGTTGTGATGTACTACACACATTCTGGTTAAAAGTGCAATCACTCGTTCGGAAAATCACCGGAATAGAGTATACTATTAACGCTGCACTTGCAATACTGAACCTGGGGATAGAAAACTTCCCTCCTCTAATGAGAAAAGTGGTCACTCACGTCATGTTCGCAGCGCGCATATCAATTGCAAAAGAATGGCGCTCCCAAGCGCCTCCCAATATCTCAGTAGTCATAGCTAGAGTAAATTCACAATATACTATGGAAAGGATGCTTGCTTATACCGAAAGACGTTCCCTAAACTTCCATAGAAACTGGGAAATATGGAAAACATCCAAATACGCCCTCTCACAAATATGACAGAATATGCTATATTATGATTTGATGAATGATCTCCATCAACGTCTAGTGGTATGAACTATCTAATAGTAAGGTATGACTAGGAATGCTTGTCCAAATATGCTTACCCACATAGTTTAGACTTATCCTTGTTTAATATTGGTTACAGTTTAAGCGTTCCTGATCCTAATGTTTAACTGAAATCCTTGGACCCTCATTAAGGTCCGGGACGAACTACACAGCATCGTCCATACAAGTAGCCTGCTCACAGTGTGAACCCTAAAGGGGTGACAGGCTTATCCTCCTAGTGAGGCTTATGCCAATCCCTACTTGTGTAGTTCCATACATAACTTGCAGGTTATAATCCTCCCCTTAGGATCTATACTTGTTAATCACATTGTATGACTCTGTACTGTATAATGTATCATATATTCTGTATACACTGTGGAAAAAACAAGAAAAACCAATAAAATGTGAGAGCACCGAAAGCTGAAAATTCGTCTGGTTAGGAAGGGGGTTTAAGTGCCCAGTTGTCAAGTGGTTAATTAATTCAGATTTTCGGACGAATGCAATTTCTAACGAAAAACAAAAAATAAATAAAAACAAATTTCGGGAGTAACTAAATAAATTTATTTTTCGGACGAAAACGAAATTCCGAAACAAAATATTTCAGTGTGCACATGTCTATTAATTTTTTAACTATGTTTAGTAAATGTTTATAAAGTTAAAAAAATGCCATATTGATAACAGCATATAAAACCTAGTTTACTGTGTCGTATAGTATATCACACAATAGTAGAAAATTTGGTGATTCTGAGCCAAATAATGTCTGTCAGCGTGGTTATGACAATGTTTGCAAACACTTCCGTGGTTCTGAACTCTGTAGTAACAAAGGCTTTATGTTACATCATTGTTACATTCAAGATTAATCTTAGCAGAACAGAAAGTACTGTTCAAATACAGTAAACAGGTTAAGCCAGTCCCATGCAATAGCATATATTTTTAGATTAAGGTTTCAATAAACTACCTGCTTAGTGAATCTGTAACCAAGTGCCGATATGTCAGGTATACATTAAGGGCGGTGTTGTAAATCACCTGCTGCCTTCTCCATTATTTTGTGGACTAGGTGTAAGATCCACACACTGGATATATTAACCCTGCTTCCCTCTATGAAACACAGTTTTCCTACTGCAGTCTTAATATTGTTACATTATTGGAAATAAAATTCAGTAATTGCCACATTCACACTCTTTGTACTGTGACAGCAGGAAGGTAAAGTCACCTGGTTGCATCCAGGGGGGTAGATATATTTCTCCCAGATTCAGGCTTTATGCTGACTTATACAACTAGGGAGGTAGTTGATGAAGCCCAGCTGAGGCTAGTGGGCTCATGGATGACTCATACCTCTAGGGAGAGGGCTGGGCGTCGTGCAGGCAGGGAGTTGATGAGACCAGCTGAAGCCTGTCAGTTCGTTTAAGGCCTCTATAAAAACTCCCAGCTTCATTAGATGTTAGCTCATGCCTGGACCCAGACCTGTGTGGACTGTCTAGGGAGAGTGAACCCCTGTGCGGTGAGGCAAAGCCTGTGTGGCTATTTGTTTGGACTTTTACTAAACCAGGGACTTAGGGACTAGGACAGCACCAGGCTGATCCCAGTTGTTAGTTTAGGAAACCTGCATGTTTAGTCAGAGGTCAAACTGACCAGGATTTATTTTGTTTATGTTTCTTTTTGGCTTTGCTGTGTTTTTGTCACTGTACATAGAGAAATAAACCGCACCTTTTGATTTTGAAAACCACAACCTCCGTCTGCTGGCCCTGTTTTTGTGTGGGGAGCCCAACCAGGGGGTCACACACACCTGCTACTGAGTTAACCCCCTCACAGTTGGTGGAGAATGCAGGCAGTTTTTTTTAAGCCAGCATGGAGGAGATACTGAAACAGCTGGCTCTAGCAAATGCCAATCAACAGCAGACAAATGCAGGTTTGCAAAGGAGCCTTGCAGCCCAGCAGCAAGCTCATCAACAAGCCCAGCAGCAATCTGAGGCCCGCTTCATAGACCTGTTACAGAAGCAAGAGCAGAGACTACAACAAATGGAAGCAGTAATGCAGCAACGTCCGCAGACCAGTGAGGAAAGCCGTCCCACTAATACCGCGTCCTTTGGGGTGAGTCGTTTATTGACAAAAATGACTGGAGAGGATGATCCAGAGGTATTTTTGACCACATTTGAAAGGACTGCTGAAAGAGAAAAGTGGCCTGAGGAGCAGTGGGCTGGACTGGTGGCTCCTCTGTTAACTGGTGAATCGCAGAAGGCTTACTATGACCTAGAGCCTGACCAAGCAAAAGACTATGTGATGCTAAAAGCTGAAATATTGGCAAGGCTGGGTGTCACCCTGGCTGTCCGGGCTCAGCGTGTGCATAACTGGACTTTCCAGCTTGGAAAACCCCCCAGGTCTCAAATGTATGATCTCATTCACCTGAGCAGGAAGTGGCTACAGCCAGAGACTTTGTCCGCACCAGAGATTGTGGAACGTGTTGTAATGGATCGGTTTTTGAGAGCTCTTCCTACTGCCATCCAAAAGTGGGTAAGCCATGGAGACCCAGAGACGGCCGGTGGTCTTGTGGATCGTGTAGAGAAATACTTGGCTACAGAGAACCTGACGGCCTCTTCCAGAGACTCTCGGACTTTCCACCCTAAGACCAGACCATCCCCAGGGGCGGATAAGAGGATTCCAAGGGGTGAGGGTGGAGAGAGTGAGAGGGTGGGAGCTCTACCCAAAGTTTGGCGAGAACAGCCTGGGAAGTCAGGGGCTCAAGAGGCAGCCAAAAGGATTGTTTGCTACCGCTGCCGGCAAGCGGGACATATTGCAGCAAATTGCCCGGTTGTGGAGGAACCCATGCAATGTGACTTTCTGACGGACAGATGTCAGTCGCTGTGTGCGACAGTCACATGCACTGCCATTCGGGGAACTGAGAAACATTTATGCAAAATGTGTATTAATGGTAGAAATGTTGTGGTATTACTGGATTCAGGTAGCCTTGTGACCCTGATAAAGGCTGAATTAGTTAAAACAGAGGTCTCTGGGAATAGCAAGGTAGCTGTTATTTGTGTGCATGGGGACACCCGAGAGTATCCAGTGACTACAGTGTGTTTCGAGACCCCCAAAGGTACCCTCTCTCATCCAGTGGGGTTAGTATCTCAATTACCGCATGATGCCATTGTGGGAAGAGATTTTCCGAAGTTCTGGGAACTGTGGGATGATCCTGAGCCCCCCACTGGTGCCCCTATGTACCAGGAATGTGATAGCCAGAACTCCTCTGAGAGTGGTGAGGACTCTCCAGAATTTCCCTTGTCAGTATTGGCAGGGGAGACTCAAGAAACTGGAGAGGAGCCCACCTCCTCAGACGAAAACCTACCGTCTGTGGAGTTTTCTGATCTTGAGGTTCACAGGGAAAACTTTGCCACAGAACAGTTGAAAGACCCCGCCCTAATAAAGGCACGGGAAAACGTAGTGAAAATAGATGGCGAGTTAGTGAACCCAGATAATACCTGCACTTACCCATACTTCAGCGTAGAGAAGGACCTACTGTATCGGGTGGCAAAAAGGGCAGAAGAAACCGTTGAGCAGCTTGTGGTGCCCAAACCTTACAGGAAGTTGGTGTTGGAGTTGGCCCATGGGCACATTCTTGGAGGTCATCTGGGGACAGAGAAAACCCGAGAGAGGGTATTACAGAGATTCTATTGGCCTGGGGTGATGAAGGACATAGAAAATTATTGTTCCTCCTGCCCTGTGTGTCAGAGGTCGGCCCCGATGCCACATTTCCGTAGCCCGCTGGTCCCTCTACCCATCATTGAGGTCCCGTTTGAGAGAATCGCAATGGATTTGGTAGGTCCTATAATCAAGTCCGCTAGGGGGCACCAGTACATATTGGTTATAATGGACTATGCCACCCGTTATCCAGAAGCGATCCCTCTCAGAAATACCTCGGCCAAAACCATAGCCAAAGAGCTATCTCTTGTTTTTAGCCGGGTGGGTATTTGTAAAGAACTGCTTACGGACCAAGGTACACCCTTTATGTCCCGGGTTATGAAAGAGCTGTGTAAATTGTTCAAAGTGACGCAATTGCGTACATCTGTGTATCACCCCCAAACCGATGGGCTGGTTGAAAGATTCAACAAAACCCTAAAACAAATGTTGAAGAAAGTGGTGGATAGAGATGGAAAGGATTGGGACTGTCTACTTCCTTATTTGATGTTTGCTATTAGGGAGGTGCCCCAATCCTCTACGGGATTCTCCCCCTTTGAGTTACTGTATGGGAGACACCCAAGATGGCTGTTGGATATTGCCAAGGAAACTTGGGAAAGTGAGAGTTCTCCCCACAGGAGTGTGATTGAGCATGTCGCCCTGATGCAAGATCGAATTGCACAGGTAATGCCCATCGTGAAGGAACATTTGGCCCAAGCGCAGTTGGCACAGCAGAGAGTGTACAACCGTGGAGCAAAGACCCGTACCTTTTCCCCGGGGGATAGGATATTGGTACTTGTCCCTACGGTTGAAAGTAAATTCCTTGCCAAATGGCAAGGCCCCTACGAGATAATGGAAAAAGTGAGCGAAGTGAATTACAAGGTCAGACAACCAGGAAGGCGAAAGCCCGAACAGATATATCACGTTAATCTGTTGAAAGCCTGGAGGGATAGAGAGTCCCTAGTCGCAGAAACTTGGTCACCAGCTCAAACTGGTTGCGTGATTCCGGAGGTTGGAATAGCAGCCACCTTGTCACAACCCCAACAACAGGAGGTTAAGGAGTTTGTGCTTCGCAACAAGGAGGTATTCTCTGAGCTGCCGGGACAAACATCTGGGGTAGAGCATGACATCATTACCCCGCCCGGTGAAAGGGTGAAGTTAAAACCCTATCGGATCCCAGAGGCCCGACGGGAGGCAATACGGGAGGAAGTACAGAAAATGCTGAACTTAGGGGTGATAGAGGAGTCCCAAAGTGATTGGTCTAGTCCCATTGTGTTGGTGCCTAAACCGGATGGGAGCTGGCGATTTTGTAACGATTTTCGTCAGTTGAACAAAGTTACAAAATTTGACACCTACCCCATGCCACGTATAGATGAGTTGATCGACCGGCTGGGAACAGCCCGATACATGACGACTCTTGACCTCACAAAAGGGTATTGGCAAATTCCCCTGGCCAAGTCGGCCAAAGAGAAAACCGCATTTGTAACCCCAGACGGGGCGTTCCAATATAAGAGAATGCCGTTCGGGTTACAGAATGCGCCGGCCACATTCCAGCGGAAAATGGACCAGATACTGAGGCCCCATCGGAAGTATGCTGCGGCTTACCTGGATGACGTAATTGTCCATAGCACAGATTGGGCCTCACATCTGCCAAAAGTGCAAGCAGTCCTAGACTCTATCCGGGAAGCGGGGTTTACGGCTAACCCCAAGAAGTGTACCATTGGGCAGGAGGAGGCCAAATATCTTGGGTACACCATTGGCAGGGGAGTGATAAAACCCCAACTCAACAAAGTCGAGGCCATCCAGAGTTGGCCACGTCCCAACAGCAAGAAGCAGGTACGGGCCTTTCTGGGAATCGCGGGTTATTATCGGCGCTTCATTCCCCACTTTGCTTCTAAGGCTGTGCCCCTAACCAACCTGATGAAAGGGAAAGGGTCGGTCATGATTAAATGGACCCCCGAGGCTGAGGCAGCATTCCAATTCTTGAAACAAGCCTTATGTAACCAGCCAGTGTTGTACTCACCTGACTTCTCTAAAGACTTTGTCGTACAAAGTGATGCGTCAGATGTGGGGTTAGGAGCAGTATTGTCCCAGGTCTGGAACGGGGAAGAGCACCCAGTCATTTACCTCAGCAGGAAGTTGAAGTCCCATGAGGTAAATTACGCCACGGTTGAAAAGGAGTGTTTAGCGGTGAAGTGGGCTCTAGATTCCCTTCGGTACTATCTGCTAGGTAGGCACTTTGACATGGTTACGGATCACGCTCCGTTAAAGTGGATGGCTCAAAACAAGGAGACAAATAGAAGAGTGAATAGGTGGTTCCTGGCCCTACAGGAATTCAACTTCACAGTAAAGCATCGCCCTGGCGTTCAAATGGGGAATGTGGATGCTTTGTCTCGAGTACATGAATGCCTGATTGCTGGTGTTCCAACCCCAAGGTTAAAACAAGAGGGGGGGTATGTGACAGCAGGAAGGTAAAGTCACCTGGTTGCATCCAGGGGGGTAGATATATTTCTCCCAGATTCAGGCTTTATGCTGACTTATACAACTAGGGAGGGAGTTGATGAAGCCCAGCTGAGGCTAGTGGGCTCATGGATGACTCATACCTCTAGGGAGAGGGCTGGGCGTCGTGCAGGCAGGGAGTTGATGAGACCAGCTGAAGCCTGTCAGTTCGTTTAAGGCCTCTATAAAAACTCCCAGCTTCATTAGATGTTAGCTCATGCCTGGACCCAGACCTGTGTGGACTGTCTAGGGAGAGTGAACCCCTGTGCGGTGAGGCAAAGCCTGTGTGGCTATTTGTTTGGACTTTTACTAAACCAGGGACTTAGGGACTAGGACAGCACCAGGCTGATCCCAGTTGTTAGTTTAGGAAACCTGCATGTTTAGTCAGAGGTCAAACTGACCAGGATTTATTTTGTTTATGTTTCTTTTTGGCTTTGCTGTGTTTTTGTCACTGTACATAGAGAAATAAACCGCACCTTTTGATTTTGAAAACCACAACCTCCGTCTGCTGGCCCTGTTTTTGTGTGGGGAGCCCAACCAGGGGGTCACACACACCCGCTACTGAGTTAACCCCCTCACAGTACACATAGGTGAGGTAAGTTATATTAACTACTATATAAACTACTTGCTGCCCGTAGGATGTCCATAACCATCCTGGGGTTTCAGTGCTTATACCGGAATGATGCCTGAACCTACATTATCCCAGTATGGATCTTATGAGTTGACGATTACCAGTAAGGCAGAAGTGATCTGGGTGGCTAAATAGTAGGCTTGTGCAATTCGTTTCGTAACGAATCAAAATTCGTCCGAATTTAGCAACTTTTGGACATTCGGAAGCATTCGAATTTCCGAACAGAGCAATTACGAATAAAACCGAATCCGAAATAAATTATACCGCAAAATAGCGAATGCCCGAAGGTCTTCGGCATAATTCGTTATGAAAAAAGTTACGAATGTACGAATCCATTCGAAGCACAATAACACTCACTCTGCTCTCTGCTTCTCCCTCACCATGCTGAACTCCCTCTCAAAATGGTGTACAGGGGCGGAGGCTATAGCCGCATGAAAAAACGAAAGTAAAATACGAGATTTCAAATCCATTCGAAGCACAATAACACTCACTCTGCTCTGCTCTCTGCTTCTCCCTCACCGTGCTGAACCCTCTCAAAATGGTGTACAGGGGCGGAGCCTATAGCCGCATGTAAAAAACGAAAGTAAAATACGAGATTTCGAATCGTTACAAATAACCGCTATGTATTTAGAAAAGTACAAATCCATTCGAAGCACATTAGGCATAATAGGCAGCGTCGTTGTGAGAGAGACACGGAAAATTACGAATCAACGAACCCAAAAAAAGTTACGAAAGTAGGAGTTGTGTCCAGAATCAACGAAAAACAACGTACTCTACCGAAAGTACGAATTATAAAGCAACAAAAAATTCAACGAAAAATGTCGCTTGCAAAAATACGAATGAGTCCGAACACGAAAAATCCCGTCTAGCAAAATTACGAATGATTACGAATCAACAGGACCGGAAAGAAACGAACCGAAACGGAACGAATTTTTCCGTTGTGCACAAGTCTACTAAATAGCCACTCAATCACTTCTTTGGGTGGGGGAAGGGGATCCCACCCTCCTCCCGTGGCCGCAGCCGCCTTTCCTGGGCTCTACCATCCCATCACGGAGCCCAGGAGTGGCTGTGTTTGCTGCACTGAACAGAAAGAGAGGAATTATTGTCCTTCCTCTCTCTCTATAACACCAGAAACATGGGAGCGACGAGTAGTTTGTCACTTCTGGTTCCTCTTTGTTTACCTTGCCGCCACCAGCCAGAAAGGCAACCGATCAGACCGATCTGTGTCTGATCGGCTGCATGGGAGGCTAGAGGAGAGATTTGGGGTCTAATAAAGTCCAGATCTCTAAATAAAGAGGACCTGTCATGGCCCATGCTGTCACAAGGGATATTGTTAATCCCTTGTGATAGCAATAAAGTTAATCCCCCAAAAAAGTGTAAAAAAAAAATTTGGGGTAAAAAATGAATAATAATAAAACATTTTTTTAAAGCGCCCCCCTCCCTCCCCACCGTGCTTATGCGCAAATGAGAACGCATATGTTACTCCTGCACACATATGTAAATGGCCGCACCACACATGTGAGGTATTGTCACGAATGTCAGAGCAAGAGAAAAAATTCTAGCACCTTGCACATTCTTGTGCAACTCTTTGGAAAATAAGTAAGAGGAGAATAAAACATAGAAGACTTTGGAAAAGAAAATATAGAAGACTAGAGTTTGGTTTTATTGTTTGTTTTTTCGATTTCCTGCTGAGATGCTGCCTTTTTGTCAAGAGTTATTTTGATACAAAACATTTAGAGAGGGATCCCTTTTTCTATAACATGTTTTAGTTAACCCTGTAGATACTGGTGGATTTGTGACTTAAACACAATGTACTCTATTAAAACAGTTTGGTGTGTATTCTGTGATTCAGTTAACTCTATTAGGGAATGCCCACCAGACAATGGGCTTTTTCTTTTCCTGTCATCTCCTGCTATGTCTCTGCCTATGAACCTGCTCTCCTTTCCTTCAGCAGTGACCCATATATCACACTACACATGCACTTTTGCATAGCCAAGCTAAGTTGTGGCCTAGGGAGTTCTTTGAGGATGGCCCACATCCTCAAAAAAAAAAAAGAAAAACCCAGCGTTGCCCTAACCTGTCTAGTGAAGTCTAAAAATTGAAAAATGTAATGTCCAAACTGATATAAATGAAAAATAAAAATAACAATCAAATTGAAATTATGCACATGTGTGCACCTATACATGAATACAAGACAAAAAGTCAGTGTGAAATGTCTGTGGTATCCGTTGAAAACAGGCAGCCTTCTCAAGGGTCAGGGAACCCACAAGGATGTATGCAGGGAGATCGTCTGTGCCTGGATGGCCTGTGTGGAGGATCCTGCATGGGATCATGAAGAAGTCCTTGCTGCAGCGGTGGCTCCATGGAGACAGAAGGGAGAACGCTGGAACCACAAGCTGCACGAAGCCTGTTGACAGCTGTCAAGACCTAGAGTAGAACTGGCCAATCGGAGGCTACTCACACCTCTTTCCTCAGCCTTATGGCACACATCCTTGCACAGATCATATTTCTGTTGGTAAAACATCCTGTGTATAAAGATTCCAGACTGCCAATCTGCCACTCTTCCTGCCAGGGCCCTCTGGTTGGGTCATTATTGTTGCAATCTCAGAATTCTTGTTGGCCTTATAGTGTACTTTGCTAGAAAAGGAGGGTGAAAGTTTGCTTCTCCAATCATCACTTCCAGGTGTACTGTACTGACACAGACTGGACAATCTATTGCTTTCAGTCTATATGCATCAATCCTCAGTGTTTATTCTGTGGCTATGACTCCTGATCTTACTAGTGTGATAATAAAGTGGTTAAAAATGAAAATCTGGCCTTGCCTTGTAAGTTTAATAAATCAGACTTTTATATTATGCATAATTGTAATCGCTGATTGTCTGATTAGAAACCACAGTCTAATCTAGACAATCAGCAATCCTTCTGATCTTCACTGACAACGGTGCGTCTGTGCAGCCAAATGTGGCTGCTCACAGGCACTACCTGGCACTATCAGGCAAGAGACATGTCCAACAGCTGCCGGAACTGTATAACATCACAGTCAATAAGATTATTGGACAGGGATGTGTTTTAAAGAAAGAAAGTTAGAAAGAAACATCAGTTACATTTTTTAAACATATCAATGTTGTAATGTGGTGTAACTTAATCTAGGGAGTTAATTTGATTGCAAGCCTTTCCTTCCACTTTAAGGCTAGGTTCACACTGCTGCAAATTCAAAATTGATTTTACAGCGATTTCAGGGAATGCCAGTCTATAGAGCTGAATTTGCATACGGATCAAACTTGCACGGGACCCTTTTTTCCCGCAGCTTAGATTCGCAACGCATTGATGTGAATGGCACTAATGTAAAACAATGTTATTTAAATGACTTGCGAATTTGAGCAATCGCAACGGCTCAAATTCGCAATAGAATTTGCAGCAGTGTGAACCCAGCCTAAGGCTTACCAGTCAATAGAGGGAGGAGTTTGAAAGTGAACATCTTGGTAGGTATTAGTGCCCCTTTATTTGTAGCCCCTTCTGCAGTGATGTAGCGGGTGGAGTCTATGTCCATTTATATTTTAGCTATGGTTCCCCAGTGTAGTTGGGGTATGAGAACAGGACACCCCTATAGCAACATGATGTAACCCTTTGCACTAAAGAAAGAGAGAGCCTTCTGCAGGACTGAACTAGTGGGGTATCCAGAGAAGGACACATTGGGGAAAGAAAGAAAAACCTTGCCACCCCTGACATTCATCTAGCAGGTCCTGTGGCTTGGTCTGAGAGGAGAAACCTTTGTGTGAGATGGAGGTATAGCCTGTGGGTGAAACATCTGAGATAAGAGTCTGATAACATCTGGGAAGATGGCTGCGATGGTTCTGTGGCTTAGGGAGTGTTCTGCACTTGAGGTACTGCTGATCAGGAAGTCATGTAATGGAAGAATAGTGCTCTCTACTTCAGACTTCTGCTCAGTGAGTCGTAATAATGGATGCTAGGCTGTAACATGACTGTGTTTACAAACGATGTACTAAACTGGAGACTGAGTTGTGCAGTAAAGTAAAATGCTACTGGACTGGACATTTGTTTATTCTGGGTAACAGGCCTGTGGCTAGGAGAATTAGGAGGTGGGCCTCAGGCCAGAAAGAGAGAGTGACATAATATTTCAGAGAATCTCCTAAACAATAGGTAGTTGACCACTGCTATCCAAGAAGGTCCAGAGTCAACATGTATTAAACAGCTGTCCAAACAGGGATTCTTATACACTGGTGATTTTGTGTGTGTGCGTGTATGTGTGTGTGTGGGGGGGAGTCAGAAAGTATAAATCCAGCTCATGTCTTCAGGTCTCCGCATTGACTAGTCCACATCCTCACCTTAGAAAGACATTCAAGAGAAGCTGAATCTGACAGGAAGGCATTTCTTCTTTCTTTGATAGGCTATACATATAAGATTTTTGTTATGTTTGTAGACAAAATTCATAAAAAAACGTATTTAATATTCTTTCTGACTGACTATAGACAGAACAGTATTTTGGCCCATGCTGAGAAAATGTATGACCGTTGTCAAATTGTGACCAATTGTAATGTTGTCCAAAAATACAAATCACCCATATTCAAAGTGAACAATTTTCCTAAATAAACACATTCTTCTTATTTCTATTTTTTTTTGTCTTTTTCTATGATTAATCACATTAAAGAGGAAGTAAAGCCAGAAACAATAAAAAAAAATACACCCTGAAAGACAAAGGCATAACGAGCTAGTATGCATAGCATACTAGCTCATTATGAATTACTTACCTGAGATCGAAGCCCCCGCAGCGGGGGGGGGGGTTCCCCTCCTCCGTCGCCGCCATGTCTCCTGGAGTGACTTCCGGGTATCGCGGCTCTGGCGCTGTGATTGGCCGGAGCCGCGATGATGTCACTCCTGCAAATGCGCGCGGGAGCCGCCACTAACGGCATAATCGCCGTTAGAAGCAGCACGCTCAGCGCAGTAGACATCAGTGCCTGTCTATTGAAAATATCTCCTAAACCATGTAGGTTTAGGAGATATTTCTTGTACCTACAGGTGAGCCTTAATCTAGGCTTACCTGTAGGTAAAAGTGGTCTGTAAGGGTTTACAACCACTTTAATAACATCAGCTGTCTATCAGCTGATGATAATTTATTTCAGTTTAATAGCAAATCAATTTGTCTGATATTCTGTGTCATATACCTGTGTATTATAGGGGGCAGAGTGGCAACTCTTTTTTATTATTCTCCAGACCCCTGCTGTGTATTCTTGCATGACAGCCCTTATTTATTGTTCTCAAGACCCCCAATAAATTCTTTAACTTAGCATAATTTGAACAGTTTTTTTTTTATCCTTTCCTATGTTCCCTACACTGCATTCCCTGTTTATCGTACTCAAGCACATTTTCTTACTGGTTACTTAAATTGGAGTTTAACTTGAATTCCAGGCAAGGAACAGAATAATGCAACTCTGTGCATATGAATCCATCATTAATTTGCCATGATTTCTTTAAATGCATGCAGATTTGATATCAGCTAGATAAGCAGAACTAGGAGCAAGTTGATGTGCTGACAAGCAGCATGTTGAGAAGAGACGAGAGAGGGACAGAAAGGTGGGTTAAAAAGTTTGATGTTTGCCTGGAGTAGAGAAGATTGGGAACATTTGGCTTGGAAGGCAAACAACACCAACTAGCTTTTCCATGGCAGGGACAGATTACTTTGGGCAAAAAAAATGTAAGATGGTACAGCATTGATTGACGGGCACCCTGAAAGATGGATGTTACTAAAGGACATGTTTTTTTGTGTCACACTTTTTTCACATCTTCCTTGGGCATCTGGTCACATGACATTTTAGAGCCAGAAAAATAGTCAGTGCTGGAAGACTTCCTCTGCCAGATCTACTGTAAATGAGGAACAGAAAATGACATGGCCCACATGTGTCGCTGACTACAGGCCTCGCTCTGATAAATCTCTGAATGGTAAACTATCCTCACTTAATGCCATCAATCTAGGAAAATCTAAAGAAAGAAGTGTCTTTAAAATTGTGGGCTTTAATTATGCTTCAATGACTTTGTGTAAAAATATTATTATTTTTTTATGCTTTTATTTGTGCAAGAACACAATCTCCTTTCTATAAAGTCATGGGATCTTCAACCAATAAATGATGAAATACAGTTTTATGAATCTTGGCAGCCTCCTCTTTCTGCAATGCACACTAATCCTTAGGGTAATTAGCCTTGGATCTTTTCCAATATCTAGTAGCATATTTGTTCTCTGTAACCTAAGACAAAGGGTGAGGATCGTCATATGATCATTGCAAGGCTTAAAAGAATACCAATTAGCTTGTTTTAGGAGTCACTACATTACATGATTAAAATATATTTTCTACAATATAGACAAAAATGTAAAGGTATAAGAGTGATCACTGTATACTGCAATCTGTAATTAGCATAAAACAAATCAAATTACCTTTTTTAATAACTGTTTTTATTTAATAATTATACTATGCATTCTCTTTCTTTTTACTAGCTAGCACCAACTTTGAATATGCTGGTTGAATTTATAATTACCATTGAAAGATAACCTTCTTACTTTGCTAGGGGCTAGTCAACTACCCACTCAAGGATCTGAAAAGGAATTAAACAAAAAAAGATTGAAAATGTTATAATTGCTTTCACATAAATATGTATTTGAACATGTACAATTAATGTTATTCATTTTAGATCACCTTAACAAAAATATTAAAGAGTAAAATTATAATATCTCTATTAATTGCCTGTGAGCTCATTCAGAAAAAAATGGTATTCGCTATTTTAAGTACCGGTATACATTTGCATACCATGAACACAAATAAAGAATTACATGTAGGTGGCCAATAATGTGAAATTGAAAAAAAAATTAACGATCTCTTTTCATTGATCACTGATGAGAAGATTTTACAAGAAGTTGCAAAATAATTTTTCTGAACAATAAAAAGTTAATCTCTTGTGTGGATGATAATAAAGCAGGCATCCTCAGACATGACTCCAGGTTTTATGTATATGTTTAAAAGCCTTGAAGGCTTTGGCATATAATGTGCTCTTAAAGAAACTGCAGTTTTCACTGACACGCATCAAGTGTTATACTGCTGTTCCTCTCCACTAGGGATGAGCTTCGAGTTCAAGTCAAACTCATGTTCGATTCGCCGAACAGCGAACAATTTGGGGTGTTTGCGGCAAATTCGAAAAGCCGCGGAACACCCTGTAAAAGTCTGTGGGAGAAATCTAAAGTGCTAATTTTAAAGGCTTATGTGCAAGTTATTGTCATAAAAAGTGTTTGGGGACCTGGGTCCTGCCCCAGGGGACATGTATCAATGCAAAAAAAAAGTTTTAAAACCGGCCGTTTTTTCGGGAGCAGTGATTTTAATAATGCTTAACCACTTCTCTACTGTGCACGAAAACCCCCTTCCTGCCCAAGCCATTTTTCAGCTTTCAGCGCTGTCACATTTTGAATGACAATTGCGCGGTCGTGCGACGTGGCTCCCAAACGAAATTTGCGTCCTTTTTTTCCCACAAATAGAGCTTTCTTTTGGTGGTATTTTATCACCTCTGCGGTTTTTATTTTTTGCGCTATAAACAAAAGAAGAGCGTCCAGTTTGGAAAAAAAACACAATTTTTTACTTTTTGCTATAATAAATACCCATTTTTTTTTTAAATAACATTTTCCTCAGTTTAGGCCGATACGTATTGTTCTACATATTTTTGGTAAAAAAAAAAAATCGCAATAAGCGCGTATTGATTGGTTTGCGCAAAAGTTATAGCGTCTACAAAATAGCGGATAGATTTATAGCATTTTTTTTTTTTATTAGTAATGGCGGCGATCTGCGATTTTTTATTGTGACTGCAATATTGCGGCGGACACATCGGACACTTTTGACACATTTTTGGGACCATTCACATTTATACAGCGATCCCTGCTATAAAAATGCATTGATTACTGTATAAATGTGATTGGCAGGGAAGGGGTTAACCACTAGGGGGCGGGAAGGGGTTAAATATGTTCCCTCAAAGTGTTCTTACTGTGGGGGGAGGGGACTGACTGGGGGAGGTGACCGATGGTTGTCCCTATGTACAAGGGACACACCATCGGTCCCCTCTCCCTCACAGGACGTGGATCTCTGTGTTTACACACAGAGATCCACTTTCCTGCTCATTTCCCGGGCAATCGCGGGTGCCCGGCGGCAATCGCGGCCACCGGGCACGCGCACCGGGGCCTTGTGAACGCGGCGGGCGTGCGCGCCTCCTAGCTCGTTTTAAAGGGAGGACGTCATATGACGTCCTCCCAGAACGAGAGTATCCTCCGCCCGCCGTCTATTGACAGTGGGCGGGGGACAAGTGGTTAAAGTGAAACAATAAAAGTATGCCTGTAAAGCAGCACTTGTTTCCCGTGCTTAGAACTGTCCCTGCACAAAGTGTCATTTCTGAAGGAAAAAAAGTCATTTAAAAGCACAGAGAAAAGTCATTGATAAAAAAAAAAAAAAATGCACGGGGTCCCCCCCAAATTCAATTACCAAACACTTCAGGTCTGGTATGGATATTAAGGGGAACCCTGCGTCAAATTTTAAAGAAAAATTACGTGGGGTTCCCCCCAAATATCCATACTAGACCCTTCAGGTCTGGTATGGATTTTAAGGGGAACTCCACCCCAAATTTAAAAAATAAATGGTGTGGAGTTCCCCTCAATAATCCATACCAGACCCTTTATCTGAGCACGCAACCTGGCAGGCCGCAGGAAAATAGGGGGGACGAGAGAGCGCCCCCCCTCCTGAACCATACCAGGCCACATGCCCTCAACATGGGGAGGATGCTTTGGGGGTCTGTGACCCCTCAAAGCATCATGTCCCCATGTTGATGGGGACAAGGGCCTCATTCCCACAACCCTTGCCCGGTGATTGTGGGGGTATGCAGGCGGGGGGCTTATCAGAATCTGGAAGACCCCTTTAACAAAGGGGACCCCCAGATCCCAGCCCCCCTCCTATGTGAATTGGTAAGGGGTACATTGTACCCCTACCATTTCACAAAGAAAGTGTAAAAAAAATGTAAAAAAAACACACAGACACCGATGGGAAAAGTCCTTTATTAAAAAAAAAAAAAATCTGATGTAACGCAGGTTTCCGTTGCATCAGAGGGGGCGGGGTCACCCGCACCTCACTGAGAAAGCCTGGGTTTCCCCTTGCGTCAGAGGGGGATGGGGTCACGTGACCTGTGGCCCCGCCCTCAGCTATTTAAGAGCTGTCACTGGCTTCGGCGGCGTCATTCCCGGGGTGTCTCCACTCCAGTGAAGAGTGCTGTGCTGGACATCATCGTTGGAGCCTGGACCCCGGAGAGGAGAGATCATTCCTCGCTGGACCCCGGAGAGGAGACCACCCATCGCAGGATACCGAGAGTGGATTACCGCCGCTGGAATCTGTTTTTTATTGTTTTTTATTTTTAATAAAGGACTTTTCCCAACGGTGTCTGTGTGTTTTTTTTACTTTTTTTTTACACTTTCTTTGTGAAATGATAGGGGTACAATGTACCCCTTACCAATTCACATAGGGGGGGCTGGGATCTGGGGGTCCCCTTTGTTAAAGGGGTTTTCCAGATTCCGATGAGCCCCCTGCCCGCAGACCCCCACAACCACCGAGCAAGGGTTGTGGGGATGAGGCCCTTGTCCCCATCAACATGGAGACATGGTGCTTTGATGGGTCACAGACCCCTAAAGCATCCTCCCCATGTTGAGGGCATGTTGCCTGGTACGGTTCAAGAGGGGGGGGCGCTCTCTTGTCCCCCCCTCTTTTCCTGCGTCCTGCCAGGTTGTGTGCTCAGATAAAGGGTCTAGTATGGATATTTGGGGGGAACCCCACGTCATTCTTTTTTTTATTTGACGCAGGGTTCCCCTTAACCACTTAAGCCCCGGACCATTTGGTAGCTAGAGGACCAGAGGTGAATTCAGAATTTTGCACTGCGCTGCTTTAACTCTAAATTGTGCGGACATGCAATGTTGTACCCAAACGAAATTTGCGTCCTTTTCTTCCCACAAATAGAGCTTTCTTTTAATGGTATTTGATTGCCTCTGCGATTTTTATTTTTTGCGATATAAACAGAAAAAGACCGAAAATTTTGAAAAAAAATGATATTTTCTACTTTTTGTTATAAGAAAAATCGAATAAACTCAATTGTAGTCATACATTTAGGCCAATATGTATTCAGCCACATGTTTTTAGTAAAAAAAAGTCAATAAGCGTATATTTATTGGTTTGCGCAAAAGTTATAGAGTTTACAAACTAGGGTACATTTTCTGAAATTTACACAGCTTTAAATTTATGACTGCCTATCTCATTTCTTGAGGTGCTAAAATGACAGGGCAGTACAAAACCCCCCCAAATGACCCCATTTTGGAAAGTAGACACCCCAAGGAAATTGCTGAGAGGCATGTTGAGCCCATTGAATTTTTTATTTTTTGTCCCAAGTGATTGAATAATGACTAAAAAAAAAAAAAAAAAAATTACAAAAAGTTGTCACTAAATGATATATTGCTCACACATGCCATGGTTATATGTGGAATTTCACCCCAAAATACATTTTGCTGCTTCTCCTGAGTACGGGGATACCACATGTGTGGGACTTTTTGGGAGCCTAGCCGCGTACGGGACCCCGGAAACCAAGCACCGCCTTCAGGATTTCTAAGGGCGCAAATTTTTGATTTCACTCCTCACTACCTATCACAGTTTCGAAGGCCATAAAATGCCAAAATAGCACAAAACTCCCCCAAATGACCCCATTTTAGAAAGTAGACACCCCAAGGAAATTGCTGAGAGGCCTGTTGAGCCCATTGAATATAATTTTTTTGTCCCAAGTGATTGAATAATGACAAAAAAAAAATAAAAAATTACAAAAAGTTGTCACTAAATGATATATTGCTCACACATGCCATGGTTATATGTGGAATTACACCCCAAAATACATTTTTCTGCTTCTCCTGAGTATGGGGATACCACATGTGTGGGACTTTTTAGGAGCCTAGCCGCGTACGGGACCCCGAAAACCAAGCACCGCCTTCAGGATTTCTAGGCACAAATTTTTGATTTCACTCCTCACTACCTATCACAGTTTCGAAGGCCATAAAATGCCAAAATCGCACAAAACCCCCCAAATGACCCCATTTTGGAATACAGACACCCCAAGCTATTTGCTGAGAGGAATGGCGAGTATTTTACAGCTCTCATTTGTTTTTGAAAATGAAGAAAGAAAATATATATATATATTTTTTTTTTTTTCAATTTTCAAAACTTTGTGACAAAAAGCGAGATCTGCAAAATACTCACAATACCTCTCAGCAAATAGCTTGGGGTGTCTACTTTCCAAAATGGGGTCATTTGGGGGGGTTTTGTGCTATCTGGGCATTCCATGGCCTCCGAAACTGTGATAGGCAGTGAGAAGTGAAATCAAAAATTTACACCCTTAGAAAGCCTGAAGGCGGTGCTTGGTTTTTGGGGTCCCGTACATGGCTAGGCTCCCAAAAAGTCTCACACATGTGGTATCCCCGTACTCAGGAGAAGCAACAGAATGTATTTTGGGGTGTAATTCCACATATGCCCATGGCATGTTTGAGCAATATATCATTTAGTGACAACTTTGTGCAAAAAAAAAAAAAATTGTCATTTTTCCGCAACTTGTGTCAACATATAAAATATTCCATGGACTCGACATGCCTCTCAGTATATAGCTTGGGGTGTCTACTTTCCAAAATGGGGTCATTTGGGGGGGTTTTGAACTGTTCTGGCATTTTATACACAACATTAGGAAGCTTACATCCACTCTTCTAACCACTTGAAGACAAAGCCCTTTTTGACACTTTTTGTTTACATGAAAACATTTTTTTTTTTTGCAAGAAAATTATGTTGAACCCCCAAACATTATATATATTTTTAAAGCAAAGGCCCTACAGATTAAAATGGTGGGTGTTGCATTTTTTTTTCTACACAGTATTTGCGCAGCGTTTTTTCAAACGCATTTTTTGGGTTAAAAAATACACTTTTTTTAATTTTAATGCACTAAAACACACTATATTGCCCAAATGTTTGATGAAATAAAAAAGATGATCTTAGGCCGAGTACATAGATACCAAACACGACATGCTTTAAAATTTCGCACAAACGCGCATTGGCGACAAACTACATACATTTTTAAAAGCCTTTAAAAGCCTTTACAGGTTACCCCAGTAGATTTACAGAGGAGGTCTACTGCTAAAATGATTGCCCTCGATCTGACCATCGCAGTGATACCTCACATGCATGGTGCAATTGCTGTTTACATATGACGCCAGACCGACGCTTGCGTTCGCCATTGGGCAAGGGCAGGGCAGGACAGGGGTGCTTTTTTTTTTTTTTTTTTTATTATTAATTTTGCTTTTTTATTTTATTTTTAAATTGTTCCTTCCAAGTATTTTTTTTTTATCATTTTTATTGTTATCTCAGGGAATGTAAATATCCCCTATGATAGCAATAGGTAGTGACAGGTACTCTTTTTTTGAAAAAACTGGGGTCTTCTAGACCCTAGATTTTTCCTCTGCCCTCAAAGCATCTGACCACACCAAGATCGGTGTGATAAAATGCTTTCCCAATTTCCCAATGGCGCTTTTTATATCCGGGGGGGCATTCCCTCCCACTGCTTGTAAAAGCAGTCCAGAGGCTAATTAGCCGCTAGGATTGCTTTTACATGAAAGCCGGCCGCAGGCTGAAAATAATGATACCAAGATGATACCTAAACCCGCAGGCATCATTCTGGTATAAACATTCAAAGTCCAGCAACATACCAGTACGTTGCTGGTCCTTGTTGGACATGTATTGTAATCTTTTTATTTCATGCAGCCAGTTGGCTGAACGAAAAAAGAGATTGATCGGTGGGTATGCCCACCATTAGAATACCGCCCTTCATCCACCCACTTCCAATGATGGGCATACACGCACCATTTATATATGCCGAAGCATGGGGGCATCCTCCCGCAAAAAAGTTATGCCGCACACACATGGTCGGACTTTTCCACGGGCAAGCCTCCGTCGGAATTTCGACCGTATGTACGCGGCATTAGGAGCAAAATCGCTCCTCCGCCCCTGCTGCCCCAATGCTTTGGCATATTTGCTTTTTTTTTTTTAACTGTGGTGGTGAAATCACCTCCTACAGCACTGGAGTCGCAGGGATCAGGCCTGTCTCTGCGAACGCTGCAGTTATGTGTGTTTTTGTTTTGTAACTGACAGTGATCGATCGATACTGCACTTGGGTGACCTGGGCTGGACGGAGGGGCAAAACGCAGGTGCCATCAGGTATCTGGGCTGATCCCGCTAACGCTGCGTTTTTGGGAACCCTAAACTGCTGGGGACGCTAGTATAGATCTGATCAGATCAGATATTGATCTGTTCAGATACTATACCACTAAGGGGGGTGTATGCTTCACGCGTGGGTGTTAGCGTTACTGGCACTAACCTGACGCTGCCTGGGGTGTGACTCAGACCCTCTCTGACGCTAAAACCTAATTGATATCACCCGCCGGGCGATCAGGGGGTTAAACCTTTATTGGGTTATATACACGGCGGGTGCCCTGACACTATAAAAAACAAACTAACTAACCAGCGTCACCCGTAACACTTATATGGTGATCACTGGTGAAAGGGTTAACTAGGGGCAATCAGGGGGTTAAAACCTTTATTAGATAATATATGGGGGTACCTGACGCTATAAAAACCTGCGGCGAACCTAAAAAAAATTACCAGCTACCGATCTGCATCACCGACACTAAG
The DNA here is from genome assembly GCA_029206835.1 of Rana muscosa. NCBI lineage: Eukaryota > Metazoa > Chordata > Amphibia > Anura > Ranidae > Rana > Rana muscosa. The sequence continues at coordinate 340,447,924 of CM055116.1, read as the reverse complement.
ACAGCGTTTAGAAAAACGATTGCTTAGCGACAGTGGTGATGGGGGTGAAAGGGTTACCTGGGGGGCGATCAAGGGGGTTAAACCTTTATTAGATAATATATTGGGGTACCTGACGCTATAAAAACATGCGGCGAACCTAAAAAAAAATACTGGCTACGATCTGCATCACCGACACTAAGACAGCGTTTAGAAAAACAATTGCTTAGCGACAGTGGTGATAGGGGGTGAAAGGGTTACCTGGGGGGCGATCAAGGGGGTTAAACCTTTATTAGATAATATATTGGGGTACCTGACGCTATAAAAACCTGCGGCGAACCTAAAAAAAATTACCGGCTACCGATCTGCATCACAGACACTAAGACAGCGTTTAGAAAAACGATCGCTTAGTGACAGTGGTGATAGGGGGTGAAAGGGTTACCTGGGGGGCGATCAAGGGGGTTAAACCTTTATTAGATAATATATTGGGGTACCTGACGCTATAAAAACCTGCGGCGAACCTAAAAAAAATTACTGCCTGCCGATCGGCATCACTGACGCTAAGACAGCGATCAGAAAAATGATCGCTAAGCGACAGTGGTGATAGGCGGTGAAAGGGTTATCTGGGGGGTGATCAGGGGGTTAAACCTTTATTAGGGGGGGTTAGGGGGCTACACTGGACCTAAGACTAAACTTTGGTGACACTTTTACAGTCACAAATGTCACTGATTGCAGTGATCACTAAATAAATGGTCACTGCAATCAGTGACACTGTGACTGGGGGCTGGGGGGGTGATCTGGGGGGTGATCTGGGGTGTCTGGGGGGGCCTGGGGGGGCGATTTATGTCCCTATGTGTCCTGGTGTCAGTGTAGTGTTGTGTGCACTGACCTGATATCTTCTCTTGTACGGCGCTCGGTATATGTGAGCGCCGCACCAGAGATGACATCACTTCCTCCTGCTCCCTCTGTCTGACACAGACAGAGGGGGCATTTCCATTCGCCGGGAGCGATCGCGAGGGGGTGGCCAGAAACGAATGGCTGCCCCCTCATCCCGGAACGCTCCCGGACACTTAGCCACCGCTCACTGTATAGGAGGGGGGTCCGATTGGACCCCCCAACTGTACAAAGGCAATCACGTACACTCTATGTGATTGTGCCTGTCGGTGCCATTCTGCCGACGTATATATACAGTGAGCGGTCGTTAAGTGGTTAATATCCATACTAGACCTGAAGGGCCTAGTAATTGAATTTGTTTCACTTGAAGCATTATTAAAATCACTGCTCCCGAAAAAACTGCAGTTTTTAAAACTTTTTTTTGCATTGATACATGTCCCCTGGGGCAGGACCCGGGTCCCCAAACCCTTTTTAGGACAATAACTTGCATATTAGCCTTCATAATTAGCACTTTTGATTTTGAACGTTTGAGTCCATTGTATTTAATAGGGTTCTAGAGTTTGCGCGAACTTTAGGTCTGTTCACAGGTTCTGGTGCGAACCGAACTGGGGGGGGTATTTGGCTCATCCCTACTCTCCACATTACAATTGATATTGTAGGACTTTGTGTATATTATATCAGTTCACATCTTTTATTTTAAAAGTGGATACTCACCTACCTAACAACACTACCAACAAAAGAAAAACGTTGGTAGGCATTTCTGTACCCACCTCTCAAAGGAATATTCAAAATTATAAACTTACTTTAATTTCTTTCCAATAAATAAACAGACCACTACTTACTTAACGTGGAACCTTAGTCAAAAACTTAGGTCCTGATAGATAACTTCAGATTGGCCCCTTTTGCAGGTATAGCTGTAAAACATTAAAAAATAAGTGCCTATACTGTTCAAAATCCAGTAATGCACGGTCTCACCCTGCTTTGCACATGCTCAGTTGCTCTCTATGCTCAGAACTGTGCCTAAAATCAGAGCCACTAGAGCTCTATCAGATGACAGCTTTAAGATTTACTGTTGCTGAAGGGGGGGGGGAAGTAACAGGAATGACACAGACTGTGCTGAGGGAACACAGATTGGGGAGGGAGAAAAGAAAATCAGGAGAGGTGACAGGATAAACGTTTGCTGCCAGAGAGACATAAAATACATAAAACCTACAAAGTCTTATCTTCCTCCTCTCTCCTTCCTAGCAGCCTATGAACTTCAGCACTATAAGGTTTCTGTCAGCCTTTCTCTAATTGAGCAAAGACATACAATCAAGGCTTGAAATGTACATGTTTTAATTGAAGAAAAGTTCATATAGTTTTTGAAACAAAATATCAGCCCCCAGCAAGAAGAAACAGAAGCAATGCAAGAGGCAATTTAGAGCACACCCTAATTTTGGTAGCATACTTATTATTGTGGAATGTATGTCCTCTAAAGAACATTAATTATTATCAAACTGTTATGGGCAAGGTTCTGTTTTAAGCACTAATGTAAGGAAGCTGCTGGGAATCCGTCTGCGCACGCGCGCATTCGTCAACAGTCTCGGAATGCTGGCACACGCGCGCGCATCCCCAGGCCGCAGCGGCCTTTCCGGAGTATCATTGCGCATGCGCTGTGCGCAATTAGCGCATTTGCGCAGGCAACGTGCGCACGCAGGTGCGCACTCCTAATTCCCTTTGGCGCCAGCCTGCCTATTTAAAGGATGCTCTGACTTCTGACAAGTGCTGACTGGTCTTCAGCAAGTATCCTGATACCTGAACTCTGTTTAAACCTGGCTTGATCCCTGTTGCTGAACCTTGGCTTCCCTTTGACCTTGCTTCCGGACTTGAATACTTGATTACTGGTTCCTGATCCCGGCTTCCCATCTGACCTCCCTCCTGCCTATGCCTTGTACCTCGCTGCCCGTCTGCTACCGAACCCGGCCATCCTTGTGATTCTGCACCAGCCTCCTGCTTGGCTTAAACGCTGTCTCAAGTGCCTGTGCTGGCTGTCCATCCTACCAGCTTTCCTGAGTCCAGCTCCTTACCAGATGCTCTGCCGGCATCTCCACGTCTGCAACTCAGCTGACAAGTTCTGCACGCAACTACAGGCACTCGTGTTCCTCCTTACCCTAGTTGCCATCTGTCCCATCATCAGTGGGGCTTGGGTTGGAGATACAAGGGAGACCGACCTCGTCATTCCAGACTCCTACCAGGTACGTGACAGTACCAGTCAGCCAGAGATGGAGTCTGAAAGGGAGGCCTCTCCACCGAAGGACATTTACCGAACTATTTCTGCGCTATCAAATATTGTGCAGAAGTTACAAGAGAATCTTGGTCGCATGGAAGCGCGACTTCCGCATGAGGTGACCGTCGCATCGGCCTGTGCTCCTCTCACCGCCATGGATTCTTCTACTCAAACAGAGTCTGGTCTGTTCCATGATGCCACTCCCCCTCCGGAACCCAAAGTGCCTATCCCTGAACGGTTTTCTGGAGAACGCAAGAAGTTTCGTACCTTCCGGAATTCTTGTGAACTTTACTTTTCTCTGCTCCCCCGAACCTTTGTATCAGAGGACGTCAAGGTGGGGTTTATTATTACACTACTACTGAACGAACCACTCTCCTGGGCTCATCACCTTTGGGAACAACATGACCCTGTTCTGACTGCCACGGGTTCGTTCTTCTCAGCCATGGCTCAGTTATACGCTGACACCTTTTCCCAGCAAACTGCCGAATCCATGCTTGACAAATTACAGCAAGGGCCAAGGCCTGTTGAAGATTACGTAACTGACTTTCGTGTTTGGAGCGCAGATACCCAATGGAATCACTCTGCACTTCATCACCAGTTCCGAATAGGATTTTCTGACACCGTAAAAGATGAACTTGCCAGAGGGGGAATACCCGCGTCCCTGGAAGATCTGATAAATTTAACTATTCAGATCGATCGCAGTTTCGAGAAAGGCAATCGGAAAAATTTAAAGGGACTCTTTCTGTGGTTTCAAGGCCAGCCGCCCCTGCTCCTCTACCTGTTCCTCCCCCCAGAAGGAGGGAACAGCATAAGGCACCTCACAGCAGTTTTCGTAGGTTACCTCTTTCTCCTGCTGAACGTCTACGTCGAGTACAAGGCAGTCTGTGTCTCTACTGTGGGGAGGTTGGCCACTTCATACGAACTTGTCCGGCAAAGACCTGCAGGGTCTCTTCCCGGCAGCCTCTTGTGATGCATCTCCCTGGGAAGGATCAGTCACGTCTCTCTTCCCATCAAGCTTCGGCTCCCTGAAAAGACGGTTTCAGTACTTGCAATCATAGACTCTGGGGCCTGCAGCTGTTTTGTGGACTCTGCATTTGCTTCTCTTCAGCAGCTGCCCATGGGTACCAAGAGGCAAGGTTTCCATGTCCATCTGGCTGACGGCTCCGATATTAAATCAGACCTGGTTACTCAAGAGACCTTGCATATTCTCTGCCAGACTTCTTCAGGCCATAGCGAACTCCTCCGTTTGGATGTCATAGCTTCTCCCATGTTTCCCGTTATCCTCGGCATTCCATGGTTGAAGGCACACAACCCTCACATTGACTGGCTTACCGGAGATATCTCTTTTTCATCCAACTACTGCCAGATGCACTGCCTCTTGGGAGGAACTGTCAACTCCACGCCCCTCCTGGGTATCCACCCTGACCATGAAGCCTCTAAACTGATCCCGGTTGCTTATCACGAATTTCTAGACGTCTTTAATAAAAAGGGTGCAGACACTCTTCCACCTCATAGGACTTACGATTGTCCCATTGAACTTCTACCGGGAGCCGACATCCCATTTGGTCGGATTTACCCTCTCTCTGAGCCTGAATTGGAAGCCCTGCGTACCTATATCGACGAGAGCCTTGAAAAGCAGTTCATCCGGCCTTCCACTTCACCAGCAGGAACCGGTATTTTCTTTGTTGAGAAAAAAGACCACACCTTGAGGCCTTGTGTGGACTATTGTGACCTTAACAGGGTCACTATCAAGAATCGGTACCCTCTTCCTCTGATCCCCGAACTATTCCAGAGGCTGCGAGGGGCACGAGTGTTCTCCAAACTGGACTTGAGGGGTGCCTATAATCTTGTCAGAATCAGGGAGGGAGACGAATGGAAGACAGCCTTCCGGACACGCTTTGGCCACTTTGAGGATTTAGTCATGCCATTCGGGCTCTGCAATGCTCCAGCCACATTCCAGCATCTGGTAAATGATGTTTTTCGGGACTTTCTTGATTTATTCGTCATTGTGTATCTGGATGACATCCTTGTATTCTCTGAATCTTTAGAATCCTATCGGACTCATGTAAAAAAGGTATTAGCTCGGTTGCGGGAACACCGACTTTACGCAAAAGCTGAAAAATGCGACTTTGAAAAGCAAACTTTTATAGAAAATTTATTAAGGACTTTTCTGGCATCATTACTCCCATTACTCAGCTAACAAAACAGCATGTTCCTTTTCGATGGACCCCAGAGGCTCAGACAGCATTTGAACAGTTGAAAGCCTTATTCACCTCAGCTCCCATCTTGAAGCATCCCGATCCTTCCTTAGCTTATGTTTTGGAGGTAGGGCCTGGTATAGAGTGGGGGTACTCAGTTTTTTTAAACATTTTTCTATTGCTGGCAATTTAAATGTCATTTCATTCATTTATTTTTCTTTAGGAATGTCATTTTTGTTCTATACATGCTACAAATGTGCCACTTTACAGACAGACCGAGGGAACCCCTAGGCACTATATTTTTGTTTTTAAAAATTTGCATTGATACATGTCCCCCAGGGCAGTACCCGGACCCTATACACTTTTAATGGCCAGTTACTTTCATATAAGCCTTTAAAATGGGGACTTTTGATTTTTCAAGTTTGGGCCCTATAGACTTTATTAGGGTTCGCCGTTCGGGGAAGAACTTTTTCTCTGTTCGGGAGTTCTGGTGCGAACCGAACAAGAGGGGTGTACAGCTCATCTCTATTCACACATGATTCGGAACAGAATTTTCGATTCAATTCAAATTTGAAAAGTTGGAATTCATTTGAAAATAAATAAACAAGACAAAACTAAATTAAACTAAACAAAACTAAACAAATTCCAAAAATTCAACTCCTTAAAAACCAGCTATTATTGAATACATTTTAATTATTCCTTTCATTTGAATACTTCAAACATCCGAATTAAACAAATTCATGTAATTTATTTACAGTAGTTACTGTTTATTTTGAATTAGTTGAAATTTGTTACTGTTGTATTTGAAGATTTGGATACATCCGAATTTCCGAATAACTAAAATGTCATCCAAATTTCAATTCAGAATGAAACATACTGCACATGTCTAATTCTAAGAAATGTACACAGATGTAATGTATGGCCAAGAGAACCCTGCGCTCCCTGGGCCAGTGCTAGACTATTTTACGCCCTAGCAAGACATACTACTTGCACACCCCTCATTCAGCAATGTTATATTGTTATATCTGTGAAGAAAATAGGAAGTGAAAAAAACTCAGAGTAACAAAGATAGTGTGCAGTGAAATGCAGCCTCTAAATGAACACAAGGCTGTGATAGGCTTAGCAGTCCAACTACCACATCCAGGGAAAGTAACAAAAGGTAGTACCACCAGTGCTGCCACAAGAGGCTAAATTACCTGTCAAGCCGCCCACACTGGTCCCCCATACGATGCACGGTGATTGTCCGGTCCAAGACCCACAGCTCAATTGCAGATGTGCAAGATGGCTGATCGTGCAAGTGCAGCAAAACTGATGGCCACTGCCGCCATCTTGAAAGAGGGCAGGGTGGCAGTATACTGAGCTTCACTGGAGCCAACTGGAAAAGCAGGATAAACTGTCCGCAGGAGCCTAAAGACCCAGGCATCCAAAGAGCTTGAGGGATCATAGGAACACCTGCCAAAGGAAGAAGCTGGGGAGTGAAACCCACACCAGACCTTCCATGTACAGCTTGCCTCAAAACTTTTTACAACTCACCTCTGAGGCAAATTGTCTACTCCTTTTAATCCATAACAATGAACATCGCTACCCCTTCATTCTTATTATATTAGTTATGTTATATTGATACTTTAGATCAGTACCTTTTCCCATTGATACACCTCAGTTTTTATACAAAGTACAGCCAACATAGGAATTTTCTTTACAACAACCACTTAAACATATTTTTTATATAATTTGTTAACACCTTTGTGTAACCCTTTGCTACCATAAGTTGTTTATGCTGTTTTTCAAAAAATTCTATTTCTGTGCTTGTTATAGATGAAAATATTCACATTTCTACCATTGATCCCATTCACAACTCCAGTCTAACGGGATGTTATGTTTTGTTATGTTTTACTGCACATCATTTGACATACAGTATATCTGTTTTTCGATTCACCTATGAGTGAATTTAGTTGGGCAAGTGAAAACAATGCTTTTCTGGTAACTTATGGATTAAAATGATTTAAAACACATTAGAAAGTTGTACTTAAAAAGGACAATACAATGCATGACAAAAGCAACACTAATAATAATAATGTGACACAACTGATACAATGAAAGTGTGAAAGTTGCATCTGAAAAAAAAAAAAAAAAAACATGAAGAAAACAGGTATTCTGTATTTACTGTACCATCAAAGACAGTGGGGATCCATTTATCCTTATACTTATACTTATTCTTATACTTCAAACTGGATCTGGTATTTCTTAATCCAAAGCATGAGTCTCCTTGATCTTTGTTAGAAGATCATTGATGATTGATGTCCCATATTTGCTAGCAATATTAGGGAGCCCTTTATAGAAATCAGCAGCCCAGAACAAATAATTATAACACATTCTCAACAGACTCCCTCTGTTCTTAAATTTACCACAATGGCAACTTCCTGGAAAGCTCCACAATCATAATGTAAAAGTGGGCAGCCTCTATCACATGTGAGTTGAGACAGATGCTTCCGGTTGTGGTACATATTCTCTCTCTGATTGTACAAATGTAACATGAGTGCAGTTCATGGCCCCTTTTAATATAGTGTCCCCTCCAGGTAGGAAACATCTGCATCATTATTTGCTACTCATTCTTTGCTAATGGGAATCAGTTTTCATCCTAGGAGTGATCATCTCCACCACAGCTGATGTTTGCAGAAGGGAGCCAACCAAAGTTTTGATTTGTGGATGACCAACTGAAATATGACTTGTCCTGAATGTGCAAAATTGACAACTGTTTACACAACCAGGCCATGTTCTGCTCCAGCTCATTGGCAGTTCAAGGTGTTCATGGACAGACAAATAAGAAAGACAATAGACTCATCATCAGACAGGATAGTCATGCCACCCATTTCTCTGGCTCCACCACAACCCCCCCCCCCCCCTCCAGCCATACCACTGTGCAGCTCACCCCTGCCCCAGTAGATCAATGTGATCTCCAAGGTATGGAGTTGCATAGACCTCAGAAACTTAACTAATAGCTAATTTAACTAATACCCATCTGGCATGGGGTATTTGCTGGAAATACATTCATTTACAGTGGGGGTTCAGAAAGGGGTTAACAAATTCAAATATTTGCATATTGAGTGGTATTACATGCTATTGTTACATGATAATGTTGTTTTCATCAAAGGGGCAGCATTTCAGGTGTCATTGTCTGGAATTTGCTCTTGTCCCTTGTAAATATACCGCTTGATTCACAAAGCTTTTTCCCTAAAAAATAAATAAATGTAGGTGTTTCAATTCTTTTTTTAATCACACAATCTAATAGTGCACTTATCATGTGTTTTGTTGTGAAAAATAAAACATGCTGTGGTTATGCTTATATGGGTCACATACTGTTTAGAGGCTTCCTCTGAAAACATTAATATCACTACTAATCTTTCTAAAACTGAGCTCATAATTTTTCCTCCAGCCCATGCCCCTCCCCCTGAGCTCTTCTTTAAGATCGATAATACAACCATCAGTCCCTCCCCTGATGCCAAGGTACTAGGTGTAATCCTAGATTGTGACCTGTCCTTTTCAATCAAATCACTGTCCAAATCGTCCAGACTTCACTTCTGAAACATCTCCAAAATACGCCCCTTTCTAACTGTTGAGACCACTAAGCAACTTAATCACTCCCTTGTTATCTCTCGCCTTGACTATTGTAACTCCCTCCTCATTGGCCTACCTCTCTGCAAGCTATCCCCCCTTCAGTCTATCAAGAATTCCACTGCCAGACTTATCAACCTTACCAACCTTTCAGTGTCCGCTACGCCTCTCTGCCAATCCCTCCACTGGCTTCCCATGGCACAACGAGAAAAAAAATCAAAACACTAACAATAACATACAAAGCCATTCACAATTCTAGCCGAGCACCATCACCAATCTTTTATTCAAATATCACCCAAACCATCCTCTCCGCTCCTCCCAAGACCTTCTGCTCTATAGCTCCCTTGTCTCCCATGCTCGTCTCCAGGACTTCTCCAGAGCCTCTGAAACTCACTACCCTATTCTGTCCAGTTTTCTCCTACTCTGTCCACATTTAGGCGATCCCTGAAAACTCATCTCTTCAGGGAGGCCTATCCTGCCTACAGCTAACAACCACATCTTCTACTCCCCTCATCAGTTCATTCCTCACAGTCCCTACCTTTTGTTTCACCAGCCCCTCCTTCTTAGATTGTAAGCTTGCAGTAGTAGGGCTCCTCTAACCCTCTTGTTTTGAATTGTACTGTTGGTGTAGTGTCCCCCTAAACTGTAAAACACTGTGCAAACTGTTGGCGCTATATAAATCCTGTATAATAATAATAATAATGATAATAACTACTGGCAGGCATTTGGCTCTACAGCACTCCTGTGGTCCTACCCCTCCCCCCCCCAGCGGTCCTTCCCTACCATTAATGACACAGGATTCAAGAACGAGGGACAGGGGGCAATTGATAGCAGTGCCCCCTCAATTCAGAGATTCCCTGTCATTCATAGAAGTCTCTAAAGCACAGCAGGGCAGAATGGAGGGGCATAGTCAAGTTCTTTTGATGAAGCCTCCTGACAGCCCCTCAGTTGTAATTCACGCCGCATCGGAAGATTACAGTGGCAGGGGCAGCAGGGGTTAGGAAAGACAAAAATGTACCCTAAACTAAATAGAATCAGCATAGGAGACATATCATACTAAATGTAAGTTGTGTCCCTTGTACTGACTTTTATGTTTGTAATTTAAACTTAGGCTTTAAAAAAATGATGTTCTTCTATGCAGCCGCAAGCTGTATGTAAGAAAAGTTTACTTTTAGATTACCTATAGTAAGTCCCTAAATGCTTGCACTAAGCAAATATAAAAGGGAAAAAAAAGTATGCATGGCTTTACATCAGCTAATTGTTAGACAGTTTTCAGCTAAAATGTGAATATGTTAATGTGAGTGCTCTTTTTTTATTATAAGTACTGAAACATTTTCAGTGTAATTATTTGCAGATCAACACACATTTTGTATTCACATTAAAGAAAGAAAAATTATGCTACTTTTTATCAGGTTTCTTACTGAAAGTCTATTCCATAATTGTAACCTTGATGTGTTCATATAGTTTTATTCTTGGCAATAGCCAGAGCAGCCTTTTAACATTACGTGAAAAGAAAAATTTGTGCTCAGTTCTAAAACAAATAACCGTAAATATTGTTACAGCTGCACTCAAAAACAACAAAAATACAAGTGTTTGAACCTATATATTACCATATTGTTGCGCTGTATCTTTAAATCCCCAGAAATATAAAAATAATCATAATTCAATAAACAAATAAATCTATGTGAAAGTCCATTAACACCATATGTGAGAATGCAAATTCCCCAAAAAATTATTTGTAATGCGGCGTACACACAATCGTTTTTCATGCCATTTTTTAAACCAACGTTTTTCTCGTCGTTTTTTTTCATGTTTCCTCTCAAGCCTGTCTTGCGTACACACGATCATTTTAAAAAATGTTCAAGCAAAGCGCAGTGACGTACAATACGTACGACGGCACTATAAAGGGGAAGTTCCGTTCGGATGGCGCCACCCTTCATGTTAGTAAAGTTTGTTGAGCGACAATTCTTGCTTTTCAGCCTCGTGCTTTTCAGTCCGTTACAGCGTGACGAATATGCTATCTCCATTACGAACGCTAGTTTTACCAGAACGAGCGCTCCCGTCTCATACTTGATTCTGAGCATGCGCGTTTTTTTTCACCTCATAAAAGCATACACACTATCGTTTTTCACGTCGTTAAAAAAACGACATGAAAAACGACGTGAAAAAATAGAGCATGTTCGAAATTTTTAATGCCCGTTTTTCACGTCGTTAAAAATGCTCTGGAGCATACACACGATCGGTTTTAATGCCCATTTTTAAAAATGGCATTTTTAACGGCATGAAAAACGATCGTGTGTATGGGGCATTAGCATAATTAACTTCAATTGTCACCAGTGAATTCTGCCACAGATCATCAGGCCCCATACTTTAGGTGGTCTATAAGCGCTGTGAGGTTCATGGACTTTGCTGCAGCCAATGTTCCAGCTATTACGGAACCACAGGACACACCAACAGGGAGGCTTAATAGCATCACTTAATAGCTTTAAAGCAAAGGCCCACACAAAAATGGAACCTCCGCTTTTCGGAACCCTCCGATGTCACATTTGGCACCTTTCAGGGGGGAGGGGGTGCAGATACCTGTGTAATACAGGTATTTGCACCCACTTCCGGGCATAGACCCCCGCAGAATTTGAGGGGGTCTACGTCACTCCTCGTCCCCCCCGCTGTCTTCTGGGAAACACACAGGTCCCAGAATATAGCAGAGACCAGTTAGGACGTGCTGCGCGACTCGAGCATGCGCAGTAGGGAACCGGAAAGTGAAGCCGCAACGCTTCATTTCCTGATTCCCTCACCGAGGATGGCGGCGGGGGCAGCCGAGAGCACGATGATGACTGCACAGGCTCCGCCTCAACGCGTTCCCTCCGATTTTCTACAATGGATTGACAGGTCTGCTACCTGTATTTGATTTAGACAAACTTTTTGTTAAGAACCCCATCAACATTTTGCTCTGTTATTTGTATTTTTTTCCTGATTTGAAACAATAATTCTTATATATTTGATAAATAATTATAGCTCATGTATTTATAAATTGTATAGCCAAAAGTATATTATAATGGGTCACCTTTATTTTCAAGATTGCAAGTATTTTGGATCAAGATGTCTATACACAGAGATGCTATTTGAAAACATCAGATTGTGTTTTAACCACTTAACGACCGCCCCATGTACATATACGTTGGCAAAATGGCACGGACAGGCACAATCACGTACCTGTACGTGACTGCCTTCGTATGGGTGGGGGGTCTGATCAGACTCCCCTCCAGTACATGGGGCAGTCGGTATCGGTTCGGGAGCGATCCGTGATGAGGGGGCGGCCATTTGTTTCTGGCCACCCCCTCGCGATCGCTACCCAGCGAATGAAATGCTTCCCCTGCCTGTGTAAAATTTGGGAAAAGGGTGCCCCTGGGATGGTGTGGATTGGAACAAAATATGGATTGCCAACAAAATGTATATAAAAAGTAAAAGGTTTTATTTATACATATTTGACAAGTATATAGGAATTTCTTTTAAAAAAGGAGAACATAACAGCTAACATGCACAATCATTGGAACCAATTGCATAGATTCACCTACTATTTAAGACATACAAGTCATATAACTAGTAGTGACAAAAACCGACATGTTTCGGATACTGGAGCTATGTCTGTAACAGCTTCCATTAATTCCTTCTTCAAGGTTCATGCATTGGTTAAAAAGCAGATTGGTGTCTATGAAAGAGAAAGGCAGCATAGTATATAATAGCCGTATAGTACAATGTGAAAGCATTACATGATTTCCAATATTTTAATTTCTCCCATATGTGGGCAATTGAAAAATAAATGATGCAAGAGAAAAAACAAGAAAAAGGGGGGGGAAGGAAGAGGGAAGAAGGGGATAAAGGAATAGAAACGGAAGAAGGGGGGAAAGGGGTGTGGGGGGGGGGTAAAATGTGCATGTATGTTGAAAATGCAGAGGTGCACATATGCATATATAAATATATTCATATAGGATACAATGCATACACATCAAAATTGTAAATGATCTTGCATACATACATCTCAATAGATAACACAGAGGCCAGCCACTTGGAGGGGTTGTCCCGATGGTGTAACGCCCAGGTGGGTATAGTGCAACCGGTGTTTCAGATTGATGATCGCACAGAAGAAATGCAGCGACCGTAGTAGCGGAGCAAGGAGGACACAACAGGACCAACCCAGAAAAGCCCCTCAAAGCTCACAAGGAAGCCCCAAGTTATAGCGGAGGCCTATCACTGCTTCTCTGCAAAAACATATATATAAATTGTAAGTGATAGATTAAATTGTATATAGGGTATGTATTATATAGACAGAAAACTGGCTATGCCCAAATGAAGGGGTTTAAAGAGTTATTACTGGGACTAGATACCAACCCTGACAGGGATCATATGTTATCCCGATAAATAGAAATCCCCAAAATAGTAATATGTTTAAAATTGGGTTGTTACCTGTAGACCGGCGCAAGAAGCATCCACATTCTGGCTGTGCAGCAAACTAACAGAGCCAGGTGGACCTTTATATAGAGCTGTGGCTTGTGTTACAGCCAATCAGCTCGGCTTGGTCAGTTGGCGCCAAGGATATCGCGCCAATGAGAGGGGAAATTAGGGGCAGGGTTGAGGTAGTTGTCCAGCTAAAAGATTTTTCCCTTGATTTGCGAGAGAAGAGTGCATGGAGACACTTCCACATGAGAGGGCCGCCCTCGGTCCAAGCGGTGTCCGGCGTCACCGCGTATTGACGTCAACCGTCAGACGTCAGCGCGGCGACGTCAGACGTCGACCCGACCGCCAGCACAAGAAAGATGGCGGAAGTGTGTGGAGAAGAGAAAGTCTTTTCAGTGCTCACACATAAGTATGAGGCGAGCACCGGGACATTGCCATCAGTGTCACATAACGAGACGCTGCATGGGGAATAAACAAGGATAAACAATCCAGAGCACAATAAATAATAACAATGTGCAACGTATGCCCACGGTCCCATATGTCCATAACTCATTGGGACAGGGAGAGGAGCCACACACACACAACCGTCCATTGCTCAAAAAGAGAGCAATCAGCCCCCAACTAGCTAGAAAATTGGGGGCTGTTTTTGTGCTGGGGAGCGTCAGTGGGCCAGATGGGTGAGCCCTGAGCAGATCCTCAAGCTCAAATATATCTATATTATAGTGCAATGTTATTGGTTTTTAGTGCTACATAATAGATGAAGATGGGCACTTGTATCTAGTGGGCAAACCATCGGGCAAATCCAACCAATTACATCAGGTCTTGGTTTAATCTGTGTATACAGATTATATGAAAGTTATAACATCGTTACATAATAGACATACATCAAAATATGATTATCCATTACTGTAGACTGTATTCCACTAGGTTACAAAACAACAAATCATACACATTTTCTCAAAAAAGGGGGGGAGGGATACATAGGGAGAAATTGGAGAAAAAATAATAAGAATAGGTATAGACACCTATTCAGCTCAGTTGAGCAGCTCCCTGTCAAACTTTCCAGATGTAAACCCTGGTAGAAAGGGTTTGAAATTGATAGCCTGATTTAGGCCGGGGGGTGAGGTGGCGTTAAGGGTCGAGATCCACCTCAGCTCCTTTTGAAGGAGGTACTTATTAAAGTCACCCCCACGGGGGCTGCGGTGGACCCTGTCCAAAACTAACACCTCAAATTTTGGTGCAGTGTCTCCATGGACTTGGGCAACATGTCTGCCGAGAGGGAGATCGGGATCTTTATCCCTCATCGCTTTCAGGTGTCGGTAGACTCTTTGCCATAGTTTTTGTATGGTCTTACCCACATAAAAACAATTACAGCTGCAAATGAGGAGGTATACTACATCCGTAGTTTGGCAATTCGCATAATGTTTTGGTAGAAATTTTTGACCATTCGGTAAGCGAATATTTCTTCTGGTGTTCATATGTTTACAATATGTGCAATTGCCACATTGAAAAGTCCCCAATTCCCTACAGGGATCCCCTCTAGTAATGTCCTGAAACTCACTCTGCACGAGCATGTCCCTTAAGGAGGTTGCTCGTCTATAGGTGATAGTTGGTCTAGGGGGTACTAGTGGTCCTATCACAGGGTCTGCTGTAAGCAGATGCCAATGTTTTTGATAAATTTTAAGAAGTTGAGCATGATCATCAGAGTATGTAGTAATAATGCGATGATCACTCTCACTCTTTTTGGATTTGGACACCAATAACTCGTGGCGGCTTAGATTCAGGGGGGCGTTTGAAAGCCTTTTTGAGGCACTTGTGGCTATATCCCCTTGCCAGGAGTCTTTGCCTCAAGTTATTGGCTTCTTTTTTATAGTCAGCCTCATTGGAGCAGTTTCGTTTTATTCTTAAATATTGTCCATAGGGGATGGATTTAACTAAAGGCTTGGGGTGAAAACTGGAGGAGTGTAAAATAGTATTGCCTGCACTGGGTTTACGGAACAACTTGCAGGATAGCGTGTTTTGCTTATCTCTAAAGATCTCCACATCTAGAAAAGTTATAGTGTTTAGATCTGATGTCATTGTAAATTTCAGGTTGAATTCGTTTGTATTCAGGGCAGTAAGACACTCCTCCAATAGCTGCTGAGAGCCAGTCCAGACAACGAAGATGTCATCAATGTACCTGTGCCAGAGGGCTACATGGCACAGGTACATTGAGAGATCCTCGCTGGAAAAAATGGCACGCTCCCATTCCCCCAGGTACAGATTGGCGTAGCCAGGGGCACAACTGGTGCCCATGGCTACGCCCTGTACCTGGAGGAAGCATTGACCGTCAAAGGTGAAAACATTGTGTCTTAGTATAAAATCCAAGGATTGGATTATAAATTCATTAAACAGATGTTCATGATGACTGATTTGTGATAAAATGTGTCTAATACAGGCAATACCCAGGGAGTGAGGAATTTAACTGTAGAGTGCCTCTACGTCAATGCTGACGAGGATTGAATCTATAGGAATCTGTACTCCTTCGATAATGCGTAATAGATGGGGCGTATCTTTCACATAGGAGGGGATACTTTGGACAAAAGGTCTTAAGTGCTCATCAATGAGCCGTGAGAGGTTTTCAGTGATAGCTCCGTTACCGGATATGATGGGGCGTCCTGGGGGATTAAGGGGATTCTTGTGAATTTTGGGAAGTGAGTAAAAGGTAGGTGTACGGGGAAAGGAAGTACAAATAAATTCTAGAGTTTGTTTAGAAATAATATTATTTTGGAAAGCTTCATCTACCAGAACATAAAATTTCTTGTTAAAGGCATCTACAACACCACTACTGACTGGGCGATACCACTCATGTTTTCTTAGAATATTAAGACACATTTCAAGATATTGAGGGTTGTCCATCATGACAATATTCCCTCCCTTGTCTGATAATTTAATGGTGATTTGGTGGTTTTTAGATAGATTTTTTAGAGCCACCCTTTCATTAGGGGTGAGATTTGTGTGCCTAGGTACTGTGGGTACCAGATTATTAATTTCTTGACTGGTATTTTTAAGGAAATTGGCTACCCCTTGGTTTGAACTGGGTGCTGGATAGAGGGAAGATGTTTTTTTGAGAGTGGTTTTTGGAACATTGGGAATATCAGTGTGGGTAGTGCTAGTGTTGGCTAAAAGTAAATCAAGGTCCAAGGTGTCGATGAGGTCTTTGGGTTCATTTTCTTCGAGTAGGGATTTAAGGTTACTTAAAGTCTGTCGTTCACTATAGGTGTGAAACTCCCGTGTATCTAGATCATTTTTTTCGAAAATACTTTTAAGGAGTAATTTACGGGCATATAGGTGGAGATCTTTAATGGTCTCGAATTTATCAATAGACTTATTAGGACAAAAAGTTAGTCCCTTTGAAAGAACTGAGATCTCATCGACACTGAAGACATGTGATGATAAATTTATGATGTTGAGAGCCGAGGCTATGTCGTGATCGGATTGTAGGGGGTGGATAAGTTTCCCGAGTTCTTGGTGAACATTAGGGGAACTTTAGGTGTAACAAAAGTTCTAGTGCTTTCAAGTGATTCGTGTGCGATCACAGTGGCGTCCAAGGCCATTGACGTAGAGGTGTTAGGAACTGATGGAAAAGGGGTGCGGGGGTGCTGTTTAGGAGGGCGTTTTTCTGTGGTATTGCTATTCGAAGAGTTTTCGAAATCACGGTTTCTTTTTGATGATCTCGTACATTTTCCCTTCATTGGTGCATATGACATATTGGACGAGACGGAAGAAGTATCCGACATATCCGATTGTATGGGACGATGATTATCATTTTTATGTTGGAATCTAGGTTTAGTTGAAAGAGCCCATCTATATGCTCTACCTTCCTCAAAGGCCTGTTTGTCCCGCATGTATTTAAACTCTTTTTTTGCTAGGATAGATTTATTGAATAATTCAATATGAGTTTTAAGTTTCTCATTCAGGTCCTTATATGAGGGGTGAGTCTGTAGGGGTTTGATCCTAGAATAAATTTTATCAATGTTCGAGTTAATGCCGACGAGACGTCTCCGATATTCATCAGAAAGAAGTTTCATCATGCCAGCCGAACATAATTTTAGATTAGCTTCCCATGCCTGTTTGAACATCGGGTCCAGATCTTCAAAAGTAGGGAAGATCTGGACTCGAAGTCCAAGAGGATTTAGATCGTCCCTTATATACTCATCGAATGTTTTTATATGCCAATGTATCGAAGATTTTTTCTCCAACCATTTGGTTAGGTTGGAGAAAAGAAAAATTAATTCAGATTCTAGGGATTCATTTTTACCGTAGTTCGATTGTAATTGTTCTGTAAAAAACTCCCTTGATTCGCTGTAAAGTTCAGCCATAGTGATGATATATCTGTGTGCTACACAGAAAAGTACTCCAGGGAGAAAAGGAAAAAACACAATAAGAATACAAAAGTTAAATGCAAAAGGAGGGGAAGGACTAGAGAAATTGTTGCAACAATAGGTTTCATAAAAAATACCCACACAGAGGGAGTAAAAAAAGGGGAAAAAGAACAAATTAGATTCGATTTTACAGGAATGACACAGCTGGAAGCTTCAAATGGTGAATGGGGACTGAGGGGTATTTGCTACCCGGTAATTGATTGTAGTGATTTTAGGAGATGAAGCTTTTAAACCAGCAGGTAAAAGGCAAGTTACCACTTGTTTCCAATCACATCCCGATAAATTTGAAAAATTTGGGAAAAGGGTGCCCCTGGGATGGTGTGGATTGGAACAAAATATGGATTGCCAACAAAATGTATATAAAAAGTAAAAGGTTTTATTTATACATATTTGACAAGTATATAGGAATTTCTTTTAAAAAAGGAGAACATAACAGCTAACATGCACAATCATTGGAACCAATTGCATAGAGTCACCTACTATTTAAGACATACAAGTCATATAACTAGTAGTGACAAAAACCGACATGTTTCGGATACTGGAGCTATGTCTGTAACAGCTTCCATTATTTCCTTCTTCAAGGTTCATGCATTGGTTAAAAAGCAGATTGGTGTCTATGAAAGAGAAAGGCAGCATAGTATATAATAGCCGTATAGTACAATGTGAAAGCATTACATGATTTCCAATATTTTAATTTCTCCCATATGTGGGCAATTGAAAAATAAATGATGCAAGAGAAAAAACAAGAAAAAGGGGGGGGGGGGGAAGGAAGAGGGAAGAAGGGGATAAAGGAATATAAATGGAAGAAGGGGGGGAAAAGGGTGTGGGGGGTAAAATGTGCATGTATGTTGAAAATGCAGAGATGCACATATGCATATATAAATATATTCATATAGGATACAATGCATACACATCAAAATTGTAAATGATCTTGCATACATACATCTCAATTGATAACACAGAGGCCAGCCACTTGGAGGGGTTGTCCCGATGGTGTAACGCCCAGGTGGGTATAGTGCAACCGGTGTTTCAGATTGATGATCGCACAGAAGAAATGCAGCGACCGTAGTAGCGGAGCAAGGAGGACACAACAGGACCAACCCAGAAAAGCCCCTCAAAGCTCACAAGGAAGCCCCAAGTTATAGCGGAGGCCTATCACTGCTTCTCTGCAAAAACATATATATAAATTGTACGTTTTGAGCGCTTAGACTTGCCCCTGATGAGAGCCACTGGCGTTGCAGTACCAGGAAGACGCCAGTGGCTCTCATCAGGGGCAAGTCTAAGCGCTCAAAGCGCTCATTATACAAAACGCCTGTTTTATATATGTTTTTTGGTACGTGCATTTGTAAGAGGGTATTACGGGGATTGTTGCAAAATAAATTTTCCAAACAATACTGCCCTATGTGGATTTGTTCTTTTCCCTCACATATGCAAGCGGCACCTTAAGACATAGGATTGTGGTAAAAGACAACAGTTACATGGAAGGAGGATGGTTTATCTATGCCCTTATTGATTAAACATCTGGTGAGTGCATCCCCATAGGGGGACTTTTTTACCCCCCACGTGGTGAATTACACCTTGGTGAAAGAAGCACTGGAACTAGGATTTGAATCAATTACAACCAGACTCACCGTTCACTATCCACGCTGTATTAGTTATGCTGGTGCCGCTACATAGCCAGTTATTTTTTTAGGTTTGCCGCCAGGTTTTTATAGCGTGAGGTACACCCATATATTACCTAATAAAGGTTTAACCCCTTGATCGCCCCCCCAGGTAACACTTTCACCCCCTATCACCAGTGTCACTAAGCGATCGTTTTTCTGATCGCTGTATTAGTTATGCTGGTGCCGCTAGGTAGCCAGTTATTTTTTTAGGTTCGCCGCCAGCATCAGGTACCCCCATATATTATCTAATAAAGGTTATAGCGTCAGGTACCCCCATATATTATCTAATAAAGGTTTTAACCCCCTGATTGCCCCTAGAGTTAACCCTTACACCAGTGATCACTGTATAAGTGTCACTGGTGACACTGGTTAGCCAGTTAGTTATTTTGTTATTTAGGTTCCCTGTCAGGTTTTTATATAGTGTCAGGTACCCCCATATATTACCTAATAAAGGTTTTAACCCCCTGATTGCCCCTAGTTAACCCTTTCACCAGTGATCACCGTATAAGTGTTATGGGTGACGTTGGTTAGTTAGTTTGCTTTTTATAGTGTCAGGACACCCACCGTATATAACCCAATAAAGGTTTAACCCCCTGATCGCCCGGCGGGTGATATCAATTAGGTTTTAGCATCAGAGAGGGTCTGTGTCGCCTCAGGCAGCGTCAGGTTAGTGCCAGTAACGCTAACACCCACGCGCAAAGCATACACCTCCCTTAGTGGTATAGTATCTGAACAGATCAATATCTGATCTGATCAGATTTATACTAGCGTCCCCAGCAGTTTAGGGTTCCCAAAAATGCAGTGTTAGCGGGATCAGCCCAGATACCTGCTAGCACCTGAGTTTTGCCCCTCTGTCCAGCCCAGGCCACCCAAGTGCAGTATTGATCGATCACTGTCACTTACAAAACACAACACACATAACTGCAGCGTTCGCAGAGACAGGCCTGATCCCTGCGACTCCAGTGCTGTAGGAGGTGATTTCACCACCACAGTTAAAAAAAGAGCATATATGCCGAAGCATGGGGGCAGCAGGGGCGGAGGAGCGATTTTGCTCCTAATGCCGAGTACATACGGTCGAAATTCCGACGTAGGCTTTGCCGTGGAAAAGTCAGACCGTGTGTACGCGTCATAACTTTTGCGGGAGGATGCCCCCATGCTTCGGCATATATAAATGGTGCATGTATGCCCATCATTTGAAGTGGGTGAATGAAGGGAGGTATTCTAATGGTGGGCATACCCACCGATCAATCTCTTTTTTTTCATTCAGCCAACAGGCTGCATGAAAAAAAAGATTACAATACATGTCCAACAAGGACCAGCAATGTACTGGTATGTTGCTGGACTTTGAATGGTTATACCAGAATGATGCCTGCGGGTTTAGGTATCATCTTGGTATCATTCTTTTCAGCCAGCGGCCGGCTTTCATGTAAAAGCAATCCTAGTGGCTAATTAGCCTCTGGACTGCTTTTACAAGCAGTGGGAGGGAATGCATTTTATCACACCGATCTAATAGACCCCAGTTTTTTCCAAAAAAAGAGTACCTGTCACTACCTATTGCTATCATAGGGGATATTTACATTCCCTGAGATAACAATAAAAATGATAAAAAATAAATAAATTGAAGAAACAGTTTAAAAATAAAATAAAAAAGCAAAATAAATAATAAAAAAAAAGCACCCCTGTCCCGCCCTGCTTTTGCGCAAAGGCGAACGCAAGCGTTGGTCTGGCGTCATATTAAACAGCAATTGCACCATGCATGTGAGGTATCACCGCAAAGATCAGATCGTGGGCAGTAATTTTAGCAGTAGACCTCCTCTGTAAATATAATTTGGTAACCTGTAAAAGCTTTTAAAGGCTTTTAAAAATGTATGTAGTTTGTCGCCACTGCGCGTTTGTGCGAAATTTTAAAGCATGTCGTGTTTGGTATCCATGTACTCGGCCTAAGATCATCTTTTTTATTTCATCAAACATTTGGGCAATATAGTGTGTTTTAGTGCATTAGCATTAAAATAAAATAAAAAGTGTATTTTTTCCCCAAAAAATGCGTTTGAAAAATCGCTGCGCATATACACCCACCATTTTAATATGTAGGGGCTTTGCTTTAAAAAAATATATAATGTTTGGTGGTTCAACGTAATTTTTTTGCAAAAAAAAAATGTTTTCATGTAAACAAAAAGTGTCAGAAAGGGCTTTGTCTTTGGCTTTGTGGTTAGAAGAGTGGATGATGTGTGACATAAGCTTCCTAATGTTGTGCATAAAATGCCAGGACAGTTCGAACCCCCCCAAATGACCCCATTTTGGAAAGTAGACACCCCAAGCTATTTGCTGAGAGGCATGTAGAGTCCATGGAATATTTTATATGTTGACACAAGTTGCGGAAAAAATATTTTTTATTTTGTTTTGCACGAAGTTGTCACTAAATTATATATTGCTCAAACATGCCATGGGCATATGTGGAATTACACCCCAAAATACATTCTGTTGCTTCTCCTGAGTACGGGGATACCACATGTGTGAGACTTTTTGGGAGCCTAGCCGCGTACGGGACCCCAAAAACCAAGCACCGCCTTCAGGCTTTCTAAGGGTGTAAATTTTTTATTTCACTCCTCACTGCCTATTACAGTTTCGGAGGCCATGGAATGCCCAGATGGCACAAACCCCCCCCCCAAATGACCCCATTTTGGAAAGTAGACTCCCCAAGCTATTTGCAGAGAGGTATGGTGAGTATTTTGCAGATCTTACTTTTTGTCACAAAGTTTTGAAAATTGAAAAAAAATTAAAATAAAATAAAATTATTTTCTTTCTTCATTTTCAAAAACAAATGAGAGCTGTAAAATACTCACCATGCCTCTCAGCAAATAGCTTGGGGTGTCTACTTTTCAAAACGGTGTCATTTGGGGGGGTTTCGTGCTATTTTGGCATTTTATGGCCTTCGAAACTGTGATAGGTAGTGAGGAGTGAAATCAAAAATTTGCGCCCTTAGAAATCCTGAAGGCGGTGCTTGGTTTTCTGGGTCCCGTACGCGGCTAGGCTCCCAAAAAGTCCCACACATGTGGTATCCCCGTACTCAGGAGAAGCAGCAAAATGTATTTTGGGGTGCAATTCCACATATAACCATGGCATGTGTGAGCGATATATAATTTAGTGACAACTTTTTGTATTTTTTTTTTGTCATTATTCAATCACTTGGGACAAAAAAAATATTCAATGGGCTCAACATGCCTTTCAGCAATTTCCTTGGGGTGTCTACTTTCCAAAATGGGGTCATTTGGGGGGGGGGTTTGTACTGCCCTGCCATTTTAGCACCTCAAGAGATGAGAAAGGTAGTCATAAATTAAAAGCTGTGTTAATTCCAGAAAATGTACCCTAGTTTGTAGACGCTATAACTTTTGCGCAAACCAATAAATATACGCTTATTGACATTTTTACTAAAGACATGTGGCTGAATACATTTTAGCCTAAATGTATGACTAAAATTGAGTTTATTCGATTTTTCTTATAACAAAAAGTAGATTTTTTTTTTTTCAAAATTGTCGGTCTTTTTCCGTTTATATCGAAAAAAAAAAATCGCAGAGGCAATCAAATGCCATTAAAATAAAGCTCTATTTGTGGGAAGAAAAGGACGCACATTTTGTTTGGGTACAACATTGCATGTCTGCACAATTACCAGTTAAAGCAGCGTAGTGCCAAATTGTAAAAACACCTCTGGTATTTATGCTGCGTATTGGTCCAGGGCTTAAGTGGTTAAGGATAGTTTTTATATATTTGTCCCCAAGCAAATGTTTGTGTCTATTTCTCTAGCTCCCATGTATAAAATTAAAAATCTCTGCTCCCCAAGTCTTTGGAACAAAATTACTTATATAAGTCAAAATATTTCCTGTGACCAATCAGTATCAAGTAGGAAGGACAACTGCCAGCATGGACATTATGTACTGCCAAATCTAACTAACTATGCTTCTACTTGAATTATTTGTATTATCAATCTTCAGCATATCAATTCAATTTTCATTCTCTGTTACTGTAATATTCAGTAATTGTAGAAACAAAACAAAATATAGTTTTCTGTAAGCCTCACTTCCCTGGCTCCCTCTTGCAGATCTCCATGACATTCACATCTGTTCTCTAAAAATTCTAATCAAGATACTGCTCTATATAAAATGACCACCCATGCCCTCAGTAATGGACTTTTTTTCATCACAATCTCTCTAGTAGGTGGTAATTATTAATGTAGTGAGTTTTGAATTCAACAAGATCTATCCTAAAAGTGGTTTAGAAGGCTAACGCTTTTTTTTACCTTAATGCATTCTCTGCATTTCGTAAAAAAAAAAAAGAACTTTTTAGGTGCAAAGTAAAAGTCAAAATTAGCCCCTTCCTACATTCTGGATATCCCAATGGTCGCTTTAGGGATAACCAAGCACATTGGTGGTTTAAGGAGCGTGAAAGGTGGAAAGGACAGGCTCAACTTTTAGCCCTCATGTACACTGCAGCTGATAAATGGACATTTAGGAGCAGTTGGGTATTTTTTTCAGCAGCCCCTGAACTCTCCTCTATGTTATCTTATCTGTCCATGTACCATTTTCATTTAGAAGTGTTCTTAAAGAGGAACATGTAAGATATGGGGAAAAAAACATTTTCAGCACATGCTGTTGCCTGCAAGGGGGGAGAGAGGGAGACAAACAGAGAGAGACAGACAAAGACAGAGAGAGACAGGCAGACAAAGAGAGATACACAGACAGGCAGAGAGAGAGATAGGCAGGCAGAGAGAGAAATAGAGAGAGAGAGAGAGAGAGACAGAGAGAGACACAGAGAGAGAGAGAGAAATGAGACAGGAAGACAAAGAGACAGAAAAACAGACAGAGAGAAAGACATACAGAGAGAGAGAGCCACACAGACAGGGAGACACAGACAGATAGAGAGAGAGAGAGACAGACACACAGACAAAGAGAGAGAGAGAGGGAGAGAGAGATAGACAGACAAAGATAGACAGACAGAGAGACAGAGGGAGAGACAGGCAGAGAGACAGACAGACAAAGAGACAGACAGAGGGAGAGACAGAGAGAGAGACAAACAGAGAGAGACACAGACAGACAGACAGAGAGAGACACACACACAGACAGGGAGAGAGAGACACACACACAAAGACAGAGAGAGAGAGAGACACACACACAGACAGAGAGACAGACAGAGAGACAGACAGACAGAGAGACACATACAGAGAGAGATAGACAGAGAGATAAACAGAGAGGGACACAGACAGAGAGACAGAGAGAGAGAGACAGACAGACAGAGAGACATACAGACAGAGAGACAGACAGAGGGACATACAGACAGAGAGAAAATCCATAGTTAAAACACACTGCTCTCTCTTCTCTCACAGAATGGCTGAAATAGTTATAATTTTCATGTTTTTTCATGCATTGTGGACATTTGGGAGAGTCTCCTGAGGTTATCTTTAAAAAAACGCATCTAACCTCAAATGCTCATAACTGCTGTTAAACTCAGTATGCAAAGGCTGTAAAAGAGATGTTTTTCACTGTCGGTTATCAGCTGTCAGTTTCCAGCGTTCAGAAGCGGTTTTCAACTGCCCTGTTTACATGAGGCCTTACAGAAAAAGTGTGACTAACCTGTGACTAAACTCATCTGTTTATACCTCTGGATCTACAGATTTTTCCAGCCCTACCGATTCCACTGACCGTAATCTCTCATGTTTGTGATAGGTTTAAATTAATGTTATGCAATGTGGAATATGTGGAGCAGATAGTACATCCTTGGAAAGATATCTTGACAGTTTTTTTTTTCTATTTTAGTAGCTCCATATAAGGCTATTCAGCTGACATCTGAACATATTTTATGGACACCTATATGTGTTGAGTCTATTTGGAAGAATATAATATCTAAACTACATGTTAGAAGGGATGAGCTTTATGTTCGGGTCGAACATGAGTTCGACTCGAACATTGTCTGTTCACCCGTTCGCCGAATAGCGAACAATTTGGGTGTTCGCGGCAAATTCGAAAGCCAGGGAACACCCTTTAAAAGTCTATGGGAGAAATCAATAATGCCAATTATAAAGGTTAATATGCAAGTTATTGTCATAAAAAGTGTTTGGGGACCAGGGTCCTGCCCCAGGGGACATGTATCAATGCAAAAAAAGTTTTAAAAACGTAATTTTTTTCGGGAGCAAGGATTTTAATAATGCTTAAAGTGAAACAATAAAAGTGAAATATTCCTTTAAATTTCGTACCTGGGGGTGTCTATAGCAGTGTTTCTCAACTCCAGTCCTCAAGGCGCCCCAACAGGTCATGTTTTCAGGATTTCCCTCAGATGAAACAGCTGTGGGAATTACTAAAGCAGTTAAACTGATCAAATAACCTGTGCAAAACAATGGAGAGCCTGAAAATATGACCTGTTGGGGCGCCTTAAGGACTGGAGTTGAGAAACACTGGTCTATAGTATGCCTGTAAAGTAGCGCATGTTTCCCGCATTTATAACAGTCCCTGCACAAAATGACATTTCTAAAGGAAAAAAAGTCATTTAAAACTACTCGCGGCTATAATGTCGGGTCCCGGCAATACAGATAAAACTCATTGAAAAAAATGGCAGGGGTTCCTCCCAGTCCATTAAGGTATGGATATTAAGGGGAACCCCGCGCCAAAAAAATCCATACCAGACCTATATCCGAAGACGCAACCTGGCAGGCCGCAGGCAGGCCGCAGGAAAAGAGTGGGAGATGAGAGAGCGCCCCCCTCCTGAACCGTACCAGGCCACATGCCCTCAACGTGGGGAGGATGTCCCCATGTTTATGGGGACAAGGGCCTCATCCCCACAACCCTTGCCCAGTGGTTGTGGGGGTCTGTGGGCGGGGGGTTTATCGGAATCTGGAAGGCCCCCTTTAACAAAGGGGACCCCCAGATCCCGCCCCCCCTATGTTAATTGGTAATGGGGCACATTGTACCCCTACAATTTCACCAAAAAAAGTGTAATTTTTTTTTAAAACCACAGTAGACAGTTTGGGACAATTCCTTTATTAAAAAGAAAAAAAAGAAAAAAAAAATCCTACGATGTAATCCGTTCTCGAGTGATACGGAGGAAAAAAAATGCGGTTTTACCGTGACAGGTCAGAGGGGGCGGGGGCACCTGTACATGTCACTGGGTAACCCCAGCATTTCCCTGTTTCCTCAGAGGGGGGCGGGGTCACCCACACATGAAGGGCATGACAGGTGGCCCGCCCTCAGCTATAAAAGAGCTGTCATGACGGGAGAGCGTAATTCCGCGGGTGCCTCCTATGGAGGCAGGATCGATTTTTTTGCTCCGTTTCGTTTGAGAACGGATTACATAGTTGGATTTTTTTTTCTTTTTTTTTTTTCTTTTTAATAAAGGACTTGTCCCAAGCTGTCTACTGTGGTTTTTAACATTTTTGACACATTTCTTTTGTGAAATGGTAGGGGTACAATGTACCACGTTACCAATTCACATAGGGGGCGGGATCTGGGGGTCTGGATAGGAAAGAAAGGGTGTGGTCAGTGGCACCATATATAAAAAGCCTCCATCCCAAATATATATCGAAGGGAAAAGCATAGGTTGAGGGGACTTTAGATGAGGCCAATCATAATAAACAATATATGCATATAATAGTAATTTTATTGCATGGTAATAAAATACAATATAGTAGACAATATACAAACAAGATGGAATATGGGTAAAAACATTTTATTGAGCTGAGTCATATTGACTAAATCATCATAGTACCATAGGACTATGCACCATATTTTTCGCTCCATAAGACACACTTTTTTCCCCAAAAAATATGAGAGAAAATGTCTGTGCTTCTTATGGAGCGAATACTGACTAGGCACCCCGCCGCCGCCGCTATGTTAGAATACTGGGCGGCCGTTTCCCCTGAGTGCTGGGCGATCTCCTGGCTGAACCTGTCACTCAGCCAGAGACAGAAAACAGAGCAGCCCAAGTGGCCGAATGGAGTACTGCCATGGCAGACGCTCTGGCTGCTCTGTCTTCTGAGTGACAGGTGGATATGAAGACGTCCTCACCAATGCCAGGCACAGGTCAGGCTGTATTTCAGAACACATGTCAGGCTGCATTTCAGAATACAGGTCAGGCTGCATTTCATGGCACAGGTCAGGCTGCATTTCATGGCACAGGTCAGGATGCGTTTCATGGGCACTGGTAAATATTTTAGTACACCATTTGTTTTCCTCCTCTAAAACCTAGGTGCGTCCTATGGTCAGGTGCGCCTTATGGAGTGAAAAATAACATTTCATAGATAAAACCAAACATCAAACTTCATAACAATCCAAACATATTTTTTCAAGCATCCTATAACTCTACATGTTTTGTGGATTGGTCTCCACTTCTTCAGGAGTAGATGCAGAAAAGGGAGTCTGTATATTCATATATGTGGTGGGCATATTCCAGAAAGGGTACTAAAGGGGCAAAACCTTAATACTTACATACCAGCTCAATAAAGAAGAGCGAAGGATGTTGTATTTTGTTATCATGCAATAAAATTACTATTAAATGTATATATTGATTGTTTATTATGATTGGCCTCATCTAAAATTCCTTTCAACCTATGCTTTTCCCTTCGATAGATCCATGGATACAGACAGCTGAATACACATGCATACCCAATATTTTGGTAAAATGTAAAATGTAAAATATGAGGTTTCATCAAGTAAATTGATACCCAACATATCAAGCCATAAAACTGTGCACTCCTGTGAAACAGCAACAAACGTCATTACCCCAAATTGCCCTTAGGTGAGGCTTTAAGTTGGTTTTAAAGCTCCCTATGTGGTAGCATATTAACGGTGACAGGTCCTCTTTACGGAGACATCAGGGGTTTATTAGACTCCTAATTATGGCTGTGGACCCCAATGAATCTAATAGAGCAGAGATCATGTCAGGGTATGACAGCTCTCAACCAGGAATTGACAAAATGTATGTTGCTCCTGGATTCATTTACCAGAGGGAGGATCAGCAAATAGATGTCCACTGAGTTCACTCTGCTCTACACAGTGACACCTGCCATGCTGTTCCCAGGATCACAGGTGGAAAAGTGAAGTCCATGCCATGGATATGCAGTAATGTTTGTCTGCCATCTTACCTTCCTCCTCTGGTGTTCACCTTAGAGGCCAGACTCTCTCACCTGGCTGCTTTTATAATCTCTCCTCCCAGCCTGGCTCCACCCCAGGCCCTATCACAGAACTCTATATTAACCTGTGCACTGCAAGTCTGCCTTGCTGATCAATGTGTTTGTTAAGCATTGTGTGTTTAGCATTGCCTGCCGTGTGCTACGTCTGTCTCTGTGTTACGATATTGGCTTGTTCCCGACTATCCCTGTCTGCTAGTGACCTTGACCTTTGGCTTGTCCTTCGTTTATCCTTGTCTGCTTGTTGCCCTGACCATGGCTTTTCCCCTCACTATTCTTGTATCCTGTACTGCTGATTCCCCTCTATCCTCTTTACCCTACGGAGCGTGAGCTAGGGGACTCTGGGGGCCGCGGCCTGGACCCAGCTGCAGCGTAGGCCATCCTCACCACTAGAGGCTCTGGTGAAAACATGCTGAATCTTAGACTCCGCGCCCTGGGGAATCTTGGGCTCTAGCTCCCTGTGGATCCCTGTTGTGCTCCACTGGTCCCGCTTTCCACAACCACCCAGTTTCCCATCCCCAGCAGTCAGCCATAGGGTTCACTACCTTGTGGTGCACTCCTGACCCCCAATGGTGTGCATCTGTCATCTGGCCACAGGTGACCTGACAGTCCAGTATATATACAGTATAAAAGCAGCTGGGAGTGTGTGTAAATATCCTCTCTGCCGCAGACACAAGCCTTATGCTGTGTTGGTGGTGGAAAACGTATTAATACATTGTGGCAAACCAAAAAATTTTCCTACAAATAGAGCTTTCTTTTGGTGGTATTTGATCACCTCTGTGGTTCTTATTTTTCGCGCTATAAACAAAAGAATTTTGAAGGCCTGGCACAGGAGCGAGATGGCTGCCTAGAGAGAGAGCTCCGCCATCCAGAGTTCCAAATAAGCCTTCAGCAGCAGCTAAACCTCACTCTACGAGCGGCAGAATGATGGGTAGGAGCCACTCAGCCACCCGCTCTCAGCTGGACCCATCTACCCAGCTGAGTAGGAACATTCTGGTGATGTTCCGCACTCAGCACGCTGACTTGCAGGCCGCATCTCAAGCTGCGGACTGTAGTTTAACAGGTCACGCGACTGCGGCTGACACCCCTGCAGTCTCTCAGATGGGACCGTCCTCCTCACGCACCTCTCCCTTCTTATGCCTGGCGGACCTTCAG
Source organism: Rana muscosa (assembly GCA_029206835.1). Taxonomy (NCBI): domain Eukaryota; kingdom Metazoa; phylum Chordata; class Amphibia; order Anura; family Ranidae; genus Rana; species Rana muscosa. The sequence continues at coordinate 340,418,111 of CM055116.1, read as the reverse complement.
AGTGTAGCCCTGGACATCAAGAACACACTAACGGCAGCTATTGCGGACCTGAAGATGGAGATCAAGGCAGTGGCCTCACGTGTGGAGCATGTAGAGTCGGCGGCCATGACACATGGCGCGGCCATACAGCAGGTACAGCAGGCAGTCATTGTGCATGGACAACATCTCATGGACATGCACAGACATATGGAGGACCTTGACAACAGGGGCCGTAGGTGTAACCTCCGTGTCAGAGGAATTCCAGAGTCTGTTGAGGGCCCCCAGTTGCAGGCAGTGGTCTGGGCTATATTCAACACCCTCCTCGGTAGACCACCAGATGCACCTGTCGAGATGGAGAGGTGCCACAGGGCGCTGAGGCCAAGAGGTAGGGACACTGATCCACCCAGGGATGCTGTATGCTGCCTGGTCAGCTTTACCCAGAAGGAAGAGATCCTGCGCCTGGCCCGCAACCATGCCCACCTCGAACATGAGGGGTCACAAATCCAGCTATTCCAGGACTTATCAGCCATTACCTTACAACACAGGAGGGATCTCCGTCCTCTCCTACAGGCCCTATGAGAGAGGCACATTCCCTATCGTTGGAAGTTCCCATTCTGCCTTCAAGCGACAAATGGCAACCGCACGGCACAACTGAGGACCCCGGTGGACTTGCGGCCTTTTTGTGACACTCTAGGCATCCCGGTGGCCCCAGTTCCAGATTGGTATGGAGTCTTTTTGCAGCCTGAATCCTGGATCTCTACCCAGCCTGGGGACACTCCGAGGTCGCAGAGAAGCAGACAACACCGCCGCAGACCCTCGACTGCCTCTCCACAGAGCCGTCGTGGAGATATGGAAACCGATGAAAGCCCACGCCTCTCCCCATCATCTGCCAGGCGCAAAATTGATCACTGAGTTTGCAGGACTTGAGCTAATAAGCTGTGCCTTTGCCATCACCTGTCCCTATGTACGCCTTGCATCATAACCTGTAAGGTAAGCTGGGCTATACCTTCATGCTTGTTACCTACACCTGGCAATTGACTGATGACGATTTATGGGGGTTCCTGACACCTGCTCTGACCTTTTCCTGATTGCTTAGCTGCCCACTACCTCAAGTTGCTAATGACAGGAATGATCTCCCTTCTTTACCCTGGGATCTGGCGCAAACTTGTTCATGCAGTACTACTGCCAGGGACTGTGTCAGGTGATTTTATCAAGGATCCTCGAACCGGTTCTACGCAGAGGTATGCTATCACTTCTACAGAACTCTTACCAGTTTTGGGCCGTTCCCGGTGCTGATCTATTTACTGAGAGAACTCACCCATTCAAGGTGGGAGTCGAGCTTCGGGAAGATGCGTGTTATTCCCCTCCCTTGCCAGACTGACTCTCTAGGCTAACTGCGAACAGCGGCTGCATGACAAGATTGGTGATCCCCTGCCCTTTCTCCAGCTTTTTTCTGTCAGTAGCGGCAGCAATGGAAACTTGGCGCTTGGTGTCACCCCATAGCTACTCACCCCTTCCCATCTCCCTTTTTTTATTTTTGTTGTTTTTTTGTGGGGGGGGCGGAGGGGGCTTGGACTTGCCAGTCTGTTATCACAGGTCATAAGCTGATTGCTCAGAGGCTCTTATAGAATAATACTTTCATGGACACTAGGGATAGGGGAAAAGTATAGCTTATCAAGGCTGTACTGTTTGTTTCATGTTTAATGACGTGTATAATTTTATTACCTGATGCAACAGTGCTCCCCCGCATACTGTACAAATTACAGACTATCCCAATTCGATTGCCGCCCTCTTTCTTTACAGCTTACAAACGCATGTGTAGAGTCTTTATATGGGGAGCAAAGGTGGCACGAGTGGGGTGGGCAAAGCTTGTATTACCAAAGTCGGGAGGTGGAATTGGACTCCCAGACCTGCAGAGGTACTACTGGGCAGTCCACCTGACCCGGGTAGTGGACTGGAGGTTGCATACTAACTGCAAGGGTTGGGTGTTGCTGGAAAAACTGATTTTGGGTACCGAACTCCGCTCCATCCCCTGGTTCTCAAAGAAAAACATACTATGCCACAATGTTTGGGGAGCCCTATGCCTCCCTGAGATCAGAGCATGCCTTTTGGGAGACTGAGCTGGCCATGGTGATTGATGACACTGCCTGGGATCAAGTACATTTGTATATTCACAAGGGCTCCTTAAATGTCCATACTCAAGAGAACGGCTACAAAATCAAAACAAGGTGGTACAGAACCCCGGAAACACTTCACAAATTTATCCCGACAGTCTCAGACCAGTGCTGGAGGTGCGAACAGGGACTAGGCACGCTCCTCCATATATGGTGGACTTGCCCAGTGATTCAGCAGTATTGGCGTAAAGTGCATGAGGCAGCGACTGAGATATCCTCGCTTCCTTTGGAATTTTCGCCGGCGCAATATCTCCTTCACCTCTCCAAAATTCCCCGTAAAAAATACTATAGATCAGTGGTTCTCAACTTCAGTCCTCAGGGCCCACCAACAGGCCAGGTTTGCAAGATAACTGAAATGCATCACAGGTGATATAATTTTCTGCTCAGGGATTGCAGTATTCTAGTCTGCATCTCACCAAGGTAATACTTAAAATCTGGCCTGTTAGTGGGTCCTGAGGACAGGAGTTGAGAACCACTGCTATAGATCAATAGCTATGCATATGTTAAATGCCGCCCGGCTGTGTTTGCCGGTCCACTGGAGATCCAAGTCACCCCCTTCCATAAAGGAATGGGTGGCGTGGGTTGATCGGATAGCAGCGATGGAGGAGTTGATCTACACCGCACAGGACAGAATAGCATACTTTTCCGCGACATGGGCACCCTGGCTTGAATACCGAAATGCGCAGCGCTCTCAGGACTTTTCCCGGGATAACCCTTGAACGGTGCACTAAGGGTAGCGATAACTTTCACAACACCTGGGGTCTACTGGGGAGGGTTGCTGGTGGTGACCCCACCCCCTCTTCATTTATTCCCCTGACAGGGCCCCCCTCACCCCCCCTTTTTTTCCCTCCCCTCTCCACTCTGGCCTTTCCCCTTTCTCCCTTCTCTTCTCTCTCTTTCCTTCTTTTTTTTTTTTTCCTTTTTATTTTATGGAAAGGTTTTGAAGAATCCTTGTTTGTTTTATAGTATCTACAGAGGCCATATTGAATACTTTTTTATGAAGTATTGCATTCCAACGTGAATCAGGCAGGTCTGTTATTCACTGCAGTATACCTTCTTTAAAAGATTGTGCCTTACTACTTTAAGTTTTTTTTATGTGGCCATTATATTAGCAACCCGTAGAGGCGTCATCTGCTGGTTTCTACTCTCACGAACTTTAAAGTCTATGCCTCCTTCTAGTTGGAACATGTATTTGTATCCTGGCTTTGTGATTTATGGTACCATTTGTATTACTCATGAAAACTTTCAATAAAAATTATTATTTAAAAAAAAATATATATATATTTTTTATTTCAAAACGTTTTTATTAGTAGAAAAATGAAAATATTACCAAGTACATGGATAATAGAAATAACAGGACATCACAGGTATAAGATCCAAGATAATACAAAGAAAATACAATGAGAGTCTATCATTTCAGACTTAATAAAGGAGTAGTAAAGTTACATTTTTTTTTCCTAAATAGCTTCCTTTACCTTAGTGTAGTCCTCCTTCACTTACCTTATCCTTCGATTTTGCTTGTAAATGTCTTTATTTCTTCTGAGAAATCCTCACTTCCTGTTCTTCTGTCTGGAACTCCACACCATAATGGGAGCCTTTCTCCCTGGTGTGGAGTGTCGTGCTCGCTCCCTCTCTTGGACTACAGGAGAGCGTGAGGACGTTCTCTACGTTGAAGATAGAGAAAATAGCTGTGGGTTAGTGGGCGTGTCTACATCGCTGCAGCGCCGCCCCCCTTGGCTTAATTTCATTTACTAAGCTTCACTGCCCTGCCTGGACTCCGCCCCCATTGCTGCCTTCACATTTCTCCCTTTTCTATCCCTCAAACCCATTTCATGCTCATCCATCCCTCTGTCTCATTTCTTGTACACACTTCTTATACTTCACATATTTTTCTTGTCCATCCCTCCTTCCCATCCCTCACTCACGCATCATTATTTCTTTTTCCTCACATCTCCATTCCATCCCTTTCTCACTCATCACTATTTCTCCCGTCTTCATCTTTCAACTTTGCTCGTTCTCGTTCTGTGTTAAAAAAAAAAAAAAACGCGCTGCGCATGCGCGATGCCGCTAAGCCTAATGGGAAATGTAGTTCCCATTAGGCCATTATGAACGTGCACCGCAAACCTGGAAATATAGGACAGCAAGAAGAAAGGAAGGCAGGAGGAGGATATTCAAGGTAAAAATTTTATGGGAAATAATGTTTTTTAATAATAATTAATGCAATATTCTTTATCAGTAAGCAACAGACATTGCTTACAAGTAAAAAAAAATGTAACTTTACTACTCCTTTAATCTAAGAGAGTCTACAGGCCAATACCTGTGTAATGTGATAAAGGTAGCAAGAATAAACCATGAGAGCTAAATCACAAACATAACTGAGAAAGGAAAAGAAAAACACAAAATAAAACCAAAATAAAAATAAAACAAAGGTCAGTTTTGGAGTCTAAATAGGAACCAAGGGTTCCATTTGGCATCAAACAAGGGTATGGAATCATGCAAGGTGTGGTATATTTTTTCTGCCAGCATTATTTGATCTACTCTAGATTAGGGATGAGCTTGGTGTTCGAGTCGAACATAAGTTCGACTCGAACATCGGCTGTTCGACCGTTTGGCGAACATCAAACGTTTTGGGCCGTTCGCGCCAAATTCGAATGACGCGAACGGCCCACAATACACTGCGCCATCGCAGTGCAATCCCGGCGCTGTGATTGGCCAAGCATGCACTGTGACCCCGCATGCTTGGCCAATCACAGCGCCGGCAGCTAGGAGAGCCATAATTGGCCACAGGCAGGTTGCCTGTGGCCAATTATAGCTCAGGGGGTTTAGCACACGCCCCACACTATAAAAGGCCGCCAGCGCGGCGGCCTTGTGTAGTGTGTTCCGGCGCAGGGAAAGAGTTACATAGGCAGGGACAGTGTCAGTGCTATTTGTACCTCAAACTTGTGTGTAGGGAGAGAGAAGGATAGGCAGGGAGAGTGTCAGTGTCATATTCTTTGCTAAACCTTGTGTGCAGGGAGAGAGAAGGATAGGCAGGGAGAGTGTCAGTGTCATATACTTTGATAAACCTTGTGTGCAGGGAGAGAGACGGATAGGCAGGGGACAGTGTCAGTGTCATATTCTTTGCTAAATCGTGTGTGCAGGGAGAGAGAAGGATAGGCAGGGGACAGTGTCAGTGTCACATTCTTTGCTAAACCTTGTGTGCAGGGAGAGAGAAGGATAGGCAGGGAGAGTGTCAGTGTCATACTTTGATAAACCTTGTGTGCAGGGAGAGAGAAGGATAGGCAGGGGACAGTGTCAGTGTCATATTCTTTGCTAAACCTTGTTTGCAGGCAGAGAGAAGGATAGACAGGGAGAGTGTCAGTGTCATATACTTTGATAAACCTTGTGTGCAGGGAGAGAGAAGGATAGGCAGGGGACAGTCTCAGTGTCATTGTTGCTAAGCCTCCTGCACATTATATACCTGAAGTTAGCCCGTATTGCTGCTTTTTCCTGGTGTGTTATACTACAGGTATTTGCAGCACTTACAGCGGGCGGAGTGTGCCTCCTGATCATATTACACCTGAAGTTAGCCTGTATTGCTGCTTTTTCCTGGTGTGTTACACCAACAGGCATTTGCGGCACTTACAGCGGGCGGAGTGTGCCTCCTGATCATATTACACCTGAAGTTAGCCTGTATTGCTGCTTTTTCCTGGTGTGTTACACCAACAGGCATTTGCGGCACTTACAGCGGGCGGAGTGTGCCTCCTGATCATATTACACCTGAAGTTAGCCTGTTTTGCTGCCTTTTCCTGGTGTGTTACACCAACAGGCATTTGCGGCACTTACAGAGGGCGGAGTGTGCCTCCTGATCATATTACACCTGAAATTAGCCTGTATTGCTGCTTTCTCCTGGTGTGTTACACCAACAGGCATTTGCGGCACTTACAGCGGGCGGAGTGTGCCTCCTGATCATATTACACCTGAAGTTAGCCTGTATTGCTGCCTTTTCCTGGTGTGTTACACCAACAGGCATTTACGGCACTTACAGCGGGCGGAGTGTGCCTCCTGATCATATTACACCTGAAGTTAGCCTGTATTGCTGCTTTTTCCTGGTGTGTTACACCAACAGGCATTTGCAGCACTTACAGCGGGCGGAGTGTGCCTCCTGATCATATTACACCTGAAGTTAGCCTGTATTGCTGCTTTTTCCTGGTGTGTTACACCAACAGGCATTTGCAGCACCTACAGCAGGCATAGTGTTATTCCTGCAAAATATACTCCTGAAGCTAGGCCTTATTGCTGGTTTTCCCATTTCCCTGCAGGCCATTAGAATGTCTGGAAGGCAAACAAGGAGAGGCAGACAGTCAGGAGCCAATAAAAGAGGGCAAGCAGGCTCTGTGTCTAGAGACAACAGTGCTGGTCGTGGACACGGTGCATCGCCATCAGCACGTGGCCATGGGACACGCTTGTCCTTCTTTTCGGCAGCTGGACGCGTTGAGCCGCATGCCGAAGACTTGGTAGAGTGGATGACCAAGCCCTCCTCATCCTCCTCATCCTCTCTCACCCAGGCTCAGGGTACTGGCAAAGCAGCTGCCAAAGCGTCCTCTTCCCTGGTATCAATGTCATCATCAGTCACTCCTTCCCTAGACCAACCATGTCCTCCTGAGGAGTCCCCCGAACTGTTTGAGCACAGTGTTGGGTACATGCTCCAGGAGGATGCCCAGCGTTTCGAAGGGTCTGATGATGATACCCAGCTAGAGGGAGGCAGTAGCGTGAGAGCAGAGAGAGGGGATGCTCAAGAAGGACACCAATCTGGCAGTCATGTTCCAGCAGCTGCAGCATACTGCCAGATTGGCTCCTGTGATGAGGAGGGAGGGGATAATGAGGTCACTGACTCCACATGGGTGCCTAATAGGAGAGAGGAGGAGGAGGAGGATGAGGAGGAGGCACATCTCCAACGAGGCAGGATGCCCTCGGGGGGCCAGCGTAAGGGCAGCACACCGACGGAATCACACCGCAGAGCTCCACCTGTGCAGGGCGCTGCCTCTGCCCGTTATTCAAAAAGTTCTTTGGTGTGGGCCTTTTTTGAGTCGAGTGCATCAGATCGCACAGCTGCTGTTTGCAACATATGTCTCAAGCGTATATCGCGTGGCCAAAACATCACCCGCTTGGGCACCACATGCTTGACCAGACATATGTTGACCTGCCATGCAGCTCGTTGGCAAGCCTACCTTAGAGACCCACACCAAAGAACAAAGAGGACCTCTCCTTACACCGCATCAGCTGGGATCTCCAACCCCACTATACCTTCAGTCCTCTCTGAAACCTGCACTGAGAGGAATGAAGGTGTAGAATTAGGTGTGTCACAGCCAAGTACTTGCGGGCACTCTGCTAGCAGTACACCGACGTCCGATTCTAGCAGGCAAATTTCCCTGCCCCAGCTGCTGGACCGTCGAAAGAAGTTCACTCCCAGCCATCCACATGCCCAGCGGTTGAATGCTAGCTTGGCTAAATTGCTAGCGCTTCAACTGCTGCCTTTTCAGTTGGTAGACTCGGCCCCCTTCCGTGAGTTTGTGCAATGTGCGGTTCCTCAGTGGCAGGTTCCCAAACGCCACTTTTTCTCACGGAAGGCGATTCCGGCTCTCTACCGGCATGTGGAAGGCAATGTCTTGGCCTCGCTGGACAGGGCGGTCAGCGGTAAGGTGCATATTACCGCTGACTCATGGTCCAGCAGGCATGGACAGGGACGTTACCTTTCTTTCACGGCCCATTGGGTCACTCTTTTGGCAGCTGGGAAGGATGCAGGACAAGGTGCAGTAGTGTTGGAGGTTGTTCCACCGCCACGCCTCCAAAATGCTACTACTGGTTGTGACACACCTCTGTCCTCCACCCCCTCCTCTTCTTCCTCCATGGCCTCTTCCTGTGCTTTGTCCTCGGTACCAGCGGTGCTCCGTAGGCGTTCAAGGGGCTACGCAATTACGCAGGCAAAAATATGCCATGCCGTGCTTGCACTGGTGTGTTTGGGGGACAGGAGCCACACTGGGGCAGAGGTTCTGTCTGCTCTGCAGGGGCAGGCCGAGAGGTGGTTGACGCCACGCCAGCTTAAGCCAGGAATGGTAGTTTGCGACAATGGCACCAACCTACTCTCCGCTCTCTGACAGGGACAACTGACCCATGTGCCCTGTGTGGCTCACGTCCTTAACCTGGTGATGCAGCAGTTCTTGGGCAGGTACCCGGGCTTACAGGATGTCCTGAGGCAGGCCAGGAAAGTCTGTGTGCATTTCCACAGATCTTATAATGCCAGTGCTCGCCTGGCTGAGCTGCAAAAGGAGTTGAACCTGCCCAAGAACCGCCTTATATGTGACATGCCCACCAGGTGGAACTCAACGTTGGCCATGCTGCAGCGGCTGCACACGCAGCAGAGGGCCATCAATGAGTACCTGTGCGACTACGGCACCAGGACAGGGTCAGGGGAGCTCGGGTTTTTTTCACCACGCCAGTGGGGCATGATCAGGGATGCATGCACTGTCCTGGCACCATTTGAGGAGGCCACAAGGATGGTGAGCAGTGACAGTGCATGCATCAGTGACACTGTACCTCTTGTCCACCTGTTGGAACATACGCTGCGTGTAATAATGGACAGGGCACTTGAGGCAGAACAGAGGCAGGAAAAGGGGGACTTCCTTGCCTCTCAAGGCCCCCTTTACCCAGACAGTGTTCCTTCTGTCCCACCCATCGCACAGGAAGAAGAGGAGGAGGAGGATTGTGTCAGCATGGAGGTGGAGCCTGGCACTCAGCATCATCAGCAGCAGTCTTTTAGGGATGATTTACATCCCAAGAAACCAGTGGACTTGTACGTGGCTGGGAGGAGGTGGCTGCGGATCATGTCGTCCTTAGTGACCCAGAGGACTCCGGACCGAATGCCTCAGCTAACCTACGCTGCATGGCCTCCCTGATCCTGCAAAGTCTGCGGAAGGATCCTCGTATTCTTCGGATCAAGGAGAGGGACCATTACTGGCTGGCCACTCTCCTTGATCCACGGTACAAGGGTAAGGTTGCGGACCTTATCTTACCATCGCAGAGGGAGCAGAGGATGAGACAACTCCGGGAGGCCTTGCAGAAAGGTCTGTGCAACGCGTTCCCAGAGACTGGGAGGTTGCAAACTCCTGGTCCTGGACAACGAGTTGCTGAGGCTTCGGTCAGTCAAAGAAGGAGCGGTGGGGAAGGTGGCCATCTGACCGATGCGTTCAGACAATTCTTTAGTCCGCAGCCCCAAGGTATGATCGGTTCCAGCAACCATCGCCAGCGTCTGATATACATGGTGCAGGAATACCTAGGGGCAAGGTCAGACTTGGACACCTTCCCCACTGAAAATCCTCTGGCTTACTGGGTCTTGAGGATGGATCACTGGCCAGAGCTGCACAGTATGCAATTGAGCTACTGGCCTGTCCTGCATCCAGCGTTCTTTCAGAACGCACATTCAGTGCTGCTGGAGGATTTGTCACGGATCACAGGGTGCGCCTGTCCACCGACTCTGTTGATCGACTGACCTTCATAAAGATGAACTAGTCTTGGATCACCACCAGCTACCAAACACCTGAAGCTGATATAACAGACTAATTTATTTTCAAATGTCACATCCCTTCAAGACTGATGCTGAGAGACTGTCCTGTTATGTTGACTGACTATCCTCCTTCTCCTCAATGATCCGATTGATGATGATAGCTTGGAAGAACATTTTTGTTTCTGGGTGCCGCCACCAGTGGCTAAGGGCCAATTTTTCAGCCCCTGTTTAACAGGGGCATGTAATTACAATTTTTTATGCAATGCTTTGCAGCATGGCTCATTCCTGCACTCCAACTAGAGTATCTGGGAGAGGTTGCAGTGTCGTGGCGTGTAATTACAATTCTTGATCTAATAATTCACAGCAGGGCCCATTCCTGCGCCCACCAAGAGTAACTGTGAGGCCTTACAGTGTTGTGTCAACACCACCACCACCAAAGGCCCAATTTTTCAGCCCCTGTTCAACAGGGGCATGCAATTACAATTCTTTTTTTTTTTTTTTTTAAATAGATTTTATTGAAGGCATAAGTCATACAGATTACTACAGCAATAGAAGTAATTCTATTTTAACATATCAATAGTTGTGTCAAACCAGTAAATATGGTAAAAGAAGACAATAATGCATAGAGAACAATACGCATCCTAGGAGATAAAAGAGATAAAAGAATAAGGTCCCATGCAAGGGATGCATAAACAGTGTAGGAGGTAAGAGCTTTCAAAGCTAAACATCCCTATGTAAGGGGGGAAGATAAATGAATGGATCCTGGAACTGGGGAGGACCCTAGGAAAACTGGAGAGCAGAGAACAGAACAAAAGACAAAAACCTAGGGAGAAAGAATGGGAGATGATGGGGGGGGGAGGGGGGGGTGGAAGTAGACACCAAGCTACCATTATGAGAGGTAACAAGGAGGTAGACATCAAATTACACTGGAAATATCTAGAGTGCATCACACCATAAAGATTCAGATCCAGATTTAGAATTAGAATTAGAATTTGAATTTGAATTTGTCCCATCAAGATAGGTCACCTGGGGGGGGGGAGAGTAGAGACACTGGAGGTGATGGGAGGGGTGTCCCGTAATAGGAGAATGAAAATAGCTCGAGGTTTGCCCGGTCTTCAGGGGAGTGCGCATAGACCAAGTATGCTTGCCATCTGTGGTAGAAACGATGCTTAGCAGTGTCAAGCGAGAAGTCTGTATTTAGTCTGTCTTTGAAAAGAAGCAGCAGAAGTTCCTTTTTGACTTGTGATGTATTCGGGGGTATATTGGATATCCAATTTTTCAAGATGGCTCTCCTGGCGAGTAGTAGGCATATCAAAGACCAATCTTTATGTGAAGGGGGGCCTTCGGGGACCATGGCAACAACAACGGGTCCCAATAACCAAAGATGAGGAGGAGTGGGTCCTTAGGTAGTTTCATCAGGGTCACTTTGAAGATGTAAGCCAGGACTTCATCCCAGAAGACGGATATGTGGGGGCACGACCAGAAGCGATGCGTCAGGGAAGGTTTGAGTTGACGGCAGAGAGGGCATGAAGAGGAGGTTTGTGATTGATTAGCATAGAGAAAGGGAATGTGAGCACGATGCATAATTTTCAGCTGAGTTTCCCTCCAAATTTCATTGGGGATCAATTTATGTATAGTATTAAGACCCTGTAATAGTTTGTTGACCAGTTCTGCGTCTGGGAAGTCTTTGGTCCAGTTGGCCACTGATGAGGAGGCTAGGGATGACGTTGTTTTTAGTAGAAGAGGGCGATATATATCTGAGATCTGAAAGAAGGACTTCCGTTATAGAATTTTTGAACCGTGTGTTATCGTGTCTACATGCATTCTTTAGGAAACTGACACATTGTCCATAGTGAAAAGCTTGGGAAAGTGGAAGTGAGAATGTGTCGGCTAGGGATTTGAAATTTATGGGACGACCTGTCTCCGGGTCACAGAGTTGTGAAAATTTCGTGAGACCTTTCTGATGCCAGGAGGCAAAGGGATGTTGCTCTAGGCCTGGGGTGAAACTCGGGTGGCCTTGAATTGGAAGGTGGACGGATATGAAGGGCGAAAGATGTAGGCTTTTTCTGACTTCTCTCCAAGCAATGGCCGTGTCTCTTAGTAAAAGGTTATGTTGGAATGGTATTGGAACTGATTTCCACTTGCAGTGAAGGAGAGCTACTAGGGAGTATGGGTGTGCCATTTGAGTTTCCAAGGCATAATTGGAGTAGCGGGACGCTTGGGTTATCCAGTCTAGACCTGTCCGTAGTAGGCAGGCTAGGTTATAGGTTCTAATATTGGGAAGACTAATACCCCCTTCGCGCCTGGGAAGATATAGTTTCTGGAGGGCTATACGCGGTCGCCTACTTTTCCAAAGGAATTTAGAGATAGCTGCATTGAGAGCTTTTGTATGCTTATGGTGTAGAAGCAGTGGTATAGTTTGGAGTGGGTAAAGTAAACAAGCAAAGCTGACCATTTTCACCAGGTGACATCTTCCCAAGAGCGAGAGAGGCAGATCTATCCAATTATCAAGTTCCTGAGTTATTTTTGTGAGTAGAGGGGGATAGTTGAGATGATAGAGAGAGGCAGGTGTTTTCCCTATTTTGATCCCTAGGTATGTGATATGTGAATGTGCTACCTTGAAGATAGAGTGATGCATCCATGGAGGGTCAGGGCGTGAGCCTATGGGAAGGATTTCACTTTTGCTATAATTTATACGAAGGCCCGAACATGTTCTGAATTCATCGAATACTGATTTGATCGTGGGCATATCCAAAGATGGGTTAGAAGAGAAAATAAGGACATCATCGGCAAAGAGGGAAGTACGTAGTTCGTGATCACCAATGTGAATGCCATGTAGTGGGGCCGTTTGGTTTAAAAATCGCGATAAGGGTTCTAATGCTATATTGAACAGGAGCGGGGACAAAGGACATCCCTGCCTGGTGCCTTTATGAAGACGAAATTCCTCTGAAAGAAGGCCCGCTGCCACCAGTCTAGCTGCTGGAGCAGTATACATGGACTCTATGAGGCGGTAGAAGGGGCCGGTGAATCCCATTGAGGACATTACTAAAGAAAGCCATTCGAAACTAACGTTATCGAAGGCTTTCTCCGCATCTAGAGTAATGATTGCAAAATCACCCCTCAGATTATTTTTGGCATGATCCAGGGCCAGCATCACTTTCCTGATATTTAGAGTGGCAGTCCTGCCTTTAACAAAACCCGATTGAGCGGAGTGGATCAAAGAAGGAATGATGGATGCTAACCTGGTGGCAATAATTTTTGAGAGAATCTTGACATCTAGATTTAGAAGTGAGATAGGCCGATATGAACCTGGGTCTAGGGGGTCTTTGCCTTTTTTGGACAGCAATTTTATGGTGGCTTGGTTCCCTGTGGGTAAGTACGGGCCACCAGACCATATATGTTGATATACCTTACATAGGGTGGGTTCCAATAGTGATCTTAGGGACTTGTAAAATTCGCCTGTGAAACCATCAGGGCCAGGGGCTTTAGAAGGGGCTAGGTTCCGGATGGCCAATGATATCTCAGAGAGGGATATGGGCAGGTTCAGGCTTTCCAATTGTGAGGTAGTGATTTTGGTGAGGGATATTTTTTCAAGGAATGAGAGTGCCAATGGTTTATCTATGGGATCGGCAGCGTATAGGGATGAGTAGTATTGGAGCATAGCTTCGTTGATGTCTCGCTGTGAGGTTCTGATAGAACCTGTAGCATCTCGGAGGGAGGAGATACATGTCGGGCGTTGAGGACCCCTGCAAAGTCTGGACAGTAGTTTCCCTGCTTTGTTCCCGAATTTATGTAGGGAGGCGTCAATGTGTGCTTTTTTCGTCAGTTCAAGGGTGTCTGCCCATGATTCAAAGGCTCGTTTAGCTACCTGCCAAGCCTTCCTATTTTCAGGGGAGTCCTTTAAGTACAGGGATCGTTGGGTGTGGTGTAGCCGGGAGCTGGCCAATTTGTAATTTGCCACGGCATTCCTTTTGAAAGAGGCGGCATAGGATATGATCCGACCTCTCAGGAAGGATTTTCCAGCTTCCCAAAACAAATTAGGGTTATCTAGGTGCAGAGCATTGGCCGAGGCGTATTCGGACCATGATTTTTCTACGTACTGTAAAAAATCAGAGTTATTATGTAGGTATGTGGGGAATCGCCACAGTCTGGGGTTTGGGTGAAGTTCGGGGATGTCGAGTGATACCGAAACAGGAGCATGGTCTGAGATGACAATGTCATGAATGTCAGATTCCGATATCATGGGGACTATGTCGTCAGAGCAGAAAATGTAGTCAATCCTGGTGAAAACGTTGTGGGGGTTGGAGTAGAAAGTGAATTCTCTGTCAGCTGGGTGCCTGAGACGCCAAACGTCATGAAGTTGAAGGGAGTCAATCATGGAGGCAAAGAGGGTCGCGTCTCTGGGGACAACTAAAGATCGGGGGCTTCTGGAGCAAGACCTGTCGTCAATAGGGTGAAGGATAGTGTTAAAATCTCCGCCGATAATATGTGGGATAAGCGGATCTCGAAGGAGCCAAGTAGACAGTTCGCTAAAAAAAAGTTTGGGGGGGTTATTAGGGGCGTAAATGTTAGAGATAATGAAGTCTTTTACCCCTAACTGAACATGAATCGATAGGAGACGTCCTTGTGTATCTGAGTGGGTAGAGACCACCGTGCATGGAAGATTTTTGTGAATGAGTATTAGGACCCCTGCCCTGCGCCCCTGAGATCCGGAGCCGAGGACTGAGCCCACCCATAGTTTTTTCATGCGTGGGAAATCTGAAGTGGAGAGGTGGGATTCCTGAAGGAGGGCAATGTCTGTTTTGAGTCTTTTTAGATGACGGAGAATCTTCAGTCTCTTATTAGGGGAGCGAAGGCCTTTAACATTCCAGGAGACTATTCTCATAATAAGGGGTCAATCGAGAGGAGTTGGGCCGGTATGACAAGATTGGATTGACGTAGGTAACGGAAGCGAGCTATGAGAGTAGTATGGGACAGTGAGGTGTCTACGGTATAGGGAGGTGGTGATGAAGTGATCAGTGTTGGAAGCATAACTTGGCTTGGGTGAGGTAGAAGAAAAGAAGGATAGCGGGGGAGGGGATGTAAAAATAAGAACAAAAAAAAAATATATCGTATGGACTTCACTTTTTTCCGCATGGAGTCGCTGTGTAGTCCAGCTCCCATTGCAAGACCCGTATAATGCAGCCTTGACAAAAGGAAAACCCACGTTTACAGGGGTGGTCAATGGAGCAGATTCAGATCGTGTACAGAGAGATATAAAGGCTCTACGCAGAGAGGCCAGAGGGAACAAACATTTGTACCAGCAATTTAAAGGCGAGAGAGAGAGAGAGAAAAAAAAAGATTTTCATAAACGTGTAGAGAGCAAGGAAAGAAAAGGGGAAAAAAAAAGGAAAGGACTGGCCTACCATCAAAATGCAAGTCTGGTTTTCAAAGTCTGTAGGAGAGACCGGTGAGGTACCTCGCCTCAGGGGTAGGGCTGATCAGTTCAGTTGGGTCAGGCGTGGCTATAGCCGAGAAGATGGAAGAAGAGTATTAGTCGATTCAGCTGAGCATGGGTTGGTGTAGGTCTGGTTTCGAGGGCCTGAATCTTTTTGGAGAGTCCTTACGCGGGCTTCTTTGGTCGAGACCACGGTTGATTGGAGGCGTCCTGGGTGAGGGGCTGATGTGAGGTCCCGAGTGAAGAGAGCGTAGGAAGGCTTCTGCTTCAGATGGGTTTTGGAATGATAGCTGGTCGCCATTGGGAGCTTTGAGCCGCAGGGTGGCGGGGAAGGCCAAGGTGAATTTTATTTGTTGGTGGTGTAGTTCCGTGCAGACTTGCTGGAAAGCCTTCCTTTTTTTTGACACTTCTATGGAGTAGTCTGCAAAAATTAAGATCTGCATTCCATCTATCTGGAGAGATCTGGATTGCCGGAAGTTTTGCAGAATGGAAGCTTTGTCTGCGTAGTTTAGATATTTGGCGATAATCGGTCGTGGCGACTTGCGCTCTGAATTAAAAAGACCCATGCGGTGTGCCCTTTCCACTGTGCAGGGGCCGGGGAGGCCTAGGGACTCTGGAATACGTCTTGCACACAGATCCGTGAGGGCTGATGGTTGCAGAGATTCTGGTATACCAATAAAGCGCAGATTGCACCTCCTGGACCTATTTTCCAAATCGTCCAGCTTGTCTAATATGAACTGATTGGTTTTATCCTGAGCATGTTCCAGGGCCTGGGTTTGGTACAATTCATCCTCCAAGGTAGATATGCGGTGTTCTGCCTCATTGAGCCTAGTGGAGTGTTCTCCTAATTGAGCCTTGAGCTGTTGCATGCCTGCACTGACAGCTTTCTCCACAGAGGCAGCTATCATGGGGGTGAGTAGGGCTGCTACAGCCTGTGCAATCCTTTCTGTGGTGTCGTCCCCAGCAGGAGGTGTAGGAGGAGAAGGCTGTGGTGGGGAGGTGAGCGAATCACTGCTTACCTCCATTGCAGGCACCGTTTCCGAGAAGGGAGCCGAGTAGGCCGAAGCCGCGGACTCGATTTGCGGGTGCGCTTGTGGAGCCGCCGCGGTCGCGTGCGGGCGAATGCCGGTTTTTTCGACGAAACGGTCCATGGCGTGGCCGTGAATGACCAGGGGGGTGGGAGGGTGATAAGGGTAGGCGTCCTGCTGATTTATATGCCGATTTCTTGGGGTCGAGCTGCGGAGCTAGTGAGGGAGGCAGCTACTCCATACGGCGCCGGAACCGGAAGTGCAATTACAATTCTTGATCTAATAATTCACATCAGGGCCCATTCCTGCGCCCACCAAGAGTAACTGTGAGGCCTTACAGTGTTGTGTCAACACCACCACCACCAAAGGCCCAATTTTTCAGCCCCTGTTCAACAGGGGCATGCAATTACAATTCTTGATCTAATAATTCACAGCAGGGCCCATTCATGCGCCCACCAAGAGTAACTGTGAGGGCTCACAGTGTTGTGGCAACACCAACATGTAAGGGGCAAATTTCAGCTGAGTATATACGGCAGGCCCCTACTTTCAAACATCCAACTTACAAACGACTCCTCCTTGCAAACGGAAGGATACAACAGGAAGTGAGAGGAAATCTACCCCTAGGAAGGCAAATTCTCTCCTGTAAGAGTTAATATGGGAAAAAAAGTGTCTCCTCTCCACTGATGCTTTATCCCCAATTCTTGTTTCAATAAAAACCCCAAATTTTCAAAAAACATTTGTCATTAGGACGGAAAGTGAGGTGAACTGTTCTGAACAGGTGCACACTGCACAGACAGCAAAACAAATGTTACAGGGGTGATAACCCTTCCCTATGTTTTCCAAAAAGCTTAAAAACAGATTTCTTGGCTGGAGCTACACTTAAACAATGTACCTGTTCAAAATTACAAACAGATTCTACATAAGAACAAACCTACAGTCCCTGTCTTGTATGCACTGCCTGTATACGGCTGTTCAGAGTATATAAGGCCTTTTTTTATTTTGTGTGCGGGATTCCCCTTAATATCCATACAAGACCCAAAGGGGCTGGTAATGGGCTGGGGTGGGGGGGGGGGGGTGATGGGATAGCTATGCCATTTTTCTTAAAGATTTTCATCCATATTACCGGGACCAGACATTACATTAAAGCCGCAAGCAGTTTTAAATGGCTTTTTTTCCTTTAGAAATGTAATTTTGTGCAGGGACAGTTCTAAACACGGGAAACACGTGGCACTTCACAGGCATACTTTAGACACCCCCCAGGTACGATATTTAAAGGAATATTTGACTTTTTTTTTTCACTTTATGCATCATTAAAATGACTGCTCCCGAAAAACGGGCGTTTTTAAAACTTTTTTTTGGATTGATACATGTCCCCTGGTGCAGAACCCGGGTTCCCAAACCCTTTTTAGGACAATAACATGCATAATAGTCGTTATAATTAGCACTTTAGATTTCGAACGTTCGCATCCATTGTATTTAATAGGGTTCGAAAGTTTGTGCGAACTTTCGGTCCGTTTGCGGGTTCTGGTGCGAACCGAACCCGGGGGTGTTCGGCTCATCACTACTCTAGATATAGTTTGTGAGAATGGGACCGAATCGGTCTTCAAGCATAGGGCGATGGCCCATTGTACACCCATGCAAATCGAGTGGATCAATTTCAAGAGGGGTTTAGGGGTGTCAGGTAAACTGTCATATAAGAGACATTGAGTGTGTGTCAGAGCCACGGGTCCACCCACCAGTTTATTAAATAGTTCTAGGGCCTCTCTCCAGGTCGGTTGTAGTTTTTCACATTCCCAGAATAAGTGGAAGAAGGAGCCCTGAAGGCCACAACCTCTAAAACAAGAGGGGGAAACCTACGGGTATATCTTACTGAGGCGCAGAGGGGTGTAATACCAGCGGGTCAGCAATTTGATTGCCATTTCCCTGATCGTGAGGGAGTATGTGCATTTTCGCATGTTGTGCCAACAAGATGTCCAATCCAGGTCATCATCGGTAAGATTGAGCTCATGTTCCCAATCAGATCTATATTTAAGTATGCGGTTTTCGTGAACCGCTTCCAAGGATTTATAGATTCCCGAGATGAGACCCTTTTGACGAGGGGCTGTATTACCAATGCCTTCAAAATAGGTGTTGGAGTCTAGGAAGGGACCATTATAGTGTTGTTGAAAGAAGTGCCGAATTTGGAGGTGATGGTAAAACTCCCCAGCCGGGATATGATACCTGGGTTGTAGACTGGAGAATGTTACAAACTTCGAGTCTTGCAGGAAGTCCTCCAGTTTGGTAAGGCCCTGGTCCACTCAGACTCGAAAAGAGTCCAGGTGAGCAAAGGCTGGGACAAATCTTGAATCTCCTAGAAATGAAGCCCCCAAGGGGACCTGTGAGATAAGGTTAAACTTTACCTTGTAAAGATCCCAGAGCTTCAGACCTGCAGCCACCAGAAGATTTTTGGAGTTCAAAACAGCTTTTGATGGGTTAGAGGACCACATAAGGCCAGGGAGGTAAAGGGGTGAAATTGAGTCCTGTTCGAACCTGACCCATGGGACTTTGGAATTTGGAATATTCCATTGGGCTTGTTGGGAAAACCTACTGGATAAATAGTAAAGCCATACTTGGGGAACCCCTAGGCCACCTCGTTTGGAGGAGCGGTACAGAGTAGCGTTAGCGAATCTGACAGGTTTCACTGTGTCCAAAAACATGGATGTAAACCACATAATAGGTTGAATGTTCTTTAACTCTGCTGATTAAATGTTCTAAGGGTTATTTTCTCCAAGGATTGAATATTGGGAATGCTACAGTGCCTTGCAAATGTATTTACTCCTCTTGGCATTTTTCGCGTTTTGTTGCCTCACAACCTGGAATTAACATGGATTGTTTGAGGATTTGCATCATTTAATTTGCAGAACATGCCAAAACTTTGAAGATTTCTTTTTTTATTGTGAAGCAAACAACAAATAGGACAAAGTAACAAAAAAAAATGTGCATAACTATTCACCGTACTAAAGTCAATACTTTGTAGAGCCACCTTTTGCGGCTATCACAGCTCCAAGTCGCTTTGGATAAGTCTCTATGAGCTTGCCACATCTTACCACTGGGATTTTTGCCCATTCCTTCTTGCAAAACTGCTCCAGTTCATTCTAGCTGGATGGTTTGCGCTTGTGAAGAGCAATCTGACCACAGATGTTCTATTGGATTGAGGTCTTGGCTTTGACTAGGCCATTCCAACACATTTACATGTTTTCCCTTAAACCACTCAAGTGTTGCTTTAGCAGTGTATTTGGGGTCATTGTCCTGCTGGAAGGTGAACCTCCAGTCTAGCCTCAAATCACACACAGAGTGGCACAGATTTTGCTCAAGAATATCCCTGTATTTAGCACCATCCATCTTTCCCTCAACTCTGACCAGTGTCCCAGTCCCGGCTGCTGAAAAATATCCCCACAGCATGATGCTGCCACCACCATGTTTCACTGGGGGTGGTGTTCTTTGAGTGATGTGATGTGTTGGGTTTTCTTTGATGGCCAAAAAGTAAAATTTTAGTCACATCAGACCAGAGCACCTTCCTCCATACATTTTGGGAGTCTCCTACATGCCTTTTCGCAAACTCAAAACGTGCCATTTTATTTTTTGCTGAAAGTAATGGCTTTCTTCTGGCCACTCTGCCATAAAGCCCAACTCTATGGAGCGTACGGCTTATTCTCATCCTATGTACAGATACTCCAGTCTCTGCTGTGGAACTCTGCAGCTCCTCCAGGGTTACCTTAGGTCTCTGTGCTACCTCTCTGATTAATCCCCTTCTTGCCCGGTCTGTGAGTTTTGGTGTGCGGCCGTCTCTTGGCAAGTTTGCTGTTGTGCCATGTTCTTTCCATTTGGTTATGATAGATTTGCTCCTAGGGATCATCAAAGATTTGGATATTTTTTTTATAACCTAACCCTGACTTGTACTTCTCAACAAAATTGTCTCTTACTTGTTTGGAGAGTTCCTTGGTCTTCATGGCAGTGTTTGGTTAGTGGTGCCTCTTGCTTAGGTGTGGCAGCCTCTGGGGCCTTTCAAAAAGGTGTGTAAATGTAATGACAGATCATGTGACACTTTTATTGCACACAGGTGGACATAATTTCACTAATTCTGTGACTTCTGAAAGTAATTGGTGGCACCAGAGCTTTTTTATGGGCTTCATAACAAAGGGGGTAAATACATACGCACATGCCAATTATCAGTTTTTTATTTCTGAAAAATGGTTTTATGGATATATTTTTCTATTTTTACTTCACCAACTTAGACTATTGTGTTCTGATCCATCACATATAATTCAGATTAAAAAAACATTGAAGTAAGGCTGTAATGTAACAAAATAGGTAAAAAGCCAAGGGGGTGAATACTTTTGCAAGGCACTGTACATTTGCCCGGTGAGAGGCAACAAATTAAAACTGACATTACACACATATTATAAACATCATCATGAAATGATGGGACTTTTTAGGTGGCAAAATTATATTCAGGAATGGACAGCATACAAAATGTAAAATCACCACATTTTATTATGTATAAAAATTAAAAGCACATAAAAGATAGCTAGTGTGTCACAGACACCATATGCAATATCAGACACCATTACATATCCAACACCTGCTCATAAGTATATAACAAATTAAAGCCTTCCAGAAGTGGAGAGATTAAAGTGAATCTTTAACACAGTTCTTTTATCCGGATGGGAATTCCCAATGTGTTTCACGAATAATTCTTCAATAGGACAAACTCTTGTGTACTGATACATAAGCACAGGATACCAGCATGCACCAGTAAGGGAGAAACCCACAACGAAGAACAAATGTTTAGGGCCCCTCACAGCACTCATGTGCCCACCTGGAGGGGCAATATATTGGGGAAGGGAGCCCAGGCCAAGTGCCACATATATGTATCCCAGGGTAGAATTTCCCAGAGTGAGAGACACAACTAGCCAAAACAAATGAACGAGAATGTAATCCAGGAAACAACCAAGCTCTTATAGCACAATAGAGGGCTTAGGGTATACACATGGCAAGGTGACTCTGTCCACCTAGAATATGGATTCCTATTCTATTGAGATTTGGGGATGTGGTGCATGGTGCAGCCCCCGAGACTCATTTAACACATATTAAAACACTAAGGGGTTGATTTACCAAAAATTGGAGAGTGCAAAATCTGGTGCAGCTCTGCATAGAAACCAATCAGCTTCCAGTTTTCGTCAAAGCTTATTTAAACAAGCTGAATTTAGAAGCTGATTGGATATCATGCACGGATTTTAGTAAATCAACCCCTATGGGTATTAACCACTTGCTGACCAGCCACCGTCATTATACGGCAGCAGGTTGGATCACCATAGCTGTACAGCGTTCCCTTTAACAGCTACAGCAGGCGCGCATGGCTGGTGGGATGCAATGTCCGCCGGCCACCTGCGATCACTCCACAGAGAGCTAGAACAGGGATCTGTCAATGAAAACAAACAGATCACCATTCTGACAGGGGAGTTCAGAGTGACCGTCTGTTCCTAGTGATTAGGAACAGTGATCTCCCTGTACTCTCAGTCAGTCCCCTCCCCCCACAGTTAGAAACACCTCCCAGGGAACACATTTAACCCCTTGATCGCCCCCTAGTGTTAACCTCTTCCCTGCCCTGCCAGTGACATTTATACAGTAATCAGTACATTTTTATAGCACTGATTGCTGTCGATGGTCCCAAAAAATTGTCAAAAGTGTCCGATCTGTCTGCCGCAATGTCGCAGTCCCACTAAAAATCGCTGATCACCGTCATTACTAGTAAAAAAAAATAATAATAATAAAAATGCCATAAATCTATTCCCTATTTTGTAGATGCTATAAATTTTGCGCAAACCAATCAATATACGCCTATTGCGATTATTTTTACCAAAAATATGTTGAAGAATATATATTGGCCTAAACCAATGAAGATTTTTTTAAACTTTTTTGGGGATATTTATTATAGCAAAAAGTTAAAATTATTGTTTTGTTTTTTCTCCCGGCCCTGACGGCTTCTCTTCTATTTACTATTAAAAAATCCTCCCCCTTATCTAGCAGACAGGTTCAGCTTTTTAATTCAGTACTACAGGGAGGTTGCTTCCCGGAGGTGATGCTATTGGCGAACATGTCTCTCATACCTAGGGATGAGCTTCGAGTTCGAGTCGAACTCATGTTCGACTCGTACATTGCCTGTTCGCCCGTTCGCCGAACAGCGAACAAATTGGGGTGTTCGCGGTAAATTCGAAAAATCTATGGGAGAAATCTAAAGTGCTAATTATAAAGGCTTATATGCAAGTTATTGTCCTAAAAAGTGTTTGGGGACCCAGGTCCTGCCCCAGGGGACATGTATCAATGCAAAAAGAAGATTTAAAAACGGCCGTTTTTTCGGGAGCAGTGATTTTAATAATGCTTAAAATGAAAAAATAAAAGTGAAATATTCCTTTAAATTTCGTACCTGAGGGGTGTGTATGATATGCATGTAAAGTGTCGCATGTTTCCCGTGCTTAGAACTGTCCCTGCAAAAAATGTCATTTTTGAAAGAAAAAAAGTCATTTAAAACTCACTATTAATGAATTGTCGGCTACCGGCAATACATACAAAAGTCATTGATAAAAAAAAAAAAAAAGCGTGGGGGTTCCCCAGAATTCAATTACCAGGCCCTTCAGGTCTGGAATGGATATTAAGGGGAACCCAGCCGCAAATTTTAAAAAAAATGGCATGGAGTCCCCCTAAAAATCCATACCAGACCCCTTATCCGAGCACGCAACCTGGTCGGCCGCAGGGGAAGAGGGGGGGACGAGAGAGCGGCCCCCCCTCCCTCCTGAACCATACCAGGCCACATGCCCTCAACATGGGGAGGATGTCCCCATGTTGATGGGGACAAGGGCCTCATCCCCACAACCCTTGCCCGGTGGTTGTGGGGGTCTGCGGGCGGGGGGCTTATCGGAATCTGGAAGACCCCTTTAACAAAGGGGACCCCCAGATCCCGCCCCCCCCCTATGTGAATTGGTAAGGGGTACATTGTACCCCTACCATTTCACGAAGAAAGCGTAAAAAAATGTTTAAAAAAAACACACAAACACCTTGAAAAAGTCCTTTATTAAAAAAAAAAAAAGAAAAAACATTCCAGCGGTGAAATCCAGTGTCCCGCGGCGATCCCGATGTCCAGCGCTGTCCGTCATTGGTTGTGCCTGAGCGGATCTGATGGGGAACTCCCTCTCAGTGTTTTAAATGTATAGACCTGCCCCTTCTAAAGTTCCCCATCAGGTCCGCTCAGCGGACCAGATGCGGAACATGAGAAGAGGCGGGTCTATACATGTATTACCAAAGTGAGAGCAGTTCCCCATCAGGTCCGCCCCCTCGGTATGTCGGACCCGCCTACGTCATTGGCTTGAGCGGGGAACTTCCTTCACTGTGTAAATTTAAATAACACAGTGAAGGAAGTTCCCCGCTCAAGCCAATGACGTAGGCGGGTCCGACATACCGAGGGGGCGGACCTGATGGGGAACTGCTCTCACTTTGGTAATACATGTATAGACCCGCCCCTTCTCATGTTCCGCATCTGGTCTGCTGAGCGGACCTGATGGGGAACTTTAGAAGGGGCGGGTCTATACATTTAAAACACTGAGAGGGAGTTCCCCATCAGGTCCGCTCAGGCACAACCAATGAAGGACAGCGCTGGACATCGGGATCGCCGCGGGACACTGGATTTCACCGCTGGAATGTTTTTGTTTTTTTTTTTAATAAAGGACTTTTTCAAGGTGTTTGTGTGTGTTGTTTTTAAACATTTTTTTACGCTTTCTTAGTGAAATGGTAGGGGTACAATGTACCCCTTACCAATTCACATAGGGGGGGCCGGGATCTGGGGGTCCCCTTTGTTAAAGGGTTTTCTCCAGATTCCGATAAGCCCCCCGCCCGCAGACGCCCACAACCACCCGGCAAGGGTTGTGGGGATGAGGCCCTTGTCCCCATCAACATGGGGACATCCTCCCCATGTTGAGGGCATGTGGCCTGGTACGGTTCAGGAGGGAGGGGGGCGCTCTCTCGTCCCCCCCTCTTCCCCTGCGGCCGGCCAGGTTGCGTGCTCCGATAAGGGGTCTGGTATGGATTTTTAGGGGGACTCCATGCCATTTTTTTTTAAATTTGGGGTGGAGTTCCCCTTAAAATCCATGCCAGATCTGAAGGGCCTGGAATGGATATTTGGGGGAACCCCACGTAAAAAATTTTTTAATTTGCGGCGGGGTTCCCCTTAATATCCATTCCAGACCTGAAGGGCCTGGTAATTGAATTCTGGGGAACCCCCACGTTTTTTTTTTTTTTTTATCAATGACTTTTCTCTGTATTGCCGGGAGCCGACAATTCATTAATAGCCGCGAGTGAGTTTTAAATGACTTTTTTTCTTTCAAAAATGACATTTTTTGCAGGGACAGTTCTAAGCACAGGAAACATGCGCCACTTTACATGCATATCATACACACCCCCCAGGTACGAAATTTAAAGGAATATTTGACTTTTATTTTTTCATTTTAAGCATTATTAAAATCACTGCTCCCGAAAAAACTGCAGTTTTTAAAACTTTTTTTTGCATTGATACATGTCCCCTGGGGCAGGACCCGGGTCCCCAAACACTTTTTAGGACAATAACTTGCATACTAGCCTTTATAATTAGCACTTTAGATTTCGAACGTTCGAGTCCATTGTATTTAATAGGGTTCTAAAGTTCACACAAACGTTTTGTCTGTTCGCAGGTTCTGGTGCGAACCGAACAGGGGGGTGTTCGGCTCATCCCTGCTCATACCTAAGCCAAATAAAAATCACACACTTCCCCAGAATTACAGGCCAATATCGGTCATTAATAATCACATAAATTTTTTTTGCAGAATATTGGCTGATAGGTTGGCAAGTACAATCTCCACACTCATATCTCCCTATCAAGCAGGATTCATTCCCCATAGGCTCATTACAGACAACATACGTCTTGCTACAGATATTATCCAGGATGCTAACCTGTTTTCTAGTAAATTATTTCTGTTGAGCCTAGACATTCATAAGGCCTTCGACAGTGTGTCTTGGAGCTACGTGTCCACTTTGTTACAACGCATGGGTTTTCACGGGGAATTTCTCTGTGCTTTCCAGGCTCTATACAAGGACCCAAAAACTCGGGTCAAAATCCCAGGGTGTAGTTCGGACTTTTTCAGGCTAGGTAGGGGCACAAGACAGGGGTGCCCCCTCTCCCCTCTTATTTTTGCTTTGGCGTTAGAACCCCTAGCTATCGCACTATTACAAAATCCAGACATCTCTGTATATTGTAAGGGCCCCGCCACTTATAAGTTCTGCATGTATGCGGACGACATGTTAATGTTCATCACCAACCCTTTGATCACGTTACCGAATCTTTTACACACGTTGTCAAGATTTGCAAATGTCTCTGGCCTCTCTGTGAAAATTTCAAAATCGATGGCCCTCCCCATAGGTTTCTCCCCGACAGAGCTGGAACAACTCAAATATTCCTTATCCTTCACCTGGGCTGGTCCGTCCCTCCCATTTTTGAGTATTAACCTGATAGGGGATTCCCGTAAGTTATTTGAGGCTAATTACCCGCCGATGGTTTCCAAAATTAAACAACTACTCAAACATTGGGCCCACTTCACATTTCGTTTCATGGTAGAATAACCACCCTTAAGATGAGTAGCCTCCCCAAATTACTATATTTGTTTAGGGCCCCACCAGTCAGCCTATCTAAATCTTACTTGCTTACGATCCAATCCCTATTTAATAAATTTATATTGAAAGGTAAACCCCCCAGATTTGCTAAAGCTACTCTGTACCGCTTCTCCAAACGAGGTGGCTTAGGGGTTCCCCAAGTATGGCTTTACTATTTATCCAGTAGGTTTTCCCAACAAGCCGAATGGAATATTCAAAATTCCAAAGTCCCATGGGTCAAGTTCGAACTGGACTCGATTTCACCCCTTTATCTCTCGGGCCTTATGTGGTCCTCTAACCCATCAAAAGCTCTTTTGAACTCCAAAAACCTTCTGGTGGCTGCAGGCCTGAAGCTCTGGGATCTTTACAAGGTAAAGTTTGACCTTATCTCACAGGTCCCCTTGGGGGCTTCATTTCTAGGAGATTCGAGATTTGTCCCAGCCTTTGCTCACCCGAACTCTTTTCGAGTCTGGGTGGACCAGGGCCTTACCAAACTGGAGGACTTCCTGCAAGACTCGAAGTTTGTAACATTCTCCAGTCTACAAGCCAGGTATCATATCCCAGCTGGGGAGTTTTACCATCACCTCCAAATCCGGCACTTCTTTCAACAACACTATAACGGTCCCTTCCTAGACTCTAACACGTATTTTGAAGGCATTTGTAATATAGCCCCTCGTCAAAAGGGTCTCATCTCGGGAATCTATAAATCCTTGGAAGCGGTTCACGAAAACCGCATACTTAAATAT